>CM024755.1:72062621-72674737 GCA_014218235.1 Colocasia esculenta
CCACGACTTTGATGCCATTCTTGGCATGGACTGGTTGGAGGCGCACTCTGCACTGGTAGATTGTCAGCGGAAGACCGCGAGGTTCGAGATACCTGGAGCACCTGTGCTTTGCTTCCGAGGTACTTGGTCTGTCTGCCAACCCTTTGTCTCTTTCTGTGGAGCTCGGCGCCTCATCCGAGACAGTTGTGTTGCTTTCTTGGCCTCTGTGTGTGTCTCGGATTCTGGTGAGGTTTCTGTTTCAGACATGCCTGTGGTTTGTGAGTTTGCCGACGTGTTTCCGGAGGATCTACCTGGCTTGCCGCCTAAGTGGGAGGTTGACTTCTCCATTGAGTTGCTTCCGGGGATGATGCCTGCGTCGAAGGCACCGTACCGGATGGCACCGATGGAGTTGTGGGAGTTGAAGCACCAACTAGAGGAGTTGCTTGTGTTGGGCTTCATTCGTCCTAGCCGTTCTCCATGTGGAGTGCCTATTCTGTTCGTGAGGAAGAAGGATGGCAACCTCAAAATGTGTATTGATTATCGGCAGCTGAATCAGGTGACTGTGAAGAACAAGTATCCTTTGCCCAGGATCGATGACTTGTTCGACCAGTTGCAGCCAGCTTCAGTGTTCTTGAAGATCGACTTGAGGTTGGGTTACTACCAGTTGCGGATCCGCGAGTCAGACATCGCCAGATCAGTTTTTCACACCCGCTACGGCCACTTCGAGTTTGTCCTGATGCCTTTTGGGCTCACGAATGCACCTTCAGTGTTCATGGAGTTGATGCACAGTTTTTTTCCGAGAGTACCTAGACCAGTTCGTCATGGTGTTCGTCAACGACATCCTGGTGTACTCAACGACGTCAGAGGAGCACGAGGTCCACTTGAGGCTGGTGTTGCAGGCTTTGAGGAGTCACCAACTTTACGCCAAATTCAGCAAGTGTGAATTTTGGCTAAAGGAGGTGCACTTCCTGGGTCACGTTGTTTCTGGTGCAGGTGTGGCGGTTGATCCCGCCAAGGTTGAGGCCATGGTTTCTTGGGGCTAGCCCACTACAGTTGCAGAGGTTCACAGTTTTCTGGGGCTGGCAGGCTACTACAGGAGGTTTGTGCAGGACTTCGCCAGAGTTACAGAGCCTTTGACCCGGTTGACCAGGCGGGAGACTCGGTTTGTGTGGACAGCAGAGTGCGAGCATAGTTTTTAGGAGCTGAAGAGCCGGCTGACTTCAGCTCTGATCCTTGTGGTACCTTCCAACGGCGGTGGCTTTGTTGTCTACACAGACGCGTCAAGTACTGGTGAGTAGTTGCTTATACTTCTCATCAGCTGAAGAAGCATGAGCAGCACTACCCGACACATGACCTGGAGCTTGCAGCGGTCATGTTCGCCTTGAGGTTGTAGAGACACTACTTGTACGGTGATGTGTTCGAGGTTTTCATAGATCACTGCAACTTATAGTACGTCTTCACGCAGAGAGATCTCAACCTCAGGCAGCGCAGGTGGCTCGAGTACTTGAAGGACTACGACTTTACCCTTTCCTATCACCCGGGAAAGGCTAATGTCATAGCAGACGCTTTGAGTAGGAAATCCCACTTGAGTTCTTTGTTGGTTAGACACTGGAGACTTCTGGAGGATGCCACTCAGGGTGGTGTTCACACCGTCTAGCCTCCGGGAGAGAGCAGTGTTGGCCAGCATGACAGTTCGTCCGTTGATATACCAGAAGGTGCTTGAGGCACAGAGTGTAGACGCAGACTTGTCAGACGTGTTGCTGTTGCCTGAGGTGGTGCTGGACGAGGACAGTGAGGTTCGGTTCAGAGACAAACTCTACGTTCCAGAGGACGTCAGGGAGGAGGTACTTGCTGAGGTGTACCGGTCGTGATACTCTATTCATCCTGGCTCCACAGAGATGTACCATGACTTGAGGGTACTCTTTTGGTGGCCTGGGATGAAGAGAGATATCGCTGAGTTTGTTTCGCACTGCCTTACCTGTCAACAGGTGAAGGCAGAGCACCAGCGTCCTGGTGGTGAGCTGCAGTCGCTTCCCATTCCTATGTGGAAGTGGGAGCACGTCACCATGGACTTTGTTTCTAGCTTACCTCACACTTCTCAAGGGCACGACAGTGTTTGGGTCATCGTCGACAGGCTGATGAAGATCGCTCGCTTCCTTCCAGTTAGAGCAGCGTTGTCAGTAGACAGACTGGCTCGGTTGTTTGTGGACAGAGTAGTACCCTTGCATGGAACCCCGGTCTCTATTGTCTCAGATAGAGATCTGAGGTTCACTTCTCGTTTCTGGCGCAGCTTTCAGTGGGCACTTGGCACTGAGCTGAGGTTGAGTTCAGCCTACCACCCACAGACACACGGGCAGTCGGAGAGGACCATACATACCCTCGAGGACTTGTTGAGAACATGTTGCCTAGACTGGCGTGGCACGTGGGAGTCTCACCTTCCCATGGTGGAGTTTTCATATAATAATAGCTATCACTCCAGCATCGGGATGGTGCCCTACGAGGCTCTGTATGGTCGACCATGCAGAACACCATTGCACTAGCACAAGGTTGGCGAGAGGTAGTTGCTGGGTCCCGAGTTGGTGCAGTAGTGTGCAGACACCGTGAGGCTGATCAGATAGAGGTTGCAGATAGCGCAGAGCAGGCAGAAGAGCTACGCCGACGTTCGCAGAAGGCCACTTGAGTTTGAGGTCGGCGACAGTGTGTTCCTTCGGATCTTGCCCACCAAGGGCGTTCTCAGGTTTGGGAAGAGGGCCAAGCTTAGCCTGAGGTTTGTTGGCCACTTTCCCATCCTGAAGCGGGTTGGCGAGGTCGCTTATAGGTTGGCTCTTCCATCTGAGTTGGCAGGTGTTCATGACGTCTTCCACATGTCGCAGCTAAGGAAGTACATGCCAGACCTGTCGCATGTACTCGACTACTCGCAGCTAGAGGTCACCCCCGACCTGTCCGTGCTGGAG
The DNA here is from genome assembly GCA_014218235.1 of Colocasia esculenta. Lineage (NCBI taxonomy): Eukaryota > Viridiplantae > Streptophyta > Magnoliopsida > Alismatales > Araceae > Colocasia > Colocasia esculenta. The sequence goes on from CM024755.1 coordinate 72,065,555, forward strand.
TACCCAATCAGCATAGTGGACCGCAGAGTGCAGCAGCTTCGTAGGAAGCAGATTCTGCTCATCAAAGTGGTTTGGGAGCACCGCTCCGGTGGCGAGGCCGCTTGGGAGCATGAGGACGAGATGCGGGAGCAGTTCCCTTACTTGTTCGAGTGACAGGTACTTTGTTTACTCTATCTTCCCCTAGTTTTGCCCTTAATTTCGAGGATGATTTTTTTTTTTTGTTGGTTAGATTGTAACATCGCTGTACCCCTTTGTGGGTTGCCCTCTCGGTTGAGGTCGCAACAGAGCGACCCGTCACCTTCTGAAGGCGACGGAGGTGACCGTCGCGTTGTAAATATGAACACGCCGGCCGCCCCTGTCACAACAAGACTCTGACAGTGGACAGTTCTTTTGTCATCTTGCTGTTGGAGAGGTGGTGACACCTGTGGCATTGCATGCATGAACGCGACGCTCTGGTCTGTCGCGATCAGATGTCAGCGTTGCATGCATGCCACATGGTGGCTTTGACCGTCAGGGTCGCAGATGTTAAGATCGTGACGTAGTAGGGCATCGCGTTAGCTTTGCTAACGTGATGACCAGGGCCGTTGCGTTCTCAACTCTGTGCTTAAGTTGCTCAGACCGAGAACAGAACCCCCATTTGGCCCTTTTGCTTGGGTTCTCCCTCTCTGACAATCTCCTTGGTGTAGTGCTCCGTGGGGAGCTTGGGAAGGAGATTGATAGCTTGGATTTGGGTAAGTATTATGTGCATGCTCTTGTATGTGTGGATTGGGTGTAAAACCTGTGTTTTCTCCCTCTCACTATCTGCCTTCTCCTTCTTCTTGTGCACCATGGTGTGGATCCTCTTCCTCGGCTCAAGAAGGAGGACGTGCTCGACTCGTGGGAGGCGGCTCTTGGAGCATTGGAGCTCGGAGGTGGAGGGGTGCTAGCCTACGAGAAGGCCCCTCCGGTGTGGTTCTTCATTTGGAGGTCGGGACCCCCAAACCATCCCCTAGTTATACCATGCCAGGGCCACCCCCCCTTCTAAGCCTAGAATCATGCTAGGTGTTTCTTGGTTTCTTATGATCCATGTATGAGGTTTGCATACTGAGGTTTGCATGTTTTCATGCTTGGAATGGGGTGTTCATGAAGAGTGCTTCATGTGGTGCATGTGAGGATTTTAGAGTGTAGATCTCTTTCATAGCATGCATGGGGTTTCCTAAGGGTGGTTTGGTGTTATTAAAGTATTTTCCATCATCTTCTAGCCTCCCCTACCCATGTTGTACAGTTTTATGGCTTTTGGGGTGTGTGGAGTTGCTCTATTTGAGCACTCGGCTGTGGTCGCGACAGGTTTCCCAGTCACGACCAGGTCGCGACGTATCGGCACACTGTGTTCTCTTGAACGCACCCTGGACCCGCCGCGTCTTGCTAACGCGACGAGTACGTGGTCAGCATTTAGAAGTTTGGGGTCTCGCTGGATCGCGACCGCCATCGCCATCGCAATGAGATCGCAATGGGTTGCGTGTCGGGTTTAGGAGACCAGGGCTTGTTGCGGCGCCCATAGCCGTCGCGATCTTATCACGACGGGCTCAAGGGTCGCCTTCGTGTTTTCCTTGCCGCGACAGGCAGAGCCGTCACGTTCTGGTCGTGATGGGTCGATACATCGCCTCTCTGACCGAGAACTGACTATCGACCTGTTGTGTTTCCGTTTCTGCTGCGACTCTGGTTTCTTGGCACCTGTGCTGTTCCTAGTGCAGTGCTACTCTAGTCTCTTCGCCCGGTGCTAGGCACTTGAGGGCTTGTTCGCGAGATAGGTTGTTACCGTTACCTGGGACCCCCAGCCCCGCGCGTCTATTAGAGGGAATTCTCCGAGCGGCGAGCATGCTCAAGTCATGGACTTGGAGCAGAAGGGGAAAACGGTGGGGACAGCGGCGTGTAGTCATTTGTAGAGCTCTCTTAGCTGGTCTGGGTCTCCAAGGTGGTTGTGGTGCTCTTATGGTATGGACCAGCTAGTCCTTTCTCACCGCCACACTCTACGTGGTTCCGAAACCATTTAGAGGGGTCAAGCGTGGGACCGTAGTCCGGCCAGACTACAACAGTTGTGTTTGTTCTTAGTTCCGCGTCTCACTCCGAAGGGAGGTGCTAGACATGGACCGTTGGTCGAGGGTAAGGCGCGTGGCGCACCTGATCGACTGACTAGTGTAGCATTCTGTAGCTAGTGTGTTTGGTCCAGGCAGTGTCTACTGTCTGTGTTTATAGCTGGGTTCTTATGGTGCCTTGGTTTACACGGGTTTTCCAGTCCCACTGTGTAGCCTAGACTGACGACGAACGTGTAGTTTCTTTCACGCTTCCGCATTTGACTCTGTTTAGTAGAATAGACTTTACTGCTTTATTTATTTATTGCACTTAGTTCTATTCTACTGTTAGAACCAGTGGGAGATTGGTAGTCCCTACTGGGCTTGTTCGTGAAGCTCACTCCCTGTTTTGTAAGTGAGACTCACAGCAGCTCCCTCCGCGGCAGACTGAGGAGATGGGCCCGCAGTAGTCGGCATCTCTAGTGAGTAGTGTTCCCCCAGCAGTTGTACTTCACCCTCGGGGTATGCCCCTAAGGGACGTGTTCTTTTCCGTTTATTTCAGCACTTGTGCTTTATTTACTTTGGGACTGTACTAGACTGTTATCTAGTGTTGGACACTTTTCGTTCACTTGTAATGCACTTTAGTACGTTTGTTATTATTTATCTCTATTACATATCTTGTTAGACCAATCCGTTAGCCCTTCCGGGTCTCTGGATCTGTGGGTGGTGGTCCCGATGTTTGGATTCTTGGTGGGAGCCGAGGGTTTGGGTGTCGGGATCGTTACAAGATTCATAGGTTACTTGCCTTTGGAAAATTGTCAAATCGGATTAAATTGCTGAAGATGCTCTCCTCGGCCAAGCCAAGGATCCACAAAATCTCCCCCTGAATCCGGTCCTTGAGTGGATGCAAGCCTGTTTCCAGAGTCGGGGAAGCTTCTTCATGGTCAAGTGCACCTCCCAGTCGATGAAGAACGTCGGAAGAGGCACCAAGTCGCCGGATCAATGTCACACAAAATCGAGTTTTCTCACAAAAAGCCTTAGGGTTTCACCATATCCAAAAGACCTAATCTGAGCGAAGGTTGGGTATTTTATAGGCCAAAGGGGTCGGGGTACGCAATAGATAGGATTTCCTACCATTGGAGGGGGTTTCTAAAATCAAAACCGGGAATATTGCGGCTGTTACCAAATCTGAGATCGCAGCAAAAATGGAGAAGTAGACGGCCACTAAGCTGCCATTTACATGAAGTCAGCATCCATCGATCTAGACGTCGACTCATCCATAAACGTCCATGTATGTTGACGTTAACATGCCTCTCGGCCAGAACACAAAAGTGTCAAAACATACATACATTACATACATATATACATGCAGTGAAATGCATAATTTAATTACCATATGTACAATTAATAAAAGCAACATGTACATAAATAAACACATGTATGCATATGTACAACTTTATTCAAATACAATATGTACAAAAATAAATACATATATACCTATACACATAACTATGTACACCAAGCATCTAACCACTACAAGGCAGAGTCTAAATAAAGAACAAAATTCGAGGGCCTTACAAATAGGCTATCCGCATTTAGAACTATTAAAAAATGTGGGATAAATTACAAGTAACATATGAAGAAACTGATAAAGTTAAACAAACTAGAATAGATATTCTTGTCTCTTAGTATGAACAGTTTAAAATGCTACCTAATGAAAATAGCACTCAAATGTATAATAGATTCACTAATATAACAGTTGGTTTAATTTCATTAGGTAAGAACCTTACTAATGTAGAAACAATTAGAAAATTCTCATATCATTAACTCATTCTTGGACTCCCAAGTTACTGCAATTGAAGAAGCTCATGATCTTACAAAACTTTTTCTTTTATTGATAAATTAATTGGTTCTCTAATGACTCATGAAATTAATAAGGAAAGATTTCTGAAAGCTCTTTGAAAAAGAAAATGCCAAATGCTTTGAAGGTTGCAGATTCTTCTTCTTCATCTTTTGATGGCTCCAAAGAAAAATCTGAAGACAGTGATGATGAAGCCATGCTATCAAGAAGACTTCAAAGAATCCTTGCCAAGAATAAGTTCGGCTCGAAAATATATTTCAAAAAGGAAAAGAAGAAAGAGCCAATATGCTATGAATGCAATCAGCCAGGACACTTCAAATCAAAATGTCCTAAACTTAAAAAGAATGATCCAGTTGAAAAATATGAGAAAAAGAAAGGCAAAAAAACAAAGTTCAGAAAACACAAGAAGAAGGCAATGGCACCTACATGGGACAATAAAGAAGAAACAAGTTCAGACACATCAAACTCAGAATCAGAAGAGGAGTAAGTAAAATTAGCTCTCATGGCAGGACTAGATCAGGTAACATCTAAAACCTCATTTATTTCATGTTCAGAGTCTGATTCTGATAGTTTAGAAGATGCATTTAATGAACTGTATGATAAATATAAAACTGTGGTTAAACAAATGAAAGTTCTTAAGTTAAATTTAATAAATCAAGAAAAATCTAATACTTTTCTAAAGACTGAAGTCATTGTAATCAATTAGGACATACAGTTAGCACATGTACCACTAGACATTTGCATTGAATTCTGAAAACTAACCTTCAAGGACTCAAGAAAGTTTGGGTACCAAAAGTCTCAACTTAATTTTGCTTGCAGGGGTGCCTGAAAGCATCCAAATGGTACTTAGATAGTGGATGCTCAAGGCATATGATAGATGATAGAAAGCTATTCACATGTTTAAGAAGTGAAATTGGTCAAGTTATTTATGGTGACAATGGAAAAGGAAAAGTGATAGGATGTGGAACAATAGGAACAAAAGGAAAAGATCTAATAGAAGATGTTATGTGTGTTGAAGGACTAAAACACAATCTCATTAGTATCAGTCAACTATGTGACGAAGGTCACTTAGTAAGATTTCAAAAAGACAAGTGCTGTAGCACCTCAAAAATTTAGTGATTTAAAAATAAAGGATAAATTCAAAATAATAGTTTAATATTTATCAAGGTGGTTAGAACATATGCGCTATGAGCGTATGTGTAAAATGTGAGATTAAAATGAAATAAAACTCATAATTAGTCTCCTAATGAGACAAGACAACTAATGGACAATTGTTGGGCCAAACGAACACTCTTAGCCCAAAGAACAAGAACCCAACAAGAGAAAAATTCCCAAAATTCGTAACCCTATTTGAGCAGAAAATAGAATGGGATAATTAGTGCAAAATCAAAGGCAATTAGCCTTACATAGCAACCCAAATTCGTGCCTAACCATAATCGGAGATTTCCAAATAGCTCACACACTCTATTGGGGATGGGAATTCTCAAACTAAGTAAGGGATGTGTCAAAACTCGGAATTCCCCTTTCCTAGACACATTAAGACTACTAAACAACCCTAGACTCTTAAATACTCTTCCTAAGACCCTTGGGGATGAGTTTACCAATAGCTGGGGTCATGAGGAGGACTGCTAGAGCACCAGAAGAGGTGGAGATTGCCCCCAACGGGAGCCATCTTCCCCTACCTGTGTTCTGCAACGATCTGCAGAAGACTCTTCTTAGCATCAACCAAAGGTAGGTGTTCTCGGGCTTAAACTAAACATAGCACATACCAATGGAAAGAGCATCTAGTCTAGTTTCATATGCATCTATTTTGCCCATTTTTCATGAAGCATGCTAGTCGTATTATGCGTTTTCCAAGAGTCACACATGAATAGGGCTTTCCATGTTCATATTGTGTTTCACGCTTACTGAGGTCGAATTGAGTGGAACCAAAAGCATAATTCTCTTCTACTCGTTTTCCTCTACACTTTTCTTGTTCAAAGTTTTGTCCAAGGACCCCTGTATTTCGAGTTATAGGTCAATCATGAGAAACTCCACCATTTTCACCGTTTTCAGGCAAGATCCATGAACACAACCACTCCAGTCGTCATGTTCTTCATTGCATGAACGCGACGTACTACCCTGTCGCACTCACATGAAAGGCGACTGAACACCCTGTTGTGTTTATATGCTTGACCTGATAGATCAGACACATGGAACTGTGTGCCGTGTGGACATCAGTGCCTGTCTAGAACGCAACAGGATATGCCGTCACAATTTGGCTAGTTTTTCTTGCCCTTATTCTTCGCACAATTTTTATATTTAGATTTTTTTAAAAAACCCTCTTGAACGCGACGTATCGAACTGTCACGATTCTAGATTGTCACGGATCGTTGGCTGTCGCTTCATGAAGGTGACTGACAAGGCCGTCACGTTTTAAAGGTCTTCGCGATATATCGACTTGTTGCTACATGAAGGCGATGGACAGGTCCATTGCGATTTGCTGTTTCACAGAGAACCTCTATTTTGAATCATGTACAGTCTTCTTAAGTGCGAGAACTGAACCCGTCACGATTTAGAGGCCAACCCGAGACCTGTTTTTACAGTATAAAGTGTTGGTCTTGCATGTTATGGTCTTAGTATACATTGCACAATCTGTTCAATGGCTTAAAACCTGTTAACCCATGAGAAAGTCATAACAACCCAAAAGTTTATCCTAAGTGCTCTTAATTGCTTGATCTATTCTTGTTATGATTGATATGTTCATCTTGCTATTCTAGCTCATCAAAGTGAATGAATATCATCTTAAAACATTGCAAATCATGTTGAGATAAGTGCATGTTCAGTATTGTGTCATCTTGTTACTTGTTTTTAAACTAGTGGATTGTGAATTGAGACACGTTCTACACTACACTCTTGCACATATAGGTAGCCCTTTCTTGGGGGATTGGAAACTCTTGGTCGGTCATTCCATATCAAAAGACTAGTGACCTTTCCTCTTAGACCTCTGTAAATCTCCGTACTACGTGGATTCCCTGATGGAGACCGAGTTGGTTGTACCATTGAATTTCCCTGGAGATAGCATGCACTTCCTTTCTCGTCTCGTTCTTGCGAGTGTGACTTTATAATCTTGGACTTAAGCCATTAACGTAAAGATTTAATTAAAGTGTAAATTGTGCCGTTATGCTGACAAAATTCTCTCTTGACTATTGTTATCATGAAATCATATTCACATGACTTGTTTCCTTGAAATCATCATGAACGTGATATTGAAATGTTTACTTCTTGAAACTCTTGCTATTGGGCATGAATGACTGTGGGTATCTACATTTATAAATTATGAGATGCTGATCGGGCACATCGAGTGTTCAAGGACTCCAGTCTAGCCCCAATGACGGAGAGTCACAAATATACTGTTAACCATGGGGTATAATGATTATTAGAGTTGCATCTGTGCCGGGAAATAGTGTCGTGTTAAATGCTAGATACAATAACCACATACACGTGTCCTAGTGTGCATTCCAAGGTGGCATAGATCCTTAGTGCACATTAGTATCTTCGTGCTTGATTAAGTGTTAAGTGTTAAAAGTTTGTGCTCGTGCGTGCTTGCTTGCATGATATGGCCATCCTGCGTTCTTGCAATTAAGTGATATCTTGCATGCTTGTACATCCTTCTAGTGCTATCTTCTTACATCACTCTAGTCCTTGTTCAATTGCTCTTGATTAATATATCTTGTTCTCGTATCATGTTTAATTGAATTTATCGTTCATGCATATCATGTTAGTCGTGCTTACCTAGTTCTAAAATGTTAATTACTTATATCAATGCCCGCTCATTGAGATATAAATCTAACTAGGCTAGATTGCTCATTCCCTACTTTTCAACATCATAGGTGACAATGAAGTAGAAGGCGAAGATCAAGATTTTGATGGGAATGCGTCAGAGTGATGAGCGTGTTCTAACCTTAGTATCTATCCTAAGTTTATTTAAGAGTAGTTTGATGTAGTAGACATTGAGGATATATGTAATTTTCCTTTATTGAGTCTTAGTCCTATAATTCAACAATGAAAGAGTATGTGTTGGTATTATTATGAGATTTGAATACAAAATTAGTTGTGTTCATCATTGGACTCTGTTATTTGCATGTGTTGATACACATCTATTGCTCGCTAGCTAGAGGCTTATTTGCTGACTGCTCACGTCTCAGAATATCAATTTTAATCTCCAAATATTTCCACTGCATAATTCTCGGGAAGTGAGAAGTACGTTATTCTAAAGGAAGGAAAAATAGTTTTTGAAGCACTTAGAGTTAAGAATCTGTACACTTTTCAGTTGGCAGAATTGAAAGAAGTCAACTTGTGCCTTGCAACTACAAAGAGTGAAGAGACTGATTTATGGCACAGAAGACTAGGACATGCTAGCACCTCAGTGATCAATAAATTAATTAAGCATGATCTAGTTGAAGATTTTCCAAAGCTGAAATTGAAGAAATCTGGAATCTGTACAGCTTGTGCAAAAGGAAAGTAGACCAAGACATCTTTTCAATCCAAAATAATGGTAACTACTTCTAAACCATTAAAACTCATTCATGTAGATTTATTTGGACCTATAAGAATAGTAAGTCTTAGAGGAAAGATCTATGGCTATGTAATTGTGGATGATTATTCAAGATACACTTGACTATCATTTCTGGAAGCCAAATCAGAAACCTTCTCAGCTTTTTTGAAGTTCAGTAGACTAGTACAGAAGACCTGGAAACATCAAATAATTAGCATCAGTTCTGATCATGGTTGGGAATTCAAAAATGAATAATTTGTCAGATTATGTGAAGAAAATGGCATTGAACATAACTTCTCCGCACCAAGAACACCTCAACAACATGGAGTAGCAGAAAGAAAGAACAAAACACTGCTGGACATAGGCAGAACAATGCTTACAGAATATAATCTACCAAGATACTTCTGGGCAGAAACAGTCAACACAACTTGCTACATTATCAACAGATGCATGATCAAACCAATACTGAAGAAGAATCCATATGAACTCTACAAGGAGAAAAAGCCAAACATTAGTCATCTTCGACCTTTTAGTTGTAAGTGTTTCATTTTGAATAATGATGAAGATAATCTAGGAAAATTAGATGCTAAAAGTGATGAAGATTTTCTGTTAGGAAATATTTCAAAACCTAGTTGATATAAGATGTTTAACAGAAAAACTTTAACTATTGAACAAACTATTCATAACTTATTTGATGAAACTAAACATTCTATTAAGAGAATATAAGAAGAAGAAGATATTGTTGAAGACTTGTGCAGGGATCTAGTACAAGCCTCTCTAGAAGAAAAAGATAAGGACAAGGAAGATCCTCTAATAGAAGAACTTCAACAAGAAGAAGAAACACAGGAAGGACTTCATAGAGAATTGAGGTATCACAGAGATCATCCAAGAGAAAACATAATAGGTTTTTTTTTTTTTAAAGAGGTCCTCAAGGCCTCAAACTAAGAGAAAACATAATAGGTGATCCTCAATGTAACGACCCGAGAACCCGACCCTCGACTCAAGCCCAGGACCCGATTTTTGCGGTCGCCACCTACGGATCTGAGGACTCAGAAGGGCTAATGACAAGTCTAATAGGATAAGTAAAGGAGATAAATGTCAACTACCGAACTAGGAGCACACGCGGAAGACAAGTATAGCTCTAGGTACAGTCCCAACACACACAATGAGTACAAGTAAAGAAGGGAAGAACAGAGCCCTTAGGGGCATACCCCGAGGGTGAAGTAAAACTGAAAGGGGGAAACCACTGCTAGCTATGCGGACATCGACTACCGTCCCGTCTCCTCCGCCCGATGTGCACCCGGCCGCTGCTGAGAAGTCTCACCTGTAAAAAGGAGGGATGAGCTTCACAACAAAAGCTCAATAGGGACTACCAATCTCCTACTGGCTCTAACAGGAGGGGAATAATATATAATCAAAGTAAATGACAGCAGTTATATATATTCTATCTACACAGGAAAGTGCGGGAGCAAAGCTACTACTAACAACGGTATGGAAAAGACACCGCGGTCAGAAACTCCGTACGACGTGCACATCGTGACCACCACATGGCTGTAACCATAGATAGGGGGAACCTTGCCTAGACAAACAACTCTAGATACAGAAACCACTACCCCTAGTCAACCGGTCAGGAGAGTCCACTGACGTCTTACCCTCAACCCAGGTCCAAACCTCCACCTCTCGTCAGAGTGGGGGCAGGAACACAAGTAACCACAACAGTAACCGCCGTAGTCTGGCCAAACTACGGTCCCACGTCTGACCTCTCTAGGTGGTTCTGGGGCCACAAAGAGTAAGGCAATGAGAAGAAGGACTAGCTGGCTTGCACCGGGAAGAACTCTGAATGACCTCGGTGTCCCAGGCCAACTATATAGCTTGGAAGCCATTGAGACTCAAAGATCTTCTGATAGACCTCTCAAGCTGTTCTCCAGTCACAACGTTCAAATTCAAACAGCTACATTCAAACGGGAAGCTGAAGACTCTGAAGTTTATATAAGGAGCTGAAGTTTGAAATACAAGACACAATACACACATACACATGAGTGCATACAACCACAGAAAGAAGAGAAGTCTCCACACTCACAAAGAAAGAGAAGAGCACACAAGATCTGAAGAGAGCCATCTGTTCAAGTTGTGACTTCCATGCTCTCTAGCATTCAGAAGCAAGTGGATGTAATACTCCTCTGTATAAGGGAAGACTTGTGTGGGAGAAAGTGGGTGTAATACCTCTCAGGTAAGAGAAGGCCAAGTGTTCTTGGCAGTTAGTGGAAATCCCAAGGGATGCTTGGGGACTGGATGTAGGACTCCTGATTAATAGGAGGTCCGAACTAGGATAAATTCTCTATACACTTTGTGTGATTGTTTCCGCTAAATTTTCACTTGTTTCACAGACACCACACTAAGTACTAATGATACTATCTAGTGTTATCTTATTTTCAAATAAGTTTTTTAATAGTGCAAGAAGTCCTATTCACCCCCCTCTAAGACATCTAAAGCTCCATCTCGATCCAAAAGAATGGTGGTCTGTTGATGGACTATCCTTCAGCATAACCTTGAGCTGCCATTGATCTTTTGATCTTAGATAGTTAGATCTACATATTCAGGAGACCTACTTTGATACCACTTGTTGCCCATCTAGTAGACCCAGAGGGGGGTGAATGGGATGCTAAAGATTAAATTATGCAACTCAAAAATTACACACTAAAATGCATGTATATTAGAGTTAGATAATCATAGAAATAGGAAGATAAAGCAATCACACATGGACACAAGGATTTATCCTAGTTTGACACTGAGCTCCTTCTCAGTCCTACGTCCATCCCCCAAGAAATACCTTTAGATTTCACTAACTCAAAGGCACAATCTCCCCTTATGGACACTACAACACCTAGCTCAGCTTGTCTTCCCTTCACTGCCTAAAGGAGAACTACACACCATTACACCACTGGCCTTCCCTTCTACCCGAGGGGAACAACTCATTGGTAAACCCTACCAATCTTCTCTTTACGCAAGAAGAGGTATGAAACCTGAAATACAAGAATATTTTAGGATGTCCCTACACCAAGCACATAGTGAGCAATGGCATAGCTTGATTTGAGACAGTGTCTGAGAAAGGAAGAATACAGTAGTAGGTTCATTCAAGCACACAGTTATCTCTCCCTCAAGAAATCACCAGGAACGAAGTGAGAGAGCTCTGGAGACTGAAGGCTTGAATGATCTACTTAAGCTTGTTGCTTAGGAATGTAGAAGTTTGAATGAACTTGATCTTCAGAGCTACTCTTCACGTGTAAAGTCTCCTTCATTTCATCTATCTAGAAAGAATAGCCATTGATCTATCCATTGAGTCTTCTCATATTTACTGGATTTCCAAGGCAACATTTGGTTGTGTATAACGTTGTTGTTGTGTGAGTACTGTAAACTTGTGAGTCATTTAATGCTAGGATATAGATAGAGAGGGAAATGATCTTGTGTCAATCAACTCACATCTCAGCTAGCTAGTATCCTCTTTTCCTACTGGCAGTATTGCTAAAACTAGTAGCCTCTAGCATACATGCATGAAGGAGATGACAAATGCGTGTCATGCAAACAATAAGTGTCAACTGACATTTCATATAAGAAATAAATGTCGTGCTGACAGAATTCCATCTCAACCTTTTAACTACACAGGAGATTCTTAACAATATATCTTTGAAAAAGATTTGAAATTTTCTCAACACTTTGTTTATGAGTAAATGCAATCAAAGGGGTTGTTACAATTGATAAGTGTGGACATCCCCGTTTCAGACTGGTTTAGCAGGAGTATGCCCCATAGTTTGATGTATTTTTGTCTTTCTATATAAATATTTCCGGCCAAGTCTTTGAGGATCGATTCAGTTAAAAAAAAAAGGCTTCCTTAGGTAATAATACTTAAATATAATATATAGCCAATCAGTGTAAAAACATGAATAATTAGTGTAGATATTAGGCATGAAATATTTAGATCAATAATCGATGTATTTGGAAGTAAGACTTCAATAATTGATATGTCTAGAAGTAATTGATATCTAACTAACACTAATCGGTGTGATGTCAATGTAGAATGTTTTAGTTCAAGAATTGATGCATTTGGAGGTAATTGGTATCTGACAAATGCAAATCCGAAAGACATCAAAAATGAGTTTATTAATTGATGCCTTATTCAATAATTGGAACAAGAATACATGTCAGATAATCGATATATGTACTTCGTCTATAATCGGAATGAAGGTGTAATATAATCGAAATCTAAATCAGAACATGAATCGATATAGTTTCACACTAATCGATAGGACACTTGGACATAAATGAAGTACTCAGAAGACCTTTTGCATAGTAGTCGCTAATCAATAAGGTATTATATATAGTAATCATAGTTTTGTTGAATAATCAATATAAGTAATCAGTAGTCGTTATGTTTCAATATTAATCGATATAGAAGTTCTTTGTGACTCTAATTGGAATAGACATAAGAGATGAGAACTATAATTGAAATATGGTAATTTTTAATAATCGTTGCAGGTAGTTACCTAAATGATAATCAAAACATTGCTTAAACAATAATCGGCAGTGTAACAACACTAATTAGAATGTTACCTAAACAATAATCATTGCAGCAATTACAATCGATATAGTGCTTCAACTAGAATTGAAGGTTCAAAGAGAACTCTAGTCATTGTAATACTTCAACTATAATCGGTGCAAAGCTTAGTCTATAATCGGAGTGCTGTGTGTTCTGTAATCGATATGAACTTAAACTACTATCAATGTGGACTTAAGCATAATATATGAAGTGCATAAGTTTGAGATTTTTAAAGTACTTATAGTGGTGATCTTTAAAGCGATAAAAATATCTTTTTGCCATGTTGATAGACTTCATAAAAAATAGATATTAAGCACATATTTCTAGAGTTATTTGTTATCACCAAAATCTTGAAATAATTGGAGATGAGAGGTTCATCATTTACCAAAGACATCTGGGTATTTGTCAACAAGTTGACTAAAGTTTTTAGATTGTTAGCTGTCAATATGTCATGGACTGTGGATAGACTAGCTAGATTTTATGTATGCAGAATTGTTCCATTGCATGGTATCCCAATCACAATTGTTTCAGATAGAGATCCAAGGATTACATCGGGGTTTTGGAGGAGTTTTCAGCGGCCCTTAAGTATAGAGTTAAGATTTAGCTCAACTTATCATCCCTAAATAGATGGTCAAACTGAAAGGGCGATTCAGACTCTAGAAAATGTAGTGCCCTAGATTTTATTTGCATTCTATCTGAATTGTGTGAACTTAGTACTATTCTATCTATGTGAACTTAACGGCATGAGAGAGTGCCGTCAACAGTGGTAGGAGACACAATTGGACACCGTTAACCTCACGTTAACGTCATCTTGTACTTCCATTTACTTTATTTAATTCGAGTAATTTGGGATTTTATTTTATTGATGACACAATTGATCGTCATTTAACTCTTGGTAAATGACAGTCAATGTTGACGTCAAACTTTCTTTCCTAGTTTCGACCGAGATTTTTGCAGTAGTTATGGAGACATTTTCACTTGTGTTTTTGGCCATTAGATTGGGGCATTTTGAGATGAATGGCTAGGGTTAGATGTTAGATCTTGGAGTTGTACTAATAACCCCGGATTTAGCTCTAAGGCAGCCTCATTTGGCCTGGGGTTTCTTTTTGAAGAGGGTTTTTGTCCAAGAGCTCTTGGTCCAAGGGAGGTTTTGTTTTTGCTAATTTGTACGTGGAGAAGCTACCTTTGGACCTAAGGAAGTGCTGTGATCAAGGGATCAGCATTTTGGAGGCGTGGTTGTGTAGATCGAAGCTAGGAAGAGAACTGTCTTACATGGCTATGATGGGATTCTCCGATTTTAATCTGCAACTTGAAGGCATTTTTAAGGAAAGTAACCAAGGGCTTTGGCTCGTGGTTGTAGGTTTTATAAGTCTTTATTTTATCAGATTTTTTGGAAAATTGTATAGGGTTCAATAGAGTGCTTTTTTGACTATTATTTCATGTTGGTTCTGAGAGGTTGTTTGCTCTGGTTGAACTTATCATCAACTTTGAGTGACGTTAAGTTGAAGTTAACAACAATTGATATAGTGATTAACAGATCTTGGCATTTTATAGGGTGTCGCTAAGCATGTCACGCCCCCGATTTATAGTGGAATAAATTGAGCGCATGAGGATATGCGAGTCATGCAATTGAGTGAATCAGAGTGGAACTAAATGAAATAGAAGGATGAGACGTTAATTGTACTAATCAAAATGACAACTCTTTATTTCATTTAATTTCCAATGCCAAATTACATCCTCTAATATTCAGAGCCAAAACATAGGGCGTATTATTGAAAAGTAAAAATTACATTTGAATCTGTCGAAATGAACTAAACTATTACAGACTCCATTGATCTAAGCTCATTCTAAGATAGACTCTAGGGTACTCTCTTCACTTGAGCCCATTCCCTTCAATTTCAATGTCCAATTTGTCATCACCTGAAAAATGGTTAAACAACAGTATGTGCTAATGTCCAATAGGATTTATATCTTGTGGTGCGAGCATACTTTAAGTAAATTAACATTTTATCATGCAACAGACAATACTCATAAACAAGATGCTCATGATATTATGGTAAATCAATTTCAGAGTCATGACAGGTACATGACAGGTAACCAATTCAATAGGCAATGCTGGGTGACATGTAACAAGTGACAAGAGATGTTACCCATGGTATGCGATTATTTACTCAAGAAAGAATGACTCAAGAGTTTGCGAAGCTCAGTAGCATATACGATGAACAGTATGAGTAGAATTCCACTAGATTCCAATGGACAATGACGTGTACAGTAGGAGTGGCCATTTTCACATGTAATAATTTAGTGAAGTCAATCAATCAGTCAAACAATCATTCAATAACAGTTGGAGTTAACCAGACCAATGTTGTAAGTCAGTTAGGTGTCATGCCATACACCTTAAGAGACCCATACATTCCGCAGTTATTAGTACTTTGGGTGCTCCTCCCAAGACCAGACATGGCCCTCTATGCACATGCATTGGTTATGAGTCATACTTCCATGTAATTTCTGATAATCCCATTTAGTTTATGGTCATATGATTTCCAATAACAAGCTTATTGTATGATGACTTTGATATTATTCCAGAAATAGAGAAGAAGACATGGATGATATAGAGAATATGATAGGATATTGACACGTGCAATCAGTGTGACACTATCAAGGGTAAGACACTTATCTGCCTAGTTAAATCGGTTTACTTGTAGACTTTTGGTAAACATACACTTGTTAGGCAGTGTGAACGTGCTTTAAACGCCACAAAGAAAAATTGAAAAATAATATAATAATAATGATGTGGAAAAGGAGAATTGAAAGAGATAAACATGAATATGGACGGTGGGATGATATAGGGAAGGAAGGAATGCGTGTGTGCACTAGATATGGAGTGTGATTGTAACGTCCTAAAAATTTTATTTACTAGAAAAATGTGAATAATTTGATGGTTAAACATAACCACTGTTATGAGGTGTAATTAACTTTAATTTAGGAGTAATTGGTAGTAATTAATATTATTCTAATGTCGTACTCAGAGGTGCGCGCTCCGATAGGGCGACATCGGAATTCTGTAACGAAAATGAAATCTGAAAACACCATAATTTTCAGAAAAATGTGGTGATATCAGAAATGTAAATATCCAGATTTGTTGACGTGCGGATTTCGAGATTAAGCCGACACAACTATTGTAGCAACTTGGATTTTTCAAAAAAATAAAAATAAAAATAAAATAATAAAATGAAAGTTTAATAAAAATAAAAATAAAAGTAATTAGAAAATCAAAGAAAAGAGAATTAAGTAAAACCCATTAAATGAAAATAAGTAATGGGCTCTATTAAATGGACCCATTAGAAATTAGTGGGCTAAAATAGAGATTTTAAGAAGGAGAATAACAAAGAAATACCTAAAATTCGTAACTAAAATATTACTAAAATAGAAAAGAGATATTTAATGCATTAAATAGCTAGTTTGAATTAGGATTGGATTCCTAAACCTACCCCAATTGATTGGCCATGAAATTCCCTCCCTCCCAACCCAAATAGGAGATCTCTTGCTTAAAAAGGGGAGAGGAAAATAGGAAATTTGGAATTTAATAGGAGTTAGGCTTAAACTAGGAAAGGGAATAGGGAGAAGCTTAAATACTTCTTTTAAACCCTCATGGCCGGCCCTAGCTCGTGCCAAGAGGTTCCTGGAGCAGGAGGAGAGGCCAAGAGGAGGAGAATTCGTGGAGAGGAAGGATCTCCCAAGTTCTTCCCCGAGTTTTTCAAGTCTTAACCCTAGAAGAGGAAAACAATCAAAGGTAGGCATTCTCACAAGCATAAACCATGAAACATTTTCTGTAGGATGTCTCGTCTATCAGGAACAAAACCCCTTTGGTTTCATAATTTTCCATTGAGCATATCTGTCGTTCTTGATTTTTCATGTTCTGCAACTGACATGACCCCGAACCCTCTTCTTAATTCTTGATCTCCTTGTATACTCAATCCCATGCCACGAGATTTTTATTGTAGGAACTGATGCATGTTAGGCATCTTTTGCCTCTAAAATCCCTAAATTTGATTCATCCTATCTTGCGAATTTAATCGTTGATCTCAACTATGTACTATTTCATGTTCATCATGAATACCCGTGTTTAAAACATGTCCAAACCCTGATTGTTTTCCAATTCCTATTTATTGTAAGTACCCATGCATGTCTATGTCGTTTTGCAACTGGTTTCATGATTTTTCATTGACTATACAATTAGTTGTGATTTTCTGAACCACCCTATGTTAAATGGGGTAAGTTCTGGCCCGCAATCCAATGTAATGTCCTTTCCCTGTCGGACCCGGGCGCAGACCCTGTGAACGTGACGGCCCGATAGGCCGCGTTTACAAGGGTCATCGTGACAACGCTCTCTGTCGTGATCTGATTGCGACAGGGCCTGTCGTCGCGATCTGCTGCCCGACCAGACTAATCCTGTCGCGACCCGTACAAGCACCCATCGCGATCTCAGTTGACCCCATCGCGACCCTCACCAGGGTACGTCGCGATCTGGGTTCTTTTTGCAAGAAACCCCCTATCTCAGTAATGCTTGATTATCTACAGTGTTTGTACTCTTGTTTAACAGTCATACACACAGAAAATAACACCTGTTATAAATTGAACATTTATGTTTGATTAAAATACATGCACATGATCTTTTCTATCTACAATTTCATGACACTTACACACACTTTGAACCATCCAATTATGGCATAAATTGGCATGAATTATTTCATAATACATCTGGTAATTTATGAAATTAAATTACCCTATTTTAAATATACTTGTCTATCGTCTCTCGCAATGTTTTGGGAATACCGATATCGACACTCCACTGTTCTAGAATTCCTCTAGAACGTTAAGCACTTGCTTCTATATACACTCTCTCTCTTGACTTGGACAAACTCTCCATCGGATAATCCTTCTGCCGGACTAGTAAGTCTTTGTTCAAGGCTATGCCTTTTGATGATGACTGAGTAACTAGAAATATTGACGTCTACAAAACGTATATTTTCATGTCAAAAGGCCATCATTTACCCCACCCCTTTGAGACTTGACAATGACTAAATCTTAAGTATCCAGGGACTATGGTGTGTAAAAAGCACTAGTACTTGAGTGAAAGAGATTTATATCATTTGATAGTTTGTTAAAAGAACAAAATGTGAACATTATTGGAGATGTGTCTAGAAAGAATCATCTTCATTCCTCATCCAGTTGTTCTTTGAGATTGTGTTTTATTTTCAACACAATTGTATTTAGTCTAGATGACATCTTTAATTCTTTGAAGTTGAGAAATATGGTAGTTTATAGTTGATTGTTAGATATATTATATCCCTCAATTTCTCATTTTGTTGATTCAAGTCTTGGAATGCTAATATCCTGTTGGAAATCGTTTGAAAACTTGAATTGTGATGAATTTTTGCAAAATATAACAAATGAATTTTTAAGCCTCTTAAAAATCCTTGAAATGATAATTCCCCTCATTGCTTATCATTCTAAAGATGTCAAATTTCTCAAATTTTTCCTCTCACAAAAATTCAAATTTTCTTCAAAGGTCAGGTCGACACCATTCTATCTCGTGTCGACACACTTCCTAGGTCAGGTCGACACTACCTTCTTCTTGTGTCGACACTGCCCTCTTGCTAGAACCCTTTAAGTCGTGGGTTCCAGATAAGCCTTGTTGTTCCTGCGGGGTATTGCACCACTGCAAACCCCTTTTAGGCTTCAGGTCGACCTGACGATACTTTTCCTCTCGTTTCCGACAAGAAATACCTCACATTCCTTCCTCAATCAAAACCCTTTCTCAATCATCTCTTCTCCTTCATCAAACCCCGATTCCATTCCATTCTTGCACCATGGTGAGAAAGTTGGGTCCTCGCCGTGGAGCAAAATCTCAGGCTTCCTCCAGGCTAGTTCCGGAAGAGGATGATGTTCCTCAGCTCGAAAGGAGAACCAAAAGGAGGAATGACCCTGCACAGCAACCAGGGTCCTCCTCTGCACCTCAGCCAGCACCAAAGAGAGGTAGACCATCTTCTTCAGGCAGAGGTAGGGTTTCTAGAACAGAGGATCCGGGCTCCCCTTCTGGAGACTCTTCAGATTCATCATCATCATCTTCAGAGTCTTCCAAGTCTTAGGACACCACTAGTGAAGCCAAGCTTATTTTAAAGCCCAGGATAGTGGACTTATCAGACATTCAGCTAGCAGACTCATTTCCAGAAATTCAGACCTATTTCTCTTTTCATCTTGGTTGATATTCATTTCTGAATTTCAAATTAGTTATCCAAGACTTGTTAGGGAACTTTACAAGAACCTGAAATGCACAGAGGATGGATATAAATCAAAGGTTAAGGGCATAGTTATTGACATGCCAACTGATATAGCTGCCTCTATTTTCAAAGTACCAGATGAAGGGGCAGATTATCATCAATTTGAAATTGATCTTCATGAAGCCTATTCTATCTTGAAAGGCCTACCTTCCCAAACAAACCCATGTTACAAGATTCAACACAAATTCCTTTCCCCCTGTGTTGAGAATCCTACACCACATATTGACCACCATTATCACTCCTCAAGGTGGTGGAAGGGACAGATTGATAGATATTCAGAGGTTTATTCTATATTGCATGGTCAAAGATATCAAAATCAATCTTCATGTCATTATGTATCAAATCATATCTGAAACAACAAGGAAGGACCTCAAAAGATCTCTACCATATGCTGCACATCTGACCTCAGTCTTCCAGCATTTTGGTGTGCCCTTGGAGAATGAGAAATCCCAATCTATTCCTAAGCCCAACATCTACACCTTCAAGAATATTCAAAAAATTATGGGATTTAGACTGGAGGGAAATCAAGTTCGGAGAGGGCCAGTTGTGGTTGAGGCCCCCCAAGCTCAGGAGGAACAACCTCATGATCAAGGGGAACAGCCCCAAGCTCAGGAGGAACAACATCAGGATCAAGGGGACCAGCCCCAAGCTCAAGAGGAACAGCCTCCAGCTGAAGGGGACCAGCCCCAAAGTCAAGAGGATCAGCCTCCTTTGAATGAGGAACAACCTCAAATTTCAACTGGAGGTGACATTCCTTTTCATGCCCCACTCTCACCTCAGTTTCCCCATTTCTCTCCTCAACCCAATTTTCAAGCATCCACATCTTCTGGTGGGCCTCCTGTTCCACCAGAATTGATCTCCTTCCTGAATGATAAGTTTGAAACCTTGAACTCCTCCATCCAAACCATGTCAGAAACATTTGAGTTGAGGATTCAACGGTTGGCGAACACTGTATCTGCCAAATTCATAGAACAAAAAGCTGCCTCAGACTATGCAGCTCAAAGATTCAACAGACTGATTGGTACCATGGCAGATGCCTCACTACAGCTTAAGGAGCACCAGCAAAAATTGGAGATAGTTCTCAAGGGAATTCTGGCAAATTCCCAAGCTGATGTCTTCAACACCAAGCAGACATTACATGAGATCACCGGCACAAGACTGTCCTTTGCTCATTTTGTGGATGATTTGGAAAGCATGAGGAACTTCAATGAGCATATTGACACACAGATATCTGATTTGACAAAGGAATTCAAGATAATGCAAAGACCTGGTTGGTCAGTTGGGTCATCTTCATCCTCACAACCCATTGCAGCTGATCTAGCAAGAATTCAAGCTACCTTAATAGAGAATTCAGATAGAATGGAACACTTCTTGCACACCAAACTCACAACCATTCAAGATCAAATCAAGTTCAGCTTGACTTTTATGGAGAAAAGAATGTCTGACATTGAGACCATCTTACTTCCCCTTCCTCCTCCTCCTCCATCTTCTACTTAATGTAATTTTTCTTTTGATGATGTCAAAGGGGGAGAAGAAAGAAAGAAAGAGAAATGTTAATGTTCTTTTGTAATCTTTTGGAATGATTGTAATGGTTCTCTTGATGAATGAAATGAAATGCTTTTCTGCTTAGCTTGAATGAAATCTTCAATTGTGACTTCAATGTGATTGAAAATTTTCATGTGAATGTGAATGAATGAATGCTTGTCAAGTTGCTTGACCTTCTTTATACACTAACTTACTTCAAGTTACTTTGTACTTCGTTAGTACAACCATCAATTGTGAATGTGCCATATTTAAAGGTCTTTAACAAGCATGAACATGAACAAAAATAAGGACATTGAATAACAAAAAATTGCTTAAAATCACATCTCATCAAAACCTCATTGACATATGGATTTAATGTTGCCATCATCAAAAAGGGGGAGATTGTTGGGTTGAGTGTATATTCATATCATTTCCCTCCTATTTTGATGATGACAAGAGGTGATTTTAAAGCAATTTAAATGAAACATGTCAAAAACATCATACCTGAAGTCAATGTTCAAAAAGCATGTTTCAAATCACATTTATCATTTATGTTCATGATAAATCATTTAACTAATGATATATGTGTTTAATTTTCAGGTACAAACACTTTTTGCAAAAGAAGTGTCGACACACCCCTCAATGGTGTCGACACAACACCTCAGTCTCAAAGGCAAAAATCTGAAGAATTGCCTAGACTATGTCGACACTAGTCCAGAAGCAGGTCGACACGAGTTGCAGATTCTGAAAATCAGACTACTCAGGTCGACGCACTCTCAGGGCAGGTCGACACTGGATCCTGCTCCCAGAACAGCTGTTTTTAGAACCAGGATAGCAGGTCGACACAATACCAAAGCAGGTCGACACTGGATCAGTTCCCAGAACATCCTATTTCAAGATTTAGGCAGTGTGTCGACACCACCACCAGGGCAGGTCGACACACTACGGAAAGATTCCATCCTAAGATGGATGTTTGCCACGTGTCAGCCTAGGGCGATGGGGTATCAACCTAGAATCGTGTGCCCTTGTACCCAAAGGGTATCTTTGGAATCTTTTGGGTATAAAAGGTCCCTAATCGCCCCCCCATCACATCAGAAGAGACCCAACTAACTCTTAGAGCCTCCAAAAATTTTCTTGGTGGCTACAAGAGGTCGTCTCCCTCCTCTGCTCTCTGTGTGCTTCTAGAAGACCAATTCTCACCAATTGAAGTGTGAGAATTGGAGTGTGATCCCTGTAGAAACCTCTGAAGAATCCCATGGAAGCAGATCCAGTAGAAGCCTTCGTTGGAGAAGAATTCAAGGAAGATCCAACAATTCCAAAGTGCAGAGCATCGGTTTTGGACTTCAAGATTGCAAGCCTTTTCCCAATTCAAGCTTCTACAAGGGAGTACACTTGAAGAACGAAGTTATTTAATACAATTCATTGTACTTCTGTTCTTCTAAGATATCTTTTGAGATTATGCAAGTGCTTCTACATAGCTCTCATTAATGCTCTCATTTTCGACTAGATCTGTTGCTAGAAGGTCTATGTCTTGAGTTGGTGTCTAGCAAGTCTTATGTGAGCATTGTGCTCAAGTTGTGTGAGCATTGTGCTCAGGTTGTTGTGAGCCGTTGTGCTCAGTTTGAGTTGTCTAACTCAAGGTTGTGTTGAGCAGTCTTGCTCAGTTGTTCTAGAGTAGTCTTGCTCTAGAAGTTGTGTGAGTTGTAAGCTCTCAAGTGTTGGAGTTGTCAGGCTCCAGTGGTGTGTTACCCAGTTGTTTTAGTGAATCCTCACGGGGTGTGAGGGGTGGATGTAGGAATCACTTGGGTGATTTCCGAACCACCTAAAAATCCTTGTGCATTTGTCTAATTGTGGTTTGATCATTTCATCCGTTAGATGCTTGCATAGGATCGGTTAATATTCACTTAATCAACTTGTTTCACATCTATTTTACCAACTCACTCAAATCTCATCAGATCTGTGGTTTTTCACTGATAAAATTGCCTCTGATTCAAAAGTGTTTTTAAACTGTTTAAGCTTCCGCAAAAAGTGGCTTAGATCTATTCATCCCCCCCTTCTAGATCTTCTCCACACCTTCACTTCGATCCTTCAATTTTTACTTGACACTCTCTTCCGTTCTGTCATTAGTTACTCTGCCTTTAATGCATTAATTACTTAAAGCCTGCTTGAGCCTGAGATTTAAGTCCTACTGGGCGATATTCGCTCACCCTGCGTTATTTGTCATTGTGTTCTCAGGTGAGACTGAGGATGAACCATACACTCAAGTGGACGAGAACGACCTGGAGTGATGTCATGAGTACCCTAGTGTCCTATTGCTATGTTTAGCGTTGTAGTAGTTAGGTTTGAAGTTTAGTCTTTTGCTTTACTCCAATGTAATCGAGCCCCATAGATTGGCTCTGATATTAGTGGTTGTAACTAGGCATTGAAAAGTATTAATGAAATGAATTTGCTTTATCATTATTCATTTTGAAATGGTTTGATGTCTAGTATTCGCTCTATACCCTTTTCTTGCAACTGCCTCGCGTTCTGATATTCCGCGTCGGGGCGTGACAGTTTTGTGGTATCAGAGCCTAGGGTATTCTTAAGTATAGGATGATCTAGGTTAACCTACCTCGACTAGAGTCAATTATCCACCTATGTGAGTTGAGGTTAGAGCCAAGGGTAACTAGTTAAAATAAACTCACACACGCATAAATTAAATTCCACATCGATATCATGACAAGAAGTTATTTTGTAGAAACTAAGCAATCAAGATGATTGCCGAACGTTCTCAAATGAGGGGCATGCAACAAACCATCCAAGAACTGACACGCGCCATTATGCAAGCCACTCAAGGAGGTGGCAATCGTGGTGCAGGCGACCTGCATCGCATCATCTGAAGTCTAAACCCACCTAGGTTCAGAGGATCCACGGATCCATATGAAGTTGAGCACTGGCTCCAAGAGACGGAAAGAATTTTCCGTGTCATGTAATGTGCAGCGGGGGACAAGCTGCTACTTGCCACGTTCCAACTGGAGAAGGACACCCGCACCTAGTGGGAGTCAGTGGAAGCTACTAGAGAATGGGCAATTCACATGGAACAAGTTTAAAGAAGCATTCAACTCCAAATACTTCTCCGAGCGTGTTCAAGAAAGGAAGGCTGCGGAATTCACTGCTCTTAAACAGCGGAGCTTGACTGTGGCCAAATACGAAGCCCAGTTCTCTAGACTGGCACGCTATGTTGTACATCTAGTGAACACTGAAAGGATGAAGGCTAAGCGCTTTCTAAATGGCCTTAAGCCCCACTACATCACTCAACTCGCACCTTTCGACATCCTGACCTACGCCGAGATGGTGAAGAGGGCTCAGCTGCTAGAAGATGCTATAGACTTCACCGACCGTATAAAAGGGAAGTTTGTCAAGAAGGAAGTGACCTCGAGTCAGTCATCTGCTAAGCCTACCAACGGCAAGAAGCGTCCCTTCAACATCACGGAGGGATCTAGCCAAGAAAGGAAACCCAAGGTTTTGATACCCAACACTCCAACAAAGAGCCACTGCAAACACTGTGACAAGCTTGGTCACATGGCTGATGAATGCTGGAGGAAAGCCGGCGCATGTCTGCACTGCGGAAGTCACGAGCACCGTATCCCTAAGTGCCCGCTACCGAAAGATAATGAAAGGCGCCCTAATGCGCCTAAGAAACAGGGCCGACTGCAAGCCCTACGTGATGAGGAACCTGCTATGGAGGGTGGCGTGGTAGAAGGTACCCTTCAAGTTTTCTCATTATCAGCATTCGTTTTATTTGATACTGGAGCCACTCATTCATTTATATCTCAAAACTTTGCTGATACTGTGAATGCTAAACCTATATCCATGGGTTGTGAGTTCTCTGTCACAACACCACTAGGGGAGAAGGAGAAATTGAACAAATACTTTCCCTCTGCCGATGTAATGATCGGAGACCATAACCTAAAAGCCGACCTAGTGTGTATGTCCTTGGAAGGCTATGATGTAATTTTGGGAGCCGACTGGTTGTCTGCATATGGGGCAAGTGTTGACTTTAAGAAAGGGAAGGTTACCTTTAGTGACTTTCCTAAAGTGGCATACTTTGGGATTAGACATAAGAGACGGATGTCTCTAGTCTCCGCCATAAAAGCCCACAACATGATGAGGAAAGGCTGTATTGCTTTCCTAGCAGCCGTAGTAGTGGAAAAGAAGGGTTCCAAGATAGAAGACATACATATGGTACAGGACTACCCAGATGTATTTCCTGAAGACCTGCCAGGGATTCCCCCTGAACGAGATGTCAACTTCGCCATTGAGTTGATTCCTGGAGCCACATCAGTATCGCGTCAACCATACCGGATGTCACCTGCCGAGCTGAAGGAATTGAAGGCGCAACTGATGGAGCTACTAGAAAAGGGGTTCATCAGACCAAGTACTTCCCCATGGGGAGCACCTGTGCTATTCGTAAAGAAGAAAGATGGATCGATGAGGCTGTGCATCGACTATCGACAACTCTACCAGCTTACCATCAAGAACAAATACCCATTGCCTAGGGTAGATGATCTATTCGACCAAATTTCAGGAGCGCAATATTTCTCCAAGATCGATCTTCGATCTGGCTATCACCAAATGAGGATCAAGGATGACGATATTTTCAAAATGGCTTTCAGGAGCAGGTATGGACATTATGAATTTGTCGTTATGCCTTTTGGTCTAACCAATGCTCCTACAGCCTTTATGCAACTCATGAACAACATATATCGGCCATACCTCGACAAGTTCGTGGTCGTCTTTATCGATGACATCCTCATATACTCCAAGACCAAGGAAGAGCATGAAGAACACCTAAAGACAACACTACAAGTTTTGCGAGACAACAAGCTATACGCAAAGCTTAGCAAGTGTGAATTCTTGCTCGAAGAAGTATCCTTCTTGAGCCATGTCATCTCAAAGGACGACATCTCCGTTGATCCCTCCAAAGTTGAAGCTGTACTCAACTGGGAGAGACCAACCAACGTCACCGAAATCAGAAGTTTCCTAGGACTGGCTGGCTATTACAGGCGATTCATCAAGGACTTCTCAAGGATCGCTGTTCCTCTCACGCGTTTGACACGAAAGGAAAATCCATACTCCTAGAGTAAAGAGTGTGAGAAAAGTTTCCAAACCCTCAAGGACTATCTTACCTCAGCACCTGTTCTCGCTCTGCCAATAGGGGGAGAAGGTTTCTCTATCTACACCGATGCCTCAAGAATCGGGTTAGGTTGTGTACTCATGCAAAAGGAGAAGGTCATCGCCTATTCTTCAAGACAACTGAAGACACATGAAGTCAACTACCCTGTACATGATCTCGAGCTGGCTGCCGTGGTCTTCGCCTTGAAGATTTGGAGACACTATCTACATGGCAAGCAATTCACTGTCTACTCAGACCATAAAAGTCTAAAGTATTTATTCTCTTAGAAGGAACTCAACATGAGACAAAGGAGATGGCTGGAATACTTGAAAGATTTTGACTTCCACATCCAATACCACCCAGGCAAGGGAAATGCCGTGGCTGATGCTCTTAGTAGGAAGCCAATGGAATTTGTCTCAAGTCTAATCCTTGGCGAGATGCAACTACTAGAACAATTCGCAATGTTAGACTTAAATATTGAACATAGAGATGATCGAGTCTTGGTTGCCAATATCAAGATTCAATCTGATCTACTAGAGGAGATCAAATCTCAACAAGACGATGATCCATTCTTAGTTCGCGTCAAAGAAACTCTAACTGAAAGACCGGACTTTGCAATGACTGAAGATGGAAGGCTTGTCTTTCAAGGAAGGACATGTGTTCCCGACAATGAAGAACTAAAGAGAAGACTAATGGATGAAGCTCACAAGACCAGGTATACTATTCATCCGGGAGGTACCAAAATGCATCAAGATATGAAAAGAACATTTTGGTAGCCGAACATAAAATGAGAGGTAGCTAAACATGCCGCTCACTGCCTTACTTGCCAACAAGTAAAAGCGAAACACCTGCGCCCTGCTGGTGTACTCAGACCGCTTGATATTCCAGAATGGAAATGGGAAAGTATCGGCATAGACTTCATCATGGGTTTACCCAAGACTCGTGGTGGACTCGACGCCATATGGGTCATTGTGGACCGACTAACCAAATCCGCCCACTTTCTGCCTATAAAGTGTAAATGGTCAGTAGAGGTACTAGCTGCCTTATACGTCAAGGAGATTGTAAGACTACATGGCATTCCATCATCTATTGTTTCGGATCGAGATCCGAGATTCACATCTCATTTTTGGAAAGGACTGCAAGGTGCACTGGGTACTAAACTCAACTTTAGTACCACATTCCATCCACAAACCGATGGGCAAACTGAAAGAACCAACCAAATAGTGGAAGACATGTTGAGAGCTTGCACTATAGATTTTCAAGGCTATTGGAATGAGAATCTACCTCTTATTGAGTTCGCCTATAACAATAGTTACCAGGCGAGTATCAAGATGGCACCGTTCGAAGCACTCTACGGAAGGAATTGCAGATCCCCTGCATGTTGGAATGAGGTTGGAGAACAGCAATGGCTAGGCCCAGACATGGTGCAACGGACAACGAAGGACATTCAGGTAATCAGAGACCGGCTCAAGATTGCCCAATCCAGACAGAAGAGCTACGCCGACAAAAGAAGGCGAGATCTGAAATTTCAAGTGGGTGATCATGTGTTCCTAAAAGTGTCACCTACTCGTGGCATCCAAAGATTTGGTGTAAAGGGAAAGCTCAACCCTAGATTCATCGGTCCTTTTGAAGTACTCGAAAGGGTTGGTGAGGTTGAATACCGACTGGCGTTGCCACCGGATTTGCCATGTGTACACAATGTGTTCCATGTTTCCATGCTTAGGAAATATGTGTACGACCCCACGCACATCATTCGCCACGAGAAGTTGATATTGAACAAAGATGTGACATACGAAGAGAAGCCATTCAAGATACTGGAATGGAAGATACAACAACTTAGGAACCGTCCCATCCATGTGGTTAAAGTCCTATGGAATAACCGTGGAGTAGAAGAAGCAACATGGGAACCGGAAGGAACCATCAGACAGAACTACCCCGATCTTTTCGGTAAGACATTCCCTCCATTATGACCATATGAATTTGGGGACCAAATTCTTTTTAAGAGGGGGAGGATGTAGCAACATGGATTTTTCAAAAATAAAATAAAGAATAAAAATAAAAATAAAATAAAATAATAATAATAAAATTTTAATAAAAATAAAAATAAAAGCAATTAGAAAATCAAAGAAAAGAGAATTAAGTAAAACCCATCAAATGAAAATAAGTAATGGGCTCTATTAAATGGACCCATTAGAAATTAGTGGGCTAAAATAGAGATTTTAAGAAGGGGAATAATAGAGAAATATCCAAAATTCATAACTAAAATATTACTAAAATAGAAAAGAGATATTTAATGTATTAAATAGCTAGTTTGAATTAGGATTGGATTCCTAAACCTACCCCAATTGATTGGCCACGAAATTCCCTCTCTCTAAACCCAAATAGGAGATCTCTTGCTTAAAAAGGGGAGAGGAAAATAGGAAATTCAGAATTTAATAGGAGTTAGGCTTAAACTAGGAAAGGGAATAGGGAGAAGCTTAAATACTTCTTTTAAACCCTCATGGCCGGCCCTAGCTCATGCCAAGAGGTTCCTGGACCAGGAGGAGAGGCCAAGAGGAGGAGAATTCGTGGAGAGGAAGGATCTCCCAAGTTCTTCACCGAGTTCTTCAAGTCTTAACCCTAGAAGAGGAAAATGATCAAAAGTAGGCATTCTCACAAGCATAAACCATGAAGCTTTTTTTGTAGGATGTCTCATCTATCAGGAATAAAAGCCCTTTGGTTTCATAATTTTCCATCGAGCATATCTGTCGTTCTTGATTTTTCATGTTCTGCAATTAACATGACCCCGAACCCTCTTCTTAATTCTTGATCTCCTTGTATACTCAATCTCATGCCATGAGATTTTTACTGTAGGAACTGATGCATGTTAGGCATCTTTTGCCACTAAAATCCCTAAATTTGATTCATCCTATCTTGCGAATTTAATCGTTGATCTCAACTATGTACTGTTTCATGTTCATCATGAATACCCATGTTTAAAACATATCCAAACCCTGATTGTTTTCCAATTCCTATTTATTGTAAGTACCCATGCATGTCTAGGTCGTTTTGCAACTGGTTTCATGATTTTTCATTGACTATACAATTAGTTGTGATTTTCTGAACCACCCTGTGTTAAATA
Source organism: Colocasia esculenta (assembly GCA_014218235.1). Lineage (NCBI taxonomy): Eukaryota > Viridiplantae > Streptophyta > Magnoliopsida > Alismatales > Araceae > Colocasia > Colocasia esculenta. The sequence goes on from CM024755.1 coordinate 72,094,742, forward strand.
GGGTAAGTTCTGGCCCGCAATCCAATGTAATGTCCTTTCCCTATCAGATCCGGGCGCAAACCCTGTGAACGCGACGGCCCAATAGGCCACGTTCACAAGGATCGTCGCGACAACACCCTCTGTCGCGATCTGATCGAGACAGGGCCTATCGTCGCGATCTGCTGCCCGATCAGACTAAGCCTGTCGCGGCCCGTACAAGCACCCGTCGCGATCTCAGTTGACCCCGTCGCGGCCCTCACCAGGGTACGTCGCGATATGGGTTCTTTTTGCAAGAAACCCCCTGTCTCAACAATGCTTGATTATCTACAGTGTTTGTACTCTTGTTTAACAGTCATACATACAGAAAATAACACCTGTTATAAATTGAACATTTATGTATGATTAAAATCCATGCACATGATCTTTTCTATCTACAATTTCATGACACTTACACACACTTTGAACCATCCAATTATGGCATAAATTGGCATGAATTATTTCATAATACATCTGGTAATTTATGTAATTAAATTATCCTATTTTAAATATACTTGTCTATAATCTCTCGCGATGTTTTGGGAATACCGATATCGACACTCCACTGTTCTAGAAATCCTCTAGAACGTCGAGCACTTGTTTCTATATGCACACTCTCTCTTGACTTGGAAAAACTCTCCGTCGGATACTCCTTTTGCCGGACTAGTAAGTCTTTGTTCAAGGCCTCCGTAAGTCTCCTCTGTCCATGAATTCTCACATGGTCGACGATCCAGTTGTACCCTAACACCTGTTACACCCATTAGGGATCAATATGGTCCAAACGGCTATTAGAAATTCACTCTCGTCTTGAATCACGCCGGACCTCTGGACCTGTGCTTAATATGGCCATTGGTAAGGTCGTGAGCTCCGCCTGACTGCGAACACCATGTGCGCGTGTTGTGCAACGGTTACTATCGCTCGTTACTCAACGTTTCATGTGCAAGGTCCACTAACTCTCATCTATACTTTACTCGCTCATCTATTCACGTTCACTCTACTATCTCATCTATTCATCTAGTGCTCTCATCTACTTCTTGATACTCTATATTGGTCATTGACTGATTGTCTAAAGATAAACAATATAACTAATGCCTGGCAATATATAAAGGGCCCGATCTAGTCCTGGGATGTGCGCCCAAAAGTGCTAGTGCCCATGGGAGTTAAATGATCAGAGTGTTTGGCATTACACTCAAGTTCTATCTATCTTGACTATCTAAATGACAATTAAAAGTGCTATGTTCTCTCATTGTACATTGATAACAAAGTGCTATGCTATACTCGTTGTGCTATCTGTACTATGGCCATCTTGCTATACTTGACATTGTGCTATCTTGCTATTATTGTGTTATTCCCGACACTTGTGCTATTCTTGGTAAGTTTATATTTGGAAAATCTTGCTATTTCGTTCACGTACTATCCTGCTATATTTTTAGTTAACACTCCCTTCTGTTCTGTCATTAGTTACGCTGCCTTTAATGCATTAATTACTTAAAGCCTGCTTGAGCCTGAGATTTAAGTCCTACTAGGCGATGTTCGCTCACCCTGCGTTATTTGTCATTGTGTTCTCAGGTGAGACAAAGGATGAACCATACACTCAAAAGGACGTGAATGACCTAGAGTGATGTCATGAGTACCCTAGTGTCCTATTGCTATGTTTAGCGTTGTAGTAGTTAGGTTTGAAGTTTAGTCTTTTACTTTACTCCAATGTAATCGGGCCCCATAGATTGGCTCTGATATTAGTGGTTGTAACTAGGCATTGAAAAGTATTAATGAAATGAATTTGATTTATCATTATTCATTTTGAAATGGTTTAATGTCTAGTATTCTCTCTATACCCTTTTCTTGCAACTGCCTCGCGTTCCGATATTCCGCGTCGGGGCGTGACAACTATTTTCTAGGCGATTTTTCACCTAGTATAAAATAAATTCTAAAAATTAAAATAAAATCACCATAATTTGTAAAACCATTACATTAGCATATGGATGAAATTTCAACACAAATAGACATCATTTGAATATGTTTACATGAGGATCTTTGGACCAGCTGAATTATGGGCTAATTACGGTGGGAATTTTCCTGGGAATTTTTAGTGCCTACGTGTGAGGCACTGGGAAGGCCATCACACAAGGGGCTGAGGTTAACACGTTTTTACATGAGGTGTTCAACTGTGAAGGGTGCATGTTTAACGTGTCGATAGTAAAACCCAAATGGTTTTTACTGTGACACACCAAGGGCCTGTGTGTCCTCATGCATGGGAGCTTTGCTGAGTTATAAAAACCTCCCTGTAACCAGCATACTAGTCTTTCCAACGCTAGCATCTGCTGGGTCTCCTTCCTACTCTTGCACTCTTCTTCAGTTCTTGTCCTTCTACTGTTGTTGTTGCTGTGCGTGCACCTTGGTGCTGGTGGGTAGCTGCCGTAGCTGCTCTTGCTGTTGTTGTTGGTTCTACTCCTATTGCAACCATGTTTGCAACCTTGCCGTCTCCTTCCTCCTGCTGGTTGTGGGTTTCTTGTTAAGAGGAAGTGAAGGTTTCATCCTTTAAATCAGGTAGGTTTCTCTCCTCTTTTCTCAGTCCTTATCTCCGACCTTTGCCAAAGAGTTCATGATCACCTACATACTTGCCTTTAAATTTGTTAATCCTCTTATGAACTGTGTATCCATCCTTTGAAATCGTGTTTTAGTATATGTGTCAGTAAGTTCCCCTACGACTCTTTTTCCATTCCTTGTTTTATACTTATGCTTTCCACTTGTACAACCCATGTTCCTATTTGTTCCATGTTCTGTAGGTTCCTTCCTATGTTTCCTCTCCAAATCTCCTCTTTTTATGTTAAGATGTAGAAACCCAGAAAATTCAGTATTTAAAAATTTGAAATAATAAATTTCTATAAAAATGGAATAATAGAAACATACATACCATTATCGTATGTGCAAGAACACATCTAAAAATTCTGTAAAAATTATAAATCAATATTATCACTAAGTGTTCCATGAAGGAATTCGTGTAACGAAAAATCCGATTGGCCAAGCATACGTCACAACGTGACTAATTATCTAAATTTGAAAACTAAGTCAAATATCCTATGACAGAAAAAGCTACATGCGTATTTCAGAGTCTTGTCATAAAAAGATATGACCTATCAGTTTTTAGCATGATAACAAAAACACAGTAGCATGCACTGTTATCTTGTAAACACTCTTTTATGCTAACACTCTCTTCTATCCTTATAGACCTTGAAGACCACCAGAGTCTGATTAAGACAAATGAAGAGAAGATCAGCAATGTCTAGAAGAGATCCAACGGATCTCTTTAACGGATCTATTCAAAAGGCTCTCATATAAAAGATGAAGCAAGGCTGAAGGAAAAGGCAGAGCTTTCCTGAAAATCTTTGAAGGAGTGTACAACTAGTGAGGAACCTCAACGCCACATACACTTAAAGAAAGAGAGAAAGAGCCTGAGCCAAGAAGAAGCAAGCAAAAGCATCTCAAGCTTTCAAGCCTTCAAGCTTTCTTTTCTCTTTTCATTCTCTCTTTGAGCCCATTGTAAATTTGGGGGAGAGTCATTGACTGTGAGCTAGTTCTTAGTGTTCATCTTGTAATAGCTCTCGGTCTGATCTTTCTTTTCTAAGAAAGATTTCTGTCCAGCTGTAGGACTGTATACAATGTAGAACCCAGTTAGGGGTTTGTATCTAGCAGAACCGCACTGGGGTTTGTACCAGGAGGTTTGTTTCTGAGCCTGTAAAAGAAGTGGGCTGCCTTCTTGCCCAGGAAAGAGAAGAAGACCAGCTGGGGTGCTGGGTGTTGTAGTGTCCTTGAGGGGGACTGTACCCTTGGTTAGTAAAATCCCAAGAGGTTGCTTGGGGGCTAGACTTAGGACTTCTATGTGGGAAGGGCCGAACCAGGATAAATTCCATGTGTCATTTGTGTGATTGTTTATTTGCTTCCGCACTGCTACTCTTTATCACACTAAACTAACCAAACTTTCAATTGATAATTTTCTGTGTTTAAGTTTCTGTTTTAGATGTCAGAAAACCTATTCACCCCCCCTCTAGGTTAACTTGCTGTCGTACCAAAAAGACCAACAAGTGGTATTAGAGCGGGTCTCTGATCATTCAAGAAGATCCAACGATCTTAGAGCAAAGATGTAAGGCCCTCGAATTTCGTTGCATTATTTTATTTCGTGTAAATAATTCATGTTTGTGTATGCATAGATGTACATATCTACGTATGTATTAACTAGTTATACTTATGTGTGCATGTGTATAATTAGTTGTAAATAATGTATGAATTGCATGGTGGTAGTGTGTACATGATAGTATATGTATGGCATGTATATGTGTATAAGTTAAGCATGGTTTCTGCATATTTTGAGTTCTGGCCAAAGCACCCTATTGGCTCCACATAGATGGACACCCATGCTGAGTCAGCGTCCACCTTGATGGACGCCAATGCTTAAGTCAACGTCCATTGATATGGACGTTAAGATCTCTGACATGCATGCATGCAGAGCCAGAATTTCCTGGGACAAGCAACCCCAGCCATTGGGGAGCTGTCCCCAACGGCTGTGAAGGCCTCACATCACCCCTGCGGGAAAGGAGAGACCTCTTTCCTTTAAACCAACCTCCCCTTGCAAACCCCAGAGCTCTCTTTGGCTCTTTGCAAAGAGGAGAAGAAGAAAACCTAGTTCTGGTCTGTGAGAAAAGATGGACTTTGCAAGCTCGGATCCATCAGTGTGAAGGTGTTCCCGGCGTTCTACTGCAACAAGGAGGTAGCTGGAACATCGAGGAAGAGTTCCCCGACCTTGGCTTGCTGAGGAGACTGATCAAGAACCCGGAGGAAGACGTTTCTGGAGGCTTCTTGGGACTGCCCAAGGAGAGCTTCTACGAACCCTAGATCCCTTTGGAGTATTTTCAGAGGCAAGTAACCCTCACATTTCGTTCATGTAGATGTCTAGTAGGGTTTTGTTATTTTTTTTCAGATTTTAAATCGAGTCCTGGATCCCCCATTCTCCTTGCATTTGGAGCTCGGTCTGTGCTCTTGCACAGACAGGAACTTGGCGTCAAGGCCTCTTACCGCCAAGATCTCCAGTCTGCGTCCAGCGATCTTGCCGTCCAACTCCTTGAACGGCCAGAGACCGCCGTTAAGTTCTTCAGGACAGAACAGTGAGCTGTTCTTCCTGATATACGACTATTTTTGATGTGTTTTCGCGATGAGGATATAATGTAACTCCTATATGCTATGTACCCTAGTTAATGTGGTGTGTGGGGGAATGATTTTGCATATTTTGTGGATGGTAGAGTTTATTAGTTTATTGAAATGCATGTGGAAGAAATAGCCATGTATGTTTCCCCCACTATTCTAATGATCCATGGGAAATTTGGATGCCCTAATTTTGTTAGACCATGAGTGGGTGATTCAGTTTGTGCTTTGAGTTTCTGGGAATTTCTCCATGCTCACATGATTTACTAAAATTTCTGAAATAGAATTAGAAAACATGCGTAGGTCTTGTAAAATCTCCTATAAATTGTGTGTTGTGTAATAAATTCGGGGAAAATTTCTTGTGGTGTTGTGTATGTTGGGTTCAGGGCTACGAACTGTTAAACTGAATATTCATGTGGTGTGCCATGATAAATAGAATTACGAATGATATGAGGATTGATATCTAATTTTCTGTAATTGCATTATGACTCAGAAAAATGTGAAATTATTCATGAGAGGCCATAAACCTGTAATCAGCATGTGGTTAAATTTTCAGGCTGTTTGGACAACTGTAGAATGCAATATGAAACTTCCATGCGAAAATATGTGAATAATGCATGCTATTGTGAAAATGATTTGAAATGCGCGTGCAACCTGATTTATGCAACTTACTGAATGTGTAATCTCTGTCATCTGTATTATCATGCTAGGAAAATAGAGCCATGTGTGTGAATGAGAGAATGTAAAGATGTGTGTGCGCCATGTGTAAATATGTGTGTTAAAAAAATCGGTATGTGTAATGTGTAAGACTGTGCCAAGTGTGATACTGCTTCCATAGAGGGCCGTGGAACCATATCATGGAAAAGTCCCCATGAGAAGGTTCAATTTGTTATGATCCTAAGGGCATTAGGATGAAATCCTGGAGATGGACAAGTACCACTGGTTAGGGTGGAGACTTGTTCTCCCGGTCTGCGCAGTCCAAGAGTCGTCACTATATTGCCTAGGTGGCGTCTATGTGTATGTGATGTGTATGTGTCCTTCTAATGGTGGTTTGGACTATGTGTCACAGCACTAAAGTGTAAAATGTGAAAATGTGAAATGTGAATATGATCATGTGTAAATTGTGTAGTGTGAATATGTGTAAATGTGAAATGTGTGAAAAGTGAACTATGTGAATGAGGAAATTGTGCAACCATGTGAAACTAATGTATTAGATGATGAAATGGTGATCCATGATATGTTAGTGTTAAACTTGTGTCATAACAGCAACCTAATCGTAGTTATGAAAATGCTTTACATGTGTACAAATTAATGCGTAGAATCCATGCTAGTAGCATTTCTTACTTATGTGTAAATGTTTCCATGTTTAAGCGCCACCATGATATAGTTAATTGAGATTGTAGCTCTCATGTGATTTGTTGTGAACTTCTAATTCATGCCAAAATAGCAAGCTAAAAGTGTATAAAATGATAATGTGCATGTACAAGAATGTGTAGAAATCTTGATAGGAAGGTCTCATTTCATGTATGCAAGCACACCATGTTTGGTTGCTCTCATGTTTTGCTTAATTGGAGGTAAAAACCTTTATGTGATGGAATAAGTAGGAAGCATGTAATAGGACGTTTTATTTTGGAAAATCTGAAATCATGAACCATGTGTTTACTTTGGTAGAATTACCATAATATGGTGTCTCTTATTGATGTCAAGCACGCTACATGTTTTGTCTTGTGACTTGGGATGAAAACTGGCTATGATATGTGCATGTATGATATGTGTGGTGTTATTTGCTGAGTCTTTTAGACTCATTACATGCTTCGGCGTACAGGTTTAGTAGGTGATACACCTTTGGAGGAGACCGTGGAGAGAGACTCCGAGTGTGGGGAGTAGCTTGACGGAGTTGTAGAGTGACTTTTGCTTCCATTGTATGTAACAAGGCATTGTAATAGAACTATTAAGGAATTTGTGGACAAACTATGTATTTTATTTTGGCACTTCTTTTATGTGGATTAAGTGGACTTTAGATCTTTAAATCATTTCATGAATCATGTATGTTAAATGTGGATGATGAGATGAATGAAAGACATGGTTCTTTTACTTCCGCTACTCTGTATTTATATTTGTGTGTATCTCAATCGTATGTTATTGTTTGGGTAAATGCCCCACTGTGATAACGTTCACTATACCGACGTGGGTTGGTATAACCGTACAGGTATAATGAGGGTCGTCACAGGGATTGGTATCAGAGAGACCGATTGAGATTATACATAAGTATACATGCATCATCATCTTCATTACATGCTAAGTCTACATAGACTGTCCACATGTGTAGAATTGATTAATAATGAATGAAAAATAGATAAGAAAATGGTTAGGAAATAAATTAACGTAGCTCTAATAGTGGCTGAAATTCATTGCAGCCATGGCTTTTAGAGGTAGGTGATAGCCCACGAATGCGTCGTTACAAACGTGACTAACAATCTCAAAATTATCGGCCTACACTAATTATTTTGACAATAGTTAAGTGGTGAGAGCCGAGTCGAATCCACGGAGAACTAGATTTTAGAGTTGAAAACGTTGGGTTTTTAGTTAAGAAAATAGCATGGTGATATTAAAACTAAGTTGTGTTAAATAAATCTAAGCTAAGTAAATAAATAAAGAGAGAGATAGAGAGGGAAGGAGAGAACACAAGATACAACTTAAAGCTATAATCTATTAAACAATAACAAAATGATTAACACAAAGAGTGTATTCTAATCCAAAGCCATTAACAAGTACATTGAAATATAGAGAATAAGAGAGAGAATAAGAGAGATGGAAGGAGAGAGAAAAGAGAGAAGAAAGAAAAGAGAAAGAAGAGAGAGAGAGCGATAGAAGAGAGAGAGGAGAGAGAAGAGAGAGACGAGAAAGAGGAGAGAGAAGGGAGAGAGATAGAAGAGAGAGAGAGCGGAGAGAGGAGAGAGAAAAGAGATAGCGCGGAGAGAGAAGAGAGAGGCGGCGAGAGGAGAGAGAGAAGAGAGAGACGAGAGAGAGGAGAGAGGCGCGTGAGAGAGAGAAGAGAGGAGAGAAAAGAGAGAAACGTGAGAGAGGAGATAGAGGAGAGAGAGGGGATAGAGGAGAGAGAGGGCTGCGCCTCTCTACGTGCATGCATGCACGTAGAGAGGAGAGGAGGGGCGGCGTGGCACAGGCGGGGCGCGCGGGCCGCGGGCGGGGGCGCGCGGGCCGCGGGCGGGCGACGCGGACGGTGCAGCGGGCTGGCGGGGCTGGGCGGGCCAGGCGGGCGCGAGCCAGGCGGCAAGGCGTGCAGGCGTGCGGCCTGGGCGCGGGCAGGGCGCTGGGCGGCCCCTTTGCTGCTGCTGCTTCTGTGCGAGAGGAAGAGAGAGGCCGGGAGGAAGAAGAAGAAGAGAGGAAGAAGAAGAAGAGAGGAAGGAGGGGATCGGAGGAAAAAGGGAGAGAAAAGAGGGAGAGAAAGTTTATAAAGTGTTAGAGAAAAGAGAGGAAGGGGGAGAGATTAAAGGAAAGAGATTTTTAGAAAATAGGAGAGGAGATTTTTAAAATGAGAAAGTGTTTTTGAAAAGAAAGAGAGAGAGGGAATATTAAAAAAATAAAGAATCTCTCATTATTCTCTCTTAATCCAATCAAATTTATTGGCCCATTTGACACTTCATTTCTTGACCCATTAATCCTGCAATCACAACACAACAGAGATTTTATCAATTTCCGCACTTGTAATGAAATGATAACAGAACTTATAAAATTATCAATTATTTGTCAATCAAATGGCACGATTATTCATAACAATTATGCAATTATCAGTAGGCGTGGCAGAGCGCCGGCCCGAGAGGACGAGCCGAGACGTGAGGAGCGGGCGGAGCAACAGACCCCTGCACCTCAAAGTCTTGTACTTCCCCCACCGCCGCCTGTGGATTATGGAGTATTCATGCAAGGTCTGGTGCAAGCCATGCAGACGCAGGCTCATCCTCAGGCTGCACTCCAGGCACAGTTGGAGGCCCAGGTTAGCATAATTAATGCACGTGTAGTCTGTTTTATTTAATTGTATGATGTTATGTTGAATGTGTACTATTTGTTGTTTGATGTAGCAGGCTCAAGTTCCAGCTCAGAACCATGGTGGACCTTCCATCATGGAGAGATTCAAGAGGATGCTACCACCCTCTTTCAAGGGGGAGAGCAATCCATTGTTGGCAGAAAGCTAGATGAGGGAGATAGAAAAGATCTTCCAAGACATCAGGTGTGCGGATTAGGATAAGGTCACATTAGCCACCTACATGCTACAGGTATGCTTTAGTTTATATGCTTGTATGTTCTGTTAAGTTAGATTTATTTAGATGGTGCTTATGAACGATGTACTGCAAGAAAGAGCTGATGTATGGTGGGCTTCATTGCTGCGTACACGGTTTGAGGGCGGCGCGGTTGATGTTGCTTGGGACGAGTTCGTGAGGCTCTTTCGGGCCAAGTTCATCCCCGAGCATATTAAAGATCGGATGGAGCAGGAGTTGCTCTCTTTGACGCAAGGCTCCATGACCGTGCTAGAGTATGAGGCAAGGTTTGCAGAACTATCTAAGTATGCACCTCATATCGTGACAGATGAGCGCAGGAAAGCGAAGAAGTTTGTGATGGGACTCAAGCCATCACTGAGGACGAGGCTAGTGGCGTTCGACCATCGCACCTTGGACGAGGCACTTAGTGCTGCGTGCAGACAGGAGGGTGAGATGGAGCAATACCTTGAAGAGAAGAAGGCTTCACAGAAGAGGCCTGCAGCTTCGTTCCAGCGGCAGGACAAGAAGAAAGCGGTGTACCAGACATAGCAGCGATCAGTAGCAGTCGGCAATGCTCAGGTACCCTCTGTACGTTCCCCTGGTGTGAAGAAAGAGTGTCCTCACTGTGGGAAGACACATGGTGGTTCCGAATGTTGGATGATTACGGGAAAGTGCTTGAAGTGCGGAAGTAGCGACCACAAGATCAAGGATTGCCCCAGACTTCAGCAGGGAGCTCAGCGTGGAGCGCCAACCCCAGCAGCGGTAGCGGCAGCAGCGCCAGCTACAGGAAGACCAGGAAGGCCTCGAGCCCCAGCTCGAGTGTTTGCTTTAGCGTGCGAGGACGCCGAGCAGGCGGAGCATGTCACCGAAGGTACGATTTTACTTCTAGGTGTGCACGCTCGGGTTTTGTTTGATACGGGTGCCACTCACTCGTTCATCTCCGAGCGGTTCGCTAGGCAGTTAGCCCTAGAGTCAGGCATAGAGTCTGAGGATTTAGAGGTCCCTTTGTCTGTGCACACCCCTGCGGGTACAATATCGACTAGGAAGTGCATTCCGTCGTTACCTGTGTCATTGAGGATAGAATCCTAGATGGGTGTTTCTTCTTGCTAAAGATGAAGGACTATGATGCTATTCTTGGTCTGGATTGGCTAGAGGAGCACTATGCGTTAGTAGATTGTCGTGGGAAGAGGATTGTTTTCCGCATTCCTGGTGAGGACGAGTTCTCTCATCCCTTGCCAAGGAACTTGGCGGGAATGATGGTCATCTCTGCCATGAAGGCGATGCGCATGGTAAACAAGGGTTGTGACGCTTTTCTTGCCAGCGTGGTATTAGTACCAGAGGCTGATGAGTTACCTACTCTTGCAGACATTGAGGTGGTGCAGGACTTTCCAGATGTCTTTCCTGATGATTTGTCTGGTTTGCCACTGGATAGAGAGATAGAGTTTACCATAGAGTTGCTTCCGGGCACCTCTCCTATCTCGAAGGCTCCATATCGAATGGCACCTGCGGAGTTAGCCGAGTTAAGGAGGCAGTTGCAAGAGTTGCTAGATAAGGGATTTATTTGCCCTAGTGTTTCCCCTTAGGGCGCACCTGTATTATTGTCAAGAAGAAAGACGGGTCACTTAGGTTATGCATTGACTACAGAAAGCTAAACCAAGTGACTGTGAAGAACAGGTATCCCTTACATCGTATTGATGATTTGTTTGACCAGTTGCAAGATGCATCAGTCTTTTCTAAGATTGATTTGCGATCTGGGTATCATCAGTTGAGGATTCGGAGTGAGGATGTGTCCAAGACGGCATTCAGATCCCGTTATGGACATTATGAGTTTTTGGTTCTTCCTTTCGGATTGACCAACGCCCCTGCAGCGTTCATGAATCTCATGAACAGGGTGTTTAGGCCGTACCTAGATAGCTTTGTTGTGGTGTTTATTGATGATGTGCTGGTCTACTCTTCGGACGAGGCCACACACCGTCAGCATTTGAGGGTAGTATTAGAGGTTCTTCGTGAGCACAAGCTGTATGCTAAGTTCAGCAAGTGTGATTTTTGGTTGCACGAGGTTCATTTCCTTGGGCATGTTATCTCCAGTGCTGGTGTTGCAGTTGACCCAGCAAAGGTCCAGGCAGTTATGGATTGGGAGACTCCCAAGACCCCTTCGGAGATTCGTAATTTTCTGGGTTTGGCTGGTTACTATCGGCGATTTATTGAGGGATTTTCATCCATCGCCGCCCCATTGATTCAGCTCACCAGAAAGGGAGTGAAGTTTGTATGGTCCGAGAAGTGTGAGAGTAGTTTTCAATTGTTGAAGACTAAGCTCACTTCAGCTCCGGTGTTAGTCTTACCGAGCGGTGTAGAGGGTTTTGCTATCTACACGGATGCGTCTCGGATTGGTTTAGGCTGTGTGCTAATGCAGCAAGGAAGGGTAGTGGCTTATGCTTCTCATCAGTTGAAGGAGCGTGAGAAGAACTATCCGACTCATGATTTGGAGCTCGCAGCAGTGGTTCATGCACTAAAGATCTGGAGGCACTATCTTTATGGTTTCAGATTCGAGGTGTTTACCGACCACAAGAGCTTGAAGTATCTTTTCTCCCAAAAGGAATTAAACCTGAGGCAGAGAAGATGGATTAAGTTCTTTAAGGACTATGACTTCGACCTTTAGTATCACCCTAGGAAGGCGAATGTCGTAGCGGATGCTCTGAGTAGAAAGAGGCCATCTCTCCATCAGGATTGGAAGATGTTGGAGGATGCGGCTTGCACGTTGACTAAGTTAGAGCCATCGCTATGCCAGGCTTTTGTAGCTCAGTTATCTCTTAGGTCCTCGATTTTGGATGAGGTGATCGAGCAACAGAAAGCCGACCCTAGACTCCTAGAGTTAGTGGGCAAGGCAGGCATTGCTCATGATGAGGACGGTGTGATTAGATTCCATCACCATGTTTGTGTCCCTGATTTGGTAGATGTCCGTGAGCATGTGTTAGCGGAGGCTCATAGATCACGATTCTCTATTCATCCAGGTAACACGAAAATGTACCAGGATTTGAAGAGGTCCTTTTGGTGGTCTGGCATGAAGAGGGATGTAGCGGATTATGTATCCCGGTGTTTAGTATGCCAGCAAGTAAAGGCCGAGCGACAGCGACCATCCGACCTTATGCAAAGGATGGAGATCCCAGTGTGGAAGTGGGAAGCTGTCACTATGGACTTTGTTTTGGGTTTGCCTCGATCTAGAAGGGGCAATGACTCGATTTGGGTAGTTGTAGATAGATTCTCGAAGACTGCACATTTCTTAGCTATGAAGAAGAAGCAGTCGGTTGAGAGCTTAGCTAGATTGTATGTTAGTAGTGTGGTTAGATTGCATGGTGTGCCGAAGTCGATCATTTCGGATCGAGATCCGAGATTTACTTCGAGGTTGTGGAAGGGTCTTCAGTATGCGTTAGGTTCGGAGCTGAAGCTCAGTTCGGCGTTTCATCCCCAGACTGATGGACAGTCCGAGAGGACTATCCAGACGCTCGAGGATATGTTGAGAGCGTGTGTACTAGATTGGAAGGAAGATTGGGAGCGTCATTTACCTCTAGTGGAGTTCGCATACAACAACAGCTTTCATGCGAGTATTGGTATGGCTCCATTTGAGGCGTTGTATGGTAGGCCTTGCAGATCTCCTTTATGTTGGGAGGAGACCGGTGATAGGCAGCTGATCGGTCCGGAGTTAGTTTAGGAGACTTCGTATAAGGTCCAGCTTATCAGAAAGGGGCTTGTTGCGGCGTAGGATAGGCAGAAGAGCTACGCCGACAACAGAAGGAAGGATTTGGAATTCGAGGTGGGTGAACATGTCTTCTTGAAGATATCACCTACTCGTGGTGTCGTCAGATTTGGCAGGCATAGTAAGCTGAGCCCCAGATTCATTGGCCCGTATGAGATTCTCAGACGATTGGGCAACGTGGCATATGAGCTAGCTTTACCCCCAGCTTTAGCTAGTGTTCATCCTGTTTTCCACGTTTCTATGCTCAGGAAGTATGTCCGAGATCCATCTCATGTGATTAGTCATGAGCCAGTGGAGATTCAGCCAGATTTGTCGTATGTGGAGCAACCAGTAGCTATTCTTGACCGGAAGGTTCAGCATCTCCGGAACAAGGGTATTGCGTCGGTGAAAGTTCTATGGCGGAACTTCTCGCGAGAGGAGGCTACTTGGGAGCTTGAGGATGCGATGAAGAAGAAGTATCCCCGTTTGTTTGAGTAGTTTTGTTTAAACTTCGAGGACAAAGTTTTTTTAAGGGGGAGAGGGTGTAAGGCCCTCGAATTTTATTGCATTATTTTATTTCGTGTAAATAATTCATGTTTGTGTATGCATAGATGTGCATATCTACGTATGTATTAACTAGTTACACTTATGTGTGCATGTGTATAATTAGTTGTAAATAATGTATGAATTGCATGGTGGTAGTGTGTACATGATAGCATATGTATGTCATGTATATGTGTATAAGTTAAGCATGGTTTCTGCATATTTTTAGTTCTGGCCGAAGGACCCTATTGGCGTCCACATAGATGGACGCCCATGCTGAGTCAGCGTCCACCTTGATGGACGCCAATGCTTAAGTCAACGTCCATTGATATGGACGTTAAGATCTCTGACATGCATGTATGCAGAGCCCGAATTTCCAGGGACAAGCAACCCCAGCCATTGGGGAGCTGTCCCCAACGGCTGTGAAGGCCTCACATCACCCCTGCGGGAAAGGAGAGACCTCTCTCCTTTAAACCAACCTCCCCTTGCAAACCCCAGAGCTCTCTTTGGCTCTTTGCAAAGAGGAGAAGAAGAAAACCTAGTTCTGGTCTGTGAGAAAAGCTGGACTTTGCAAGCTCGGATCTATCAGTGTGAAGGTGTTCCCGGCGTTCTACTGCAACAAGGAGGTAGCTGGAACATCGAGGAAGAGTTTCCCGACCTTGGCTTACTGAGGAGACTGATCAAGAACCCGGAGGAAGACGTTTCTGGAGGCTTCTTGGGACTGCCCAAGGAGAGCTTCTACGAACCCTAGATCCCTTTGGAGTATTTTCAGAGGTAATTAACCCTCACATTTCGTTCATGTAGATGTCTAGTAGGGTTTTGTTATTTTTTTCAGATTTTAAATCGAGTCATGGATCCCCCATTCTCCCTGCATTTGGAGCTCGGTCTGTGCTCTTGCACAGACAGGAACTTGGCGTCAAGGCCTCTTGTCGCCAAGATCTCTAGTCTGCGTCCAGCGATCTTGCCGTCCAACTCGTTGAACGGCCAGAGACCGTCGTTAAGTTCTTCAGGACAGAACAATGAGCTGTTCTTCCTGATATACGACTATTTTCGATGTGTTTTCGCGATGAGGATATAATGTAACTCCTATATGCTATGTACCCTAGTTAATGTGGTGTGTGGGGGAATGATTTTGCATATTTTGTGGATGGTAGAGTTTATTAGTTTATTGAAATGCATGTGGAAGAAATAGCCATGTATGTTTCCCCCACTATTCTAATGATCCGTGGGAAATTTGGATGCCCTAATTTTGTTAGACCATGAGTGGGTGATTCAATTTGTGCTTTGAATTTCTGGGAATTTCTCCATGCTCACATGATTTACTGAAATTTCTGAAATGGAATTAGAAAACATGCATAGGTCTTGTAAAATCTCCTGTAAATTGTGTGTTGTGTAATAAATCCAGGGAAAATTTCCTGTGGTGTTGTGTATGTTGGGTTCAGGGCTATGAACTGTTAAACTGAATATTCATGTGGTGTGCCATGATAAATAGAATTACGAATGATATGAGGATTGATATCTAATTTTCTGTAATTGCATTATGAGTCATAAAAATGTGAAATTTTGCATGAGAGGTCATAAACCTGTAATCAGCATGTGGTTAAATTTTCAGGCTGTTTGGACTACTGTAGAATGCAATATGAAACTTCCATGCGAAAATATGTGAATAATGCATGCTATTGTGAAAATGATTTGAAATGTGCGTGCAACCTGATTTATGCAACTTACTGAATGTGTAATCTCTGTCATCTGTAGTATCATGCTAGGAAAACAGAGCCATGTGTGTGAATGAGAGAATGTAAAGATGTGTGTGCGCTATGTGTAAATATGTGTGTTAAAAAAATCGGTATGTGTAATGTGTAAGACTGTGCCAAGTGTGATACTGCTTCCATAGAGGGCCGTAGAACCGTATCATGGAAAAGTCCCCATGAGAAGGTTCAATGTGTTAAGATCCTAAGGGCATTAGGATGAAATCCTGGAGGTGGACAAGTACCACTGGTTAGGGTGGAGACTTGTTCTCCCGGTCTGCGCAGTCCAAGAGTCGTCACTATATTGCCTAGGTGGAGTCTATGTGTATGTGATGTGTATGTGTCCTTCTAATGGTGGTTTGGACTATGTGTCACGGCACTAAAGTGTAAAATGTGAAATTGTGAAATGTGAATATGATCATGTGTAAATTGTGTAGTGTGAATATGTGTAAATGTGAAATGTGTGAAAAGTGAACTATGTGAATGAGGAAATTGTGCAACCATGTGAAACTAATGTATTAGATGATGAAATGGTGATCCATGATATGTTAGTGTTAAACTTGTGTCATAACAGCAACCTAATCGTAGTTATGAAAATGCTTTACATGTGTACAAATGCGTAGAATCCATGCTAGTAGCATTTCTTACTTATGTGTAAATGTTTCCATGTTTAAGCGCCACCATGATATAGTTAATTGAGATTGTAGCTCTCATGTGATTTGTTGTGAACTTCTAATCCATGCCAAAACAGCAAGCTAAAAGTGTATAAAACGATAATGTGCATGTACAAGAATGTGTAGAAATCATGATAGGAAGGTCTCATTTCATGTATGCAAGCACACCATGTTTGGTTGCTCTCATGTTTTGCTTAATTGGAGGTAAAAACCTTTATGTGATGGAATAAGTAGGAAGCATGTAATAGGACATTTTATTTTGGAAAATCTAAAATCATGAACCATGTGTTTACTTTGGTAGAATTACCATAATCAGGTGTCTCTTATTGATGTCAAGCATGCTACATGTTTTGTCTTGTGACTTGGGATGAAAACCGGCTATGATATGTGCATGTATGATATGTGTGGTGTTATTTGCTGAGTCTTTTAGACTCATTACTTGCTTCGGTGTACAGGTTTAGTAGGTGATACACCTTTGGAGGAGACCGTGGAGAGCGACTCCGAGCACGGGGAGTAGCTTGACAGAGTTGTAGAGTGACTTTTGCTTCCATTGTATGTAACAAGGCATTGTAATAGAACTATTAAGGAATTTGTAGACAAACTCTGTATTTTATTTTGGCACTTCTTTTATGTGGATTAAGTGGACTTTAGATCTTTAAATCGTTTCATGAATCATGTATGTTAAATGTGGATGATGAGATGAATGAAAGACATGGTTCTTTTACTTCCGCTACTCTGTATTTATATTTGTGTGTATCTCAATCGTATGTTATTGTTTGGGTAAATGCCCCACTGTGATAACGTTCACTATACCGACGTGGGTTGGTATAACCGTACAGGTATAATGAGGGTCGTCACAGGGATTGGTATCAGAGAGATCGATTGAGATTATACATAAGTATACATGCATCATCATCTTCATTACATGCTAAGTCTACATAGACTGTCCACATGTGTAGAATTGATTAATAATGAATGAAAAATAGATAAGAAAATGGTTAGGAGTTAAATTAACGTAGCTCTAATAGTGTCTGAAATTCATCGCAGCCATGGCTTCGAGAGGTAGGCGTGGTGGAGCGCCGGCCCGAGAGGACGAGCTGAGACGTGAGGAGCGGGCGGAGCAGCAGGCCCCGGCACCTCAGGGTCCTGTACTTCCCCCACTGCCGCCTGTGGATTATGGAGTATTCATGCAAGGTCTGGTGCAAGCTATGCAGACGTAGGCTCATACACAGGCTGCACTCCAGGCACAGTTGGAGGCCCAGGTTAGCATAATTAATGCAAGTGTAGTCTGTTTTATTTAATTGTATGATGTTATGTTGAATGTGTACTATTTGTTGTTTGATGTAGCAGGCTCAAGTTCCACCTCAGGACCATGGTGGACCTTCCATCATGGAGAGATTCAAGAGGATGCTACCACCCTCTTTCAAGGGGGAGAGCGATCCAATACTGAAAGATGAGAATGGAATGCTTGATTCGAGGCATAGACTTTGATCTGTGGCAGGTAATTGAGGTAGGTGATTATGTTATTGTTCCTGTTCCAGGCACTACTGCCATTACAATAGTAGATAAAAGTAAATTATCTTTAAACTTTAAAGCTAAGAACTACTTATGTTGCGCATTATCGAAAAGAGAATTTAGTAGAGTATCTGCATGTAAATCAGCTAAAGAAATATGGGATAAACTGCAGATAACTTATGAAGTAACGGATAAAGTGAAACAAACTAGGATAGACATTCTTGTCTCACAATATGAGTAGTTTAAAATGCTTCCTAACGAAAATATAACTCAAATGTATAATAGATTTTCGAGCATAATGGTTGGTCTAAGCGCTCTTGGCAAAAATCTCTCTGATGAGGAAACTGTTAGAAAAATACTTAGGTCTTTAACTATTTCATGGACCCCTAAGGTCACAGCTATTGAAGAAGCCTATGACTTAACCAAACATTCTATTGATAACTTAATAGGTTCCCTCATGGCACATGAAATTAATATGGAGCGACTATCTGAAAGCTCATCAAAGAAAAAATGTACTAATGCTCTTAAAGTGGCAGCTGCTCCTTCCACTTCTTCTTCTAGCTCAAAAATTGTAGGATCTGAAGACAGTGATGTTGATGAAGTACTATCCAAACTTCAAAAGATTTTAAAGAAGAAGAAAAATGGGTCAAGAAGGATCCAAAGGAAAAAGAAAAAGGAGAAAGAACCAGTCTGCTATGAATGCAGAAAACCCGGACATCTGAGACCAGACTGTCCAAGACTCAAAAAGACTGGTCAAACTGAAAAGTCCAAGAAGCAACATAAGAAGTTCAAAAGAAAAGCCATCGCAGCGGCTTGGGAAAATGAAGAGGCCACAAGCTCAGAGTCGGAGAAAGAGCAGGTAAGTCTAGCCCTCATGGTAGGACTAGATGAGGTACATTCTGACCCATTTTTTGATTCATGCACTGATTCAGGGTCAGAGTCTAAAGACTTAGAAGAAGTCTTTAATGAACTATATGAAAAACATAAGGGTGTTGTAAAATAATTAAAAAATCTGAAAAATAACACTACTTGCTTGGAAAACACTAATTCTGATCTTAAATCAGAAATGGAACAATTAGAAGAACAATTAAAAGAATGTAAAGATAACAATTATCTTTTAAATGAAGAATTAAAAAGTAAGAATAATGAGAAGTTAGAGTTAGAAGAAAAATTAAAAACTCTAACTGAAGAAAATCTGTATTTAAAAGAATAAGTTAGAAAATTAACTAAAGGAAAAACATCTTTAGCCCTATGCTTACAAGGGTCAAAACCTGGAAATAATAAACAAGGGCTTGGATACGTACCTTCGGAAAAAGGAAAACAAGTCATAATTCCAGGAAAATATCCTTTTCCAGAATTTGTAAAAGAAACCAACATGCCTCAGAAAAAGGCCCCTGAAATGAACAAGCCTTATCAAAAGAAAAAGGTTTCTAAAAATTATGTTATAAACAAACATCACAAAGCCAATAAGAACTACAAAATAGATTACATTCATTGTTGTTCTCATTGCAATAAATTAGGACACACTGTGAATACCTGCACAACAAGGCACCTAGTTTGGATTCCGAAAGGATACTTTTATGCATCTAACCATCAAGGACCCAAAAAGATTTGGGTACCTATTTCTGAATAAGTTGTTTGCAAGATAGCCTTGGAGCATCAGGATCAAAGGATGCTCAAGGCACTGATGACTGCCAGCTCTTCATCCAAATTTTATCTAAAAAGGGAGTAGTCTCAAATATTGAATTTTTACATTGCTACTAACAATGTTTGCAAGTTTCTTTTAAGATGTATGCATATAAAAATCTTGAAGACATGACAAACAACATGTATAAGGTCAAGAGCAACAAGATCTGACTTGCCTCACATTAAGGGGGAGTCTCATGCTCAGGGGGAGCCGTCATTAAGGGGGAGTTATTCATTAAATGTCTATTATTGTTGAACCCCTCAATGGTAAGAAATTCTCTCAAAGGGGGAGAATATGCATAGTAAGATCCTTCCTATTTGGTTAGTGACAAAAAGGGGGAGAGTATGTATGTTCTGTGAATTTTCTGCATTTTCTATGCTTAAGTATTTTTGCCAGAAAATTCGCATAAATTTTGTCATCACCAAAAAGGGGGAGATTGTTGAACCACTATCTGTTTGTCCTTGTATTTTGGTGATACCAAAATTTATGAGTACTTAAATTAAATATCATGTTTCATCTGTGTCGCATCAATCTCATAACAAATTGATAAGTCTCTCATCGATTTGATAAATGAGTAGAACGAATTCATACATCGATTCGATTGCTATATCGATTTGATATGGCGCACTAAAATGATAAAATCGATGTCTAATCTATATACATCGATTTCAGTTCAAGTGCCAAATTAATAAGCGCTACAACGATTTGGTTTCAATCGATTTTATTAGCGCTACAATAATTTGGCTTTAATAGGTTTTATAAGCCCCACATCGATTTGATAAGTGAGCTCAACGATTTGCCCTCACATCAATTTGCCTTCTATAACGATTCACTAAGGCTCATAACGATTTGATAAGTGAGCGCAACGATTTGGCCTCACATCGATTTGCCTTCTATAACGATTCGCTAAGGCTCATAACGATTTGATAAGTGAGAAACAACTGTTTGCTTCTCACATCGATTCGATAAGTTTCATAACGATTTGATAGCTATAACGATTTGTTAAGTGAGAACAACAATTTGCTCTCACAGCGATTTGCTAGTCACAACGATTTGATAAGTCATTCTTACATCGATTCACTTCAATTTAAACATAGATTTCTTATAATTCCTCTAAAGTGCTTTTGGCGCCTAAGTGAGAAGTCAAATATCCTCTGACAGAAAAAGCTGCATGCGTATTTCAGAGTCTTGTTAGAAAAAGATATGACCTATCAGTTTTTAGCATGATAACAGAAACACAGTAGCATGCACTGTTATCTTGTAAACACTCTTTTATGCTAACAATCTCTTCTATGCTTACAGACCTCGAAGACCACCAGAGTCTGATTAAGACAAATGAAGAGAAGATCAGCAACGTCTAGAAGAGCTCCAACGGATGTATTCAAAAGCCTCTCATATAAAAGATGAAGCAAGGCTGAAGGAAAAGGCAGAGCTTTCCTGAAAATCTTTGAAGGAGTGTACAACCAGTGAGGAACCTCAACGTCACATACACTCAAAGAAAGAGAGAAAGAGCCTGAGCCAAGAAGAAGCAAGCAAAAGCGTCTCAAGCTTTCAAGCCTTCAAGCTTTCTTTTCTCTTTTCATTCTCTCTCTGAGCTCATTGTAAATTTGGGGGAGAGTCCTTGACTGTGAGCTAGTTCTTAGTGTTCATCTCGTAATAGCTCTCGGTCTAATCTTCCTTTTCTAAGAAAGATTTCTGTCCAGCTGTAGGACTGTATACAGTGTAGAACCTAGCTAGGGGTTTGTATCTAGCAGAATCGCACTGGGGTTTGTACCAGGAGGTTTGCTTTTGAGCCTGTAAAAGAAGTGGGCTGTCTTCTTGCCCGGGAAAGAGAAGAAGACCAGCTGGGGTGCTGGGTGTTGTAGTGTTCTTGAGGGGGACTGTACCCTTGGTTAGTAAAATCCCAAGAGGTTGCTTGGGGACTGAACGTAGGACTTCCATATGGGAAGGGCCGAACCAAGATAAATTCCTTGTGTCATTTGTGTGATTGTTTATTTGCTTCCGCACTACTACTCTTTATCACACTAAACTAACCAAACTTTCAAGTGATAATTTTCTGTGTTTAAGTTTCTGTTTTAGATGTCAGAAAACCTATTCACCCCCCCTCTAGGTTAGCTTCCTGCCGTACCAAAAAGACCAACAGTTGCGATGTGGCTGCCTGATCTGTTGAGCCCGTCGCAACCCTCAAGCGACCCCGTCACGATCTGCCTGCTCGAACGGACAAGGCCGTCGCATTCTGTACAAGACCCATTCGTGATCTCAGTTGACCCCGTCTCGACCCTTACTGGGGTGCGTCACGATCTCAGATTTTGCATGAAAACCCCCAATTTTTGATGCTCTGGCTCTCTACAGTGCTTGTACATTTTGCTAATAGTCATACACTCCAAAAATTACTCTTGTCATAAATTAAACATTTATGTGTGGTTAAATACATGCACATGATCTTTCTCTATCCATAATTTCTCTTAACACATGAACACACTTGAACCCTCCAATATGGCTTAATTTGGCATGAAAATGTTTCATAATATATCTGGTAATATATGTAGTTAAATTTCCATATTTTAAATAAGACTCGTCTTCGTTTCTCGCATTGTTTTGGGAATACCGTTATCGACGCTCCACTATTCTAGAATTCCTCTAGAACGTCGAGTACTTGTTTCTATATACACACTCTCTCTTGACTTGGATGAACTCTCTGTTAGATACTCCTTCTGCCAGACTAGTGAATCCTTGTTCAAGGCCTCCGTAAGTCTCCTCTGTCCATGGATTCCCACATGGTCGACGAGCCGATTTTGCCCTAACACCTATTACACCCTTTAGGGGTCAACATGATCCAAACGACTATTAGAAGTTCGCTCTTATCTTGAATCATGCCAGACCTCTAGACCTGTGTGTAACATGACCAGCAGAAAGGTAGTGAGTTCCACCTGACTGCCAACACCAAGTGCCCGTGTTGTGCAACTGTTACTATCGCCTGTTTACTCGGCACGTTACGTGTAATGTCCACTAGCTCTCATCTATAATCTACTCGCTCATCTATTCACGTTCACTCTACTATCTCGTCTATTCATCTAGTGCTCTTATCTATTTCTTGGAACTCTCTATTGGCCATTAAATTGATTGTCTAAAGATAAACAAAATGACCAATGCCAGCGTAATAGGGCTCGATCTGGTCCTGGGGAGAGCGCCCAAAAGTGCCATTTGCCCACGGGAGTTAAATGATTAGGATGTCGGCATTACATCCAAGTGCCATACTATCAAGATTAATCTAAGACAATCAACACAAAGTGTTATATTCTCTCGATGTCTTTGACAAAACAAAGTGCTATATTCCCTCATTGTCAATTGACGACAAAAGTGCTATATTCTCTCTCGGCTATCTACGGATAACCAAAGTGCCATTACTATCTTGATTGATGAAAGTTAATCAAAAGTGCTATACTATTTCGATTGATAAGAAAATCAATCAAAGTGCAATTTACTCTCTATATGGCCAACTACTTTCTCTCTCCTTGCTATACATGTTGCTTGCTATTGTTTGACGTTGACGTTATTTGCCATCGTATTGTTATCGTTTCTATCGTGACTTGACTTTAATCATCGTGCTATACTTGATTCATATGCTATCTAAACCATGTTACTTGTGCTATTACTTTCTCGAATTTACATGACTCGCACTATCATTTATTACTCAGCCTTTTAAAGCACTAATTATTTAGAGCCTGGTTGATTCACGAGATTTAAGTCCTACTGGGCGTTATCTCTCACCCTTCATTATTTGTTATTGTGTCTCAAGTAAGCTAGATGATGTCACACACGCCAATGGGACAGGACCCGAGTGATGAGCGACCCGGAGTCAAATGACGAAGTTACCCTAGCACAATTGGAATCTAGTAGTTATTGCTTTAGATTTTCTCTTCGTATGTAATGATGTCATTGAGCCCTACGTATTAGCTCCGAATTAGTGGTTGTAATAGTCTTAGTGAATTTCAATGAAATGAAGAGTTTATTCCAATTATTCTTCATTAGATGCTCTGAATCATTCAACTGTTGTACATTTTACTCTACTATGTACTTTGCTCACGTCTCCCCAATTTATTCCGTTGCTAAATTGGCGGGGCGTGGCATAAGAAATCTAGGTTTAGGCATTAGACCATGTTCACACTTGTCACTGATTCTGGAAACATCATTAGAATGGTGTTTCCATTCCTTATCCTCATATGTCCAAATAGTGTTCATAATACCCCAAGTGTGTGATGGAAATCTTCTTGTTAGTTGCATGAGAACATGTCGCAGAATAAGTGATGTTCTGTCCATCACTTTGTTGTAATTGTACATGTTTTAGTTGTCCCTATTATTCTATTTGATTCCTTCATATAGAGTAGTGTGTCGAGGTGTGATTAAGCCCCTCTTTGAAGTGTTAATCATGTATAAGTTCATTGGAACATATAGGAGAGCCTTTAGAGGTATGTATCTCCATTTCCAGAAGTTGGTCTTGCGGCTATCGGCAGATAGAAGGCATTTGTCGACATGCCTTAAGTTTCCAAAACCTAGAGTTCTGGAAAAGCAGTAGCTGTCGACAGATAGCTCTTAGCTGTTGACAGATGGCTGTCGATAGATAGCTTTTAGTTGTCGACAGATACTGTCCAGGCTCGAGAAATTTGTTCTGGAAGCTTGCGCTTGTCGACAACCACTTTCTGGTTGTCGACACATGCTATTTTCTTCAATTTTCCAGCATCATTCCTTGTGCAATCTCCTGTTGTTTCATTATACTATTGACCCTATGAGTTGTTTACCTCATTTCCTTGGATTTTAAACTACTCTATGACCAAGATGATTTGATTACTCATTCAACAAAATATCTTTTGAATTTCTATCCCTATTGTGCTCTTGAAATATAACTTATGATCTGAAGACAATTCTCTCTTCAAAGAGGGTTTAGGATCACTTGTGGTAGCACCAGTCACTTGTGATCAGCTGTGGGCGACAGTTTGTAGGTAAATCCAAGTCAATGGACTGATGATGGTGGGTAATAAACCCCGTTCCTGCGCAATGAACTAGATCCAAGATGCTGGAATCACCTAGGCATTGAGAATGTATTTACATTTTTTAGTAACCTCTTGAGAGCAGTATGATGCCTGTCGAATTCGTTTCCGAATCAAGTTATGATCTGAATTTTGTAAGACATATGTGACTTTTGTTCTGAGATTCGTTTGAGCTCGTTATGAAACCAACTTGGGCTATATGTTTATGTTAAGTATGAAGTTCATGAGCAAGTATGTTTTGATCAATATACACATTTTCTGAATACTCACTTAGTTCTGAAATTGAAACTCCTATCTTTACGCTTACTTTCACTTACTGAGTCCTCTGACTCATGCCTTTGTTTTCTCCAACCCTTTCAGATTGAAGGTGAATGTAATCTCAACTACAGATGATTCACAATTCCGCTGCTGTTGAAGAAGAAATATAGAAGAATAGCATAGTTTAGTAACTTTTTAGAGATTTTGTAATTTTATTGAAAGACTAGAGAGAGGAAGCTTGTCTTGTGTAAATGATGGATATTAATACGTTGTACTTTGCTGATATGTAATACGTTCAAAGACGCCTTTGTGGAATGGTTTGCTAGATTGTGCATTACATAGATTTGTCTGCCCATAACGAAATTTGTCAGCGTAACCTCTCTTCCGATCAAATGTTATGCTATACGTATAAGTGTGTGCGGTCGAGGGAGGGTGTTACAGTGATCTTCAGGTATACGTGGATACCAAAGGAGAGAGAGAAGAATAGGTTACTTACCTTCACTCAAAGATCGCGGGAGTTGAGTGGTGGATTGACTCTTACTTCTCCAACCGGCCGGCTGGCGAAGAAGACTTTAGCTCTTGGTTACCATGCAAAGAAAGGCACAAACAAATAAATGAAAGCAACGATTAGACCAAGTTGTGTAGCATCAAATTAAAAAGAAATAAGAAGAGAGCTTGCACGGGCTTGAACACACCTTGTGGTGGTGTTTTAAACCCTCTAAGAACATGGGTGTGAATCAAATGATGTGTGTGATGATAAACCCAAAGAATAGAAACTATGTGAGGAGATGCATGTACTAAAGAAGAGAATTGAAAAAAAGTAAAAAGGAAAGAAGAAATCTGAGATGGCTCAGGCACAACAGAGATTGAGAGGAAGAAGAATCCTCTCCATGCTCCAATGTAGCTTGCAAGTCCGGCAGCACCGCCTCTTCAATGTAAGAACACTTTAAGCAAGCTTGAAAGGCTCTTCTCTTTAAACTTCAGAGTTTGAATGCTCTGGAACGTAGCAGGACTTCGCAAACACTATTGAATGCTTTCTAAAAAAGTTTGGCCACAAGGGGTCTTTTTATAGGAGTAAAAATGTGAATCGTGACGAACACAATGGTCACCTTTAAAAATGAAACGCGTCCAGTCAAATCATCGCATTTAGAAGACTTCCATACTTCGACTGGCTCCTTCCATACTTCGACTCAGTAACATAGCAATTAAGAACTGCGACCACAATGGTCGTCGCACTTATGAACACTTCCAATATTGATCGGATTCTTGCCAAATTTTGTCAATATAAAGTTTGAATCACGACAACATTACCTATTGCGCTTTTGGAAAGAATAGATCTTTTACTGGGAATCGATCTTATGAATAAAGGAAGGTTATAAACACGACGACCTGAGTGGACGCGTATCTATTTAGCAATAAGAAGTATCTAAGAAACCATTTTTGGAAATTACCAAAATTCGAATATGGAAACTCTTAATTGTGACGACTCTAATAGACGCGTTTCTCATCAGAATCAGACTGGGAATCGAAACCAAAACTATGTTGGGTTGACTCGTCACGAATCATTATTCAATAATTGATGTTTTATTGATTCAGTCTTCTTCACCAATCGATTGTATGAAAAGCAATGGATTGAACCGATGCAGATTTGGCAATCGATGTTCAAGTTCAATCGATTCAGTCTTCTTTAATCGATTTTATGAAACGTGATGACATGACCTGACGCCGATTTGGCAGTTGATGTTCAAATTTAATCGATTCTGTCTTAACCAGTGGATTTCAAATGTGACTGCTCGTCTTTTCTTAAATTAACCTTTTTTGTAAAATCTAAAAAATAATAAAATTACTCAGATGATTAATTGGAGAGAGACACTTTGAGGCATTGCAGTATAACATGAAATTTACTCAGTATGCTGTCAAATTTGGCATGTCTATAGCTACCTCGCCTTGGCATCTACTTTGCAAGGAAGTGGAGCATAAAGACACAAAATGTAGTGGAATGAAGTAAAATGACTGAAAAGTAGACGCCAAGGTGTGATGAGACACACCTTCAACGACATATGATAGGAGTTGTTCTTCAACTCAATATGAAGTGGCTTAGAGAAAGCCCCAAGAGATAACCCATTGGTCAGACGAAAGAAAAGGGTGTGCATGTGGGCACGAAGGAGGAGAGATCAACTTCCAGCATAGGGGAAGTACCTACGGACACAATCCGGTAGGTTTCACCGATAGGGAGCATTTACCAGCTTGTTGACGTGCTGCAGTGTAGCACCCCAAAAAATTCATTAATTAAAAATTATAGATAAATTGAAATTTTGTCAATTAATAAAAAATCAAACTAGTTAAAAAGATACCCAGCATTTTTGCATGCATAAAAAACTCATATAAAAATTTTGTAAAAATAATAGTTATACCTTAAATAATATTCTCTAATGACCCATTAAGAAAATTAGTCATAGAAAAATAAATTGGACCAAGTTTTAGAATTTATGTGACTTATTATTGTAATTAATGAATAATTCAGAAAAACCCATTATTATATGAACTAAGTGGATTAAAAATTAAAATGAAATTATGGGTAGATTCCAAACGATATGTATTGATAATCCATCATGCGAATTGGGACCAATGTGTTGGATCTCTTATTTTGATGATGTTTAAGTATGATTCATAAAAATGTGAAAATCATGCTATACATGTTTCATTTATATCTCACATTACTTTCCTTCATGTGTAGCTGATTTAAAAGAAGAAAACATCAAGTGGTGTCGACACAATGATCTAGTGGTGTCGACACTAGACCACTGTCCCAGTAGCCTATGTGTGAAGATGTACTAGTGGTGTCGACACAACACCCAGTGGTGTCGACACTAGTTGTCTGTCCCAGAAGCTTGTTTCCAAGCCAGGAACTTGTGTGTCGACACATAGTTGTGTAGTGTCGACACAGTTCGGATGATTACTAAGTCACGTGGATGGTTTTGGTAAAGGGGTTTTGGGTGGGAATTTCTATGCTCCCAATTCCCAAGATATTTTGTGGACCTATAGGGCTATAAATACCCCATATCCACTTGGCTTTTGACAACGATCGATCCATATACACATCTGCTCTTCTAGACTTCAAAATATTCCTGCTATTTCTGAAGAAGGCTTCATCCTAGCGAATTGCTCCTAGATCTGAAGGAATCAAAGTCTTGAGCATCTTGGATGATCTATTTGAAGAAGAATTTTAAGACATCAGAGTCTTCTTCCTAGAGCTGAAGCAGAAGAACTGATCTCTACTTTTGAAGCAAAAACAGGGACCTTCGAACCAGTCTTCTTCAACTTTGGGTTTCAATTGATCTGACTAGTTTTTCATCTCAAACTCACTCTATTGAAGTGTGTGTTGTGAAATTGGTGCAATCCTTGTGGACAATTTTGTGTGTGTGATTGAATCTGAGATTTCCATATCTCAGAGTGTGTATGTTGTTCAGTGTGTTTTCTGAACTGGCGAGATAAGCCATTTTGAGTGTGTGTGGATGGTGGATGTAGGATACACAGTTGTGTAATCCGAACCACCTTAAATCTCTGTGTCTCTGTGGTTTGCTTGCTAATTGCGTTAGATGTTTGATAGACTCGTTGGTTCTTCAACATCTATTCTATTCAACTTGTTCAAAATTGTGATTAAATTCTAAATCTAAGCATCTAATCAAGTGAATTTCAAAGTCTGGTGAAATCTATTCAACCCCCCCCCTTCTAGATATCTTCATAGCAGTAATTCCGCAACATTTCATTTTGTATTAGAGCAGGTTCTCTTTGCACTTCCAGTGTTTGATCTTACGATCAAGAGTTTGTTGCTATGGGGAGCACTAGGGGATTTATAGCTGAGGGTCATTCGATTACCAAGCCTCCTTTCTTTGATGGATCTGACTATGCCTATTGGAAAAACAGGATGCAAGTATTCTTGAGAGCTTAGGACTATGAGCTCTGGAAGATTGTTGAAAAGGATCATCTGATCTGCCAGAGGATGAGGACCTATGGACTAAGGAACAGATCAAGAAATCTACCCTCAATTGGAGCGCTATGAACATGATGCAATGTGCCATTCATCCCAAAGAGTACTCCAGAGTATCTTCATGCAAGCCTGCTAAGGAGATGTGGGAGAAGCTCTAGCTCATCTATGAAGGGACCTCAGAGGTAAGGGAGACCAAGGCAAGTATCTTAGTTTCAGAGTATGAAATGTTCAAAATGAAAAGTGATGAGACTATCTCTGAGATGTTTGCTAGGTTCACGGTTTTAGTGAATGGTCTTAGAGGTCTAGGAAAGGACTATTTGAACAGCGATCTTGTTAGAAAAGTTATTAGATCTTTACCAGCAGCTTGGCATACAAAGGCCACAGTTATTGAAGATTCAAAAAATCTATCTACCATGTAATTGGATGAGCTAATAGGTTCACTTATGACATATGAAATTAATCTGAAGAGAAATGCATCTATCATCACTTCCAAGAAACCCATTGCTTTAAAAGCTTCATCTAGTTCAAAAACTACTGCTGACCAATCTGATAATGATGATGATTCTTCTGATGAAGAGGAGGATGAGGAATTTGCCTTATTGACAAGACAATTCAAAAAGTTCTTGAGAAAGAAAGGAATAGGTAGATTCAAACCCTTCACCAGAAAGGATGTTTCCAAGAAAACTGATTTCAATAAAAGATTGGATACAAACAAAAAGACTGACATTATCTGTTATGAGTGCAGGAAACCAGGACACATGAGAGGGGAGTGTCCTGACTTAAATAAGAAATTGAAGAATTAGATGCTTAAGAAGACAAGGGCAATGCTGGCCACATGGAGTGATGAGGATGAAGAAGATCAGGATGAAAGTGAATCTAATGAAGAAGAAGTGACATTTCTCATGGCCAGACATGAGGAAAACACTGAGGTAAGTTCTTCTTTTGAGGACTTTACAACTGATGAATGGGAGGAAGCATATGCTGTTATGTTTGAGAAATTATGTGAACTCAAATCTGAAAACAAAACCTTAAAAAAGAAGATCAACAACATGCTAAATAACCCACAGGAATATGAGAAGATTAATGTTCTGAATGATGAAATTAATAACATGAAGAAGGAACAAGAATGCTTGAATGAACATATTGATTTCATTAAGGAAAGATGCCAAATCACTGAAAAATAAAAACAAATCTTAACTAATGAAAATGAAAAACTTAAAAATGAAAAAGAGGTGATTCAAAAGGAATTGGAATCTATCCAAAAAGAATTAAATGACAAGAAAGAAACCTTGCCTAAATTTGTCAAAGGCAAAGAAAATCTAGATGCAATTTTGGGTGTTCGGATGAACACTATCAAGCATGGACTAGGTTTTCAACCTGAGAACAAAAAGAAAATTGGGCAAACTTTAATAACCTTATTTGTTTAAGGAAGCACCTCATATGGAAAATTTGATGAGAGCATCAATGAAAAACCACAAACAAACTGAAAACCTAAAAATAAAGATGAATTCAAAAACTCCAAAATTCAATTGAATCATGAAAGAATTCGAGGCAAAAATCAACAGAATCTGAAATCCAATGTTAAACCAATCTCATATTAAAAAAACAATGGAAATTCTTCAGCTGGATATAATTCTTATGTCAGAAGAAACAAAATGTTGCACCACAAAAAATCATGGTATGTTCTATCTGCAAAAAATCTGGTCATACTGATGATATTTGTAGATCACAAAAAAAATCAAGTATGGATTCCAAAACAACTTGTTGTTGAATTGAAACAATTGATGGGACCCAAAGCAATTTGGGTACCAAAATTTTCCTTCTAATTCTTTTTGCAGGAATGTCTTACAACCCACAAGAAAGACAAATGGTACCTTGATAGCGGCTGTTCAAAACATATGACTGGAGATGGAAACAAATTCTCCATTCTGATTGAAAAAGATGGTGGACAAGTAATTTTTGGAGGTAAGAACAAAGGACAAATCATTGGAATTGGAAAAATTGGTAAGCACCCTTCAAACTCCATTGAAAATGTTTTGCTTGTAGAAGGCCTTGATTATAATCTATTGAGCATCAGTCAACTGTGTGATAAAGGCCTCAAGATAATTTTTGATTCTGAATCTTGTGAAATTGTTGAAAAGGGTTCTGAAAAAATAAATTTTTTTGGTCAAAGAATCAACAATGTTTATTTGGTTGACCTAAATGATCATCAGCATGAAAATCCATGCTTAGTTTCTAATCAGCATGACTTGTTTCAGTTATGGCATCGTAGATTAGGTCATGCTAGCGAAAATGTTTTGAATAAATTGTTGAGATGCTCTCTGGTAAATGGTTAAACAAAAATAAAGAAAAAGAAAAATGCTCTTGTATGTGCTGCATGTGCTCAAGGTAAACAGTCTAGAAGATCATTCAAATCTGTTGCACCAATAACTACTTCCAAACCCTTTGAATTATTGCACATGGATTTATTTGGTCCTACTAGGACACTCAGTCTTAGTGGACACAGATTTGGGTTTGTGATTATGGATGATTTCTCTAGGTTTACCTGGGTGTATTTCTTGTCTCACAAGAGTGACACCTTTGATAATTTCAAAGAGTTTGTTGATAAAATTGAAAATGCAAAAATAAATAAAATCCACTCCATTCTTACTTGTTGGGTTTACATGGATTTATATTTGAGATGTTTGTTTTTTATGATGAGTAATCAATGAGCATTTCATGAACAATACAATTTCATGTGATATGAATGTGTAAAACATGATGAGAATGACAAGTTAAGCAAATGTTAGTCAAGAAACACATGTTTAATTTGATGATCTAAATGTTCACATTATCTCACGAACAATGCTCTTAAATGTAGGTGAGATTGCATGCAAGACAATGTACCAAAACAAGAGCAAAAAGATCAAGAAAAGAACAAAAGACAAGTATCTGTCGACAACCCCAAAGATGCCTGTCGACAGCCCTGCACAGACATATCTCATGGGGTACTGGTAAAGGTGAACCTGTCGACAGCCCCACTGATGCCTGTCGACAGATCAGCACAGACAGAACCAACAGGCTCCTGACAAGGTGTGCCTGTCGACAGACTCAAGTCACCTGTCGACAGATCCACACAGGGAACTGCCTCCTGGAAGGCCCAGCCTTCTGCCTTTTGCAAGACTGTCTACATCTGTCGACAGATGCATTTCTTGCTGTCGACAGACGAAGAGAAAATCTCAATACGAGATCTCCATATGTTTTCGACTTGGGTGTTTCCTTTTACCACGACTCTCCATACTTGAACACCTATATAAAAGGAACTCTTTGGAGTTATTTTCGTACAGAAGCAGCCACAACACAAAACCCTAAGCAAAGTCTCAAGAGAGAAGATCTTTCTGCTGCTCTGCTTCAACCGTTCGTCCAAGCAACCAAAGAGACATCCTCTGAACGGGATTGAAGCCAGATTGTCCATCTCTCAAGCTTCTCCATCATCTGATACTTGTCAAGACGAAGCTTGAAGCACATCAGAACGATCATCTGAAGAGTTCCACATCAGGATTTGAAATCTCAACTCTGAACTCTTCTTTATCTCTGTTTTTCATCTCTCTTTTGTGTGTATTGTTGAGTCAAGTGTAACACTCGGTGTCCCGGCTTCCGTCCGGTGTCGTGGGATGACTGGCCACTGACGCGTCCAGGCTGGGTGACGCGTTGGTGTCGCGGCATGGGTGTCCACCGCGATAGTCATCTGTGTCGCGACGTCCGGGTGCGTCACTTCCTCGTCGCATCTTGGTGTAACTCCTCGGGTTCTGTGTGCCTTGGCGTTGATCTTGGGATCGAGTCGGGCAGGGGTGTCGCGTTCTGAATGCGACATGTTCCCTGTCGCCTTCTGGTTGGGAAGGCGACGGCCCCTGTGTCGCGTTCCGGTTGTCGCTGTGGCTGTGTGCCACGTGTCCGCATCGGAGGTGTGAAGGCGACGTGCCAGGTGTCGCGTTCACCTCAGGCGCCTGCGCGCGCGACACGTGGTCTGGCGCCTGTCGGCCTGTCAGCCTGTCAGAGGTCTTGTCGAAACTTTTGAGAAGGCGACGTGTGGGGGTGTCGCGTTCCTGTTGGGAACGCGACAGGGATCTTGTCGCGTTCTCAGGTTCCGAGGGCTTAAGGCCGTTGGCCCCTCCTTTCTTCCCCCTTTTCTTCCTCTCTCCCTTTTCCCCTCTTCTCAGGCGGTGGAGGGCTCCCTCCGGCGATCCAGCGCTGTGGAGCGGCCGGGAGCTCGTGCGGAGCGGCGGCGCGTGCGTGGAGCGAGGAGGAGGCGGCCAACCAACGCGAGGGCCCCTTCGTGGGGTGGTTTCTCCATTCTAAGGTAGGGATTTCTTGTGCCGTCTCCCATCCGGGTGGATCGGGAGCCCTCGGGGTTTTGTAGTTAGATTTACAGCTTTCCCCATGCTCCCCTCCCCGTGTGTGCTTGTGCGGTAGCTTGGGGTGACCATGGTTGGACCCCATGCTCCGTTTGAGGCTCAGCCTGTGATCGCGACAGGGTGGCTGTCGCGATACCAGTCTGGAGGCGACGAGCAACCTGTCGCCTTCGGGTAGCGACAGGTTGGCCGTCGCGTTCCCCTTTGCCCTTCAGTTCCGGGTTTTGTTCTGAAGGCGGCACCTTGGCTGTCGCCTTCGGGGTTGCGACAGGGCAGTCGTCGCGTTCTACCTTTTGGGGTAGCGACGATGCCCTGGTCGCCTTCTCGCCTCTGTGCCGTTTGGCTGCGGGCCAATGGCCCCGCTTGAGGTCCGGCCTTCTGACCCTGAACGCGACAGGTCGATATGTCGCGTTCAGGTCAGAAGGCGGCCCCCTGGTCGTCGTGACCTGGTAGCGACAGGCTGGCTGTCGCCTTCCTGTTCTGAAGGCGACACACTTGTGGTCGCGATCAGGTTGTTCTGACTTTTGTTCTGCTTTGCGGTGTTCCGACTTCTCGTGCCGTGCCGTGTGTGCCGGCGTTGGTCGACGGCCCCTGCGGGGTTTCTTGAAGGGGTGCCGTGTGTGCCCATGCCTGCTGGGCTTGTCTTGGTTACAAGTCAGTTATGCCGTTTTTGTGGTGATTGCCCCGCCTGTTCTCTTTTCGCCCGTTGCTCTGCACTTGAGGGCTTGTCCCATTTAGAGGTTGTCTCCGTTTCCTGGGACCCCCATCCTCGGGAGCTTGTTGAGGGAGTACTCCAGGCTACGAGTGTGCTCGAGTTGGCAGCCCACGTGAGCGGACTCTGAGTTGAGGGGAAAACGAGGTTTGGGCAGCGGCGATGAGTCGTTTGTAGAGCTCTCTTGTCTGGGTCTGAGACGTCGAGGAGTTTGGAGTTCCTGACGCAGACCAGACAGTCCTTTGTCTCACTGCCTCTCTCTGCGTTGGTTCCGGAGCCACGTAGTGGTGCTAGGCGTGAGGCCGCAGCTTGGCCAGGCTGCGGTGTTGCGTGTGTTGGGTATTTCTGTGGCGGCTCTATCTCGCCCTTCGCGAGGGCGGAGGCAGGAGCTAGGCTAGTGAGCGGAGGGCGTGGACAGCGTGTCCCCCTCTTGGCTGCTAGCGGCCGTGACTTGGTTGCTGTTGTTGTGACGGCGTTTTCCTCACGACGTTTCCAAGTGTTCCTCGTTGCCCGAGCTTGCACGGCGGTTATAGCCTGGCTGTGCCTAGTTTCCGTGGGCGTCGTTGGTCTGGCCTTGGGCAGACCCGTGCTTCTGGTGGTTCCCGCTTCGGTGTTCTCTTGGTTCCGTGGTCTCGTTCTTGGGTGCCAGCCCGTGATGGCACCGGCGTGTGTAGCTTCCCGACCTGGCGGTGTGTCCGGGGTCCGGGGTGGTTCTGCTTGTAGGCCCTCGACCTTGTAGAGGTCTGAGGTGGCCGTGCTTGCGGTGAGACGTTGTTCTCACTTGGTTGTTCCGTGGTCTCGGCAGGTGTGCCGAGCGCTGCTTCCGCTTTGTGCCCAACTCCGTTGGTTTCTGCGGGAGTCGTGTGTGTGCCACGACCTTGGTTGGTGGTCGTAGCGTTGTACTGTTCTCTTCCGCTGCTTAGTAGTACCATGCTGTAGGTGTTACTCGCTTTACAACTTCCTAGTTGAGTTTCCTGTTTCCGGAGTTCCTGTTGCTCTGGCCGGTGAGGGACTGGAAATCCCTACTGGGCCTTGTTCGCGGGGCTCACCCCCCCTACTTCCTTCAGCTAGGGGCTCGTCGTCGCGGGAGCTCGGTGTCGGACGGGTTGCGGAGGCGGCTGTGGCGCCGCGTTGTTGTCAGCAGCAGTGAGAGCGAGCGTTGTGAGCTCTTGTAGCCCGAGTGAGCTGAGAGCTGTGTTTTGCAAGTTCTCAGGGTATGCCCCTTAAGGACTGCACCTTTCTTCTTGTACCTGTGCTTTTGCTTGGGACGCGTTGTACCACCCTTTTGTATAATGTACAGATTGTTATAGTTATTCGAATTCAGTACATATCTCACTAGACTTGTTCATATAACCCTTCCGGGTCTTCGGATCCGTGGGTGGCGACGCGAACTTCGGGCCCTGTTGGGGTCCGGAGGGTCGGGTCGTTACAGTTGGTATCAGAGCGAGGAGTCTACTAAGATTTGTAAGGAATTGATAACTATAGCTGTCCCAAAGAAAGGTACTAGTGCGCTGCTGACACCGTCCGACTAGTGTTAGGCTTGTGCCTTTGATTGTTTTGCAGGTGTGCGGCTTTCCTGCAAGTTCGTGCGCGTGCTGCAAGTTGCAGTTGTTGCTGTGCCGCGTGCGTGATGAGTGTGGTCGCTCGGCGTGTTCGTGCCGTAGCGGCGCGGTTGGCGCTGGACTCGCGGCAGTGGTCTTTTCCGTATGGAGAACACTTGCAGGCAAGTCCAGGTGCGGTGCTCCTGGTCGTCTCCGGCATTTGGGTGTGTGCGTGCCGCGAAGGCTGGGAGAGCCTGCGTGTGGTGTGTCCTTCACCGGTGCAGAGTTGTGGTATGTGGAACTGGTGGAAGGTGTCTCTGCCTTGTTGGCTACCCCTTTGTTGTTGGGGTGTGTGTTGTCGTTGTTGTGTATTTGGCCTCGTGTGCCTGTGCGCCGTTGTGCGCTGTGCTCGGGACGCCGAGCTGAGCAGGTGTTTTGTGTGCCGTGTTGCACCGCTAGTTGAGCGCTGCGACACTCGTCTGTGGTTGTTGTCAGCCTGGCGCTGGCTGGTTGTGAACTCTAGTGAGGTGCTCCTGGAGTTCTTCTCTGTTGGTTCTGGTGGTAATGAGGTTTCCCCAGAGCTGTGTTGTGCGCGTTTCTGGTTGCTGTTGCGTTGCCCTCTAGGCTGAGGTGCATCGCTGGTTGCCCTGTGTTCTGGTGAGGTTTCCCAGAACCGTTTGCTGTTGTCCTGGTGAGGGTTTCTCTTAGGACCGTTTCGTGCTCGTTTCTGCTATTGCTGTGCTACCTCAGAGTCTGAGATGCGCTGTTGGTTTGGCTGGTGCATTCTGGAGGGTTTTTCCCAGAGCGGTGCCTTGGTGGTTCTGGTGGAGGTTCTCCCAGGACCAGCTTGTGTTGCTTCTGCAGTTTTGCTTATTGCAGTGTCCTTTCTGATGGTTCGTGTTGTTTGGTTGTTTGGGTTGTGCATTCTGGTGAAGGTTCTTCCCAGGATCGCCCTTTGTCGCTTATGGTGGAGGTTCTTCCCAGGAGTGCTCTGTGTTTGTTTTGGGCCACCGTTGTGTTGCCCCTGTGGTTCGAAGTGTGCCGTTTGGTTGGGCTGCGTTCTGGTGAGGTTCTCCCAGGATGGCTCTTGGCGCTTTTGGTGGAGGTTCTCCCCAAAGCTGCTTCGTGTTGTTGTGGTTGTCGCTGCTCACTCTCTCTCGGTGGAGATGAGCTGTCGTTGTTTGCCGGTTGGACTGTCTGTGCTGCAGTCTGCTTGGGCGTTGTCGGTCAAAGTGTTGTGCGCTTGGCCGTGCGTCTGGCCGCTGCGTTGGCCAGCTGGTCATGTTAGTCATTTCCAAGTGTTCTCGGCCGTGCCGGTGGACTCTGTGTATCCCCGGGGTGCGGGCGGTCGGCTTCATTTTCGGTGCATGGCGTGCTCTCGCAGATGGTGGTCTGGTGAGTGCCGTAGGTGCTTGGCTGGCTGTGCTTCTTGTGGAAGCACTAGTCTTGTGTTATGGTTTGCCTCTCGCGCGTGGAAGAGACTCATTGCGGTGCGTGTCTCCTTCCTCTGTTTTCCGTTGGCTGCTCGAGGTGGTGATGCTCCACTGTGGTTTTGTGTCGTCGAGGTACACATCGTTGCGACCTTCTGGTGGAGTTATCTTCCCTTGAGTTGTTTTGGGTTGAGCTGATTGCTCCCCTCGTGCCGGCGTTTCCTTGTGGCGCCATGGGTCGGTGGACCTGGTTGTGCCGTTTGTCGTTGTGATGGTTTCTCGCTACCTGCCAGGCTAAATTCGGGGCATTCGGTCCCTGTTGGTTTGGTGCGAGGTAGCATTGTTTTCTTGTTGGGCCGCTCGTGTGAGCGTTGCTCTGCTGTGCATTAGTTTTCGTGGTTGGCTTGCTCGTGCAAGCGTTGTTCCGGTGTGCGCTCGATGGTGCCTCGGCTTGTGCCTTGGAGGCAGTTCGTGTCATCATTTTGGTGTTTGGCCTCTCTATCGGTCGCGATAGAGGTGGTGCTTCTTGCTCTTGCGCGCTAGGGAGTCGCTGTGGTTTTCGCTTCCTGTGTGGCAGAGTTGGTGCTTCGTGTTTTGGTGTGCTTTTTGGAGCCGACATGGTTGTCGCACTCTTGAAGAAGTTGTCGGCTTCCCGTGTGCTTCTGTTGTGGGTCTCTGGTGGAGAGTCCCTTTCGGTGGGCCCTGTATTGTCTTGGGCCGGTGGTGCAGTTGCGTGTGCTGCACTTTCAGCATTTTCGCGATGCATCGTGTCTTTGTGCCTCAAAGGGGCTGGGGTCGGCATGGCCTGTTGTGCCCTTTCAGGCTTGCGTCCTTTGTGTGTGGCTTTCGGCAGGCCTCTGTAAAGAGTCCTTTCCGTTGGCCTGTAGTGTTGTTTCGGCCGCTAGTGCACCGGTGTTGCACTTTGCTTACTTTTGGTGTTTGTGGTAGCACTGCGTGCTCGTGCTCGAGTGTTTCGGTTTTGTGCCGTCTGGAGCCTTGGTGCATTGTGTCGTACCTTGGGTGGCTCCTGGTGCTTGTGATAGCATCATGTGATGTGTCGTGTGCCTGATCGTGAGATTTGTGCGTCGTTTCACGACTTCGCTCGGTGTTGGAGGCGTTAAGCTTTCCGCCTCTGGGGCACGTGTGCTAGCCCGAGTCTTGTGGTTGTACCGTTACCGCTGCGGGGTGGCTGCTTTGCCTTGTCTAGGTAGCTCTATCAGTGGTACGCCAAGCTTTGGTCGTAGCATGTGTCCGAGTTTCCCTCTCGCTTTGGGAGCGAGTGTGTTCGGTTGTGGTACCCTGCTTCGGTTTGGGTCCTTCTGAGGTCGACGTGTTGTCCTCGACCTCTGTGGTTGTTTTGCTTCTCGTGTGGTTGTGCGTGGCGTTGGTGAGTCTGGAAGCCGATGGCGGAGTCTCCTGTCGGTTCATGCGGTGACAGGGAGGTCTATCGGCTTGCTAGTACTCAACCACGTGGTTTGTCGACGTTGGGAGGTGCTCGGCTTTGGCTTAACCTCAGACGTCTTCCGTGTTTTCCGTCCGGTGTGCCACGTTGTGGAGCGTGTAGCTCCCAGTTTTTGTGGCTCTGCGTGCGTTGGTGTCCCTGTTGGCCACAAGGAAGGTCTGAGTGAGACCTAGTGGTGACAGAGGATGCCGTTTCCGCGTGTTGGGGTTTCTTCGCGTGCGTTGTTGTCCCTATTGGACCACGAGGAAGGTCTGGGTGAGACCTAGTGGTGGCAGTGGACGTTGTTCCGTGTGTTGCGGATCCTCCGCGAGCGTGTTGTCGCTCTGGTTCTGTCTCTCGCGTGGCCTCTCGGTTGGGCTAGTGACCGGTACTGGCTACTGCTAGTAGCGTGAGGCCGTTCCCCTGAGACTTGTGGTTGGTTCTCAGGTGTTTCTTGTTTTGCTGTCGGCAACTGCATCCTCTGTCGGGTCTTGGTGGCGACAGAATGAGTTGTTGGTGGGTTGGTCCCAATAGCGGGGTCTGTCGGTGGCTGCAGCCGTGTAGTTTTTGGCTGGCGTTTTCCACTGTTCGGGCCGGATTTGGTGTCGCTCGGCACCGGTGGGGTTGTCGTTCCGTTTGGGCGCCCCACGTGTGGCTGGAGTGAGCCGTTGTTTTCTTGGCTTGGTGCTCTCGGAGCGTTGGAGCATGTTGTGATCCGTTGGGTCTTCGATTCTGTGCTCTCCGTGGTGTTTGGAGCCCGTTGAGTAAGCCGTGGGTTTTCCGACTTCGTGAGTTCCGCACGTGTTTGGTGCTGCGATTGTTGCCACGAGGAAGTCGTGTTGAGACTTAGTGGCTTTTTCGCGCTGGTCTTGCGTTTACTCCCCGTGCTTCATTTCGTGCCTCGGGATTTGTTGGGCTTGTCCCAATTTCGAGGACGAAATTGTTTTAAGGGGGTGGATTGTAACACCCGGTGTCCCGACTTCCGTTCGGTGTCGTGGGATGACTGGCCACTGACGCGTCCAGGCTGGGTGACGCGTTGGTGTCGCGGCGTGGGTGTCCACCGCGATAGTCATCTGTGTCGCGACGTCCGGGTGCGTCGCATCTTGGTCTCGTCCTCGGGTTCTGTGTGCCTTGGCGTTGATCTTGGGATCGAGTCGGGCAGGGGTGTCGCGTTCTGAACGCGACATGTTCCCTGTCGCCTTCTGGTTGGGAAGGCGACGGCCCCTGTGTCGCGTTCCGGTTGTCGCTGTGGCTGTGTGCCACGTGTCCGCATCGCAGTGTGAAGGCGACGTGCCAGGTGTCGCGTTCACCTGAGGCGCCTGCGCGCGCGACACGTGGTCTGGCGCCTGTCGGCCTGTCAGGTCAGAGGTCTTGTCGAACTTTTGAGAAGGCGACGTGTGGGGTGTCGCGTTCCTGTTGGGAACGCGACAGGGATCTTGTCGCGTTCTCAGGTTCCGAGGGCTTAAGGCCGTTGGCCCCTCCTTTCTTCCCCCTTTTCTTCCTCTCTCCCTTTTCCCATCTTCTCAGGTGGTGGAGGGCTCCCTCCGGCGATCCAGCGCTGTGGAGCGGCCGGGAGCTCGTGCGGAGCGGCGGCGCATGCGTGGAGCGAGGAGGAGGCGGCCAACCAATGCGAGGGCCCCTTCGTGGGGTGGTTTCTCCATTCTAAGGTAGGGATTTCTTGTGCCCTCTCCCATCCGGGTGGATCGGGAGCCCTCGGGGTTTTGTAGTTAGATTTACAGCTTTCCCCATGCTCCCCTCCCCGTGTGTGCTTGTGCGGTAGCTTGGGGTGACCATGGTTGGCCCCCATGCTCCGTTTGGGGCTCAGCCTGTGATCGCGACAGGGTGGCTGTCGCGATACCAGTCTGGAGGCGACGAGCAACCTGTCGCCTTCGGGTAGCGACAGGTTGGCCGTCGCGTTCCCCTTTGCCCTTCAGTTCCGGGTTTTATTCTGAAGGCGGCACCTTGGCTGTCGCCTTCGGGGTTGCGATAGGGCAGTCGTCGCGTTCTACCTTTTGGGGTAGCGACGATGCCCTGGTCGCCTTCTCGCCTCTGTGCCGTTTGGCTGCGGGCGAATGGCCCTGCTTGAGGTCCGGCCTTCTGACGCTGAACACGATAGGTCGATATGTCGCGTTCAGGTCAGAAGGCGGCCCCCTGGTCGTCGTGACCTGGTAGCGACAGGCTGGCTGTCGCCTTCCTGTTCTGAAGGCGACACACTTGTGGTCGCGATCAGGTTGTTCTGGCTTTTGTTCTGCTTCGCGGTGTTCCGACTTCTCGTGCCGT
The DNA here is from genome assembly GCA_014218235.1 of Colocasia esculenta. Taxonomy (NCBI): domain Eukaryota; kingdom Viridiplantae; phylum Streptophyta; class Magnoliopsida; order Alismatales; family Araceae; genus Colocasia; species Colocasia esculenta. The sequence continues at coordinate 72,135,219 of CM024755.1, forward strand.
GCCGTGTGTGCCGGCGTTGGTCGACGGCCCTCCGGGGTTTCCTGAAGGGGTGCCGTGTGTGCCCGTGCCTGCTGGGCTTGTCTTGGTTACAAGTCAGTTATGCCGTTTTTCTGGTGATTGCCCCGCCTGTTCTCTTTTCGCCCGGTGCTCTGCACTTGAGGGCTTGTCCCATTTAGAGGTTGTCTTCGTTTCCTGGGACCCCCATCCTCGGGAGCCTGTTGAGGGAGTACTCCGGGCTATGAGTGTGCTCGAGTTGGCAGCCCACGTGAGCGGACTCTGAGCTGAGGGGAAAACGAGGTTTGGGCAGCGGCGATGAGTCGTTTGTAGAGCTCTCTTGTCTAGGTCTGAGACGTCGAGGAGTTTGGAGTTCCTGACGCAGACCAGACAGTCCTTTGTCTCACTGCCTCTCTCTGCGTTGGTTCCGGAGCCACGTAGTGGTGCTAGGCGTGAGGCCGTAGCTTGGCCAGGCTGCGGTGTTGCGTGTGTTGGGTGTTTCTGTGGCGGCTCTGTCTCGCCCTTCGCGAGGGCGGAGGCAGGAGCTAGGCTAGTGAGCGGAGGGCGTGGACATCGTGTCCCCCTCTTGGCTGCTAGCGGCGGTGGCTTGGTTGCTGTTGTTGTGACGGCGTTTTCCTCACGACGTTTCCAAGTGTTCCTCGTTGCCCGAGCTTGCGCGGCGGTTATAGCCCGGCTGTGCCTAGTTTCCGTGGGCGTCGTTGGTCTGGCCTTGGGCAGACCCGTGCTTCTGGTGGTTCCCGCTTCGGTGTTCTCTCGGTTCCGTGGTCTCGTTCTTGGGTGCCAGCCCGTGATGGCACCGGCGTGTGTAGCTTCCCGACCTGGCGGAGTGTCCGGGGTCCGGGGTGGTTCTGCTTGTAGGCCCTCGACCTTGTAGAGGTCTGAGGTGGCCGTGCTTGCGGTGAGATGTTGTTCTCACTTGGTTATTCCGTGGTCTCGGCAGGTGTGCCGAGCGCTGCTTCCGCTTTGTGCCCGACTCCGTTGGTTTCTGCGGGAGTCGTGTGTGTGCCACGACCTTGGTTGGTGGTCGTAGCGTTGTACTGTTCTCTTCCGCTGGTTAGTAGTACCATGCTGTAGGTGTTACTCGCTTTACAGCTTCCTAGTTTAGTTTCCTGTTTCCGGAGTTCCTATTGCTCTGGCCGGTGAGGGACTGGTAATCCCTACTGGGCCTTGTTCGCGAGGCTCACCCCCCTACTTCCTTCAGCTAGGGGCTCGTCGTCGCGGGAGCTCGGTGTCGGACGGGTTGCGGAGGCGGCTGTGGCGCCGCGTTGTTGTCAGCAGCAGTGAGAGCGAGCGTTGTGAGCTCTTGTAGCCCGAGTGAGCTGAGAGCTGTGTTTTGCAAGTTCTCGGGGTATGCCCCTTAAGGACTGCACCTTTCTTCTTGTACCTGTGCTTTTGCTTGGGACGCGTTGTACCACCCTTTTGTATAATGTACAGATTGTTATAGTTATTCGAATTCAGTACATATCTCACTAGACTTGTTCATATAACCCTTCCGGGTCTTCGGATCCATGGGTGGCGACGCGAACTTCGGGCCCTGGTGGGGTCCGGAGGGTCGGGTCGTTACACAAGCGTCCTTGTGCTTGATTCACGTTTGTCATGTTGTTCTGATCGTGGTTTACATCAGACGACGTGAGTGTGTGTGTGTTTTAGCGAGTGAACTTGCTGATAAGCAGTCTTTTGCGTGTGTGTGTGGACGGTGGATGTAGGATACACAAGTTGTGTATTCCGAACCACCTTAAATCATCGTGTCTATGTTTGAACATTTCACGCTAGATGTTTGGTAGGCACGTTGATCTTTCACACGCTAGATAAGTTGCTATTCTATCTATTTACAACTAACACACATCTTAGTTTAATTTAAACACTATTTGAAATATCAAAAGTCTGTGTTTCCACCGAAAAGAAGGTCATTATATTTTTAATTGATAGTAATCTATTCAACCCCCCTTCTAGATTACCATATTGGTTAATTCCACACATCTTTCATTACTGATCATGGAGGGGAATTTGACAATAACTTATTTTTTGATTTTTGCAGGAATAAGGGAATTGATCACAAGTTCGCCTCTCCAAGGACTCCTGAGAAGAATGGAATAGTTGAAAGGAAGAATAGGACATTGGTGGAAATGGCCAGAACATAGTTGATTGAAAGTCAACTTCCAAGGAAATTCTGGGCAGAAGCTGTAAATACTTCTTGCTATGTTCTCAACAGGGTGATGGTAAGACCTGTCCTTAAGAAAACTTCCTTTGAACTTGTCACGTCCCGAGAATTACGCAACAGATATTAGTTTGAAGAATACGAGTCGATATTTCGAGTCGTGAACAGTCGGAAAATAAGCCTCTAGCTAGCACGCACTAAATGTATAACAACATACATCATCGTAAGGCCCAAATATTGAACTCAACTAATCTTTTATTCAAATCTCAACTCATTGTGTTCCAAATGGAAACTATTACAGGACTAAGACTCAATAAAAAGGGAAATTACATTTATTCCTCACTTCCTACTACATGAGTCTAAAACTCAAAGCAAACTACTATAATTAGATTCATAGTTGGAACGCTCTTCATTCGGATGCATTCCTATCCTCGACTTGCTCTTCCTCTTGAATGTTATAGTCACCTAGATTGGGTAAAAGTAGGGGATGAGCAAACTAGCCCAGTAGGATTTATATCTGAATGTGCGGGCAATGATATAAGTGATTAGCAATTTAGAACTAGGTAAGCACGATGAATGTCATGATATGCACGTACGAATAAAACTCATTAAAACATAATGCATGAAACAAGCTAGATAGAGTGATCGTGATAGAACAAGATAACAAGATATCACTTAGTACAAGCTCACAAGATTTCATTTGATGTTAAGAACACAAGATATCACTTTTTGCAATAAATGCAGGATGGCCATATCACGCAAGTAAGCAAGCATGCACGAGCACGATCATGTAACACTAATCAGGCACGTAGACACTAATGTACACCAAGAAAAGATCCATCAAGAATGTACACCAGGACACGTGTATGTGGTTATTGTATCTATCATTCAAGCAAGCAAGACTCCCAGCGCAGATGCAACGCCAGTAATCATTATACCCCATGGTTAATAGTATATTTATGACTCTCCGTCATTGGGGCTAGACTGGAGCCCTTGGACACTCGCCGTGCCCGGTCAGCATCTCATTTTAATTATTAAATGTAGATACCCACAGTCATTAACAATGGCCAATGAGAGTTTCAAACTGTAGCATGTGTAACATCATGTTCATGTTGATGATAAGAACAAGTAATAATTAAATTGAACATGATTTCATGATAACAATGGTCAAGAGATAAATTCGGCTGCATAACGGTACGATTTATACTTTAGTTTAATCTTTACATTAATAGCTTTAGTCTAGATTGTAAATCACCCTCACGAGCACAAGAAGAGAAAGGAAGTGAACGCTATCTTCAGGGAACTTCAATGGTACAACCGTCGGCCATGTGGAAATCCATGGTCAGAGGAGATTTACGGAGGCCTTGGAGAAAAGGTCGCTAGTCTACCGATTCGGAATTACCGGTAGAGAGTTTTCAAATCCTCAAGAAAGGGCTGCCTAGTAGTACAAGTGTGTAGTGATGTACGCATGTCAATTCACAAACCATCGGCTTCAAACTCGCGGAAAGCACTTAATATGATGGTATGACATGAAACTATGCACTTTAACTAATCGGGTTTGCAAGATTTTAATATAACAAATTATCATTTTAAGCATGGTAGAATAATAGGAAGATTAAATCATGGGTTGCATGAATGGATCATATCATTTAAGGAGCAATTAGAATAACATTCATGTAATTAAAACTTTTAAATGGGTTAACCACTTTTAAGCCATTAAAATAACCATCATGCAATGATCAGACCTAAGACATGTGAATTACATGCTAAATATCATATTTAAACAGACCCCAGGTATAGCGGTAAGATTTGCAAGAAAAAATAAGTGGGGTTTCATGCAAAATTCTGAGATCGCGATGCACCCCAGTAAGGGTCGCGACGGGGTCGGGACAGAACGCGACAAGGGGATGTGAAGAATGCGACAAGGCAGTCAGAACAGGCAAAGAGATAGCGACGGGGCGCTCGTTGCGTTCAGAATGTGACGGGTTTGCTGTCGCGACAAGATCTCAGAACGCAGCCTATCGGGCCGTCACGTTCACAGGGTCTATGCCTGAATCCGACAGAGAAAAGACGTGTTCTTGGATTGTGGTCCAGGACTGCCTTATATTGAGACAGGGTGCTTCAAAAATAGAGATCAAATTGTACAGTACATGAAAAATAACGAAACCAGTTTTTAAACCAACCTAGACCTGCAAGGGTGCTTCCAGTAAATCGGAATTAGAAAATAATGATGGTTTCGATACGCTTGAATCAAGTCCAACATGAGGTATAGAAGACTGTGAACAGTTAAATGCAAGATTTACTTTGCAAGGTATGATGCCAGAATAATTAGTGCTTTTAGGGCAAAAGTCTCATAATGAAAGTTGTAGGGAACATGAAATAGATACAACCTATGATTTTTAAATAATTTTAAATGACCTAGATATGCATGATAAATCAACACAACGTAAAAATCAAGTGCAACCCAAAAACGCAGTATCATGCAGCAACCCTCATGCCACACTTATAACTCTCTAACCAATGACATGTAGACAAAACATTCAACACAAAATAGAACGAGGACACTAGTAGAAAAACTTTCATGTTGTGGGTTTGCTCTAATTCGATCTTGAATCACATGCAACATATAAAGAACGTGAAAAGCCCTAACACTGCTTGACTTGGGGAAAACACTTATAATTCAAAATCTACTCAATGAAATTCGATGAAACTAGTGGGAAACGAAGCTAAATTGATGCTCTACACATTGATATAGGATATGTTAAGGTTTGTCCTGAGAAAACCTACCTTTTGGGTTGATGAATTCTCATTTTTCCAAAAAACTTGTGTTCAGACCACTGTGCCCTAGACACATCCTCTGATGGCCCAGACTTCACAGCCTTAGCTTGCTCTGGAACCGCCACTTCTTCAACAACTGATGGCCCGGATGGCCCTGCTGGATTTTCAGAATTGTGTCCTGATGACCCAAGCTCATCTGCCATAACAGATGGCCCTGAAGGCCCAACTGCTTCGGGTTCTGAAAGAGGAGGAGTAGGAGGGGCAGGAATTTGTAGATGCGCCCTCATAAAAACAGACAAATCTTGTAACACTTGCTGCAAGCTACCTAACTCACCCTTCAGACCTTGGAGCTCAGAAGTCAATGCTCCAATTTGATTACTTGATGTGCTCTGGCTAATGAAGATAGAGGCTATATCAGAACGCACAGAGCAAAGGATTGTTCCTTGTTCATCCAATCTCTCAATGATGGGCTTCATATTTACCTTCAACTTCTTCTGCCTCAGCCTCCGATGTGGCTTCCTGGTAAGGCGAGGGATCTCAGAAGCTACTTCTTTCCCTTTTTCACTTGCCCTAGCAACGGGCTCCACATTCTCACAGTTTCTTCTTCTGAATCAGAAGGGCTTGTTAGAACACCTTCCTAAAACTAATCCACTAGAGGGTTTTCAGTGCTCTCCCCCTGAATCTGAGCTATTTTCTCAATAGATTGCTCCCCCTGAATATAAGCATCTACCATTTGCCCATCTTCATTGTGGCCTGGTGCCACAGCCTCTTTAATGACTTCCTCAGTCAACTGCTCTTGCTCCCCTTGAGTGCTGGGAATGGAATCCAGCACACTTCTAAGAATTGAGGCTACCCTGGAGGTGGGGGTGATAGCCTCCTCAATCTGCCTAACAGGCTCAATGCCCTCTGGAGGAATGTCCTCAATTCTGTGCTCACTGACCACTGGCTCTTCAAGGTTGACTACTGTTGTATTTTGTTAGACATCTGTTGTTGCTGCTGCTTGGTCTTCTTGGACCACTGGAATTTTGGCCCTGACCGCTTCCTGCTGCTCTTGGACTATTGGCACTTCTGCCCTGGCATCCACTTGCTCATCTGGAACTGCTGGTGCTGCTGCAAGTGCCTCTTCTTGGACCTCTAGGGCTTCGCCAATAATGGCCTCACCCTCTGCTGCTGAAGTTTTAGTCCAAACTCCAGCCACAAGAGAAAAACCACTCTTCTTTAAGTTCCTGCTTCGGATAGCTTGACCCATCTTCTCAGAAACTGCCCCAGTCAAATTTATCCCAAAGTACTGAAAGATTTTGGTTAACAAGTGGGCATACGGAAGAGACACATTTAACTTACTTTTCTTGTCCCAAATTTGGGCTGCTGCAAACTTCATTCTTTCCATGATGATTTCTGCCATGTTGATACTCTAGTTCTGGATAGCCCAAAAACATTATGTCGAAGTCCGCCTTGGTGCATGTGGAGAAGGTGGCACACCTAGGAACTAAAATCTGACACACGATAAAATGCAAGATTCTGTTGAAAGCATTCAACTGATTAATGTCAATTTTTCCATCCTTGACCTCGTACTCGGGACCAACTATCCCCAATCCCTTAGCCTGAACATCGACGGTGTTTACCCCGCTGTGACCGGAGGTAGACACCCCAAACAATGACTCCAATAGCTCATACGTGATGTGAATCTAGGTTCCTTTGACCATGGATGTCAAGGACCCATCTTCCTCAGACTTCAGACAAACATAAAAAGCTTTAACTAAGTCCGGATAACTTGCCTCTGAAAAATGTTACCATCTTCGCCCACTTCAATCTCTGCATAGCTGCAACGATGCTGTGCATCCCATTCTTTTCCAGATCAGCAACATCAACTGCCTTGTTACCGCATAACTTGGTCTTCACCGAAGTAAACCTTTCTTGCTGCTCTGCGGTGAGGAAAGCAGCCCCATAGCCCCCGACGGTGCTGGAAACTCCAGAAACAACCATGGTTTTGAATGGGAAAAGGTTCTGGGTGGTCGGAAGGAGGATTGAAGCAAAAGCCCTCAAAAAATTTTGCAAGGAAGGAATGGAAGCTTTGAAATCGCACGAAGTCGATGCCGGAGTCGATAGGGTTTATCGTCTCAGGCAAGTCGAAGGAGATGAGAGAAGGGAGATGAATCATTATGATACAGATTTTGAGATTTGAGAGAGAGAGAGAGAGATAAAGAGACCCTTGAGAGGGTGACACCATAAATGCGGAAAACGATAGAAAGGAGATGAGTTCGAAATGAATAAATACTTTTAAAATAATGAACCCTCACAGATATTTATGATGCAAGCACTTTAAAAATAAATTTGCTTAATTTCAGGGGAGAGAACAAAAAATTGATGTTATGAAATAATCATTATTTCAGTTATTTACAGATAAATCTATCAAAAATTACACATGCCTAATTCCCTTCTAAGAGACATAAATCTCTCTTCAGGTAAGACTTTTGTGAAGATATCTACTAACTGATTTTGAGTATCTATAAATGAAATGTCTATATTACCATTAGCTACATGATCTCGAATGAAATGATATCTAACCTCTATATGCTTTGTTCTTGAGTGTTGCACTGGATTTTTGGTGAGATTAATTGCACTGGTGTTGTCGCACAGTAGGGGAATTGTCTTGATGTGCAGTCCATAATCCTCAAGTTGCTGTTTAATCCATAGGAGTTGTGTGCAACAGCTTCTAGCAGCCACATACTCAGCTTCAGCTGTTGACAGTGCTACTGAATTTTGCTTCTTTGATAGTCAAGAAATTAGACAACCTGTAAGGAATTGACAACATCCACTGGTGCTTTTTCTATCTACCTTGCATCCAACGTAATCAGCATCAGAGGATCCTACTAAATTTATTTCACAACATTTTGGATACCACAATCCTAGATCATGAGTTTTAGCTAAATATCTGAAAAGTCGTTTGACATTAATAAAATGAGATTCTCTAGGGTCTGCCTGATACCTAGCACACATGCATACACTAAATAATATATCAGGTCTACTTGCTGTCAAATAATGTAATGAACCTATCATACCTCTGTAGAGCTTTTGGTCTACTTTCTTACCATCCTTGTCACTGTCTAGCCTTGTAGATGTGCTCATTGGTGTTGATAGTGGCTTGGCATTTTCAAACACAAATTTCTTCAATAATTCTTCGGTGTACTTTTCTTGACAAATGTGGGAGCCTTCTTTTCCTTACTTGATTTGCAATCCGAGGAAATAATTAAGTTCCCCCATCATGCACATTTCAAATTCTCCATGCAAGAGCTTTTCAAAATACTTGCAAAGAGATTCGTCAGTAGAACAAAATATTATATCATCTACATAAATTTGTACAAGCAATATATGTTAATTTTAGACTTAACAAATAATGTACTATCTACTTGACCCCTGATAAAACCATGATTCAATAAAAATGCACTGAGCCTTTCATACCAATCTCTAGGTGCTTGTTTTAATCCATACAATGCTTTATGCAACTTGAAAACATGATTTGGACAATCAGTATCTTCAAAACCAGGAGGTTGTTTTACATAAACTTTCTCCTTTATTTAACCATTTAGAAATGCTGATTTAACATCCATTTGAAAAAGTTTTAAACCCAATGTAGATGCATAAGCAAGTAAAATTCTAATTGCCTTAAGTCTAGCCATTGGTGCATAGGTTTCATCGAAATCTATGTCTTCCTCTTGAGAATAGCCTTGAGCTACCAGTTTGGCCATGTTTCTTGTGATCACACTAGCTTCATCCAATTTGTTTCTGAACACCCATTTGGTGCCAATCATAGGATGATCTGATGGTCTTGGAACAAGGGACCATACCTGGTTTCTCTTGAACTGATTAAGTTCATCTTGCATAGCTAATATCCAAGATTCATCAGACAGTGCTTCATTGACTGTCTTAGGCTATATTTGAGATACAAAGGCTAAATAATCACATGGGATTACGTTACCTCTAGTTCTTACCCCAACCGATGGATCTCCAATAATGTTATCCAATGGGTGATCCTTCTTGTATCTCCATTCTTTTGGAAGATCATCATGTGATATGTCTTTTTGTTGTAGATCTTCCAAGGGTGGATCTTCCTTGTCCTCGATGGATGAGTTCTTTAATTTCTTAGATAATTCATCTGTATCATCAACATCACTATCTACTTCCTTTCTCAAGGAAGGATTAGTCTCATCAATGATAACATGTACAGTTTGCTCAATTAATAAACTTTGCTTATTGAATACTCAATATCCTTTGGGTTTAAAAGCATACCCCATAAATATACCTTCATCAAACTTTGAATCCAGCTTACCAATATTTATTTTTCCATTGTTGTGAATGAAGCATGGACATCCAAAGGTTCTAAAGTGACTGATCTTTGGCTGCTTCTGCTTATAGAGCTCGTATGCAGTCTTCTTCAGGATTGGCCTGATCATTACTCTGTTGATTATGTAACATGCTGTGTTGATGGCTTCGGCCCAGAAATACCTTGGTAAGTTATACTCTGACAGCATCGTTCTAGCCATATCCAATAAGGTTCTATTCTTTCTCTCAGCTACTCTATTTTGTTGCGGGGTCCTTGGTGCTGAGAAATTGTGCTCTATCCCTTGATCATCACAGAATTTAGCAAATCTCTCGTTCTAAAACTCTCCTCCATGATCTGATCGAATACTGACAATGGTGAACTTCTTGTCTTTCTAAACCTTCTTACTGAAGCTAACAAAGCTGTCAAACGTGTCATCCTTGTGCTCTAAGAAAGATACCCAAGTGAATTTAGAGTAGTCATCCACTATGACGAATCCAAAGTTCTTTCCTCCAAGACTTGTGGTCCTCATCGACCCAAATAGATCCATATGCAGTAGATCCAAAGGTTTTAAGGTTGATACCACTGTCTTTGATTTGAAAGATGATTTAGTGTACTTTCCTTTTACACACGGTTCACAGAACCCTTCCATTCTGGTACTTACTTTGGGCAGACCTTCCACTAGATTTCTCTTGATTAGCTCTCTGATCCCATCCAAGCTACAGTGGCCCAACCTTCTGTGCCAAAGTTCAGTTGACTGCTCTTTGTTTACTGCAAGACATATATCCTGATCATTTAATTCCTTTAAATAAAGCACATACAAATTCTTTTCCCTGCTTGCTTCAAACATAACTGCACCATTTTGCATGATACTGCACATTAACCCTTGAAACTTAATCTGATGCCCTTTGTCACACAGCTGACTGATGCTGATAAGATTGTGCTTGAGTCCTTTTACATAAAGTGATGATCAGTTTGTCCCCATGTAATTTTAATTACCTATTTATTTTTATTATTTTTGGTGATTAACAAAATACCGTCAATAATTTTTAACATATATTTCATAAGTCTTAAGTACAGGAAATATACCAAGGTCACACAAGCCAATGTTGGTAAGCATTCTCTCTCTGAAGCTTTTATCTTGTCAAGATCATATTTCTCTAAGTCCATATCGACTTCTGTTGAAAGTCACAACGACTTCCTTTAGAGCTATAACGATTTGAATTCATAACGATTTCTTAAGTGTCTGAACGACTTCTTTACTGTGACATCATTTGATTACAAACAAATCGTTCTCACAACGATTTCTTAAGTCATCATAATGATTTCTTTAGAATTCGCAACGACTTGCTTGCCGTAACGATTTCTTAAGTTATCATAACGATTTCTTAAGGGTTCGCAACGATTTACTTTCTGTAACGATTTGTTTAGTGTTCACAACGATTTCTTCATTGAACACAACGATTTGCTTTCTGTAATGATTTGTTAAGTGTTCATAACGATTTCTTCATTGAACACAACGATTTGCTTTCTACAACGATTTGTTAAGTGTTCATAACGATTTCTTCATTGAACACAATAATTTGCTTTCTACAACGATTTGTTAAACGATTTCTTCATTGAACACAACGATTTGCTTTCTACAACGATTTGTTAAGTGATTCATAACGATTTCTTCATTAAACATAATGATTTGCCTCTTATAACGACTCAGTTAAAGTGACTTGATCATAACGATTTCATAAGTCATATAGTCATCGATTTTATGTCTTACATCAACTTAATATTTATCTTGTCTCTAAAAGCATTGAAAAGTCAAAGTCAAGCATATCTTCTGACATCTGTTCATTTATGAGGACTGAACGTATCTCTGCATGCATGCAGACGTTATCGTCCATTATCGTGCTTACTCTGTGTGTATCTTTTAGATACAGCTATTTGGCATTTCTATTTTCATGACTATTTCTTCTAACGTTGACTGACATTAGAGACAACTAAGCTGTCTACTATTTCAGATTGATAAATGTGCAGATCTCTGGTATCGTTCCACTTTACAACGTAGACAAAAATAGAAGCCAAAGATATCTCAGAAGATCTCATCTCTTTGCATGCACAAGTGACCAAAAGACTGTTGACTAGAAGCTTCCAAGTTTCCTTCAGTCTAACGTTTACTTGGACAAGAGACAACGGATACTCCAACGACAATATTTCAAATTGGAGATTTAAATACAAGACAGAAGAGAAGAATGAGAGGTCATTGAGTGGAGAACAAGCATCTCGCATACAAGCATTCAAATTCTTCTGCAAGAAGTCTAGAGCCAACAATCTCATTCCTCATCATCTTTAGCTCTACGCTCTCTATGCTGTAATAGAATTTCTAAGAGAGCCCGTGTAGTTCTGAGAGTGTGCCTTGTTTAGATCTTTTGCCCTCAGTGCTTGTTGCTTCAGATCATGGCTTGTAAAAGCTTGATCTAGGGGCTTGAATTCATTCTATTCTCTTTGTGGTGTTTCCCTTCATGTGTGAAGGAAGACCTGGTGAGATCCAGGATGCTGTTTCCCTTCGGTTGTGGAGGAAGACCTGGTGGGGTATCCAGGGTGTTGTTGTTCCCTTCTAGTGTGAAGGAAGACCAGCTGAGCTGGGTGTTGTAGTGTCCATAGGGGGACTGTACCCTAGTTAGTGAAATCATGAGTTGTCGCTCAGGGACTGGACATAGGACTCCTAAGGAAAGTAGGTCCGAACCAGGATAATTCCTTGCATTGTGTGATTGATTCTTTGTGGGTTTGTTGTTCATACTAACCGTTACTAACCAACATCGAAGATTGTTTTTGTGTATATTTTTACGTACAGGTGTCACCTAGATAGATTTTTTTAAAGACCCATTCACCCCCCTCTGGGTTTGTCAACTGGGCAACAAGTGGTATCAGAGCGAGTCTCTTCGACAAAGAAAGGATCCAACAATCTGAAGAGTAAAGATCCATGGCAGCCCAAGGTCACAACGAAGGTCAGTCTATCAACCGACCACCATTGTTCGATGGAGAGGATTATACATACTGGAAAACAAGAATGGAGTACTTTCTGCAAGGCCACGATTATCAGATATGGTCCATAGTAGAAGAAGGCGATCTTCTGGTCACAAATGAGAAAGCTCAGTGGACAGACGATGATAGGAAGAAGATCTCGCAGAACTGTAAAGCAAAAAGTATTATGTGCTGTGCCCTTAGTAAAAAGGAGTTTAACAGAGTTTCAGCCTGTGAATCCGCAATGGAAATCTGGGAAAAGCACAGAATCACCTATGAAGGCACAGACAAGGTGAAGGAAACAAGAATAGACTTTCTTGTAGCACAGTACGAGAGATTTCAAATGCAATCAGGTGAGTCCATTACCCAAATGTTCAGTAGATTTACAGATATTACAAATGGGTTAGCTGGACTAGGAAAGACCTATGAAATGGGAGATATGGTCAGAAAGATTCTTAGATCTTTACCATCCTCGTGGACCATAAAGGTAACAGCCATTGAGGAAGCTAATGATCTAAAGAGAATGTCTTTAGAAAAGCTCATTGGGTCCCTTATGGCTCATGAGATAAACATGGAGAGATTAGGAGAATCCTCCAGCAGAAAGAAGCAGTCAAATGCGCTCAAGGCCGATGAGAATTCATCAAAAGAATCACTCGACAACAGTGAAAGCTGTAAGGACAGTGATGAAGAAGCTATGCTATCAAGGAAATTGAAACACATTCTAGCCAAAAAGAAGAAGTTCAAATATGGAAGAAGACATTTCAAGAGAAATAAAGACTTCAAGAAACCAAATGGGAAGGATCAGAAGAAGGGAGAGCTCTTTTGCTATGAGTGTAAAAAGCCAGGACATATCAAAGCTGAATGTCGAAAACTCAAGAAGCCTGAATTCAAGAAGAGAGAAAACTTCAAGAAATTCAGGAAATACAAAAAGAAAGCAATGGTAGCTGCGTGGCAGAACAGTAGCGACTCAGACAGTGAGTCGAGTTCATGCAGTGATGAAGAAGAAGCCACTTTGGCTTTCATGGCAAATACCGAAGATAAGGTAACCTCTGACTCTTCCATTGATTCATGCAATGATTCTGATTCAGACAATTTAGAGGAAGCATTCAATGAACTATATGATAAATATAGAGAAGTAACTAAACTGTTAAAAACAAATAAGAAAAATATTGTATGTCTAGAAAACACTAACTCAGATCTAAAAATAGAAAATGAAGAACTAGAAAAACAAATAACTGAACTTAAAAGAAGAAATGAATTATTATGCGAAGATCTAAAAGATAAGAATAAACAAATTAATAATCTTGAAAAATAAGCAAGCTCAGATGAATTAAAAACTGAAATTAAGATTCTAACAGAAGAAAATATACAGTTATCTAGCACATTAGAAAAATTCACAAATGGCAAAAATTCCTTAATATTAAAAGGTGCTAGAAGATCAGGTAAGAACAAACATGGATTAGGATATACACCTCCGGATAATGAAGAAACTATAGTCTATCCTAAAATATTCTTGACTCCAAAATTTGTACCAGAACAAGACATAGCATATAAAGCAAATTTCAAATATATTGAAAAGTAACTAAGACATCTTGCTATAGTCATTGCAATAAGTTAGGTCACATAAAAACCACGTGTCCAACAAGACATAAGAAATGGGTAATAAAAGGAAAAGTTGATGATACTAATCCGTCAGGACCCAAAAGAATTTGGGTACCTAAAACATGATGGTTTTATTTCAGGTTAACACTCGAAGATCCAAATGGTATTTGGACAGTGGGTGCTCAAGGCACATGTCTGGAAACCAAAAGCTATTCACTCATCTTCAAGCTGAAGAAGGAACCGTCACATATGGTGATAATGGAAAGGGAACAGTGATAGGCAGTGGCTCTGTGAACAATAAAGAAAAAACAGTTATTGAAGATGTGTTGCTTGTCAAAGGGTTGAAGCATAATCTCATTAGTATCAGCCAGCTGTGTGACAGAGGCCATCAGATCCAGTTTCAAGAATCAAAATGCAGCATATTGAAGGATGGAGCAGTTATCTTTGAAGCAAATAGAGAAAAGAACTTATATGTGCTCTATCTTGAGGAACTCAAAGATCAAAAGGTCTGTCTGGCGACAAATAAGGATAAATCTACTGAATTATGGCACAGAAGACTGGGACATTGCAGCATAGATGGCATGAGAAAATTGCTAAAGAAAAATCTTGTGGAAGGTCTGCCAAAGGTCAGTGCAAAAATGGAAGGTGTCTGTAGATCTTGTGCTAAGGGAAAGCATACCAAGAGCTCCTTCAAGTCAAAAACGGTGGTAACCACCTCAAAACCCTTAGAGCTCCTTCATATGGATCTATTTGGGCCAATGAGGACTACCAGTCTTGGAGGAAAGAACTTTGGATTTATCATAGTCGATGATTACTCAAGATTCACATGGGTATCATTCCTAGAGCATAAAGATGACACATTTGAAAACTTTGTCAGTTTCAGCAAGAAAGTCCAGAAGGATCAGAAGTTTAGCATTGTTTCTATCCGATCAAATCATGGTGGTGAATTTCAGAATGAAAAATTTGCTAAGTTCTGTGATGATCAAGGGATTGAGCATAATTTCTCAGCACCGAGGACACCACAGCAAAATGGAATTGCTGAGAGAAAGAATAGAACTCTATTGGATATGGCAAGAACAGTGCTATCGGAATATGATCTGCGAAGGTATTTTTGGGATGAAGCAGTCAACACAGCAAGCTACATTATCAACAGAGTAATGATCAGGCCAATCCTAAAGTAGACTGCATATGAACTGTTCAATGGAAAGAAACCAAAGATCACCACTTCAGGACATTTGGATGTCCTTGCTTCATCCACAACAATGGAAAAAGGGACATTGGTAAGTTGGATGCCAAATCAGATGAAGGCAACTTCATGGGGTACACCTCTAAACCCAAAGGCTATAGAGTATTTAATAAACGCACTTTATTAATTGAACAGTCTGTACATATTATTTTTGATGAAACTAACCCTTCCTTGAGAAAGGAAAAAGATAGTGATAATGATGATGCAGATGAACTGTCCAAGAACTAAAGAATACATCAATTGAGGACAAGGATGATCCACCTCTGGAAGACATGCAACAAAAGAAAATTACACATGAAAATCTTCTAAAGGAGTGGAGATACAATAAAGATCACCCACCTGAGAATATTATTAGTGATCCATCTGTTGGGGTAAGAACAAGAGGTAACATGATACCCTGTGATTATTTAGCATTTGTTTCCCAAATAGAGCCGAGGACAGTCAATGAAGCTCTTGGTGATGAATCTTGGATCTTGGGCATGCAAGATGAACTAAATCAGTTCAAGAGAAACCAAGTATGGTCACTTGTTCCTAGACCATCAGACCATCCAGTTATTGGCACCAAATGGGTGTTTAGAAACAAATTGGATGAGGCTGGTGTGATCTTAAGAAACAAGGCCAGACTGGTAGCTCAAGGCTATTCCCAAGAGGAAGGCATAGATTTCGATGAAACCTATGCACCTGTAGCTAGACTTGAGGCTATTAGAATATTACTTGCATATGCATCAGCATTAGACTTAAAACTATTTCAAATGGATGTCAAATCTTCATTCTTAAATGGCTTTATAAAAGAGGAAGTTTATGTGGAACAACCCCCGAGTTTTGATGACAGAGAATTTCCTAATCATGTTTTCAAACTTCATAAAACTTTATATGGATTAAAGCAAGCACCTAGGGCCTGGTATGAAAGGCTTACTTCTTTTCTTCTAAACCATGGTTTCAGTAGAGGTCAAGTAGATAACACTCTATTTGTAAAATCAAAAGTTAAAAGCATACTACTTGTACAGATTTATGTAGATGATATTTTCTTTGGATCTACTGATGAATCCCTTTGCAAGTATTTTGAAAAGTTGATGCAGAGAGAATTTGAGATGAGCATGATGGGAGAGCTCAATTATTTCCTTGGACTACAAATCAAGCAAGGAAAAGAAGGAACTCACATCTGCCAAGCAAAGTACACAAAAGAACTCTTGAAGAAATTTGGATTCGATAATGCCAAGCCACTGCCAACAACAATGAGTGCATCAACAAGGATGGACAGTGACAAAGATGGTAAGAAAGTAGATCAAAAGGTCTACAGAGGTATGATAGGTTCACTGCTTTATTTAACAGCTAGTAGACCCGATATTCTATTTAGTGTATGCATGTGTGCTAGGTATCAAGTAGATCCTAGATAATCACATTTAATGTCTGTGAAAAGAATATTTAGATATTTAGCTAGAACTCATGATTTATGTCTGTGGTATCCAAAATCTTGTGAAATTAATTTAGTAGGATACTCTGGTGCTGACTATGCTGGATGCAAAGTAGATAGAAAAAGCACCAGTGGTTGTTGTCAATTTCTTGCAGGGTGTTTGATATCCTGGTCATCAAAGAAACAAAATTCAGTGGCATTATCTACAGTTGAAGCTGAGTACGTGGCTGCTGGAAGTTGCTGTACACAACTCCTATGGATAAAGCAACAACTTGAAGATTTTGGATTAAATATCAAATCGATTCCACTATTGTGTGACAACACCAGTGCTATCAATCTCACCAAAAATCCAGTCCAACATTCAAGGACCAAGCATATTGAGGTTAGATATCATTTCATTCGTGATCATGTTGCAAATGGTAATATTGAAATATCCTTTATTGATACAAACGGTCAGTTAGCAGACATTTTCACAAAAGCCTTACCTGAAGAGAGATTCACATCTCTTAGAAGGGAATTGGGCATGTGTTATTTGTGAAAAGATTTCTGTTTAAAACTGGCATACCAATTTTCAGAATTAAGTAAAATTTTCCCTCCATGGATTTAAGCAAAAGAAATTCAAATTATCTTTCCTGGCCGCTCTTTTATTAAAGTCGGTTTGAATAGTCAAACTCTTTTGTCGTTTTCTGCCACCTTTTGGCGCCTCACTTTCCCCAAAGCATTTATTTAATTACAAAAATCGATGTGGGAACGATTCATCTCCCATCTTCTACCTTTTTTCCTCTTTCGTCTGGTTGCCTGAGCCGATGCCCTAACGATTCGGACATCGACCCTCTGCAAGTTTGAAGCTCTTCTCTCCTTCCCGCGACAAATTTCTTGAGGGCTTTCACTCCTTCCTCCACCTCAATCCTCCATAAAACCTTTTCACCTGAATCCATGGCCGCATCCGTCATTTTCGGCAGTCTGGGTGGTTACAGCGCTGAGTTTCTCACCCCTGAGCAACAGGGAATGTTCACCTTTGTGAAGACCAAGCTGTGTGGAAATAAAGCAGTAGATGTTGCTGATCTTGACAAGAACAGGATGCACAGTGTTGTGGCAGCCATGAACAGGATGAAGTGGTCAGTTATTTCAACCTTCTCTGAGGTAAGCTATCCAGACCTCGTGAAGGCATTCTATGTTTGCTTGAAATCAGAGACAGATGGGTCTGTGACGTCATCAGTCAAAGGAATCCCCATAAAGATTGATCATGATCTTCTGAAGATGTTGTTTGATGTTAGCACAACCGGTCACAGTGGATTCCACACTGTGGATACAAAGGTCAAGGGTCTTGGAATTATTGGACCTGAGTATCGTCTGAGAGATGGGAAACTAGATATAAATCAAATGAATGCTTTCAACCGTCTCCTTCACTTTATAGTCTGTCAGATAATCACTCCCAGAAGCGCAACATTTTCAACCTATACAAAGGCAGATTCAGACATGATGTTCTGGGCCATACAGAACAAGGAGATAAACATGGCCGCAGTAATGTTAGAAAGGATGAAATTTGCTAGAGATCAGATTTGGGATACCAAGAGCAAGCTCAAAGTTTCTCTGCCCTATGCTCACCTGCTTACCAAGATTTTCAAGCTTTTTGGTGTTGATTTGTCAGGAGCAGTAGTTGAAAAGATGGGCCAAGCTATTAGGTCTAGAAATTTAAGGAAAAGTGGTTTCTCAGTTGTAAATGGCATTTGGTCTAAGACCTCCATCGCTGAGGGAGAGGCCATTATGGAAGAAGTTCAGGAAGTTCAGGAAGAAGTGCAAGCAGCAATAGCAGAACCAACAACTATGGCCCCAGCTGTGCCAAAGCAAGAAGAATTAGCACCTGCAACAACCCCTGTCTTGGAATCAGTAGCAGAAGAGTCAGCAGCAGCTGTAGACTCTCAATTTGTAGAAGAAATTCTAGAAGCATCAGAAAGAGTAGCTGTGGAGAGTTCTAATGAAAGGATTGAGGACATCTCTCCTGAGGAGATTATCGCCATTGTGTCTACAGCAGTAGACCATCTACCCACCTCTATTGTAGCCTCTATACTTAGAGGGGTAGTGGACTCTATTCTCTCCACCCCAGTCACTTCAGAGACTGGTGGTTGTTCAGTAGAGGAAGTTGTGGCATCAGGCCACATTGTAGAATCAGTAGCAGCTGCACCAGTTCAGAAGGAGCAATCAGTTGCTCCAGAAGATGTCTTGATGGAAGATGCTCCTATTCAGGGGGAGCAGCCTTGTGAAAGACAAGAGGTCACAGAAGAAGCATCACACACTGATATGCCTATGGGCAGTGTGCCTGCTGAAGGAGTCTTTGCCAGTTCACAGGGTGATGGCACTCAGGGGGAGGAACATGACAATCCCCCAGGTAATGATGCTAGAGATGGGGAGACTGCCAGCTCCTCAGAATCAGATGATGATCAGCAGCCTCCAGCTTCAGAGGCAAGGCAGAAAGGAAAAGAAGTGGTTTCCGGAGTTCCACTCTTAGCAGATACTCCTTTTGAGAGGCAGGTGAAACAGAAAAAGTCATAAATTTGAAGCCTGTTATTGAGAGATTGGATGCTCAAGGTACAATCTTATGCTCTCTTCAATCAGATGTTAATTCCATTTTCATGAGCCAAGCTTCTCTTCCAAGGAGATTTCAAGTATCAGAAATGCCATGAAATGGTTCAACAAAGAGATGGGCAGCATGAAGACAATGCTCTCTGAGATTCTGAAAGTGGTTGGAGCTCAAGTTCCTCCTCCTCCTCCACCTCCTGCAGCTCAAGTTCCAGAATCAGGGCCATCAGTTCCAGTGTCCGGGCCATCAAGGCCAGCAGCAGCAGCAGAGGCAGAGATCAATGAGCAAGGGCTATCTGGGCCAGCTGAGCAGGTTGAAGGGCCTCCAGGGCCAGCTGAGAAGGTGTCAGGGCCATTAGAATCTGAACCTGTGCAAAGTTTGGCTGAAGAAGAAGTTTTGGTTCCTGAGCCCCCAGCTCCCACTTCTTCCCAAACACCAGTTCTTCCATCCCCACCTTCATCCTCCACAGCACCTCCTGCTCCACAGACATTCAAGAAACCTCAACCTAGACCCATCTCCTCACCAACACCCTTTCCCTCTCAATCCACCTCCTCTCCTGCCTCCTCTACTCATATTCTTCCACCTCCACCTATCTTTGAGGTCCCTCTAGCATCCTCTGTTGGAGCCTCATCTTCCTCTGGTCCCTCCTTTGGACCAGATGTTGACATTCATTCTACTTCTGACTCCTTCCTTCATCCTTCTCCTCCACCCTCTTTCATCAATATAATCTCTGAGAGAGCTCAACTTGACTCTCCCTTTATTGAAAAAGTAAAGGATGAGTTTGAGGAAGCCATTCTCAGGCCAGTCCAGAAAGTAGGGGATCACATCCATAAGGCAGACTCTTCTAGTTCTGCCCCTAAAAAAAGAAAAATTTCTTCCTCTTTAGCTATTGTTTCAGAACCCAGATATCCTCCTCTGTGGTTCTCTCTCACAGTGGACAACAGAAGTAAACCACTGTATAGAGAGTACCTTCAGAAGGTTGTTTTTGCTACCATTGTAAACCTTCCATTTCTTAATCTTTCTGACCACCTCAATGTTGTTTTACCCTTCACTCCTCTCACCAAAACAGAGAAATCCAACATCTTCTCTGTTGCTCACTCTAAAACAGAAGAGCAGTGGGGAAAAGGGCATAAAGAGTTGTTCAAGAAATATCTTCTTGCCAAGTCTGCTAGATTCCCTCCAAGGGACCATTCCCTGACCCTCTCAGAATGGTTCCGGATCCACCACAAGGATTGTTGGGGGTCCTTCATCCAAAAGGAAATCAAGATGGTCAGAGACTTTCTTCTGTTCAACAACTATCGATATGTCCATCGACTTCCTGAAGTTCAGCTGAATCAGTTCAAGCAGGCCATCAAAGTTCTAAATCCGGGCTTTGCCCACACTGAAGTTGTTCAGGTAGACTTTGCTACCCTCCAAGTGCCTGATGAGATCCTTCTACCTCAGATCCATTTCCTTGTAATGGAATCCTCTGTTGGGTCTATTTTCTTTGAGCGTTTTGCCAGAGTGATGGGAAGAATCAAGGTACAGAAAGGCTTCCTGGTTGCATTTCACAGATTTCTCTTTAGATAATATCACCAGGGCCATGTCAGTGCTGAGGTTCTTGCACCAATTCTGTCTGAATGTGAGAGATTGACTCCCTCTGAGTGGTCCAGATTCTATCCCTTGTCTGCTCAGTAACTGTTTACTCTGAATGAAGCTCAAGCCAGAGAAGGAAAACCTACTGTTTCTCCTGCCACATTCTTGGACATGAACTCCATTAACCTTGTGACTGATCCCCTCAAAGTTTGGGAGGAACGATGCAAGGTGTATGTAGCTCTACGCCAAGCTCTAAAAGAGAAATAAAATTTCTTTCATGTGTCCATGGATCAGTTCCTTACCTGTGCCAGCTTTGGGACTGTTCACTTCCTTAAGCTGACCATGGATAAGAATTCTTATGTTGATCTCCTCTACAAGCAACTCAAGCTTCATGTCCAAAGGATGGCTCCCTCCATGGGACCAGCCTACTCTTTATCCTTTGGCGCCTTTAAATTGTATTTTGAAGAGCAGGAAGAACAGGCATGGGAAACCATTTCTCACTTTGCCTCTCTTTTGTCTGCTGCTTACTATTTATCTGTATCTCCACAGTCTTAGTGAAATATCTTTGTTTGTGTGCTCCTATATCTTTTCTCTTCATTCTTTGTCTCAGATTATCTTTTTGCTTAATGACAAAAAGGGGGAGAAAATACTTAGCTTGTCTGAAATACATTCTACAAATGTTCAGATATTTTTATCCATGCTTATTGTTAAATTTTGTCATCACCAAAAAGGGGGAAATTGATGATCAGTCTATCCCCATGTAATTTTAATTACCTATTTATTTTTATTATTTTTGGTGATTAACAAAATTCCTTCAATAATTTCTAACATATATTTCATAAGTCTTAAGTACAGGAAATATACCAAGGTCACACAAGCCAATGTTGGTAAGCATTACCTCTCTGAAGCTTTTATCTTGTCAAGATCATATTTCTCTAAGTCCACATTGACTTCTGTTGAAAGTCACAACGCCTTCCTTTAGTGCTATAATGATTTGAATTCATAACGATTTCTTAAGTGTCTGAACGACTTCTTTACTGTGACATCGTTTGATTACAAACAAATCGTTCTCACAACGATTTCTTAAGTCATCATAACGATTTCTTTAGAATTCGCAATGACTTGCTCGCCGTAACGATTTCTTAAGTTACATTAACGATTTCTTTAGGGTTCGCAACGATTTGCTTTCTGTAACGATTTGTTTAGTGTTCACAACGATTTCTTCATTGAACACAATGATTTACTTTCTGTAACGATTTGTTTAGTGTTCACAACAATTTCTTCATTGAACACAACGATTTGCTTTCTGTAACGATTTGTTAACTGTTCATAACAATTTCTTCATTGAACACAATGATTTGCTTTCTACAACGATTTGTTAAGTGTTCATAATGATTTCTTCATTGAAACACAACGATTTGCTTTCTACAACGATTTGTTAAGTGTTCATAACGATTTCTTCATTGAACACAACGATTTGCTTTCTACAACGATTTGTTAAGTGATTCATAATGATTTTTTCATTAAACATAACGATTTGCCTCTTATAACGACTCAGTTAAAGTGACTTGATCATAACGATTTCATAAGTCATATAGTCATCGATTTTATGTCTTACATCAACTTAATATTTATCTTGTCTCTGAAAGCATTGAAAAGTCAAAGTCAAGCATATCTTCTGACATCTGTTCATTTATGAGGACTGAACGTATCTCTGCATGCATGCAGACGTTATCGTCCATTATCATGCTTACTCTGTGTGTATCTTTTAGATACAACTATTTGGCATTTATATTTTCATGAATATTTCTTCTAACGTTGACTGACATTAGAGACAGCTTAGCTGTCTAATGTTTCAGATTGATAAATGTGCAGATCTCTGGTATCGTTCCACTTTACAACATAGACAAAAATAGAAGCCAAAGATATCTCAAAAGATCTCATCTCTTTGCATGCACAAGTGACTAAAAGACTGTTGACTAGAAGCTTCCAAGTTTCCTTCAGTCTAACGTTTACTTGGACAAGAGACAACGGATACTCCAACGACAATATTTCAAATTGGAGATTTAAATACAAGACAGAAGAGAAGAATGAGAGGTCACTGAGTGGAAAACAAGCATCTCGCATACAAGCATTCAAATTCTTCTGCAAGAAGACTAGAGCCATGAATCTCATTCCTCATCATCTTTAGCTCTTCGCTCTCTATGCTGTAATAGAATTTCTAAGAGAGCCCGTGTAGTTCTGAGAGTGTGCCTTGTTTAGAACTTTTACTCTCAGTGCTTGTTGCTTCAGATCTTGGCTTGTAAAAGCTTGATCTAGGGGCTTGAATTCATTCTATTCTCTTTGTGGTGTTTCCCTTCGTGTGTGAAGGAAGACTTGGTGGGATCCAGGGTGTTGTTTCCCTTCTGTTGTGATGGAAGACCTGGTGGGGTATCCAGGGTGTTGTTGTTCCCTTCTGGTGTGAAGGAAGACCAACTGAGCTGGGTGTTGTAGTGTCCATAGGGGGACTGTACCCTAGTTAGTGAAATCCTGAGTTGTTGCTCAGGGACTGGACATAGGACTCCTAAGGAAAGGAGGTCCGAACCAGGATAATTCCTTGCATTGTGTGATTGATTCTTTGTGGGTTTGTTGTTCATACTAACCGTTACTAACCAACATCGAAGATTGTTTTGTGTATATTTTTACGTACAGGTGTCACCTAGATAGATTTTTTTAAAGACCCATTCACCCCCCCTCTGGGTTTGTCAATTGGGCAACATAAAGTACATCTTCAATAATGATTTTTCCATGATTGCCAACTGATCCGCAACCTACTACTGCCCCTTTTCCATTGTCACCATATGTCACTGTACCTTCTTCAGCTTCGAGGTGAGAGAACAGCTTCCTGTTTCCTGACATATGCCTTGAGCACTCGCTGTCCAGGTACCACTTAGATGCTCGAAGGCTTTCTTGTAATGAAAACACTAAACTTTAGGTACCCAAGTTCCTTTGGGTCTTGGTTGGTTAGTATCATCATTTTTCCGTTTTATTATCCATTTTATATGTTTGGTTGGACACGTTATATTAATATGACCTAACTTGTTACAATGGCTACAACAAGATGTTTTACCTTTTTTTTAGTTGAAATATATTTAAAATTAGACTTGTATGCAGTATCTTGTTTAGCTACAAACTTAGGTGTTGGATATATTTTAGGATGTACTACGGATTCTTCATTATCAGGAGGAGTGTATCCTAAGCCATATTTCTTTTTCCCTGATCTTCTAGCTCCTTTTAGTATTAAAGATGTTGTTTCATTTGTAAATTTTTCTAATGTACTGGACAATTGTTCATTTTCTTTTATTAAAGTATTAATTTCTTGATTTAATTTACTTATTGTTTCCTGATTTTCTAGATTGGCTATTTGATTGTTTTTATCTTTTAAATCCTCGCATAGTAATAAGTTTCTTCTCTTTAACTCAGGAATTTGTTTTTCCAGTTGTTCATTTTCAGATTTTAGATATGAATTTGTGTTTTCTAAACAAGCAAGATTTTTCTTACTAACTTTTAATAATTTACATACTTCTTTATATTTACTATATAACTCATTAAATGCATCTTCCAAGCTATCAGATTCAGACTCATTGCATGAAGAAAAGGATGAGTCAGAGGTTACCTTATCTTCAAAGTTTGCCATGAAGGCTAGGTTGGCCTTTTCATCTTCCTCTTTGCTTGAGCTCGAGTGACTGTTTGAGTCGCTGCTGTTGTCCCAAGCTGTTGCCATGGCTTTCTTCTTATATCTTCTGAGCTTTCTAGAGCTATCTTTCTTTCTGATCTCAGTCTTCTTTAGCTTCGGACATTCTGCCTTCATATGTCCGGGCTTCTTGCATTCATAACAAATCGGTTCCATCTTATTTACATCCTTGACTTCAGGCTTCTTGAAGTCCTTTCCCTTCTTAAAGTACCTTCTTCCAGACTGATATTTCTTTTTCTTGGCTAATATACGTTGTAGTCTTCTGGACAGCAGCGCTTCTTCATCTTCGCTGCTTCTCATGCTTTCCTGGCTATTTGAAGCTTCTTCTGATATATCTTCTTCGGCCTTGAGAGCATTGGTGTGTTTCTTTCTACTTGACGACTCTCCTAACCTTTCCATGTTGATCTCATGGGCCATTAGGGACCCAATGAGTTTCTTCAGTGACATTCTCCTTAGGTCATTGGCCTCTTCTATTACTGTTACTTTAGGAGTCCACGAGGCTGGTAGGGATCTTAAGATATTTCTTACCATATCTCCCATTTCGTAGCTTTTTCCAAGACCAGCCAACCCGTTTGTGATGTCTGTAAATCTACTGTACATCTGAATTATTGACTCTCCTGGCTGCATTTAGAACCTCTCGTATTGTGTCACCAAAATGTCTATTCTGGTTTCTTTTACTTTATCAGTGCCTTCATAGGTGATCATCAGCTTCTCCCACATCTCCATTGCAGATTTGTAGGCGGAGATCCTGTTGAACTCCTTCTTGCTAAGAGCACAACATAGGATGCTTTTAGCCTTGCAGTTGAGAGAGGTCTTCTTCTTATTATCTTCTGTCCATTTGTCTTTGTCGTTGGTAACTAGAAGGTCTCCTTCTTCTATAATCGACCATATCTGATAATCGAGCCCTTGAAGAAAGAATTCCATTCTTGTCTTCCAGTATGTGTAGTCTTCACCATCGAACAATGGTGGTCTATTGAAGGACTGACCCTCGAAATGACCTTAGGCTTCCATTTAATCTTTTCACTCTAGATCGTTGGATCTTCTTTGTCGAAGAGACTGGCTCTGATACCACTTGTTGCCCAGCTAGCAACCCCAGAGGGGGGGGGGGTGAATGGGATTCTTAAAATTTGATTATCTATACCTGTCAATAAAACGTTCACACACAAGACACCTCGTTTGACTGTTAGTGTTCGTAGAAAAGCAAACAACAAACATAAAACAAACAATCACACTACATAAGGATTTTATCCTTGTTTGGACCTCCTCTCCACAGGAGTCCTACGTTTAGTCCCTGAGCAACAACTCAGGATTCCACTACCCAAGGGTACAGTCCCCCTCAAGGACACTTACACATCCAGCCGCAGCTGGCCTTCTCTTCAAAGCTTGAAGAGGAATACAACCACCTGTTACCTACAGGTCTTCTCTTCAACCCCGAAGAGGAACAACACAATGATGTGAGAATATCAAACAAAGTGCCCCTAGACCTGGTTTACAACAAGTACCAGATCTAAGGCAGAGACTGAGAGAGTAGATCTACGATGAAAGAAACTCTCAGAACTCAAAGGTGCTCTCCAAAGGATTTAAAACAAGAACGTGGTGAGCGAGAGCTACACAAGAGTTGGAATGAAAAACTCGCTCTTCTATTAAGACTCTTTGGCGTGAAAGATTGCTTCTATATTTTTCAGTTATTCTTTCAAGAGTCTTCAGATTTGAATATATATCTTCTCTTGAGGAAGTAGTCATTGATATGTCCATTCTCTCTATGCTCTGCTATACGTTAGACTGCATGGTATTGTAGAGCTTTCAATCAACGGTCCTTTACGTTCCATGCATACAAAGAGAAGATCCTTCTCGATATCCTTCATCTCCCATTTTGTCCAACGTCGTACATGGTTGTGTTGTTAGAGACCTGCACACAATAAATGCTAAATGATAGACAGCTACGCTGTCTCTTGTTGTCAGTCAACGTTAGAACGAATATACATCAAAATAGAAGTGCCACTCTGCTTTCTAAAAAGATGTTTCCAATATAAGCATAGGAATAGAAGATATTTGTGCATGCATTGTGCAGTGAGATATTCAGTCATAATAAATGCATGGAGAAAAAAGTGAGGGAAGACTTTTGACTTTCAAAATATTTGAAATATGTTTAGATATCAAGCCGTTATAACTCATGAAATCATTGTGAGTATGACTTATGAAATCGTTATGTGAATGAGTCGATGTTTATGTAAATCGTTGCACATGTATAAACAAATCGATGTGAACACAAATCGTTATACAATCATAACCAATCGTTGTAGAGACAAATCGTTATAAGAGTATAAGCAAGTCGTTATAACCAAATCGTTGTTTCACTTATCGAGTCGATGAAGTGATCAAATCGTTGTTTTGCTTTATCGAATCGTTACACAAACCAAGTCGTTGTTGTGACTTATCGAATCGTTACAGCAAGCAAATCATTGTGTAATTTATTGAGTCATTATAATGACCAAGTCATTGTTGTAACTTATCGAATCGTTATGAAGGCAAATCGATGTGAGACCAAGTCATTGTTCTCACTTAACAAATCATTACGAGAATCAAATTATTGTTCTCACTTATCAAATCGTTACGAGAATCAAATCGATGTGAAGCAAAATCGTTATGAGAGCAAATCGTTGTGAGAGCAGATCGTTGTTCTCACTTAACAAATCGTTGTGAGAGCAAATCGTTGTTCTTTACTTAACAAATCGTTACGAGATCGAAATCGATGTGAAACAAAATCGTTATACTGACTTACCAAATCGTTGTGAGATCGAAATCGTTATGCTCACTTAGGGAATCGTTGTGAGATCGAAATCGTTATGCTCACTTAGAGAATCGTTATGAGATCGAAATCATTATACTCACTTAACGAATCGTTGTGAGATAGAAATTGATGCAACACTTATGAAATCGTTATGACACTTACCGAATCCTTATGAAGATTAAAACAATAGAAGTAAGGGAATCGTTATAGCTCTAATGAAATCGATGTGCACGTAGAAGAATTACAAGCTTTGTACTTCAAATACTATAGGAAAAAAAATACTTACCAAGTTTTGCATGATCTTCGTTGATTTATTTCATGTGCTTAAACTTCATAGAAGACTTGTTAGATCAAACTTTATTTGAGTTTTGTTAATCACCAAAATAAATATGTAATTCATTTAAATTACATGGGGATAAACTGATCATTAATTCTATCTATGGTAGCTCATAAATAGTTATTTTCTTCTCTTAATTTTTCTTTATCTTTCAATTGATTTACATTTGATTCAAGTTCCATTATTTTACTATTTTTAGCCTTTAAATCTTCGCACAATAGTTCATTAGATCTTTTAGTTTCAGTTAAATTTTGTCCTAATCTTTCTACTTAATTTTTTAGAAAGGTGTTGGATTTTTCTTGGTTCAGTAAATTTAACTTAACTACTTTCATCTATTTAACGACTACTTTATATTTATCATACAAATCATTAAATGCATCTTCTAGAATTATCGATATCAGATTCTGAACATGAAGCAAAGGAAGTTTTAGAATTTACTTGATCTAGTCCTGCCATGAGGACTAGATTCACTTGTTCTTCTTCTTCTGATTCTGAACTTGAAGAGTCTGAACTTGTAGCTTCTTCATTATCCCATGCTGCTGCCATTGCTTTCTTTTTGTATCTTCTGAACTTTTTTTCTTTCCCTTTATTTTTCTCATATTTTTCATCTAGATCTTTCTTTTTGAGCTTAAGACATTCTGATTTGAAGTGTCCTTGCTGATTGCATTCATAGCATACTGGCTCCTTTGTCTTATCCTTTTTGAAATATCTTTTTGAGCCGAACTTCTTCTTCTTGACAATAATGCTCTAAAGTTTCCTTGACAGCATGGCTTCATCAGCATTGTCTTCAGATCTTTCTTTTGAATCTTCAGAGGAAGAAGAATCTACAACTTTCAAAGCATTTGGTATTTTCCTTTTTGATGAACTTTCAGAAAATCTTTCCATATTAATTTCATGAGTCATTAGAGAACCAATTAGTTTATCTATAATCATGAGCTTCTTCAATAGTAGTTACTTTGGGAGTCCATGAATGAGTTAATGACCTGAGTATTTTTCTGACAGTTTCTTCATTAGAAAGAGCTTGTCCTAATGAACCTAAACCAACTATTATATTTGATAATCTATTATACATTTGGGTGATATTTTCATTAGGTAGCATTTTGAACTATTCATATTGGGAAACAAGAATATCTATTCTAGTTTGTTTAACTTTATTAGTTCCTTCATATGTTACCTGTAGTTTTTCCCATGTTTCTTTTGCAGTTTTACATGCAGATAGTCTATTAAATTCTTTTTTAGATAATGCACAACATAAATAATTATTTGCTTTATAGTTTAGGGACAAATTTCTTTTATCAGCTATAGATAGAGCAGAAGTACCATCAGCAAGTATAGTAAAATCACCTTGCTCAATTACCTGCTATAGATCAAAATCTGTGCCTCATATGAAGTATTCCATTCTCATCTTCTAGTACTGGAAATCATCACCATCGAAGAATGGTGGCCTTGTAACAGACTATCCTTCATAGTTGTGAGCTTCAACTGCCATCTCTTCTCAAATCGTTTGACTCTTTTAGATAGACCTCGCTCTGATACCACTTGTTAGATCGAGATGGAGCTAATGATGTCCTAGAGGGGGGGTGAATAGGACTTCTTTGCACCTTTAAAAATTTATCTGAAAATAGATAACACTAAATGGTGATGTTAGTACTTAGTGTAGTGTGTGAAACAAGTGAAATACTTGGCGAAACAATCACACAAAGTGCACAGAAATTTTATCCTAGTTCGGCCCTTCCTACACGGAAGTCCTACGTCCAGTCCCCAAGAACCACATGGGATTTCACTAACTACCAAGAACACTTGGCCTTCTCTCAGCCTGAGAGGTATTACAACCCACTTGCTCACAAGCAAGTCTTCCCTTCACTAAGGGGCAATACAAATACCTACAACCGCAGTTCTTCCCTTCTCAAAAGGGGCACCACAGGGAACAAACCCCCTACTAGTTACAATCAGTGAAAAGATTACAGTGTGTCTACTCAAGGGGTGAGCAAACACAGAAATCAAAAAGAGAGACAAAATGAAAAAGGATTGCTCTAACTCTTTCTGACTCACAAGGTGGTCGATTGAGAAGATCTAGAATACAAAATCCTCCAAAGAGAAAAGACTTCAGAATGTAGAGAGCTTGGAAGTCGAAGCTTGAAGCAATAGGCTTTCTTCAGATCTTGTGAGCTTCTCTCTTTCTTTTCTGTAGAAGGTGTGGTGGTGTATGCTTGTAGTGGTTCTTTCTTTTGTTTTCTTTGATAGGTGTTGGTGTGTCATGTTGTTTCAAACTTCAGCTCCTATATATGCATTAGAGATTTGAGCTTCCCGTTTGAAATTGATGGTTTGAAAAATGGTCGTTTCAAAGATAATCGTTGATTCTTGGATGTTGAGACCTTGAGCCTTCGGAGATGACCATTGTTCCTTCAGCTCTTAGAGTCTCAACGGCTTCAGGCTATGCAGATAGCTTCATGGTTCTATTGAGATAGCTTCATTAAATGACTGCAATCTCCATACTCATGACTGAATGTAAGCATGCTTCAGTAGGTAGCCAAATATCTACAAGGTCAAGAAAAATGCAAATACCTCTGTCCCTTCGGAGGTAGATGATATAGAAATATATGTAAAGTATAAAGAACATCAGAAAGATAGATGTTCAGAGCATTTAAGGACAGACAGACAATAGTATGGGGAATACATGACTTTTCCTGAAAGTAAGGGAGTTCTGACAGAAAGGGTATGTGGTAGATGAATTCTGACAGATAACCCATGCTGCTTATACCTACCATAGCATTTACTGCTTATTATCTGTCTAACAGAGATAGAACCGTATTTCTAACAAATAATAGGAGAACTTATACAACTCTTTCGAATCTCAACAAAGATTTCTAATACGATTATTTTAAATACACATTTTCCTACCTATCAGAATAATTAAATTCAGTAGCAGAGATGAAATTATTTTGTAAGTCATGCATGAGACTTTTTGTTCTTTAAAAGATCCTATGAAAATAAAGATAACCTATTGACATAATCAAGATAAGTAAAACATTATGCTCTGAAGAAGTAATAAAAAGTTATCCAAGTATGATTACACAGAAGCTGATGTTATGCTTCGACTTCTAAATAGTCAGAGTAAAGAATCAAGACAAGCAATACTAGACTTCGACTGTTAGGAGGGTCGGAGTGAGGCAATATAATATTTCGACTTTTCATGAGTCGGAGTGAAGCTGGATCCCTTCTACTTTTGAAGAGTTGGATTGAGCCCAAATTACTTCGACTTTCGAGGACTCGGAGCAAAGCTAGACTACTTGACTTCGAGGAGTCGAAGAGTCCAGATCACTTCGACATTCGAGGAGTCGGAGCAAAGCTAGACTACTTGACTTCGAGGAGTCGGAGAGTCCAGATCACTTCTACTTTCGAGGAGTCGGAGTGAGCCATATCACTTCAACTTTTCAAGAGTCGGAGTGAAACCAGTAGTTCACAACATCGATAGCCTACTTCGACTTTCTAGGAGTCGGAGTCAGTAGTATTCAGTATACGTTGTGGACTTAGAAAAATTTTCTTATCATGTGTGACAGTGTTGACACTTAGGTTCTATGAGTTGACACACATACATATCACTAGAGGTTGTATGGTATAATACATGTATGCCTTCACTGAAACACATTGATTTTCATACAAAATAAAGTGTGGTATAATTCGATAAATTTGTTTACGAGATATTAAAAGATTTTTGTCATAGAAAAAACACAATGATCAAGTATTTGTAAAAAATAATTGCACAACAATGTTCCTAAATATTTTTGTTCAATAATTCTTAAGATAGTTGCTTCAACAAAATTTTCGAAACATTTTGCTCAACAATATGCATTGCAAGGTGGCATAGATCCTTAGTGCATGTTAATGACTCATGAACTGATTGTCTTGCTCGAAAAAGATACATGCTTGTTACTTGCTTGCTTGCTTGCTCGTGAAATGGCCAATCGTGTTACATGCTATCTTGCTCTTGCTCGTGAAATTACCATCTTTCTAGATCATTGTTCACTCTATCTTGAACTCATGAATACAATCTTTTTGCTACACTGATCATTACATCTCTTGATCTTACTAGCTTGCATGATACACTGTTCACATGTTATTACCGTCATTTTAATTGCATAGTACATATCATGTTCATACCTTCTAGCTTTTAAACTATTAAATACTTATATCAACATAGAACTTGTTTGTACATGAGTATTGTCTCAGAATCATGTAGACAGTCACAATACATCTTGTCACCCAGCTAAACGACAATTGTTTCTTAATTACTTGTTACTGTAGATTGGGTAGAAAGTCTTCTAACTAACAGAAGTGGTCTCACCTGATTTGGATCACCACACAATTAGTTTGGATTTTTTAAATATCCGTAGGCCAAACCTAGTTCGAATCGAAGTCGGTTTTGGCTTGAAAACCCATGCTAAAAGTCATCTTAAGGTCGCACCGGGTTAACACGTCGCTACCAAAAGGTGACACGACCCTTGTTGCGTCAAAATCCAGAAGGCGACAACCTCATGGTCGCAACCAGGTCATGACCATGTGATGGTCGCGTTCTTGTTTTCCTGTGGGCAGACTACGTAGTCTGTCATATATCACCTAGATGTTTCTCATTTTACATTGGATTTCGATTCCATTTTCTTTGTTGGATTCCTTATTCAAGATATTATATTCATGTGTTAGATTTTCAGAAGAAATAAGTGAGTGATGACCGTAGAAGTGGAAGGGATGGGACTACATTTGCCTTCTGATGAGCATACGTCCTAGTTTCCGTCGATTTTCATCGTTTCTTGGCCCGGTTTGTTCCTATTAGTGGTATATACTATAAACATGTATTTATCAACCCATGAAAAAGTTAAAACATATTCACATGATTTTTAATTACTCTTAAGTTAATGGTCATGCTCTCTACCTGTCGATTATTCACTTTCTTACCTTGATTATTTAACATGCTAATAACACATAACTAATTATTAAAATTGTCATGCATGATTATTATTTCCTGATTTAACACTCTCGATACTTGCCATAAATGGAGTTTCCATAAATGAAGTTTCCATAACTAGAGTTTTTGTAATCGGATTTATACGCACGCACTTGAGCGATTTTCACGCGCAGCATGCACATACACTCTAGCACGATAAGAAAGCCCCTTCTTGGCTTTTGTGAACTCTCCATCGGATATTCCTTTTTTCGGACTAGTGACCCCTTTACCAAGGCCTCCGTATGTCTCATCTGACCATGGATTCCCACATGGCCGACGAGCAGGTTGTACTATTGAAGTACCCAGAAGTTAGTATGCACATATCTTTCTTCTCTTGACATTCTTGATGAGATCTTTCTCTTCTCATCTTGATTTCTGGAGTACACATTTATTGAACATAAGACCAAGTTACTAATAAGTGATTGGATTAAATTGAAAACACGATGTTATGCTGCTAGATTGAACTCTTAAACTATTGCCTTAATTATCATGATATTATTGAACTCTTGAAATATGGCCATACATGATTGTGGGTATCTACATTTAAACTACTTGAGATGCTGGATTGGGCACGACGAGTGTCCAAGGGCTCCAGTCTAGCTCCCTTGACAAAGAGTCAAGAATATACTATTAACCATAGGGTATAATGATTACTGGCGTTGCATTTGCGCTGGGAGTACTTGCGTGTAAATGCTAGATACATACACCACATTACACGTGTTAATGATATGCATTCCAAGGTGGCATAGATCCTTAAATCATGTTAATGACTCGTGAACTGATTGTCTTGCTCGTGAAAGATACATGCTTGTTACTTGCTTGCTCGTGAAATGGCCAATCTTGTTACATGCTATCTTGCTCTTGCTCGTGAAATTACCATCTTGCTAGATCATTGTTCACTCTATCTTGAAATCTTGAGTACAATCTTCTTGCTAGACTGATCATTACATCTCTTGATCTTACTATCTTGCATGATACACTATTCACGTGTTATTACTGTCGTTTTAATTGCATAAGACATATAATGTTCATACCTTCTATCTTTTAAATTGTTAAATACTTATATTATTGTTGGAAGATGTAAATCCTACTGGGCGAGTGCGCTCATTACCTACTTTTCGACATTTCAGGAGAACAGGAAATGGATGACGTAGAGAACCCAGACTATAACGGGGATGAACAAGAGTGAAGAGCACTCTCAAGCCCTAGTATTGGAGTCGTGCTATCTTAGCGTCATAATATTTTAGTTTGAGTATGAAAGTACTATAATAATGCAATAGGAGTGAGAATAGAATGTAATTTTCCCTTTTATTGAGTCTCAGTCCTGTAGTTGAACTTGAAATGGAGCGTTTATTGGTTTTTATATTGAAATGAAATAAAGAGTTTGAGATTTATGATAAGCGCAAATTAGTTGTGTTATATGTGATTGCTTGCTAGAGGCTTATTTTCCGACTGCTCACGTCTCAACAATCAAATAACTCTTCCTCTGCCATCCTTTGGGGCGTGACATCCTTCATAAAAAACAAAGATAGTTGCAGAGAATTCTTAGACTTGAGGATAGGCTGTTACGCTTTGCCCAAAGAGGAGGACGGTCCCATGCCTGGAAAACTTGGTGTCTTGACTTAACTCAACATCGTAACAATATTATCCTTGATTATTTTATATTTTATTTTTGTTTTAATCATTTTATTTTAGCGCAGCATGCATCATATAGGACTTTGAGCCCATTGCTAGAGAATTACTCTCATAATTAACTGAGGAGAGTCACATATCCCTAATTCGAATTAACATGAAATATTCCATTCCGAGTCAAGTAATCAGTTCATCTTGTTGTTGTTTCTAGAATATCTTTTGAGAAACCCCCTTGTGTTGGATTCCTATATCAATTCATCTGTTTTTCCCATATTTCCACCTTGACTGCATGTCACACCCCGCCAATTTAGCAGCAGAATAAATCGGGGAGACGTGAGCGAAGTACATAGTAGAGTAAAATGTACAACAGTTGAATGATTCAGAGTATCTAATGAACAATAATTGGAACAAACTCTTTATTTCATTATAAATTTTACTAAGACTATTACAACCACTAATCCAGAGCCACTACATTGAGCTCAATGACGTCATTACATTGAAAAGAAATCTAAAGCAATAACTACTAAACTCCATGGTACTAGGGTAACTTCTTGACTTGACTCCAGATCTCTCATCACTCGGGTCCTGCCCCATTGGTGTGAGTAACGTCATCTAGCTTACTTGAGACACAATAACAGATAACGAAGGGTGAGCGATAACGCCTAGTAGGACTTAAATCTCAGGATCAAGCAGGCTTTAAATAATTAATGCTTTAAAAGGGCAGAGTAACTAAAGATAGCAGAAGTCATGTAAATTCGAGAAAGTAATGGCACAAGTAACAAGGTTCCACTAACAGCAAAATCAAGTATAGCACAATGGATATGGTTAAAAGCAAGTCACGATAGAAAGTGATGACAACATGATAACAAGTAACATTAGTGTCAAGCAATAGCAGGTATCATGTATAGCAAGGAGAGAGAGAGTAGTTGGCCATATAGAGAGTAAATTGCACTTTGATTGATTTCTATCAATCGAAATAGTATAGCACTTTGATTAACTTTCGTCAATCGAGATAGTATTGCACTTTGGTTATCCGTAGATAGCCGAGATAGAATATGGCACTTTGTTGTCAATAGACAACGAGAGAATATAGCACTTTGTTGTCAATAGACAACGAGAGAATATAACACTTTGTTTGATTGTCTTAGATTAATCTTGATAGTATGGCACTTGTATGTAATGCCGACATCCTAATCATTTTAACTCCCATGGGAAAATGGCACTTTTCGGGCGCTCCTCCCAGGACCAGATCGGGCCCTATTGCGCTGGCATTGGTCATTTTGTTTATCTTTAGACAATCATTGGATGGCCAAATAGAGTTCCAAGAAATAGATGGGAGTACTAGATGAATAGACGAGATAGTCGAGAGAATGTGAATAGACGAGCGAGTAGAGTATAGATGAGAGCTAGTGGTCATTGCACATGAAATGTCGAGTAATGGGCGATAGTAACAGTTGCACAACACGCGCACTTGTTGTTGGCAGTCAGGTGGAAATCACTACCATTCCACTGGCCATGGTATACACAAGTCCAGAGGTCCTGGGTGATTCTAGAGAAGAGTGAGAGCAAACTAAGGCCGTTTAGATCTTACTGATCCCTAAAGGGTGTCATAGGTGAGAGGGTACAACTAGCTCATCGACCATGTGGGAATCCATGGACAGAGGAGACTTACAGAGGCCTTGAACAAGGATTCACTAGTCCGACAGAAGGAGTATCTGACGGAGAGTTCATCCAAGTCAAGAGAAAAGTGTGTAGAGAAAACAAATGCCCGACATTCTAGAGGAATTCTAGAACAGTGGAGCGTCAGTAACGGTATTTCCAAGCATCGCGAGAAAACGAAGACAAGTTCATTTAAAATATGGCAATTTAAATATACAATTATAAATAAATTTACCAGATGTATTATGAGATATTTTCATACCAAGTTAAGTCATATTGGATTGTTCAATGTGTGTGCACATGTGATAAGAAATCATAGATGGAAAGAGGTCAAGTGCTTGTCTTTTAAAATTACACATTAATGTTTAATTTATAACAAGTGTATTTATTGCGTGTATGTCTGTTAACAGAGGGTATAAACACTGTAGAAAAATATAGCATCAAAATTCATAGGTTTTCATACAAAGTCCTAGATCATGACGTACCCCAGTAAGGGTCGCGATGGGTCAAGTATAGAACGCGACATGGCCGTTCTTGGATCGCGACAGGGCTACAGGTCAGGAATCCAGATCGCGACAGTACTGCCTGTCGCATTCAGAATGCGACAGAGACTGCATCGTGATGGGCCTTAAGAATGCGACCCATCGGGCCGTTGCATTCTCAGGTCCTGTGCCTGAGTCGAGCGGGAAAAGGACAGTGCATGGGATTGTGGTCAAAACCTTCCTTGTTTTGACACAGGGTTGTTCAAAAATTAAGAACAAATAGTATAGATGATGAAAATTCATGAAACTGATTTTAAACGACTCTAGACAGGCAAGAGTACTTAGAGTAAATAGGAATTTGAAAACAAACATGGTTTTGACATGGTTCAATCAAGTGCATTCACGAAGAATATAGAACAATGTACAGTTGAGATAAAAGATTTAATTCGAGCAACATGGTGGATGATAATTAGGTCTTTTAGGGGCAAACAAAGCCTAACTATCATCAGTATCTCCTATTAAAATTTGAGAGCATGGGGTCGAGTATACATGGAGAACAAGAATTAAGAAGAGGGTTCGGAGTCATGCTAGTTGCAGAACTTCAAAAATCAAGAAGAAAAGATTGGCTCGATGGAAAAATATGAAACCAGAGGTCTTTTGTTCCTGATGATTGGAACATTCTACAAACAATGTTTTATGATTTATGCTCATGAGAATGCCTACATTGACTCGTTTTCCTCTTCTAGGGCTAGAACTTGAAGAACACGGGTTGAGAGCTTGAGCAGCCTTCACCCCACGAGTTCTCCTCCTCCTTGGCATCCTCTCCATGTCTAACAACCCTTGGCAACGAGCTAGGGCCGGCCATGGGGGATTTAGGAGAGTATTTAAGCTTTCTCCCTTTCTATTTCCTATTAGGACTCTAACTCCTATAAATTTCGGGATTTCCTAATTTCTCTCACCCTTCTAGGCTTGCCAACTTCTATTTGGGTTAGGTTGAGAGGTAATTTCGTGGCCAACCTATTAGGGTAAGGTTAGAAGTCCTAATCTAACTCAAATTACTTATTTTAATGCTTTAATACCCTTTTCTATTTAGGTAATATTTAAGATTCGAATTTAGAGTATTTTCCTATTATTCATCTTTTAAAAATTTCTATTTTAGCCCAATAAATTTTATATGATCCATTTAACAAAACCCAACACTTCTTTTCGTTTAATGGGTG
Organism: Colocasia esculenta; assembly: GCA_014218235.1. NCBI lineage: Eukaryota > Viridiplantae > Streptophyta > Magnoliopsida > Alismatales > Araceae > Colocasia > Colocasia esculenta. Next base: position 72,172,780 of record CM024755.1, read on the forward strand.
TTGATTTATGAGAATTTCCCCTTTTAATTTGGGGATAATAGAGTTACGGATTTTATTGTATTTTTTTCTTAACTTGAATTTATTCATGGGCTATGAGAGGTCCATTATGAAATGTTGTGGAATTACTGCTATGAAAAAATCTAGAAGGGGCGGTTGAATAGATTTCACCAGACTTTGAAATTCACTTGATTAGATGCTTAGATTTAGAATTTAATCACAATTTTGAACAAGTTGAATAGAATAGATGTTGAAGAACTAGCGAGTCTATCAAACATCTAACTCAATTAGCAAGCAAACCACAAAGACACAGATATTTAAGGTGGTTCGGATTATACAACTGTGTATCCTACATCCACCATCCACACACACACACAAAATGGCTTATCTCGCCAGTTCAGAAAACACACTGAACAACACACACACTCTGAGATATGGAAATCTCAGATTCAATCACACACACGAAATTGTGCACAAGGATTGCACGAATTTCACAACACACACTTCAATAGAGTGAGTTTGAGATGAAGAACCAGTTAGATCAATTGAAACCCAAAGTTGAAGAAGACTGGTTCGAAGGTCCCTATTTCTGCTTCAAAAGTAGAGATCAGTTCTTCTGCTTCAGCTCCAGGAAGAAGACTCTGATGACTCGAAATTCTTCTTCAAATAGATCATCCAACATGCTCAAGACTTTGATTCCTTCATATCTGGGAGCAATTCGCCAGGATGAAGCCTTCTTCAGAAATAGCGGGAATATTTTGGAGTCTAGAAGAGCAGATGTGTATATGGATCGATCGTTGTCAAAATCCAAGTGGATAAGGGGTATTTATAGCCCTATGGGTCCACAAAATATCTTGGGAATTGGGAGCATAGAAATTCAGATCTAGAGAATCATTCGAATTGTGTCGACACTACACAACTATGTGTCGACACACATGTTCTGGGCTTAGAAACAAGCTTCTGGGACATACAACTAGTGTTGACACCACTGGGTGTTGTGTCGACACCACTGGGACATCTTCACACATAGGCTACTGGAATAGTGGTCTAGTGTTGACACCATTGGATCATTGTGTCGACACCACTGGATGTTTTCTTCTTTTAAATGAGCTACACATTAAGGAAAGAAATGTGAGATATAAATGAAACATGTATAGCATGATTTTCACATTTTTATGAATCATACTTAAACATCATCAAAATAAGAGATCCAACAATCTCCCCCTTTTTGATGATGGCAACTATGATTCATCAAACAAGCTTATTTCTCTCACACATGATCTTAAGAGCATCCATTCACATTATTCTATGGTATGTATGAAACATAACAATGACATCCAAAAAATTTCATCACTCCACAAACAATCATGTCATTCATTTTTCATTTGTAAAAGAAGCAAACATGCAATCATCCAACAACCAAAACATCCATTGTCCAACAATCATGTCATTCATAATACATATCATAGTCCATATCAAAAGATAGTGTTCATATCAACAATGTGAAGCTCTTCTCCCCCTTTGACATCATCAAAACAAACACCCATCAAGAGGATGGAGGAGGAGGAGGAATAGGTAATAAGATGCTTTCAATTTCCTTCAGTCTTGCTTCCAGAGCACTCAAATTACTTCTCATTTGAGTTTGCATGGTTGACAATCTTGTGTGCAGAAGATCTTCCATTCTCTGATGATTCTCATACATCTTTTCTTGGAAGATCCCTAAACTTTGAGTTTGGTGTTGAAAAGTAGATGATGAGCTAGGAGATGTGCCATGCTGCTGAAAATGGGTGAAATCAGTCCTGAAGTCTGATATCTCTTGGTCAATATGAGCAATATTGGTTCTCATCCTGTCCATGTCTTCATCTAAGTGAGCAAAAGATAAGCGACTTTTTGACACTTGATTTACAACCTCTTGGCTAGTGAAAAGTCCATGTTGAGTGTTGGCCAAAATTGAGTATAGAACTCCCTGAGTTTTGAGCTGTAGATCCTAAAGTTGTGTGCAAGCATCACCCAAAGTACCAATCAGTCTGTTGAATCTGCGAGTAGCATGGTCAACTGCTTCTTGTTGTCTTACAAACTGTCCATTTACAAAATTTTCCAGCCTCTGAGTACGGAGGTCAAATCTATCAGACATTTCTCTGATGGAGGAGCTGAAAGTATCAAACTGAGCTTGGAGGAACTTGTAGAGCTCAAGTGGAACAGAAAATCCACCAGAGGAAGTGGAAGTTGAACCATGGTATTGAGGAAAGAAATGTGAAGGAACAAGCACATTTGATTGAGGAGGAGATGCATGAGGTGTAGGTGGGGCTGGTGTATCGATAGGAATCTCAACCTCAAAGTGTGGTTGTTCAACTGGGTCAGCTGGAGGTACATCAACCTCTGGAACATGGTGTTCTTCTACATGCTCTGCTAAAGGCTGTGGGTCTGCAATGGGTCCTCTTCTAACTTGATCTCCCTCAACTCGAAATCTCATGAACTTCTGTAAATGATGCAAGCAATAGATGTTGTTCTAAGGAATTTTCTGTACTTTCTCATTCGCAAGAGAGACCTCAAAATGTTTGAAGATAGCAGTAAGATGTGCAACATAAAGCAATGATGTAAGACCCCGGATTTTTTTTATTCTCCTTATAAATATACGTATGTATATGAATGGTGTGTTGAGTATCCGCTTATTGTGTGCTTAGTGTGCGTAGTTCATTGTGCCTACTATAAATTTTGTTCTTCTCTTGAACATGAGCATGTGCGTATATCTGTATTTATATGTATATGTATAGATACGAGTATATGATAATTAATGTGGAAGTGAACAACTAGACAACTAGAGGTGTATTGTGAATACCAAGAGTCTTTGACTTAGGATACGTGAGTAACACTATGCATGTGATATCTAAATAATGAGGAATATCCTATACTACCTGTTTTGTGGAACCTTGTATGAAAGTGTATGGTGTACATATGTATATTTGGTTGTAAACGTTGTTATTGCATGGTTTAGTTAATGTGTACATTGTACTTCGTGCATTTCATGTACGTAAAGAGTTCAAGCATAGTAGGTGTAATTAGTGGTCATATTGGGATTCTATACTCCTCATGAATAACATGCATATATCTTCATGATGATTAGGTGAGAATAGTCAATTGGATGAATTATGCATATAGTATATATTAAGAAATCCTATACATGTAATGCTTAAGCAATGTTAGGTAAAGTTGTGTAAGTTAACCAAATTACCGGTGCGCATGTTGTATCCACCTATTCCAAGCATGATGTACATAAGTATGCTACACCCGTGTGTGTATACTATATATATGTCAAATCAAGTGTGTGTGTGTGCAAGGATTATTTTATCGAATAGATTATTCCTAGCTAACATAATTCATATCACCTCCTAATGATTTGCGAAGCCCTCATAATTCTTGTCATTTATCTCGTCGTGTGTTGAGTCGCACTTATGTAAAACGTCGTGTACGCATAGGTAGATATCTACGTACATCTATCTTAGTGTATTTATGTATGCTTGTGTATGCCTAGGTATGAATGATATTGATTGCCTGGTATGGTAATATACATGTTACACCTTATACATTGTATGTATATATGTATATAGTAAGCATAGTTTCTGCATGTTTTGAGTTCTAGCCGAAGGGCCAATTAGCGTCAATATGATTATATTAAATATAAATAAGGTATGTATTGCATGGTGATGGTATAGATATAATACCGTATACATGATGCATGTATATAAGCTTGGTATGCGTGGTTTTCTGCATAATTTAGGGTTCTGGCCGAAGGCACCTTGGCGTCAAGCCCAGGCCGTTATTCCAGTGTTAGCGTCCAGACATGGACGCCAACACTAAATCCGGCGTCCAGCGATATGGACGCCAATTTCTCTGACCTGCATGCGTTGCAGAGCCAGAAAATCTGGGAGCAAGGCATGGCCACCATTGGGGGATGTCCCCCAACGGCTCTCAGCCTGTCAAATCGGTATGGTGAGTGGGTGAGGGGCTCTTCTAAGTCCTGAACCCGAATGGGACTCTCCCATTCCTTCCCTTCACCCTTGCAAGAGGAGAGAAGAAGAGAGAAAAACCCTAGGTGAGCTGTGAGAAAAACCCCATTTTAGAACCCCCAAATCCGACCCCTTGGAGCTGGATCTGGAGATCTTCTGCAACAAGGAGGAAGCTGAAGCAAAGGGGAAGGCTTCCCCATCATCCCCTCGGCGTGGAGATCACCCAGGAGCCCGGAGGAAGGCGATCTAGAGGGAGGTTCTGCAACTTCTTGGGACTGCCCAAGGAGGTCTTCACCAAGCCTTTAAATCCCTTAGAAGAAATTTTGAAAGGCAAGTGACCTATCTATGGTGTCCCCGTATGAGTCTAAGATGTTTCTATCATTTTTATGGAATTTATTTCGAGTCCTAGACCCTCCATTTCACCCGAATTTCAGAGCTCGGGTCTGTGTTTCTGCACAGACCTGAGTAAACGGCAAGGTCCCTGGACGCCTGTGATGAGCTCGGCGTCCATCGACCATGCCGCTGACCCTGAGTCAGCGGCCAGAGACCGCCGTTTAGTTCTTCTGGATAGAACAGTGAGCTGTTCTGTCCCACTTATACATTTAATTTCGATATGTTTGTGCGATGAGGATATATGGTAATTCTATAAGCTATGTACATTATGCATTGTGGTTGTGGATGTGTGTGAGTTGTGTGATGAATGTGGTTAATGATGTCTTGTAAGCATGTGAGCATGACTTGTAGACCATTTTGCAAAGTCCATGATTCATGATTTAGATTAATGTGAATGCCTTGATTTCGGTCTAATCATGAAGAGTTGTGGGTCATGTGTGTATGTTCTGAAATTTAGGTAATCCATGCATGCTTGTGGAATTGTTAATAAGTGTGGTTCGGTAAAATGAAACCATGTAAAAATAGTTGTGGCAAATGATTTATAGATGTATGAATTAGGATGATGTTGCAATCTAAAATCATGCATATAGTAGTAGTTTCTGTGCAAAACAGTAAGTGGATAAATTGCCAATTTATGTTAGACCCATGTCAGTTAAGTTGTGAATAATATGCTAAACAGGTGTTTGATTTTCTGTAAATCCTTGTTCATGATTTGAATTAGTGTGAACGATTTGGTTTGAGTCTAATCATGAAGGTCAGTGGGTCGGCATATGGGTTCGCAAATTTTAGTAATTTATCCATGCTTGTGTAAATTATAAATAAGCTCGGTTCGGTAAAAATGAAAGCATGTAAGCATGGTTGTGGTAATTGATCCATAGATGTATAAATTAGGGTAATTTTGTATCCTCAATTCCTGCATATTGCTAGTAGTGTGTAATTAACCAGCAAGTGGCTAAAATTACAAGATGTGTTAACCCATGTTAACTTAAGTTGTTAATAGCATGCTAATTAGACGTATTATTTTCTGTAAATTCTACATAGCTCAGAAAAAATCTGAACAATTAAGGGTATCATCATGAACCCGAAACTAGCATGTGGTTAAAATTTCAGGTCATTTGGATCAGTAAATAAAAAGTTATGTATTTTCATGTGAAACGTGATAATTCATACATATGATCGTAATGTGATTTGTTATGGTATAAAACCAACACGATTAGTGTGTTTACTATGTGTTTAACTCTTGAGATTATGTAGTACCATGTTAGGGAAAAACAGAAGTGTTTATGTGAGTGAGAAAGTGAATGAAATGGGAAGAGTTATGTATAAAACCAGGAGTAAAACGGTAATGTGTAAAAGTGTAAAAGTTGTGCCTATGTGACACTGCTACCCTAGAGGCATCGGGAGCCATATATAGAAAAGTCCCTATAGAAGGCTCCATGTGATATAAGTTTGTCCCAAAGGCATTGGGAAAACCCCGGAGGTGGACAAGTACCACTGGATAGGGTGGAGAGGGCTTCTCCCGGTCTGCGCAGTTACCAAGATTCACCGCTGTATTGCCTAGGTGGTGAGTATGTGTATGAGTTGTGTCATGTGTTATGTTATGAGTTGTGTTATGAGTTGTGTTGAGAGCTGTGCTAAGGAATGAGCACGAACTATGAGATATTTGTTAGTGTCCTCTACTGGTGGTTAGGACTATGCGTCATGGCAAATTGTTTAAGTAATGAAAAATGAGTAAAATGTGAAATATGTGAATATGGCACGTGTTAAGTGCCCAAGTTGCACGTGGTAAGTGCAATCGATGTGATATGTGACAAGTGAAAGTGAAAGAGAAAATGATGTGGAAATGAGTAAATTGTATAAGTGTGAACATGTGTACGTGTCAAATGTGTAAAAGTGAACAACGTGAATGAGTAAGTAGGAAATCATGTGAAACCGAGAATGTGAGAATGCGTTATTGGAAACCATGTGAAATCAGTAAACTCATGTTGTCATTATCGTGCTTATGTGTGCATAAATGCCTAGAATCCATGTTAGGGATAATTAGCGAAAATGAGTGCAAGATAGCTTGATTACTTGTTCACATGATGTGTTTTATGTATTATTGTAGCTCTCATGTGTAGATTTATAGCCATTGAATCATATGAAATCAGCAATCTAAGGCATGTGAAAAGGTTCGTGTATGTGTTTAAAACTACGTGAAATCCATGCTAGTTGTATTTCCTTTCACGTATGTAAATTGTTCATGTTGATAGCTTTCATGTTTTAGCTCTTTGAAAGATTAAAGTTCCTGAGTAAATTGAATAGAGACCATGTGATAGGTGAATTTTATTTTAGAAATCTGAAAGCACGAGTTATGTATAAAATTGTAGAACAATCATGATAGGTTGACAACTTGAATTGACTAGCATGCTATGTGTTGTTAATTGTAAAAGTGCATGTAGAAACTACTAAGACTTGTATGTGTATATCATGAGTAGTGTCGCTTGCTGAGTCTTTGAACTCACTCTTGCTTCGGCGTACAGGTTGACAGGTATCGTGCACTAGAAGGTAGCGTGGCGAGGATCATCACTAGAAGACTATTTTGTGGAGCTGTTATCAGTTGTACTTTTCTTTTGCACAAAAAGGATTAATGTAAGGACTATATTTGGACATTGTAACTCTCTTTATTTTGTATTAATGCGGACATTGTCCTTCTATCTCGCTATTTAGATTATGGAATGTGTGTTGGTGACGGATCATGAATTGAGTTGTTTACTTTATTCCGCTGAACTCTATTGCTATCCAGGTACATATCAACCTATTGACCAGTGTTGGGTAAATGTCCCACTGTGACGACGCCCTTTATACCGATGGGGATTGGTATAATCGTACCGGTATGAAGAGGGTCGTTACAAATGACCTGTGAAGGTCTCTTCTGTTTGTTTCAGACATGATTTGTGTCATTATCAAATTCAAATTGACTTTAATGCTCTTCTTCATACAATACATCACAAATCTCTGAATATTTGTCAACCTATTTCTGCCACCACCTTGAGGTGTGATAATGGTGGTCAGAATGTGATGTACCAATCTAAGTACTGGAGGAAAAGTGTTTGTGTTGAATCTGGTAACATGTGTTTGCCTTGAATCTGTCTTGTCATGTAGAAGACCAGTCAAGAGAGTGTATGCCTCATGAAGATCAAATTCTAATTCACTGTAATCTTCACCATCATTAGGAAACTCAAATAGTGTAGAAGCCAATTCACGAGTAAGGAGTATGGAAACACCTTTCACTTCTGATTGAAAACCGTCTGGCACATCCATTAGGTTCAAATAGAATTCTTGTACCAATCGAGGGTAGAAGACTCTGAAGTCAGAAATGAACTTCAACCATCCTTGAAATGTGAAAAAGGAGATGAAATCTGGAAAAGCATCAGCTAAACTCTGATCAGTTAAATCCACAGTCCTAGGTTCAAGAATGGCTCTCCCTTCAGAAGCAACCTTAGAGGGCGTGACTACAGGGTTTCCAGATGATTCATCAGACTCAAAATGTGACTGTTCTTCATTAGATTCTGAGGAGGACTCTTCTTCAACGGATGTGTCAGAATCTGGGAGAAGCTTCCTTCTAGGGTAGCGGGAGGGCATTGGAGACTTACCTTTACTCATAGGAGACGGCCTTCCACGCTTAGATGGAGTTCCGAAAGGAGTAACCTCACCCTTTCTTTTCGATGGATCATGCCAAACCTTGCTCCTTCTCTCCAGTTGAGGTTCTTCAATGACGATGCCCCTTGTAGCTGCCCTGGCCTTTGCCCCTCTCCTGGGAGTCTACTTGGGAGCCATGATGGAGGGAAGAAAGAGAAGAGAGAAAGGGTAGATGGCTGAAGAAGAGGAGACGGGAACACAGGGGATCGGTTCCTTGGGAGGTGGAAGGAGGGAGGAATTCGAATAGGGTGGAAAGTGGAAATGGTAGGGTCGACATGGGACATAGGGTATATAAAAAGGGGTTTCGTCGCCACTAGAAGTGGGATAAGATAGACCCCTAGCTTATTTACCCTAAACAGGATCCGACGGTCAGGTCCAGGTGTGTCGACACACAAGGAGAGTGTGTCGACCTGACAGACACTCTGGTGTCGACACAGAGAGAGGAAGTGTCGACACACTTTGACATGAATCACTGAATTTTTGAAAAAATTGTGAAGGAATTTCTTTATTATGATGTAAATTATCTAAAGTCATTTATTCAAGGATTTTTAATGTGATAAGGAATTCATTTCCATTTTCCTATCAAAATACCATTATAAATTCACTGAACTGAAAAATGTCTGGCAGAAGTTGATCATTAAAACATTCTGAGGCACTGGGATAATAGTTTAATTGACATAATATATTCTATGCAGTCAATTGCAATCTGTTATACTTTACTAATCCAAAGTAAGGTGATTTCTTCAAAATTAAGACAATGATTATTGAAATTAAACATTCTCAAAAGACTTGATTCAGGTTCAAGTTGTTCATTCTTAAAATTTTCTTTTAAATTGATAGAATTTTCTATAATTTTTAGACAATGAGCATTCAAATGTAGTAAATCATTGTCACTCAGGTACACATGCTTTTTACACACCAGAGTCCCTGGTTACTAAAGATTTACTAATTATTCTGCTTCAAGGGATAAATGAAAACCTTTTTACATGGAAATATACGTTTATCAGATGCCAATATTTCCAGTTACTCAGTTAACATTGGTTTTTATCATTTTGATTTTACCCCTTAGAACAGAGATAATAAAACACTTCATGACATACATGGCTCTTCACTTTTTGTGAAGGTTTGCAGTTTCTCAGTGTATATGTCATTGCTCTGTCAAAAGAAAATTTTGGAAATGAACATTTAGACAACGTTATCCCTCATCAGTCTTAAAAGAAATGTGTAAAGTCAATACACAGTTGAACATAATTCCATTCAAGAAATCAAGTTACTTTAGAATTTCAGAATATAAAAGAATATTGACTGAAAGGGATATGTCATAGCAATTAAATGGTCAATCCTGGTTTCCTTCAGAAAAAAAAATAATGAACATCTCATGTATTAGACATTTTTTCAACACACTGAATCAATTTTGGTTTTATGAGAGAAAATGTCAATGAAGTCCTTAGTTCGCCCTGAATTATTGATTTCATTTATTTTTCATCAAAAATAAGGAAATCCTTCTTCAATGAAAGAATGATTGAAATGAGCAATTGAATGGGATGAAGTTTAGATTGAAGAATTGATAAACGTCTTTCAAGAAGAATGTTGGTACAAGAAGGAACATGTGTTGACAAGATTGAATGAGAAATTTACTCACAGCTCAGAAGTTTCACAAAAGCTCACATATCCTCAACATTTTATCTGACCAATTACAACGGCTTCATGTGCGAATCTGATTTTCTTGAAGTCAAATCTCAAAGCTCACCTTTACTTCTCAAACAGTAATGCTCCCCCTCAATTTGTGCATCAAAGAAACATTCAACATTCAAGCAATGCATATTCAATCTTAGCAATCAAATTTTAGCAAACAATCATTGAAGGACAAGCATGTTTCAAGAATAGCATTCACAACATAGAAAAAATTTTCATTTTTCATTTTTCAAGATATCTCCTTTAAAAATAAAATAAAAAGAAATTGATTCTTACACATGATAGATCATCGGTACTAGGCGGAGGATTTCCCTCAACACATAATGATAGTTTTCAAACAAGCATAACTTGTTCTTCCACTAATCACCATTTGATATACCTCATAATCTTTGCATAAGAGATTAGTTTATTTTTCAGTTTTTATTCCATATTGCAAATTCCAAGTTCTCTTCGTAAAGATGTGAACCTATCTTCAGCCAATGGTTTTGTAAAGATGTCTGCAATTTGTTTTTCAGTGGGGATGAATTCTAATTCAATATTTTTATTTGCAACTTCATCCCTAAGAAAGTGATGCCTAATCTCTATGTGTTTTGTTCTGGAATGTTGGATTGGGTTTTTGGAAAGATTGATTGCACTAGTATTGTCACACATGATAGATGAACATCCAATGTCAATATTATAGTTAAGTAATTGATTTTTTATCCACAACACTTGAGCTACACAACTTCTTGCAGCAACATATTCTGCTTCAGCAGTAGAGAGTGCAACTGAGTGTTGCTTTTTGGATGCCCATGATATCATGCAATTTCCTAAGAACTGACAATATCCATTAGTGCTCTTCCTATCAAGTTTACATCCAGCATAATCAGCATCAGAATATGAAATCAAATTAACCTGACATCTAGCTGGAAACCATAAACCCAAATCACAAGTCCCACAGAGATATCTGAAAATTCTCTTAACTGCAAGAAAGTGACTTTCCTTTGGACTAGACTGAAATCTAGCACAAAGACATACACTAAATTGAATATCTGGCCTACTTGCAGTAAGATATAGGAGAGATCCAATCATACCTCTATATTGTTTTGCATCAACCGATTTACCTTTTTCAACTTTATCAAGTTTGATGCTTGTGCTCATGGGAGTGGTTGCTGGTTTGGCTTGTTCAAAATTGAATCTTTTGAGCAACTCTTTGATATATTTGGCTTGATTGATAAGGATTCCATCCTCAACTTGTTTGACCTGCAAGTCAAGAAAGAATTGTAATTCTCCCATAAGACTCATCTCAAATTCACTGTGCATGTGTTTAGAAAATTCTTCACACAGTGAAGGATTGGTGGAACCAAATATGATATCATCCACATATACTTGAACTACAATGATATGATTGTGGACTGATTTTGTGAAAAGAGTTTGATCCACCTTACCTCTGGAGTAATTTTTACTAACCAAAAAATTCTCAATCTGTCATACCAGGCTCTTAGAGCCTGTTTCAAACCATAAAGAGCTTTGTGCAATTTATACATATGGTTAGGTTTATCAAGATCTTCAAAACTAGGAGGTTGAGAAACAAACACTTCCTCTTTTACGAAACCATTCAAAAATACAGTTTTCACATCCATTTGAAACAATTTGAAGTTTTTGGAACATGCATAAGCATGCAAAATTCTAACAGCTTCTAATTTAGCTACTAGTGGAAAGGATTCCTCAAAATCAACTCCAAATTCTTGATTGTATCCTTTGGCAACCAGTCTAGCTTTATTTCTTACAACCTTTTCTTCTTCGTTCAATTTATTCCTAAAGACCCATCTAGTTTCAATTATTGACATTTCAGGATTTTTGGGAACAAGACTCCAAACATTATTTCTTTTGAATTGATTCAGTTCATCTTGCATTGCATCTAACCAAGAATCATCTTTTAATGACTCTTTAGTATTTTTAGGTTCCTCTTGAGAAATAAAGGCCATTTGATCTTGTTCAATGATGTTTTTAAAATGAGATCTAGTGTGAATCCTATCATTGACATTTCCAATAACATTCTCAAGAGGATGGTCTTTGAAATATTTAAAATTACCTCTGATTGATGTACTTACCTGCTCTGGTGTCGACCTGATGATGTCTTGTGTCTACACAACTTCATTTTCATCAAGCTCTTCATTCTCCACTTGCTGATCTGATTCTTTTTCAAGAATTTCAGCATCTTCTTCTTGGTTCCTACTAGAATCATGATCAGTAGGTTTCTTATAATTTTCATAAAAAATGACATGGGGAGTTTCCTCCACAGAATATGATTCAATGTTAAAAACTCTATATTGAATTCTCAAAATAACCCAGAAAAATGCCTACTTGACTTTTTTTTTCAAATTTGTCTAGATCATATTTATCATTGTTGTGACTGAAGACTCTACTACCAAAGACTCTGAAATTTGCAATGTGAGGCTTCTTACCTTTCATTAGTTCTATAGCACCCCGGAAATTTTAGTTATATAAATTTAAATAAATGGAAATAAATAATTTCTATAATATCAAAGTATTTAAAACATATGTATCATTATCGCATGGGCTAAAACACATTGGAAAATTCCGTAAAAATTATAAATTAACCTCACACATTATTAATATATGTTTCACAAAGAAATTTGTGCCATGAAAAATCAGATTAGTCAAGTTTAAAGTGTTTCATGACTTATTGTCATAATTCATGAACAAGTCGAAAAAACATTATCACACGTACTCGAATGAGTCAGAAAATTAAATAAAAATCATATACGGACTTCAAATAATATCCTCTAATGACCCATCAAGGAATTTGGGTCAATAAAAATTATTCGGACTTGGTTTAAGAGTTATTGTGATCGATTATCCAAATTAGGAAACAAGTCGGGAAAAAACCGTTAACACGGAAATACGATGTAACCAAAAATTAAATAAAAGTGTTGGAGAGACTTCCAACATTATATGTTAATGATCCAATATCTTAATTGGGCCAATGAACTACATATGACCCAAAAATCAAATGAAGCAAGAAAATGCATGGAAATTCGTAACCATAAATAAGCTGAAATTGGAAAGTGATAATTAGGGTTTAATTGGGATGCAATCTTGCACTCTTGGCAGCCCAAATTCGTGCCTACCCACTCATGGAGATTGCTTGATGGCCAAGACTCTCTAATGAAGGGAGAGATCTTCAAATTATGGAAAGACACAAGCCAATCCCGCAACCCATCTTTCCTAGTTACAATAGGACTCCTAAATACCTTGTTTGCTTAAATACTCTTCACCCAAACCCTAGGGACGAGTTTACAACTTGCTGGGCTTGTGAGGAGGAGCTCTTGGTGGCTGGGGAGCTGTGGATCGACCACAAGAAGGACATCTTCTTCCCCTGTTCGCCTGCTGCGACCTGTACAAACCATCCACTTGAAGTCGATCAAAGGTAGGCCAAACATAAACCAAATCATTCAAGGCCTATACCCCTGGAAAGAGGGTCAAGTCTACGTTCCAACCCAAGTGGAATGCCCAAATTCCATGCAGTATACACAGAGTATTAAGCGTTCTGCAAACAGTGGTCTGAACATGGGTTTTCTGGGAAAATGAGACTTCATCAACCCAAAAGGTAGGTGTTCTCGGGCCAAACCTTAACATATCATATACCAATGTGTAGAGCATCAAGTTAGCTTTCGTTTCCTACTGGTTTCATCGAATTTCAATGAGTAGAGTTTGAATTATAAGCATTTTTCCCAAGTCGCGCACTGTTAGGGTGTTTCCCGTTCTTTATATGTTGCATGTGATTCGAGACCGAATTAGAGAAAACCCACAACATGAATGTTTTTATACTAGTTGTCATCGTCATGTTTTGTCTAAATGTCATTAGTTAGAGAGTTATAGGCATGGTATGAGGGTCGCTGCATGATATTACGTTCTCGGGTTGCACTTGGTTTTTACGTTGTGTTGATTTATCACGCATCTCTAGGTCATTTAAAATTATTTACAAATCATAGTCTGTATCTATTTCATGTTCCCTACAACTTTTATGATGAGACTTTTTCCCTAAAAGCCCTAATTATTCCGGCATCATACCTTGCAAAGTAAATCTTGCATTTAACTGTTCACAGTCTTCTATACCTCATGTTCGACTTGATTCAAGCCTGTCTAAACCATCATTATTTTCTAATTCCAATTTACTGGAAGCACACTTGCATGTCTAGGTTGGTTTAAAACTAGTTTCGTTATTTTTCATGTACTGTACAATTTGATCTCTATTTTTGAAGCACCCTGTGTCAATATAAGGTAGTCCTGGACCGCAATCCAAGAACATGTCTTTTCTCTATCAGATTCAGGCGCAGACCCTGTGAACGCGACGGCCCGATAGGCCGCGTTCTGAGGTCTTGTCGCGACAGCAAACCCGTCGCATTCTGAACACGACGAGCGCCCCGTCGCTATCTCTTTGCCTGTTCTGACTGCCTTGTCGCGTTCTTCACATCCCCTTGTCGCGTTCTGTCCCGACCCCGTCGCGACCCTTACTGGGGTGCGTCGCGATCTCAGAATTTTGCATGAAACCCCACTTATTTTTCTTGCAAATCTTACCGCTATACGTGAGGTCTGTTTAAATATGATATTTAGCGTGTAATTCACATGTCTTAGGTCTGATGATTGCATGATGGTTATTTTAATGGCTTAAAAGTGGTTAACCCATTTAAAAGTTTTAATTACATGAATGTTATTCTAATTGCTCCTTAAATGATATGATCCATTCATGCAACTCGTGATTTAATCTTCCTATTATTCTACCATGTTTAAAATGATAATTTGTTATATTAAAATCTTGCAAACCCGATTAGTTAAAGTGCATAGTTTCATGTCATGCCATCATATTAAGGGCTTTCCACGAGTTTGAAACCGATAGTTTGTGAATTGACACGCGTACATCACTACACACTTGCACTACTAGGCAGCCCTTTCTTGGGGATTTGGAAACTCTCTACCGGTCATTCTGAATCGGTAGACTAGCGACCTTTTCTCCAAGGCCTCCATAAATCTCCTCTGACCATGGATTCCCACATGGCCGACGAGTTGGTTGTACCATTGAAGTTCCCTGAAGATAGTGTGCACTTCCTTTCTCTTCTTGTGCTTATGAGGGTGATTTACAATCTAGACTAAGGCTATTAATGTAAAGATTAAACTAAAGTATAAATCGTACAGTTATGCTGCCGAATTTATCTCTTGACCATTGTTATCATGAAATTATGTTCAATTTAATTATTACTTGTTCTTATCATCAACATGAACATGATGTTACACAAGCTATAGTTTGAAACTCTCATTGGCCATTATTAATGACTGTGGGTATCTACATTTAAAAATTAAAATGAGATGCTGGCTGGGCACGGCGAGTGTCCAAGGGCTCCAGTCTAGCCCCAATGACGGAGAGTCGTAAATATACTGTTAACCATGGGGATAATGATTACTGGCGTTGCATCTGCGCTGTGAGTCTTGCTTGCTTGTTGAATGATAGATACAATAACCACATACACGTGTCCTGATGTACATTCTTGATGGATCTTTTCTTGGTGTACATTAGTGTCTATGTGCCTGATTAGTGTTACAAGATCGTGCTCGTGTGTGCTTGCTTGCGTGCGTGATATGGCCATCCTGCATTTATTGCAAATAGTGATATCTTGCATTCTTGATATCAAGTCAAATCTTGCGTGCTTGTACAAAGTGGTATCTTGTTATCTCGTTCTAGATCTTATTCTATCATGATCACTCTATCTAGCTTGTTTCATGCATTATGTTTTAATGAGTTTTATTCGTACATGCATATCATGACATTCATCGTGCTTACCTAGTTCTAAATTGCTAATCACTTATATCATTGCCCGCACATTGAGATATAAGTCTTACTGGGCTAGTTTGTTCATTCCCTACTCTTACCCAATCTAGGTGACTATGACATTCAAGAGGAAGAGCAAGTCGAGGATGAGAATGCGTCCGAGTGAAGAGCGTTCCAACTATAAGTCTAGTTATAGTAGTTTGCTTTGAGTGTTAGATTCATGTAGTAGGAAGTGAGGAATAAATGTAATTTCCCTTTTTATTGGGTCTTAGTCCTGTAATAGTTTCCATTTGGAACACAATGAGTTGAGATTTGAATAAAAGATTAGTTGAGTTCAATATTTGGGCCCTATGATGATGTATGTTGTTATACATTTAGTGTGTGCTAGCTAGAGGCTTATTTGCCGACTGTTTACGTCTCGAAATATCGACTCGAATTCTTCGAACTAATATCTGTTGCGTAATTCTCGGGATGTGACGGTTTAGTGGTATCAGAGCCTAGGAATACCAAATAGGATATTTGTCTCAGGATTAGGAGATACCTATAGAACCTAGGTCATGAAAATTAAATATAGTACCAGGTGAGAATGGGTAGAGAATGGGAATATGATAGAATCAACAAAACACTCCTACCCATTGACTCTGATAATGTATCTAGAGACATTAATTGGTTTCCATCCTTTTCTCAGGAACCCTCATAACTCTCTCACTCAACCGCAATGGCTCGCAACCAATGCTATGCAAGAAACAGTGGCAGGATTGACTTAGGCTTTACAAAATGTGGTTCAGGCTGGAAATCAGGCTACTGCTGCTGCTAGGAATGGAGCTGGTGATTTACACAGCAACTTTAGGAGTTTGAACCCTCCTCATTTATCTGGATCCCCTGATCCGAATGAGGCAGAGAACTGGCAGGAAGAGATAGAAAGAATCTTCCAAGTCATGCAATGCACTAACAGGGAGAAGGTGGTACTGGCCACTTTTCAATTCATTAAGGATGCCCGAGCATGGTAGAAGGCCACATCGGCCCACCTGCCAAATGTAGCTGAGCTAGAGTGGGCAGGATTTCTGTAGATCTTCCGAGGAAAATAGTTCTCTGAAAGAGTTAAGGAAAAGAAGGCGGCGGAATTTGTCGCACTAAAACAGAAAGGGATATCTGTGGCTGAGTATGAAGCTCAGTTCGCACGTCTTGCTGTGTATGCCCCACACCTGGTGGGAACGGAAAGACTGAAGGCAAATCGGTTCATGGATGGGCTCAGGCCCATGTTCATTGAGAAGCTCAGACCTCACAACATTCAAACTTACACTGAGATGGTCCAAAGAGCTCAACTAGTAGAAGACACCATGACCAAAGTGGAGGGCATGAGGGGCAAGGACAACTCCAAGACAGTCTTCGTCAAGAAGGCGGCACCTAATATTGCTCCAACTTTTCGTAACAAAAATAACCACTTTAACAACAACAACAAGAGGCCGAATGTTGGAAGAGATGTTACTGGAGACAAGAGAGTCAAAGTGGAAGGTAGGCAGTTGGTTGAAAACTGCAAATTCTGTGATAAACTAGGGCACTGAGCAGAAGAATGCTGGAAGAAGCTCGGGGCATGCTTGAGATGTGGTGGTCGTGACCACCGTATTCTGGACTGTCCAATGATGAAGGACCAACCAGACAAAGCCCAGAATGTACCACGACGTCAAGGACGCCTTAATGCTTTCATAGAAGCAGATGTACCCGAGGAAGGGGGTATGGTGGATGGTACCATTTCCATACACTCTAAACCTGCATTTGTGCTTATTGATACTGGAGCTGCATATTCATTTATTTCCACCTCATTTGCTGCAACTCTACCTGTCAAACATGTACCCTTGAAATCCAAGATCACTGTAGCCTCTCCACTAAGCTCGGAATCTGAACTCACTCACTACTTTCCGAAATGTGAAACTATAATTGGAGGGCACAATCTCCCTGCCGACCTTATCTATTTAGACATGAAGGGTTATGATGCCATTTTGGGTGTCGATTAGCTAATTGAATATGATGCTGATGTAAACTGTCGCCATAGGAGGGTCACTTTCAAAAGACCAAACCTTCCAACTCTATCACTACTTGGCACTCATTATCACAAACACCCTATCTTGATATCCTCCCTAAAGGCTTCTAAGATGATCAACCAGGGTTGTGATGCTTTCCATGTTTCAGTCTTGGCAACTGAAAGAAGAAACCAACCCTAGAAGACATCCTAATAGCCAGGGACTATCCTGATGTATTTCCAGAGGAATTACCTGGTATACCACCTGAGCGAGAGGTAAACTTCACCATTGAGTTACTCCCTGGGGCAGCCGCTATTTCAAAAGCTCCGTATCGCATGTCCCCTGTTGAATTGTAGGAGTTGAAGAGACAGATCCAAGAATTATTAGATCAGGGTTTTATCAGGCCTAGCACATCCCCGTGGGGAGCACCAGTGCTATTTGTCAGGAAGAAGGACGGGACAATGAGACTATGCATTGATTACCGTAAGTTAAACCAGTTGACAATAAAGAATAAGTATCCACTGCCCTGCATCGATGAGCTATTTGACCAGATCTCCGGTGCACAATATTTCTCCAAGATAGATCTAAGATCAGGCTACCATCAAGTAAGAATAAAGGAAGAGGATATTCACAAGTCTGCATTCTGGAGTAGATACGGTCACTATGAGTTTGTGGTCATGCCGTTTGGTTTAACAAATGCTCCAGTGGCTTTCATGCAACTTATGAACAATATTTATAGGCCATACTTGGACCAGTTTATAGTGGTGTTCATTGATGACATCCTTATTTACTCCAAATCCAAAGAAGAACATGAGGAACACTTGAAGGTTGCTCTG
The DNA here is from genome assembly GCA_014218235.1 of Colocasia esculenta. Classification (NCBI taxonomy): domain Eukaryota; kingdom Viridiplantae; phylum Streptophyta; class Magnoliopsida; order Alismatales; family Araceae; genus Colocasia; species Colocasia esculenta. The sequence goes on from CM024755.1 coordinate 72,191,240, forward strand.
CAAGTGCTTAGAGATAATCAACTCTATGGTAAACTTAGTAAGTGTGAATTCTGGATGGAGGAAGTGTCTTTCCTTGGTCACATCATATCCAAGGAGGGAATCTCTGTGGATCCATCTAAGGTGGAGGCGGTAAACAACTGGGAAAGGCCGACAACTGTGTCGGAGATTAGAAGCTTTCTGGGTTTAGCCGGTTATTATCGTTGCTTCATTAAAGATTTCTCAAAGATAGTTGTACCATTGACTAGGCTTACCAGGAAGGAGAATCCATTTGCATGGACTGACGAATGTGAAGAAAGTTTCAGGGCATTGAAAGAGCACCTTACCTCAGCACCCGTACTGACCCTGCCAGTTGCTGGGGGTAGTTTTGAAGTATACACCGATGCATCTGGGATCGGCCTAGGCTGTGTGCTGATGCAAAATGGGAAAGTTATATGCTACGCGTCCAGACAATTGAAGAAGCACAAGGACAATTATCCTGTATATGATCTGGAGCTAGCTGTTGTAGTCTTCGCCTTGAAAATATGGCATCATTATCTATATGGTGAGAAATTCATTGTGTTTTCTGACCATAAAAGCTTGAAGTATCTATTTTCTCAGCAGGACTTGAATATGAGACAGCGGAGGTGGTTGGAGTATCTCAAAGACTTCGAATTCACGATCCAATATCATCCAGGAAAAGCAAATGCTGTGGCAGATGCTCTAAGTAGAAAGCCAATGATCACATTGTCAAGTTTAATGGTGGACGAATGGAGGCTATTAGAAGACTTCACCAAGTTAAATATTGATGCTAACATCAAAGAGAAGGGATGCCTTGTTGATAGTGTTGGAGCACAACCTACACTATTGGAGGACATCACAACACTCCAAGACAATGACACTGTACTTGTGGAGATTAAGAATAATCTAGACCAGAGGCCGGATTTCTCATTAACTGAAGATGGAAGACTATTGTTCCAGGATCGAGTCTGTGTACCTGACCATGCGGAGACAAAGAAAATGATTATGGATGAGGCTCACAAGACCAGGTATACCATTCATCTTGGAACTACCAAAATGTATCAAGATTTGAAAAGAAGCTTTTGGTGGCCTAATATGAAGAGAGAGGTGGCGGAATATGTCGCCTGATGCTTAACATGTCAAAAGGTCAAGGCGGAACACTTGCGACCCGCAGGTAAACTCAAACCCCTAGAAATCCCATCATGGAAATGGGAAGGTATAGGGATGGACTTTATTTTCGGACTACCCAAATCTAGAGGTGGATTCGATGGTATCTGGGTTATTGTCGACCGCTTAACTAAGTCGGCTCACTTCTTTCCGGTGAAGAATAAGTGGTCAGTAGATGTTCTGGCTGCATTGTATGTGAAGGTAATAGTCAGATTACACGGAGTACCGGGGTCTATCGTGTCTGATAGAGACCCTAGGTTTACATCCCACTTTTGGAAAGGACTGCACTACTCCTTGGGATCTAAACTAAACTTTAGCACGGCTTTCCATCCACAGATAGATGGTCAGATAGAGAGAACCAACCAGGTGATTGAAGACATGCTTAGAGCATGTGTCCTAGATTTTGGAGGTAGCTGGCACGAACACTTACCTCTTGTGGAGTTCGTCTACAATAATAGTTATCAAGCTAGCATTCAAATGGCACCATTTGAAGCACTCAATGGCAGGAGTTGCCGATCTCCAATATGCTGGTATGAAGTTGGTGAAAAACAAATACTAGGACCAAAGATGATAAGGGAAACCACAGAGAAGGTAAATCTTATTAAAGAAAGAATGGCAGTGGCGCAGCAAAGATAAAAGGCATATACATATAATAGAAGAAGAGACCTGGAGTTTCAGGTTGGTGAACATGCATTCTTGAAAGTATCTCCAGGCCGTGGGATCAGACGTTTTGGCATTAAAGGCAAGTTGTCACCAAGGTTTGTCGGGCCTTTCGAAATCCTTGAAAGAATCGGCGAGGTGGCATATCGTCTCGCTTTACCACCACAAATGGATGGAATACACAATGTGTTCCACATATCCATGTTGAAAAAGTATGTACGGGATCCGCGGCATGTCAATGGAATATGAGCTCCTGGAATTCAACATAGACGGAACATATCAAGAGAAGCCAATTAAGATCGTGGACCGGGAACTGCGTCAATTAAGGAACAAGATCATCCCACTGGTAAGGGTTAGATGGAATCAACGCATGGATGATGACGACACGTGGGAAACCGAGGAAGCAATGCGCAAAAGATACCCGGAGCTATTCACAAGTAAGTACACCTCACTTGTACAATATCTTTCTATACATGAATTTGGGGACCAAATTTTATTAAGTGGGGGAGGGTGTAGCACCCCGGAAATTTTAGTTATATAAATTCAAATAAATGGAAATAAATAATTTCTATATTATCAAACTATTTAAAACATACGTATCATTATCGTATATGCTAAAACACATTGGAAAATTCCGTAAAAATTATAAATCAACCCCACACATTATTAATAAATGTTTCACAAAGAAATTTGTGCCATGAAAAATCATATTAGTCAAGTTTAAAGTGTTTCGCGACTTATTGTCGTAATTCATGAACAAGTCGAAAAAACATTATCACACTTACTCGGATGAGTCAGAAAATTAAATAAAAATCATATACGGACTTCAAATAATATCCTCTAATGACCCATCAAGGATTTTGGGTTAATAAAAATCATTCGGACTTAGTTTAAGAGTTATTGTGACCGATTATCCAAATTAGGAAACAAGTTGGGAAAAAACCGTTAACACGGAAACACGACGCAACCAAAAATTAAATAAAAGTGTTGGAGAGACTTCCAACATTATATGTTAATGATCCAATATCTTAATTGGGACAATGGACCACATATGACCCAAAAATCAAATGAAGCACGAAAATGCATGGAAATTCGTAACCATAAATAAGTTGAAATTGGAAAGTGGTAATTAGGGTTTAATTGGGATGCAATCTTGCACTCTTGGCTGCCCAAATTCGTGCCTACCCACTCATGGAGATTGCTTGATGTCCAAGACTCTCTAATGAAGGGAGAGATCTTCAAATTATGGAAAGACACAAGCCAATCCTGCAACCCTTCTTTCCTAGTTACAATAGGACTCCTAAATACCTTGGTTGCTTAAATACTCTTCACCCAAACCCTAGAGACGAGTTTACAACTTGCTGGGGTCATGTGGAGGAGCTCTTGGTGGCTGGGGAGCTGTGGATCGACCACAAGAAGGACATCTTCTTCCCCCGTTTGCTTGCTGCGACCTGTACAAGCCATCCACTTGAAGTCGATCAAAGGTAGGCTAAACCTAAACTAAACCTTGAAAGGCCTATACCCCTGGAAAGAGGGTCAAGTCTACGTTCTAAACCAAGTGGAATGCCCAAATTCCATGCAGTATACACATTGTAAGTGGCTGAGCCTTCCAGAGTAGAAGATCAGGCTGTAGCTCCAGAGCCCCTTGCTCCTTCTCCTCTTCCAACTCCAGCCCCTCCTTCTCCACCAACATCCTCCACTATACCTCCAGCTCCTCCCACCTTTAAACAACCCATTCCTAGAACCATATCCTCTCCTACACCATTTCCTTCACAATCCTCATCATCTCCTACTTCCTCCACACTTATTCCTCCACCTCCTCCTTCTGTTGAGGTTCCTCCAGCTTCCTCATCTGCTGGAGCCTCATCTTCTAGTCCATCCTCCTCTGGACCATCTGCTATCCCTTCTACTTCACTTCTGCCACCCTTTAATACTCCTACTCCTCCTTCTTGCATAATCATTATTCCTGAGGGTGCCCAACTTGTACATCTTGAAATCCAGGACATCAAAGATGAATTTGAAGTAGTGATACTTCGTTCAGTCCTAGCAGTTGGGACTCATATTCACAGGACAGATTCTTCTAGCCCTGTCCCTAAGAAGAGAAGACTTACTTCCACTCATTCTGTCTCTTCTAAACCTTGCTATCCACCCCTTTGGTTTTCCCTTTCTGTTAACAATAATCAACAATCTCTGTATAAAGAATTTCTTCAGAAAGTCACTTTTTCCACCACTTTTGGCCTCCCACACCTAAATCTCACCGACCATCTCAACACCATTCTTCCTTACTCTTTTCTATCCAAGACTCAACAGTCTAAAATTTTCTCCTTGACTGAAGCCAAAACTGAAGATCAGTGGGCTCGTGGCCACAAAGCTCTCTACAGCCAGTTTTTTCGTGCTCAGGCAGCTAGGTTTCCACCCAGAGATCACCCTTTAACTCTCTCTGAGTTGTTCCAGCTTCATCACAAAAACACTTGGGGGCCATTTATTCAGAAAGAAATCAAGCTTGTCCAGTTCTATCAGATGTATAACGACTATTGCTACATCAACAACCTTCCTGAAGTTCAGCTTGGCCAATTCCAGCTAGCTATTGAAGTTCTTAGCTCCAGGGATGCTCATACCAACTCCATCCATGTTGATTTTGCCACCTTGGAGGTTCCTGATGTGGTGTTCCTACCTCCTCTACATTCCTTAATCATGGACTCTGTTGTTGGGTCACTAATCTTTGAGCGAGCTGCTCGGGTAATGGCCAGAATTTCTGTGCAAGAGGGCCATTCCCTTTCCTTTCACAGATTTGCTTACAAGGAATACCTTTGGGGCTACATTAAGGCTGATGTTTTATCCCCCATCTTGTTTGAAAGTGAGCGGCTTTCACCTTCAGATTGGGAGAAGCTCTACCCTCTTTCCGCTCAACAACTTTGAGATCTCAATGCCTCTCAGGCTCGATCCAATCAACCATTGCTGTCTGCCAAATTTTTGGATTCAAACTCCCTTCACCTCGTCCGGGACCCTTATGTTATATGGGAATAAAGGTACAAGGTCTTTTTGGCTATGAAAAAGGAACTGAAGCAGCATCAAATCCACTACCCCTTCAAAATTGATTAGTTTCTTCGACTAGCTAGTTTTGATCTTTCAGTTCATATAAGATTTCCCTTGGCATGAATGGATATGGCACCTTTGTGGAAGCACAGCAACAACGTCACATTCAAAGGATGGCTCCTACTATGGGACCTTCCTATAACATCACCTTTGGTGCATTTCAGGCTCATTTTGAAGAGCAGGAATGCTAGGCGATCCCCATCCTTACTCGCTTCGCCTCTTTTTTATCTCCTGCCTTCTATCTCTCTAAAAACCCAATGATCAATAAACTTTATCCTTGTTATCATTTATCTTTTCTCTTTCTGTTTTTTGTCTCATTCATATATCTTTTTGCTTAATGACAAAAAGGGGGAGAAAAATGAACATTCTGAAATACAATTTTCAAATTTCACTAGCAAATCTTATCTAGATTTATTTCAGAATAGCTATATTCGTCATGTTTTGTCATCACCAAAAAGGGGGAGATTGATGATCAGCTCATCCCCATGTAATTTAAATGAATTATATATTTATTTTTGGTGATTAACAAAACTCAAATAAAGTTTGATCTAACAAGTCTTCTATGAAGTTTAAGCATAGGAAATAAATCAAGGAAAATCATACAAAACTTGGTAAGTATTTTTTTACTATAGCATTTGAAGTACAAAGCTTGTAATTCTTCTACGTACACATCGATTTCATTAGAGCTATAACGATTCCCTTACTTATATTGTTTTAATCTTCATAAGGATTCAGTAAGTGTCATACTGATTTCAGTTTCATAACGATTTCATAAGTGGTGCATCGATTTCGATCTCACAACGATTCGTTAAGTGAGTATAACGATTTTGATCTCATAACGATTCGCTAAGTGAGCATAACGATTTCGATCTCACAACGATTCGCTAAGTGAGCATAACGATTTCGATCTCACAACGATTCAGTAAGTCAGTATAACGATTTTGTTTCACATCGATTTCGATCTTGTAACGATTTGTTAAGTGAAGAACAACAATTTGCTCTCACAACAATTTGTTAAGTGAGAACAATGATTTGCTCTCATAACGATTTTGTTTCACATCGATTTGATTCTCGTAACGATTTGATAAGTGAGAACAACGATTTGTTCTCACAACGATTTAATTCTCGTAACGATTTGTTAAGTGAGAACAACGACTTGGTCTCACATCGATTTGCCTTCATAACAATTTGATAAGTTACAACAACGACTTGGTCATTATAATGACTCGATAAGTTACACAACGATTTGCTTGCTATAACGATTTGGTAAGTCACAACAATGACTTGGTCTGTGTAACGATTCGATAAAGCAAAACAATGATTTCATCATTTCATCGACTCGATAAGTGAAACAACGATTTGGTTAGAACGACTTGGTTATACTCTTATAACGATTTGTCTCTACAACGATTGGTTATGGTTGAATAACGATTTGTGTTCACATCGATTTGTTTATACATGTGCCACGATTTACATAAACATCGACTCATTCACATAATGATTTCATATGTCATACTCATAATGATTTCATGAGTTATAGTGGCTTGATATCTAAACATATTTCAAATATTTTGAAAGTCAAAAGTCTTCCCTCGCTTTTTTCTCCATGCATTTATTATGACTGAATATCTCACTGCACGATACATGCACAAATATCTTCTATTCCTATGCTTATATTGGAAACATCTTTTTAGAAAGCATAATGGCATTTCTATTTTGATGTATATTCGTTCTAACGTTGAATGACAACAAGAGACATCGTAGCTGTCTATCATTTGCATTTATTGTGTGCAGGTCTCTGACAGCACAACCATGTACAATGTTGGAAAAAATGGGAGATGAAGGATATCGAGAAGGATCTTCTCTTTGCATGCATGGAATGTAAAGGACCGTTGATTGAAAGCTCTACAATACCATGCAGTCTAACGTATACCAGAGCATAGAGACAACGAACATATCAACAGCTACTTCCTCAAGAGAAGATATATATTCAAATATGAAGACTCTTGAAAGAATAACTAAAAAATATAGAAGCAATCTTTCACGCCAAAGAGTCTTAATAGAAGAGCGATTTTTTCATTCCAACTCTTGTGTAGCTCTCACTCTCGCTCTCCACGTTCTTGTTTTAAATCCTTTGGAGAGCACCTTTGAGTTCTGAGAGTTTCTTTCATCGTAGATCTACTCTCTCAGTCTCTGCCTCAGATCTGGTACATATTGTAAACCAGGTCTAGGAGCACTTCTCCTGATATTCTCACATCATTGTGTTGTTCCTCTTTGGGGTTGAAGTGAGGACTTGTAGGTCACAGGTGGTTGTATTCCTCTTCAGGCTGTGAAGAGAAGGCCAACTGCGGCTGGATGTGTAAGTGTCCTTGAGGGGGACTGTACCATTAGATAGTGGAATCCTGAGTTGTTGCTCAAGGACTGGATGTAGGACTCCTATGGAGAGGAGGTCCGAACTAGGATAAAATCCTTGTGTAGTGTGATTATTTGTTTTATGTTTGTTGTTTGCTTTTCTACTAACACTAACAGTCAAAAAAAGTGTCTTGTGTGTGAACGTTTTATTGATAGGTATAGATAATCAAATTTTAAGAATCCCATTCACCCCCCCCCCCCCACCCCCTCTGGCCTTGCTAGCTAGGCAACAAGAATCACAAACTATAAAACATCGTTAGTTGTGAAATTGAAAGGTGCTAGAATGGGTAAAAAGAAATATGGAGTAGGGTATACACCTCCAAAAAATGTGGGAGAAATTGTGTATCCTAAAAAATACCCAACCACTAAGTTTGTAAAAGAAAAGATAATTAAAAATCCAAAAAAGGGTTAATCGATATGTTTATAGACAGAAACAGAAAACTAATAACACTACAAATTTAAAGAATGCATATGATCTATGTTGTAGTCATTGTAACCAATTAGGACACATAATTAGCACATGCACTACTAGACACCTTCGTTGGATTCCAAAAACTAACCATCAAGGACCCAAGAAAATTTGGGTACCAAAAATCTCAACTTAATTCTGTTTGCAGGGACGCCTGAGAGCATCCAAATGGTATTTAGACAGTGGGTGCTCAAGGCATATGACAGGTGACAGAAAATTATTTACAAGTATTAGAAATAAAATTGGTCAAGTCACTTGTGGTGATAATGGAAAAGGAAAAGTGTTAGGTTGTGGAACAGTAGGAACAAACGAAAAGGATCTAATAGAAGATGTTATATATGTTGAAGGATTAAAGCACAATCTCAATAGTATCAATGAACTTTGTGACAAAGGTCACTTGATAAAGTTTCAGAATGACAAATGTATTATTCAAAAAGATGGAAAAATAGTCTTTGAAGCTCAAAGGGTTAAGAATTTGTATACCTTACAGCTAGCAGAACCGAATGAAGTAGATTTGTGCCTTGCAACTACTAAGAATGAAGAGATTGATTTATGGCATAGAAGACTAGGACATGCAAGCACTTCAGTGATCAAGAAATTAATTAAACATGATTTGGTTGAATGTTTTCCAAAGCTGAAAATGAAGAAATCTGGAATATGTACAGCTTGTGCAAAAGGAAAGTGAACAAAAACATCATTTCAGTCCAAGACATTAGTGACAACCTCCAAACCATTGGAACTTATTCACATGAATTTGTTTGGACCTATAAGAATAGTAAGTCTTGGAGGAATGGTATATGGCTATGTAATTGTGGATGATTATTTTAGATATACTTGGGTATCATTTTTAGAAGCCAAATCAGAAACCTTTTCAGCTTTTCTGAAATTTAGTAAATTAGTACAGAAGAACAAGAAAGATCAGATAATCAGTATTAGATCTGATCATGGTGGAGAATTCAAGAATGAAGAATTTGTCAGATTCTGTGAAGAAAATGGCATAGAACACAATTTCTCTGCAGCAAGAACACCTCGATAAAATGGAGTAGCAAAAAGAAAGAACAGAACACTGCTGGATATGGCTAGAACAATGCTTACAAAATACAACTTACCAAGGTACTTCTGGGCAGAAGCAGTCAACAGAGCCTGCTACATCATCAAAAGGTGCGTGATCAGGCCAATTCTAAAGAAGACACTTTATGAGTTGTAGAAGGAGAAAAGGCCAAACATCTGTCACCTTCGACCCTTTGGTTGTAAGTGTTTTATTTTGAATAATGGTAAAGATAATTTAGGAAAATTAGATGCTAAAAGTGATGAAGGCTTTCTACGAGGATATATTTCCAAATCTAGAAGATACAAAGTATTCAACATATGAACTTTAACTATAGAACAGTCAGTTCATGTTTTATTTGATGAAACTAACCCTTCTATTAAGAAAATAGAGGAAGAAAAAGATGTTGTTGAAGAATTGTGTAGGGATCTGGAACAAACTTCTCTTGAAGAAAAATAGGAAGACAAGGAAGATCCACCAATAGAAGAACTTCAGCAACAAGAAGAAGCACATGAAGGACTACCTAGAGAACTGAGGTATCACAGAGATCATCTAAAAGAAAATATCGTAGGTGATCCTCAAGATAGGGTAAGAACAAGAGGTATGAATGTTCCCTGTGACTACACTGCATTTGTTTCTCAGATTGAGCCCAAGACAATCAATGATGCACTGGCAGATGAATCTTGGATCCTAGCCATGTAAGAGCAACTTAATCAGTTCCAACGCAGCCAGGTCTGGACTCTTGTGCCTAGACCTTCTGACCATTCAGTTATTGGGACCAGATGGGTCTTCAAAAATAAAATGGATGAATTAAGAGTGATCACAAGGAACAATGTTAGACTAGTAGCACAAGGATATTCCCAAGAGGAAGACATTGATTTAGATGAAACATATGCTCCAGTTGCTAGATTAGAGGCAATCAGAATTCTATTAGCTTATGCATGTTCTCTTAATATCAATTTGTTTCAGATGGATGTTAAAAGTGCCTTTCTGAATGGTTTCATAAAAGAGAAAGTTTATGTTCAGCAACCACCAAGTTTTGAAGATACTAAGTATCCAAATCATGTTTTCTGTTTAAAGAAGGCACTATATGGTTTGAAACAAGCTCCAAGAGCTTGGTATGAAAGACTAAGTGCTTATCTTATAACATATGATTTTTCAATAGGTAAAGTAGATAGAACTCTATTTATTAAGAAATTTTCAAAAGGGATCTTGATTGTACAAATATATGTTGATGATATTATCTTTGGTTCTACTAATGAGTCACTCTGCAAATTCTTTGAACACCTTATGCAAAGTGAATTTGACATGAGTATGATGAGTGAGCTTAATTACTTTCTTGCCTTGCAGATCAAGCAGACCAAGGAAGGCACTTACATTTTTCAAACCAAGTATATTTCAGATTTGCTCTCTAAATATGGTTTTGACAAGTGTAAGCCCTTAGGAACACCCATGAGCTCAGGAATTAAGTTAGATAGTAATCCAATTGGTAAGAAAGTAGATCAAAAGATTTATAGAGGCATGATTGGGTCATTACTCTATCTTACTACTAGTAGACTAGATATAATGTTCAGTGTATGTTTGTGTGCTAGATTTCAAGCTGATCTAAAAGAATCTCATGTTAATGCTGTTAAAAGAATTTTTAGATATCTTATGAATATAAGTAAATTGGGTTTATGGTATCCCAGATGTTCTGAACTTAAATTGCTTTGATATAGTGATGTTGACTACGCTGGATGTAAAATAGACAGAAAAAGCACCAGTGGTACTTGTCAATTTCTTGCAGGATGTTTAATTTCCTGATCTTCCAGAAAATAAAACTCAGTAGTTTTGTCTACGACAGAAGTAGAATACATTGCGGCTAGGAGTTGCTGCACTCAACTGCTATGAATCAAACATCAACTAGAAGACTATGGTAATACACTACATGAAATTTCAATGCTATGCGATAATACAAGTGCAATCAATTTGACAAAAAAACCAATCCAACATTCAAGAACCAAGCACATTGAGGTCAGACATCATTTCATCAGGGACCATGTAAGTAATGGTGACATTTTACTTGAATTTGTTTCTACAGAAAATCAATTAGCTGATATATTTATTAAACCACTCCCTGAAGATAGATTTACTTCAATAAGAAGAGAAATAGGAATGTGTAATCCTGATTGAATTGTTAAGTACATTGTTTGCTCTGTCTGTCGTTAAAATTTTCTAAGTCATGAACATTCGACCTCTCCAAAGTCGGAGTTTCGACATTCGACTCCTATGAAGTCGAAGTATATGATAATTCAAAAAAAAAAAAGGTTACAAAATGTTTTTGGGGGAAATTAAAATAACGGTTTATTCTTATAATCTAGTCGTTCATGTCCTCATCTATGGTTCGTTACACAACTTCTTTCTTTATTAGAACCTTTCCCTCTTACTTTGCAAATCACCCCTTTCAAAACATCTCCGACTCCTTCGTCCTCTTCCTAGTTCCCGTGTCTGTTCTTCACCCCGACAGAACCATCTTCAAGCACTTACCGATTTCCTTGATTTCTCTGAGGAAAGGTAGGATCTTTAACGTCTCTGAACTCATTTCACTTCTCCTCTATCACCTCACTTAGATTTTGTTTCCCGTACATTTGTCTAGATGGCCTCCTCTTTGGACGAAGGACTATGTACCAAATTTCTCTCATGATAGATTTCCGGATGAGGTACATAGTTCCTTCTTTATTCATCAAGTTCAGTTCAGCCTCTAGAAAGTAGAAGAGAAGAAGTTAGAAAAGAAGTAACAGCAGAAGAGGTAGTCCAAGATGTAGCTGTAGGAACCTCTCTTGAGCATGATCTCCCAGATGAGACCATCAATCAAGTGCTCAGAGACCTGAAAAGTAAAGGAGTGGCTCAAGAAGAAGATGTTCCAAGTGCTACACCAATTGAGCCATCTATGCATGAAGAATATCATTCTGTCTCTCCGCCACTAGTTCAGACTCAACCAAGGTCTTAGGGGGAGACAAGCAAGATCATGGATGAAGTACTGAATGTGGTCTTGAAGCAACAAGAGATGCTGACTGTGCTTCAAATGCAAATACATCAGATTGATGTAAATTTGATTTTATGTCAGAGGAAGTTCAGCAGATGAAGGATCTTCTCCTTCAATTAGTGTTCCAACAGGGCAAGGGCAGCTCTCCTACACCTCCTTCAGTTCCCATACATGAAGAGTAGTAGCCCAACTAGTCAGAGCCATAGCCAGAGAAGCATGATGATCAGCCAGCTGTGGAGTCAGCGATAGTGCCAGAACCCACTGTTGAGCAGCAGTAACCTCAGGAGGAGCAGCCTTCTGAGGTGATCAAGCCAAGGTCAGAGGAGCAGCCAGAACAATCAAATCAGTCTATGGAAGTGGAAGAACAACCCAATGTCAAGGCCTTTAAGAGAAAGGTGAGGAGGAAGCTCATGAAATCCAGTTATGTAATTTTTCCCTCTTCAGAACCTAATCCCATTCCTACACCTCCTTCTGATGCAACACCTCCAATTCCCTCTGAACCTGCTTCCGATCCAACACCTCCAATTCCCTCTGAACCTACACCTCAAATTCCTTCTGAACCAATCCCTCATGTTTCCTCTAATCCTCCTCCTTCTACTTCTCAGCCAGAGTAACAACCTGTTTCTCCCCCAATCACTTCAATTCCCTCATTTCCTATGGTATACACATACAAGTTCCACACTGTAAAAACACCTACTCTTCACACCCTAGCTCCTCACTTTTTCTCCTCTCTCCCTACATCTTCAATTCCCTCTTCGACCAAATCTACTCATCCACTTGCTTAGATTGTGCCAAGTGTGGCACTTTCATCTCTGGTAGGGCCAAAGACGAAACATAACCCTAGCTCTCTACTTCCTCCTTTTTGGTATACTTTTATTTATCACTCTGAGCAACACATGGCTCTTTTTCAAAGAATTACTTTTAATCAAAGCTTTTCTTGAAGTCCATGGGAAGCCAACCTACAAATCTGAAAACTGGCTCCCTACTTTGCTCAAAACTTCCCAAGTTCTTTTGGCTGATCTGAATCTTATCACTCAGAAAAGCCACAGTCTTTCTCCTGAAGTATTCTTGAACCTTTACCCAGGAGAAGCTATTAAATATAGAGAAGCCAGGTTTAGAAATCGGTTTCTGAATGTTTTGTTTCACTTGGATTTGAGATTCTATGATATGTTTGGAAACATCATAAGAGAGTAGCAGGACAGCTACAACAGAATGAAGAAGTTCAATGAAGACATGTTTAGACTGAACTTGCTTGATGTTAGTAAGGGGCAATGGGCTATGCTTGTTAAAGGGCAAAGAGAAATCACTCCCTCTATGACCATTGGTTTTCCCTCTGGACTGCACCCTAGTCTAATAGGGGCCATTTCCTATAGAAAGCAGTTTGCCCAACTTGTCTTCAATAGGCACATCAGGATAGCAGTAAGGTTCAAGATCAAATACAACATCAAGCTATCCTTTCATCGTTTTTCCATGATGAATGCCCCCAAGAATTCACAGTACCTCAAGGACTTTCAGCATAAATTTGTAGAATCTAAAAGAATGTCCGAAGATCAGTGGGCAGTATCTTATCCTGAAGACAGTTAAGAATGCAAGAAGCTGAAGCTATCTCCCTCTGTCTTCCTAAGTATGGGCTATGAGACCCTCTGGAAGTCTATATTTCTGAAGTGGACAGAGAGATACAATATCTACTACAAAGCCAAGGAAGCAGCTCATGTTGGATCGAGATGGCACTATAGATGTCCTAGAGGGGGGTGAATAGGACTTCTTTGCACCTTAAAATTTTTTATCTAAAAGATAAACAACACTAAATAACTTCGTTAGTAATTAGTGTGATGTGTGTGAAACAAATGAAAAACTTGGCGGAATCAATCACACAAGAAGGCACAAGAGTTTTATTCTGGTTCGGCCCTTCCTACATGAAAGTCCTACGTCCAGTCCCCAAGAAACCACTTGGGATTTCACTAAACTGCCAAGAACACTTGGCCATCTCTCAAACCCAAGAGGAATTACAAACCCACTTGCTCCCAACAAGTCTTCCCTTAGACAAGGGGTACAAAGACTATCTACACTTGTAGATCTTCCCTTCACAAGAGGGGTACAACACGATACAAACCTCCTGCAAGTTTCCTTTCACAGAAGTATGAAAACTTGTGTGTCAGCTCAACAATAATGAGTAAACACAGAAATTCAGAAAGAAGAACAAATGAGAGTAAAACTCAAGTTCTTTATGAAACAACAAAGTGGACTGAGAAGATCTGAATTGCAGTAGTCCACCAAATGAAGAAGACTTCAAATTGTAGGAGAGCAGAAGTCTAAGACTGAGGAGTGGCTCTCATTCTCTTGATTGGCTCTTCTAGCTTTCGGATGGGAGTGAAGTGTAAGCTTCTAAGTCTTCTTAGCATTTGTCTCTATGTCTCTGTATGTCCAAGCTTCAGCTTCTCATATATATATAATCTTGAAATTTTTGCCCATTTGAATTTGGCCGTTGAAAGCTAGCCATTTGAAGGAGATAGCCGTTGACAGGAAGCTTTGATCTTCTTAGGTTTTTCCATCAAATCTTTAGCTTCATGAGTCCCAACGTCTCTAGGCTATATGTTGTAGCTTCATGCTTGAAGGACATGTTTCATGATTGTTTTGCAGGTTCCATGCTTTGTGCAGAGATTTAGCCATTCCTTATTAAATGTTCTGCAAACCTGAAAGGACAGGATAAGAGCAAATGCCTCCATATATGCTTTCATAGGTAGGTGAGATAAAGGATAAGATATGAAATCATTCAGACAGAAGTTTAGAACATTTAAGAATGAGCAGATAGTTGCACATGTTTTTCTTCTGAAAGTCATGGTATTTCTGACAGTAGTAGGTAGGTTCTGACAGATAGCCCATAAGACTTATCAAGTATTTAATTTTTGATCATTCGTCAACCAGAGATCAACTTATCTTTCTGACAGAAAAGAGATAGCAATTATATCTTATATATTACAGATCCCAAAGGAGATACTACTCAGAAAATAATTTTGAATAAAATATTTTTCCCGCCAAAAAGAATAATTGAACTTTAAGAAAACTTTTTCAATGTAAGATATACTTCAATGCAGAGTTCATGTAATGATATATGTTAACTAGTACTTATAAATAGAAGTTTGAATTCTCAGCTAAGTACAGATATGTAACAATCAACAAGAGATACTTCGACTTTTAAGAAGTCGGAGTAAGACTAATAGAGACAATAAACTTTGACTTTAGGAATACTACTACTTTGACTTCATTGAAGTCGGAGTGAGAAAGCAAAGACTTCGAATTCTTTGGGAAGTCGGAGTGCCAACAAACAGATAGCGGACTTCGACTTATATAAAGTCAGAGTATGACCAACTTTGACTTTTAAGAAGTCAGAGTTACTTCAGACTTCGACTTTCCAGGAGCTGGAGTAAGGCTTAAAATGATACAAAGACTTTGACTTTCCAAGAGTCAGAGTAAGGCTACACTTCGACTTTTAAGAAGTCGGAGTTCTGCTAGTTCTTCGACTTTTCAAAAGTTGGAGTGTTGCCAGATTTCAACTTTCCAAAAGTTGGAGTGTCCAGTCTTCGACTTTTCAAGAGTCAGAGTTAGAGTGATATACAGTATACGTTGTGGATTTAGAAAACTTTCACATTGATATGCATCTGTGGACTTAGAATCTGTGTAGGCATAGTTTTTGTCAGAAGGTATGCTTATATATATAATAGCTTTTTGATTTCTATAAAAGGTGAAAATATTAAAAGGTTTGGTGAAAATATTAAAAGGTTTTGGTGAAAATATTAAAAGGTTTTGTCATAACAAAAATATTGTGATAGATATTTTAGTAAATTGAGAGATAAGAAAAAGAGTTGCTTAACAGCTCACTCTCAAGGTCTCCATTGGAACATCACAGTTCATGAATTTCTACACAAGGCAGCCACTAGGAAGTTCATTCCCCTTAGGAGAACTTTGAGTAGTGACAACTACACTAGGAGAGTCAATTGGTATCATCGCCGTCATCTTAAGTTTTATAGGAAAATCCCCTCCGTAGGACCCTCCTATGACATAGATGGTTCCAAATTCTTGCACATATTTCCTAAAAATGAGAAGAAGCTCTGGAATCTTTTTCAACCCTTCTTTGATCAGATCCCACCTTCACTCTATCTTCCAAGTTCTTCTTCATGAATGTACAATGTTCTTCAATATTATCAATATACAATTGTTGCTCTCTATCTGTCTGTCTCTCTCTCTCTCTCTCTCTCTCTCTCTCTCTCTCTCTCTCTCTCTCTCTCTCTCTCTCTCTCTCTCTCTCTCTCTCTCTCTCTATCCCTTATCCTTTCTATTAATGCCACAAAGGGGGAGAATGAAAGACAAGAATAGATATATAGAATAGAATAATTGTGTCTACAAAATTGTTTACTCTGTCTATATAAAACTTTTTGTCATTAACAAAAAGGGGGAGAATTGTTGAGCAAAATGTTTTGAAAATTTTGTTGAAGCAACTATCTTAAGAATTGTTGAACAAAAATATTTAGGAACATTGTTGTGCAATTATCTTTCACAAATACTTGATCATTGTGTTTTTGCTATGACAAAAATCTTTTAATATCTCCTAAACAAATTTATCGAATTATACCACACTTTATTTTGTATGAAAATCAATGTGTTTTAGTAAAGGCATACATGTATTATACCATACAATCTCTAGTGATATGTATGTGTGTCAAGTCACAGGACCTAAGTGTCAACACTGTCACACATGATAAGAAAAATTTTCTAAGTCCACAACATATACTTAATACTACTAACTCCGACTCCTGGAAAGTCGAAGTAGGCTATCATTGTTGTGAACTACTAGCTTCACTCCGACTCTTGAAAAGTCAAAGTGATATGACTCACTCTGACTCCTCGAAAGTTGAAGTGATTTGGACTCTCCGACTCCTCGAAGTCAAGTAGTCTAGCTTTGATCCAACTCCTGGAAAGTCTAAGTGATCTGGACTCTCTGACTCCTCGAAGTCAAGTAGTCTAGGTTTGCTTCGACTGCTCAAAAGTCGAAGTAATCTTGGCTCACTCTCACTCTTCAAAAGTCGAAGGGATCCAGCTTCACTCCGACTCATGAAAAGTCGAAATAATATATTGCCTCACTCTAACCCTCCTAACAGTCAAAGTCTAGTACTGCTTGTCTTGATTCTTCACTCTGACTATTTAGAAGTCGAAGTATAACATCAACTTCTGTGTAATCATACTTGGATAACTTTTTATTATTTTTTCAGAGCATAATGTTTTATTTATCTTGATTATGTCAATAGGCTATCTTTATTCTCATAGGATCTTTGAAACAACAAAAGTCTCATGCATGACTTACAAAATAATTTCATCTCTGCTATTGAATTTAAATATTCTGATAGGCGGGAAAATGTGTATTTATAATAATTGTATAAGAAATCTTTGTTGAGATTCGAAAGAGTTGTATATGTTCTCCTATTCTTTGTTAGAAATATAGTTCTATCTTTGTTAGACAGATAATAAGCAGTAAATGCTATGGTAGGTATAAGCAGTATGGGTTATCTATCAGAACTCACTTACCACATCCCCTTTCTGTCAGAACTCCATTTCTTTCAGGAAAAGTCATGTATTCCCCATACTACTGTCTCTCTATCCTTAAATGCTCTGAAAATCTATCTTTCTGAAGTTCTTTATACTTTACATATATTTCTGTCTCACCTACCTCCGAAGGGACAGAGGTACTTGCGTTTTTCTTAACCTTGCAGATATTTGGCTACCTACTGAAGCATGCTTACGTTCAGTCATGAGTATGAAGATTGCAGTCATTTAATGAGCTGTCTCAATAAAGCCATGAAGCTATCTATATAGCCTGAAGCCATTGAGACTCTAAGAGCTGAAGGAACAATGGTCATCTCCGAAGGCTCAAGGTCTCAACATCCAAGAACAACGACTATCTTTGAACCAACCATTTTTCATACCATTAGTTTCAAACGAGAAGCTCAAATCATTGATGCATATATAGGAGTTGAAGTTTGAAACAACATGACACACCAACACCAATCAAAGAAAACAAAAGAAAGAACCACTACAAGCATACATAACCACACCTTCTACAGAAATGAAAGAGAGAAGCTCACATGATCTGAAGAAAGCCTACTGCTTCAAACTTCGACTTCCAAACTCTCTACATTCTGAAGTCTTTTCTCTTTGGTGGATATTGTATTCTAGATCTTATCAGTCCACCACCTTTTTTTTTTTTAGCAAAAGAACCACCAATGGGTCAGCGACAAGGAGAGTGCACCTCCCCCCAGCGGTTGGAGATGTTCTCACTCCACTCGGCGAGCACCAAAGGGGAAAATTTTTATTTCAATAGGAAAGTCATAGTACACCCGACTCCAAAGATCAACCTCCACAAAAATACCATAATCAAGTCCAACCCAGACAACCAAGAAAAAATAGATCCGACTAATGATGCCTAAAACTAGGCAGGACGATCTTATCCACCAACAAGGCACCCCTTGAAATTGCAGACAGGCTGCGAAAATCAGAAAAAACAGTACTAGCTTCATGAATACAAGCAAAATTAGCCAGCGAATCGACAACCTGGTTTCCTTCCCGATAGTTGTGCAAGATGATAGGCTTTATGAGCTGAATCATATTACAAATCCCCCGCCACCAAGGGAAGACAGCCCAATGTGGAAAACACCCACAAGAAATAGCTCTAAGAAGAATGACAGAGTCTGAATATAAAACTGAAATGTGGAGATTCCGTTCAATAGCCAAACGTAACCCATCATGGATCGCTCTAGCCTCTGCCAAAATACTACTTCCAGTGCCATAGAAAAAAGCAAAACCGCACATGAAAACCCCATGACTATCTCTGATGCAACCACCACCACCACAGATACCCAGATTACCTTTGCAAGCCCCATCAACATTGAGACAATAATTCACAGTAGGAGGCGTCCACTTCACTACCAAGGGAGCTTTGATGTTGACCAACACCTGGATATTATAGGACTGAAGAATAGCAGCATGGTTCAGGGGGATAAAGACAGAAAACACAGATTCTATAACCCTACGCACAGACATCATAATGGACCGCTTAACAGCCTCCATGGATCTGAAAGTACCATCCATGCGAGCATCACACCTAAACTTCCATATTTCCCAAGGCATAAGGAGATAGGAAAGTAGACCAGCGAAGTGCAGAGAAGACTTCATATTAGTACTGGAAAGAACACTCCAAAGTCTCAAAGTGACATGATCACTCCAATTAATATTATTGTTCAGCAGGGGGGCGATCCAGTCCACCACCTTTTGAGTTAGAAAGAGTTAGAGCAATCCTTTTTCATTTTGTCTCTCTTTCTGATTTCTATGTTTGCACACCCCTTGAGCAGACACACTGTAATTTTTTCACTGATTGTAACCAGCAGGGGGTTTATTCCCTGTAGTGCCCCTTTTGAGAAAGGAAGACCTGCGACTGTAGGTATTTATATTGCCCCTTAGTGAAGGGAAGACTTGCTTGGGAGCAAGTGGGATGTAATGCCTCTCAGGTTGAGAGAAGGCCAAGTGTTCTTGGCAGTTAGTAAAATTCCTAGTGGTTCTTGGGGACTTGATGTAGGACTTTCATGTGGGAAGGGCGGAACCAGGATATAATTTCTGTGCACTTTGTGTGATTGTTTCCACCAAGTATTTCACTTGTTTCACACACTACACTAAGTACTAGCATCACTATTTAGTGTTATCTAGTTTCAGATAAATTTTTAAAGGTGCAAAGAAGTCCTATTCACCCCCCTCTAGGACATCATTAGCTCCTTCTCGATCCAACACATATCATGAACACGTATAATGTGCTGTATGTATCTAGCGTTTACACGCTAGTACTCCCAACACAGATGCAAAGCCAGAAATCATCATAACCCATGGTTAACAATATATTCTTGACTCTCTGTCGAGGGGGCTAGACTGGAACCCTTGGACACTCTCCGTGCCCTATCCATCATCTCAAGTAATTTATATGTAGATACCCACAATCAAGTATGGCCATATTTCAAGAGTTTAATAATATCAAGATAATTAAGGCAATAGTTTAAGAGTTCAATCTTGCAGCATAATGGCGTGTTTTCAATTTTTAATCCAATCACTTATTAGTAACTTGACCTTCTATTCAAGAATTTCAAGAGAAGAAAGATATGTGCACACTAACTTCGGGGCACTTGAATGGTACACCGTGCTTGTCGGCCATGTGAGAATCTATGGTCAGAGGAGACTTATGGAGGCCTTGGTCAATGGGTCACTAGTCCGACAGAAGGAATATCCGACAGAGAGTTCACCACAAGTCAAGAAGGGGCTTTCCTATCTTGCTAGAGTGTATGAGCATGCTATGCGTGAGAATCGCTCAAGTGAGTGCGTGTAAATCTGATTATGGAAACCCCATTTATGGAAACTTCACTTATAGAAACTCCATTTATGGCAAGTATCGGGAGTGCTAAATTAGAAAATAATGATCATTCATGACAATTTTAACAAGTAGTTATGTGTTTTTAACGTGTTAGATAATCAAGGTAAGAAAGTGAATAATCAACAGGTAGAGAGCATGATCATTAAATTAATAGTAATTAAAAATCATGTGAATACGTTTTAACTTTTACACGGGTTGATAAATGCATGTTAATAGTATATACTACGAACATGATCAAATTGGGCCAAGAAACGACGAAAATCGACAGAAACTAGGACGTATGCTCATCAGAAGGCAAATGTAGTCCCATCCCTTCCACTTCAACGGTCATAACTCACTTATTTATTCTGAAAATCTAACACATGAATATACTATATTGAATCCCTTTGAACAGGGAATCCAAGAAAGAAAAAGAAATCAAAATCCAATGTAAATGAGAAAAATCTAGGTGATATACGACAGACTATGTAGTCTGCCTATAGGAAAACAAGAACGCGACCATCACATGGTCATGACCCGGTTGCAACCAAGAGGCTGTAGCCTTCTGGATTTTGACGTAACAAGGGTCGTGTCGCCTTCTGGTAGTGACGTGTCAACCCAGTGCAACAAAGATGACTTTTGGCTTGCGTTTTCAAGCCAAAACCGACCTCGATTCGAGTTAGGTTTGACCTATAGGACTTAAAAAATATAAACTAATTGTGTGGTGATCCAAATCAAGTGAGACCACTTCTGTTAGTTAGAGGAGTTTCTACCCAACTGATAGTAACAAGTAATTAAGAAACAATAGTCGTTTAGCTGGGTAACAAGATGCATTGTGACTGTGTGCATGATTTTGACACAGTACTCATGTACGGGTGATAAAATTTGGGGAAACTGGTGCCAAATGAAATTAGACTCATAGAGGAACAAGTTCGATGTTGAATGCTCAGTCTGGAAGTGACTCTACCAAAGAATATAGAACTTGTATTACAAATCCGAGTTTAAACAAGACAACACAACGTTCTAACATACAAGATTTAATTCACGAAATCCACATGATAGAAATTTGGGAAAAAAGTAAGAATGTGATCTATACAGATGTATGCATGCATGAACGAGTTTAATTAGAGTTTGGCATGGAGATAACCTACCTTTGGGTTGAATAAACATTCATCCACCAGAAAAGTGTAGTTTCGACCCGTTGGAGGAGATCGCCTAATACTCAAGAACTACTAGGTAAAAATTGGGAAAAATAGTGCCATAAGAAATTAGACTCGAATATATTTCCAAAAGTATATGGCTTGCATGGTTTGGTTGAGGTTTTACTAACCTTTGATGATGATCTTGAAAGGTCTTGTTTGCAAGTCGCAGGTGGAGATGAGCACGAAGTTGCTTCTTGCCCACCCATCCTCTTGCGCTTCTCAGCCTCCAGAGAGTCCAAGCATGACCTCAGCAACCATCCCATGGGTAAGAGGGGGTGTATTTAAAGGGGGATGGGTTTTTAGTTGCCTAATTAGATTAGGAATCCATTAGGCACAAATTTGGGTGTATCCTTCTTTCAATTGAGGATTTCTCTCCCCAATTCATGATGAGAGTCATATGGAAACTTACCTTAGGTGGTAACTATGAATTTGGGCTCGGTTTGAAGTCCAATAAGTGTCTATTGGGTGAGAATTTACTCTTTTATGGTCCGTTAGTGAGAAATTCCGAATTTCGGGTTATTTTCTTAACATGAATTTATTCATGGCCCAAAAGTCATCTTTACGGTGAGATTCCATCGTAATTTTTATAATATTTTTGGAATTATTTCTATACATATGATAATAGGTTTCCGACTTATTTCTTAATTATGACAATAAGTTACAACATTTTTTAAACTTGCCCAAACGATTTTTCATAGCCCAAATTTATTAGTGGGTCATTAGAGGATATTATTTGAAGTCCAACTATGATTTTTATTTAATTTTCTGACTCATCTAAGTACATGTGATAATGATTTTCCGACTTATTTATGTATTACGATAAGAAGCCGCAAAACACTTTAAACTTGGCTAATCAGATTTTTCTTTGTTCGAATCTCTTCACGAGTCATTTAGAAATATTATGTTAGAGTTGAACTATAATTTTTAAATTTCTTGTTGTGTTTTTGTGTATATGATAATGGTACGTACGTTATTGCTATTTTTAGATTATTAAATTGTTAATTTTTTTCTAATTTATCTGTAATGCTAAATTACAAAATTTTCAGGGTGCTACATCCTCCCCCACTTAAAAGAATTTAGTCCCCATAGTCATACCAATTTCCTAGTGAACTTGGTAACCGAATTCTCGATTTGGTTCAAGATCCGATCTTTAATACATTTATGCTCATATCCACATTCTTGTACCCTTATTGTTATTTTCATCTATGGGTCATCAATATTATTCATTTAATTCCTTCCAACTCTTTCCTTCTTCTGTAGTTAACAACACTCCATCTTAATTCACGTGATTAGCATTGGTAAGACTACTACGTTATTTTGAATTTTTCCTCTAGTCATCTCCCTCACTTAAGAATATATTAGTAAGAAGGTATCATAAGAGAGCCCTGCCACTGGCGCGGTGATCTCCCCCCCTGCCAAATGGAGGGGGGGAGGCGGGAGGGTGCGGGATCGATCCCGTGCCCTCTCCTCATTTCTCCCCATCCCCAACCAGCTTACCTATATAAAAAAAAAGGTATCATAAGACAAGTCTAGAGGATTAGCAAAAGTAGCATCTTTTACCATACCTCCTCCTAGGAGTTTCGCCTAGATCACAACATTGAAATGCCCTTGTGGCTTGGGCACGACTTGGTTTCTCCTAGCCTAGTCTTTTAGCATGGGACAGTTGGGAATGTTGTGATCACGACTTCCACAATGCAGAGAAGCACCGGCCTTCTTCCAGCACTCATCCGTGTGGTGTCCTAGTTTGTTGCAAAATTGCAATACTCTATGATCTATTGCTCTTCCACCTTGATCTTTTTATTATTACCAATGTCGTTTCCTCCATTCGTCCTCTTATTATCGTTGCTGCCAGGGTGAATAGTCTCAATAGTGTGAGGTGCTTCCGTCATTACATAAACTGGGCTTGCTACTTCTTTCCTTTTGAATCCTTCCAGCTTTGCTAGGGTATCCTCCACTAGTTGAGCCCATTGGACCACCTCCGTGTAAGTACAGATGTTGAGTGGTCCCAACTTTTCTATAAACATAGATCGCAACCCATCCATAAACCTATTTGCCTTTAGCTTTTCCATGCCCACCAGATGTGTAGCATATTAGGCCAGACATGCAAATTGAGCCTCATACTCAACCACGGACATTCCCCTCTGCCTCAGTGTTGCACCCTTGGTTGCTTTTGTTTCCTATATCGTTTCAGAGAAGTACTTCTCCCAGAATATCTCCAGGAACTCATCCCATTCCAAATCAGCAATGTTAGGTAGATGGGCCGATGTGGCCTTCCACCAGGATCTGGCATCCCTATTCAGTTGAAAAGTAGCCAGTAGCACCTTCTCTCGTTCCATACATTGCATTACCTAGAAGATCCTTTCCATCTCTTCCAGCCAATTCACTGCTTCATTTGGGTCAGGAGATCCAGAGAAACAAGGTGGGTTCAGGCTACAGAAGATGCTATGCAGATCACTAGCTCCATTCCAGGCTCCAGCTTGTACTACATTTTGTAGGGCCTATGTAAGTCCTGCCACAGTTTCCTACATTGCTTGCCACTAATTACGGGAATGAAGGTTTATGTGAAAACAACAACCGATCATTGTCTTAGGTTATGAAGTACATGTTAGGAGTGGGGTGTTTTATTTAGCATGTACTGTGAACCTAAGAAATATGTTCATCCCTTGCTCTACCCATACTCACTGGGTGTCATATAGGAACCGTTCATGACGTAAGTTGTTTGGGTATACCCTAAACCTTGGACTTCTAAATCCTTGCTTATTCTTAGGCTCTGATACCACTAAACTGTCATGTCCCAAAGCATGGCAACGGAAGAGTTATTTGATCGTTGAGACGTGAGCAGTTGGCAAATAAGCCTCTAGCCAGCACTCACATTTAACACAACTAATTTGTGCTTATCATAAATCTCAAACTCTTTATTTCATTTCAATATAAAAACGAATACATACTCCATTTCAAGTTGAACTACAGGACTAAGACTCAATAAAAGAGAAAATTACATTGTATCCTCACTCCTATTACATTATTCTAGTACTCTCATACTCAAACTAAAATACTATGATGCTAAGATAGCATGACGCCAATACTAGGGTTTGAGAGCGCTCTTCACTCTTGTTCATCCCCTGTATAGTCTTGGTTCTCTACGTCATCCATTTCATGTTCTCTTGAAATGTTGGAAAGTAGGTAATGAGCGCACTCGCCTAGTAGGATTTACATCTTCCAACAATGATATAAGTATTTAATAGTTTAAAAGCTAGAAGGTATGAACATGATATGTACTATGCAATTAAAATGACGGTAATAACACATGAACAATGTATCATGCAAGATAGTAAGATCAAGAGATATAATGATCAGTCTAGCAAGAAGATTGTATTCAAGAGTTCAAGATAGAGTGAACAATGATCTAGCAAGATGGTAATTTCACGAGCAAGAGCAAGATAGCATGTAACAAGATTGGCCATTTCATGAGCAAGCAAGCAAGTAACAAGCATGTATCTTTCATGAGCAAGACAGTCAGTTCATGAGTCATTAACATGCATTAAGAATCTATGCCACCTTGGAATGCATATCATGAACACGTGTAATGCGGTGTATGTATCTAGCATTTACACGCAAGTACTCCCAACGCAGATGCAACGCCAGTAATCATTATAACCCATGGTTAACATTATATTCTTGACTCTCTGTCGAGGGGGCTAGACTGGAGCCCTTGCACACTCTCCGTGCCCTATCCAACATCTCAAGTAATTTAAATATAGATACCCATAATCAAGTATGGCCGTATTTCAAGAGTTCAATAATATCAAGATAATTAAGGCAATAGTTCAAGAGTTCAATCTAGCAGCATAACATCAAGTTTTCAATTTTTAATCCAATCACTTATTAGTAACTTGGTCTTATGTTCAAGAATGTCAAGAGAAGAAAGATACGTGCACACTAACTTCGGGGTACTTCATTGGTACAACCTGCTTGACGGCCATGTGGGAATCCATGGTCAGATGAGACTAATAGAGGCCTTGGTCAAGGGGTCACTAGTCCGGCAGAAGGAATATTCGACAGAGAGTTCACCACAAGCCAAGAAGGGTCTTTCCTATCTTGCTAGAGTGTATGCTCATGCTGCGCGAGAAAATCGCTCAAGTGCGTGCGTGTAAATCCAATTATGGAAACACCAATTATGGAAACTTAGTTTATAGAAACTCCATTTATGGCAAGTATTGGGAGTGCTAAATCAGGAAATAATAATCATGCATGACAATTTTAACAAGTAGTTATGTGTTTTTAGTGTGTTAGATAATCAAGGTAAGAAAGTGAATAATCGATAGGTAGAGAGCATGATCATTAACTTAAGAGCAATTAAAAATCATGTGAATATGTTTTAACTTGTACATGGGTTGATAAATGCATGTTTATAGTATATACCACGAATAGGATCAAACCAGGCCAAGAAACGACGAAAATCGATGGAAACTAGGACGTAGGCTCATCAGAAGGCGAATGCAGTCCCATCCCTTCCACTTCCACGGTCATAAATCACTTATTTATTATGAAAATCTAACAAATGAATATACTATATTGAATCCCTTTAAATAGGGAATCCAGCAAAGAAAATGGAATCGAAATCCAATGTAAAACGAGAAAAATCTGGGTGATATACTACAAACTATGCAGTCTACCCATAGAAAAACAAGAACGCAACCATCACATGGTCATGACCTGGTTGCAACCAAGAGGCTGTAGCCTTCTGGATTTTGACGCGACAAGGGTCGTGTCACCTTCTGGTAACGACGTGTCGACCCGACACAACCTTAAGTTGACTTTTGGCTTGCGTTTTCAAGCCAAAACTAACCTCAACTCGAACTAGGTTTGACCTATGGGACTTTAAAAATCTAAAATATAAGTGTAGTGATCCAAATCAGGTGAAACCACTCCTGTTAGTTAGAAGAGTCTCTAGCCAACCTACAGTAACAAGAAATTAAAAAACAATAGTCTTTTACCAGGGTAACAAGATGTATTGTGACTGTCTATATGATTCTAACACGGTACTCATGTATAGGATAATACTCTCTGTACAGGTGATAACAATTGGGGAAACTGGTGCCAAATGAAACTAGACTCATAGGGAAACAAGTTCCATTTGAGTTCTCAGTCTAGAAATGACTCCCACAAAGAGATATAGAACTTGTAAGATAGATCATAGTTTAAACAAGACAACACAATGTTCTAACATGCATGATTTAATTCACGAAATCCACATGATAGAAATCGGGGAAAATAGTAAGAACATGATCTATACGCATGTATGCATGCATGAATGATTTTAATTAGAGTTTGACATGGACATAACCTACCTTTGGGTTGAATAAATATTCGTCCTCTAGAAAACCCAAGTTTCGACCCGTTGGAGGAGATCGCCTAATACTCACAAACTATTAGGTAGAAATTGGGAAAAATAGTCCCATAAGAAACTAAACGCGAAGAGCTTTCCAGGAGTATATGGCTTGCATGGTTTGGTCGGGGTTTTACTAACCTTTGTTGACAATCTTGAAAGGTCTTATTTACAGGTCGCAGGTGGAGATGAGCATGAAGTTGCTTCTTGCCCACCCTTCCTCTTGCAATTCCCAGCCTCCAGAGAGTCCAAGCACTACCTTAGCAACCATAGAGGTTGTCCCATGGGATAGAGGGGGTTTATTTAAGGGGGGATGGGTTTTTATTTGCCTAATTAGATTAGGAAAACATTAGGCACAAATTTGGGTGTATCCTTCAATTGAGGATTTCTCTCCCCAATGTGTGATGGGAGTCATATGAAAACTTACCTTAGGTGGTAATCACTAATTTGGGCTTGGTTTGAAGTCCAATAAGTGTCTATTGAGTGAGAATTTACACTTTTATTGTCCATTAATGAGAAATTTCGAATTTTGGGTTATTTTCCTAACATGAATTTATTGATGGCCCAAGAGTCATCTCTTGGCCAAATTTTCTTTATGAATGGTGAAGGAATGATGGTAAGAGTCCATTGTAATTTTTATAATATTTTTTAAATTATTTCTATACGTGTGATAATAGGTTTTCAACTTATTTCTTAATTATGACAATAAGTCGCAACAATTCTTAAACTTGGCCAAATGATTTTTATTTGCCCAAATTTATTGGTGGGTCATTAGAAGATATTATTTGAAGTCCAACTATGATTTTTATTTAATTTTCTGACTCATCTAAGTACGTGTGATAATGATTTTCTGACTTATTTATGAATTATAATAAGAAGTCACAAAACACTTTAAACTTGGCTAATCAGATTTTCTTCATTCGAATCTCTTCATGAGTCATTTAGAAATATTATTTAGAGTTGATCTATAATTTTTACGAAATTTCTCGTTGTGTTTTCGTGTATATGATAATGGTGCGTACGTTATTACTATTTTTAGATGATTAAATTATCAATTTTTTCTAATTGATCCATAATTTTAAATTATAGAAATTTTGGGGTGCTCCAAAGGAGAATTCAAACTTAAGATTCATCAGAGCCTCAAGGTCCTTGATATGCTCTGATAAAGTATACTATAGTAGAGATGCAAAAGGGTGATACCATAAGTTGCCAAAGATGGACGTGAATTTCAAGACAAAAGACGTATATCCAGACCTGCGCTCAAAGACTGATCAGCAATGACAAGCATAAGCACAAACATTGAAATAATGATGCTTGTAAATTGTGACAGGTTGACTCATCCCGTATACTTACCTGAATTGCGACGACTTTGCCAGCCGCATATTATCTTCCACAGTCAGAATAGTAATCAGAACAAGTCCCTTGAATCACGACATCTGTGTACATTGTGATTTTTGTCAATGCTCCAAGTTTCACCCGAGGCCAAATTAACTTGCATGATTCATGCTTCTAGTGGACCTAGGACTAGGCCTTCGGGCTTTGCACAACCATGGGCTTATAAAATGCCTCTCTCCTTGCTCTTCCAAGCATCTTTCCATGTGCTGACCTGACTTTCTATGTGCAACATATCGAGTAGGCAGCTGTGGAGTGCACCGACCCTACGGGTGTCTCTATGAGTTTGAGTGTTCCAGATCCTCAAGTGGCAGAGGTCGTTGCTCGTGCCGAGGTTGCGGAGCGTGACCTTGCCACATGGGTAAGTTCTAACAATAATGTACATATGAAATTGAATTACTTGTAACTTACATGTGTTGCCTTTTGTGCAGACTACTGATCTCCAAGGTGCCATCACACAGGTCAATCTGACATGGGCAGAGGTGGCAGCCCTGACCGAGCAACTATCCAAGCTGTGGACCCAGGCTTCCTAGTGTTGGGTTCTCATATGGGAGAATGTAACAAGTGCTTAAATGTTTTTGATGATGAGCAATACTAATTGATGTTATGTTAATGGTTCAAACATGATGACAATGACAAAGACATGAATCAAATGATCAAGTGAAAAAAATGCTCTTATGATCACTTATGTATTCATTATATCTCACTTAGAATGTCTTTTAATGTAGGTGTGAATGTACATAAGACAAGCAACAATATCCATGTGCAAAAGAACAAGATAAGCTGCTGGAATAAGTAGCTATCAACAGATGAATAGTGTGCTGTCAACAGATGAATAGTGCACCTATCGACAAATGAATAGTGACCTATCGACATATACACACAGAAAATGGTTTCTCGGAAGGCTAGTCTTCTGGATTTTGCAAACCTATCAGCACCTGTCAATAGCAGCAAGTCGGCTGTCGACAGATTGAGTTTTGGGAAGATCTAATGGCCAGGATATGATCTATATTTGGGTGATCCCTTTAAGCACGACTCTCAATGTTTGGACACCCATATATAAGGATCATATGAGGCTATTTTCGCAGCAAGAAGCCACCATATCAAAACCCTAAGAAAAACTCAAGAGAAGAGCTACTTCCTGCTGCCCTGCTTCATCCCTCTGACCAGAGCGAAGAAGATCCATCTTCCAAGCGGAGTTGAAGCCGGTTCGTCCATGGTTCAAGCTTCTCCATCAACAGATCTTCATCCAAACGAAGCTTGGAGTTCTTCCGGACGACCACCACGAAGAGTTCTTCATCAGGATATACTTCTACATCTTTGAAGTCTTCTACTTCTACACCTTTCATATCTTTGTGTGTGTGGTAGTGGTTCAAGCGTTCCTTGCGCTTGATCCACGTGTGGATTGTTGTTCTGATTGCATGTTTACATCAGACAACGTGTGTGGTGTGTTGGTCAAATCAAGGCTAGAGGATCTGATCTATTGTGGACTTGATCTAGCGTGTGTGTGTGTGGTTGAGCCGTTGTGCTCGTGTGTGTGTGTTGTACTTAGTTCTTGAGTAGTGTGTCCTCACTGTGTGAGGGGTGGACGTAGGAGTCACGTGGTGTGATCTCCGAACCACCTAAAAAATCCCTTGTGCACTGTGGTTTGACTTGTGGTTTGCATTGTATTGTGCTAGATGCATGCCTAGGGATTTCGTCTACACACTACTTGTTATTTCGCTCACACACATTACATTAGGTCAAAGGGGTTTTAATTGAGTAGATTTTTTAATCCGAAGTAGTTTTTAAATTGCTTAAGTTTCCGCTGCAAATCTATTCAACCCCCCCTTCTAGCTTTGCCATAACCGAATATCCGATCCTAACAATTGGTATCAAAGCGGGTTTTCTGTTCATCGGTTGTATTTTGGGAGATCTTTCTTTGTGTGCTTAACCGCTCTGAGTCCTAACAATTGTTGTGTGTGTAGAAGGATTATCTAGAGGGGGGGTGAATGGAGAATCCTAAAAAATTTAGACTCTATTTAGAATTATGAAATCTGATTTCGAATTTCTAAAGGATGGATGCACAAAAGCACAAATCACGAAATTACAAACCACATGAGAGCAGGAAAATTTTACGGTGGTTCGGCTCCAATGAGGAGACCTACATCCACCCCTCACCAAACCAGTGAGGTACCACTATCGAACACCCCGACAGTATATCCTAAACAATCGCTGATTCACAGCTTCTACACAACCACTAACTTACAGCTTGAGAACCCTGCTGATACACAGCTTAACAGATCTGCTGATACACAGCTTCACCTAAATTGATCCAATCACAACTTGTGAATGATCAATTTAATCTGCTCCACCAAGAAGCAGACAACAGACAATTCAGACGAACAAAAGAAGATTTAAAATGAAAAAACAAAAACTGATGAAGAACATGGTGATTTCATCAAAATTGCTGATCTGGATCTGAATTCATAAAGATTCTTCTCAGATTATAGAATCAACTCCCTGTTCGAAGAACTTCTTCAGAATTCTGCTGCTGTTTGATTTCAGAAATTAGGTAGAAAGGAAACTTCTGATCCTCTGTAATTGAGAACTCAACATCCACTCCTGGAAGCTTCTGATCTTTCTTGAATCATCATTGATTTCGCCTGATCACAGCCCCACTTTCCAATTTGCACGAAATGCTACTTCAAAACATCTGAGGTCTTCTTTTCCGCTCTGCACCGCACCTCTCTTTTCACAGTAGTGTGCGATCACTTTTTTTGCAATGTCGAACTGGAACCTCTTTCCCCTTTTTCTTGAATGCCCGGGATTCCATGTCGTGGGCCCCATAGAAGATTCGCCCCCAAAAGTGAAGGAATCTTTTTGCCGCCAAGAATAGGAGCCTTCTAGAGCCGCTGACGTCTACAGAGAATATCTCAGTTAGTTAGCCTTGGAACACGTGCCTTTTTGATGACTTGATCATCCTGGAGACATTCTAAGTATTCGACTGTTGACATTGTCAGGTTCTAGTGTCGACACACACTCTTCCACTGCTGAAGCCAATTGCTTGAATGATGAAATCGAATGCTAAGTGTCGACCTTCTCATTACAGAGTGTCAACTCTAGCTTTAACTCTCTTCGAAGTAGGCTCTGCCCCTGCTTAGTGTTGACCTTATCACTGCAGAGTGTCGACACAGTTGAAGTCTTCACAGTGCCATCCAGTTCACTAGTGTCGACCTAAGTCCCTGGTAGTGTCGACACTATCTGACAGTTTCTCAGACTTCTTTGATCCAGTTGAGTTGTACCAACGAAATAATTGATACTTGTCAACTTTCTTCTCATTTTATATTTTAATATGACATCATCAAAACTAGGGACACAACAATCTCCCCCTTTTTGATGATGACAACTTATTGATGGTTGGTCTTTGATGTTTAAATGACAATCATAACCATGCAATCATAGAACTCAAGTACAACTCAATCATACACAATATAGGCATCCATTGAAACAATCCATATTTAAGTAGCAGAGATTTTACAACCCAAGAACAAAATTCAACATGAACAACATGAAGATCAACATCCAAGAGTCCTCTCCCCCTTTGACATAATAAAAAAGATAAGCAAATCATGGAGGTGGCGGATGTCTAGGAAATAGTCTGTCCTCAATCCTGGAAAGACGAAAGTTCAAGTCTTCATAGTTCTCATTAAGATAGATTTGGACTGCATTGAATCTGACATTGAGAAAGTCTATTAACTTTTCAATCTGAGCCTCAATAACTACTAGCACATTGTCTACACCATGTGGCATGGTTGGGGCAACTGTAGAAGAGGTAGCCTGATTGCTGTCATCAGATTCATTGATATCATGCATTCTCCAAACTTTGTTGAATTCATCTCTCATCAGTTGAAGATCTTTAGAAATATCCTCATTGTTGACCCTCAAGAAATTTATGCGATGAAGAATTAGCCTGAGTGAAGTAGCCAGACCAGGAATAGGATTAAAATTGTCTGCATTTTGCTGTAGCTCTTGAGCAATATTCTCAATCTTGTCAAAAAATTTGGCTTGTGTAAAGGCAGTTTTATCAAATACATATCCGATTGTTTGAACAAGCTGATCGGACCTGACCTTTGTGAATCTGTAAATTTGTTCTTGACTGTTGATATTTGTTTGAAGATAGTTCTCAATGAATTCTAAATGAGTATCAAATTGTGAAGCTTTCTCTGCCAATTTGGTATTCAGTGAGTCAAGAGAATTATGAACTGAAGCAAACTGCTTTTCTAGAAATGAGAGAAGAGCTGGTGGGATTGAATCTGATGCTGTGGATGATGATTGTAGATTTTGCAAAGATGGAGCAAAATGAGAATGAAGAATCGGAGGAGAAGAATTGTGTGGAATTTCAGATTCAACAAAACTATCAACAACAGGAATTGATTGTGGAGAAGATATAAATTGTTCTGGTAAAACCTCTTCTGGAGCAACATATGTCTGATCTTGATGAACCTCCTAAGAAACATCTTCCTGATTCTGTGCTACATCAACATTGTCAACCTCTTGTTGACCCCAGTCAAGCTTCATAAATTTCACAATATGATCCAAATCATAGATGTGAAATCTGGTGAGTTTTTGTACCTTTGATCCAGCAACAGAGACTCCTAGCAACTGAATTATGGAAGATAGATGTGTGGCTTATTGCTAACTTCTCCTCAACTTTGGTATTGTTGCTTCCTGAACTAATTAATAGAAGATAGCTGCCAGGTTGATCTTCACCTTCTTGATCAAGCAAAACATGAGATTCCTCTGCAGACTTGTAACTCTCTGACGTCCTCCTCCTTGAGGAGTTAGAATTGTTGTGCACCAATGGTGTAGAAGTCTATGAGCAGGTGGAAATCTGTTGGCATTAAGATTTGATACCTTTGCCTAATTCACATCTAGTACATCATGGGGTAAACCAGTCAGGACTGAAAAAACTTCATGAGCATTAACATCAAAGTTTTGAGGAATGACACCCTCATTTGGTATGCTCAACAATTGACTCACATTAGCAATTGTGAGTTCAATGTGGACCCCTCGAACATTAGGCACAAGACACTGCCTCTTACTTAACATGTTTCTGAAAAGCTCTTTCACTAACAGAGGGTAGTATGACCTATGCATACTCACAAACTAAGACCAACCCTGAAATTCCAACATTTCCAAAAGTTCTGGCACCAATGCGGCCATACCTTCATCATTGATGTTGATTATCCTTGGATGTAAAATTGGTTTATTGCCAATAATCATTCTTTTTGCCTTTGAGGGTGTATGGATAGCTTCTTCACCATCAGAATCAATTTCTTCTTCGTCTTATTTTTCTTCTTGTTCTGAAAACTGTTCTTCAGAGCCTCTAACATCAGCTTCTTCTGCATACTCTCTTTCTACAGCAATTTCTGTGCGTACTACTTCTTCACTTTCCTCAGCTAGCAGTTGATCATAATTGACATCATCTGTTTCTTCTGAAGATCCTGAAGATGTCTGTGAAGGAGATGACATCACCTTCTGCTCAAGATCATGATCAGAGCCATTACCATTTTATGGTATTTAGGGCTTTCATCACGAAGAACCTAAGGCTCTTGTTGGCTGGAAGAATCCTCCTCCGAACTACCCAAATCAACAAATTATGACTTTTGCTTACCTTTGGCAAAGTTTTTTTCTTTAGATGTTCGAGGATGAGAAAAACATCGACTTGAAAAGGTAGGAGTAGCAGGCCTTTCTCGAAACACAATCCCTTTCGGTGCCTTGGAATGCCTCTCAGAATCTGAACCTTCAGCAAGCTTCCGCTTTCCACCACGACTAGGTTGAATCTTTGAAGCCATGATTGATGGAACAGAGTGTCGGTTTGGAGAAATCACTAGGGCACAGCTCTGGGAGAAAAAGGGTTTTTCCGGGAAACGAATAGGGAAGAAAGATGGCTTTTCGAAAACCAACCTTTTAGAGTTTTAGCATACGAAGAGAAGTGAGAGAAAGCATTGACCCTTTTTGATGAGATCAGTGCTCATGCGGAACAACGAAAGTTATCATGTTCCATGACAAAGAAAAGGTTATAGTGTTGACTCTATGATGAATAGTGTCAACACTACGAATGACTGTGATGGTTTAGATATCGAGGAGATTGAAAGGTTGTCATTTCACAATGAATCACTGAATTTTTGAAGATCCTAGAGAAGTTAATTACAGTTACTCATTTATCTTACTCTTTCTCACTTTATACAGATTAATGGTTTAAAAAAAATTAAAATTTTGAATTAACCATTAATCAAATAACTGAAAAACTCATGATTGAGAGTAACAGATAGGAGAAAAACGTTTTAGATGACAAAGTCACAACAAAGTTAAACCATTTACTCATCACATGAATCAAGATGACATTGGAAGTATTTTCAAGTTTGCCAAAATATGTTGACTAGATTAAACCTTCCTTTTTTTTTATTCATCATTTTTTTATTATTTTTAAACAGTACAAATGAACAATCTGAGTTTCCTTTGTTTTCACACAAGAACCTATGTTTTGTACACACCAGAGTCCCTGATTACTTAGGAAATCATTTTGCTTCAGGAAATGAACTAAATTCATCTTTTCATGTGAGGATACATGTCTATCAAACATCAGAATCCCCAGTTACTCAGACTTCATCATGATCATCTTAGATTCCTGAACAAAAATATCTAGCTCATCATGACATACAATGATATTCTGATTTTATCAGACATTTGCAGTTTCTCAGAGCATAGAAATTGTTCTGCCATTTGTAAATCAATACACTGACACTCAAACTTTTGTGGATCAGGATGATTTATCAGATCAAAATATTTCAGCAGCTTTGAAAAATCTGACCACGAGATCAAGTTTTATGGATTTTCAAGGTTTATCATTATTAATGACTTCTCATTAAGGAAATTTTTCTCTTCACTGTTAGATTAACCAAGATGAATTTTTCAAGAATTTTAAATAGTTAATCAAAAATTTAGAACTCTTAAGCCATAATCTTGAAATTTGAGATAATGAAGTTTTGACGAATGAGTAACAAAAATTATCTCCCCCTGAAAACATTCCAAGAAAATCAGTATTTCAGAATGAAATTATCTCCTTTCCAAAAACATATTGAATCAAGGATGAAGGATAACTGAAATTGAGCTCCCCCTCAGTGAATGCACATAAGCCTTTGGTACTTGGCGGAGACACATACTCACGCATAGTGAAGGAATCCAGACAGGCTTAACCTATCCTTCCTCAATTCACCATTTTATATACCGATAGACCAATGTGAAGACTAAGAACATGGATTTTATTTGATGGATGAATCATTATAGATATCAAAGGAATTAAGGATGTATGAATTTTCAAGAATGACAAGAGGTCTGATGTAAGGGGGGATTGTGTCGACACTACCATCAAAAGCGTTGACCTTAGGCAGTCAAGATAACACTTAATCACAATGAAAATTTCACTATACCAACTGAACACCACCTTATTGCTTTTCAACCATTGTTACTTGTAATTTGATCCAACAGCCAAGGACTCTCAACCAAATCTCATCTTTCTTTCAGGAGATATTTCACAAAGTAGATTTCAGGACAGACTTTTAATCACAACATCACAGTGAATTCAATAGATTCATTCAAGAAGTAAACAAGCACAGCCCAAGTTCTCTTCTTAGACAAGAAAATCTTTCATAGAATAAGGGTTTTGTAAAAATGTCAGCAATTTGTTTTGAAGTTTCCACAAAATGCAACTCAAATGAGTTTCTACTCACTTCATCCCTTAGGAAATAATGCCTGATTTCTATATGCTTAGTTCTAGAATGCTGAATTGGGTTCTTTGCTACACAAATGGCACTTGTGTTATCACACAATATTGGGACACATCCAAGATCTACTTGGTAGTCTTGGAGTTGATGTTTAATCCACAACACTTGAGTGCCACAACTCCCTGCAGAAACATACTCTGCTTCTGCAGTAGAGAGAGCAACCGAGTGTTGTTTCTTGGAAGGCCAAGAAACTAAACATCCTCCCAAGAATTGGCAATAGCCACTAGTGCTCTTTCTATCTAGTTTACAACCAGAAAAGTCAGCATCTGAATAAGAAACCAAGCTAAACTCATTAAATACAGGATACCACAGTCCTAATTCTTGAGTTCCTGCAAGATATCTGAAAATTCTTTTTGCTGCACTCAAATGAGATTCTTTAGGACAAGCTTGAAATCTAGCACACATGCATACTGAGAATTGAATATCAGGTCTAGATGCAGTCAGGTAGAGTAAGGAACCAATCATACCTCTATATACTTTTGAATCAACATGTTTACCTTTCAGATCTGCATCAAGACTCACAGTGGTGCTCATAGGAGTTGCCATAGATTTTGTGTTCTCCATGTTGTACTTTTTCAGCAATTCTTGAATGTATTTGGATTGATTTATGAAAGTTCTCTCTCTTGATTGAGCAACATGCAATCCAAGAAAATTTTTTAGCTCTCCCATTAAACTCATTTCAAATTCATTTGTCATTAATTCTGAAAATTCCTTGCATAAGGATGGCTTTGTTGATCCAAAGATAATGACGTCGACATAAATTTGGACTAACAAGATATCCATATCTTGAATCTTTGTAAAAAGTGTTTGATCAATCTTACCTCTTGAGTACCCTTTACCAGTAAGAAAAGAACTCAACCGGTCATACCAGGCTCGGGGAGCTTGCTTCAGTCCATATAAAGCTTTGTCAAGTTTATACACATGGTCAGGAAAGTTAGTGCATTCAAAACCAGGAGGTTGTTCAACAAAAACTTCTTCCTTAATTAAACCATTCAAAAATGCACTTTTAACATCCATTTGCTGTAATTTAATGCCATGAGCACATGCAAATGCAAACAAAATTCGGATGGCTTCAATCCTAGCTACAGGAGCAAAAAACTCTTCAAAATCTATGTCAAACTCCTGATTGTAACCTTTTGCTACAAGCCTAGCTTTATTTCTTATTACTTCTCCATCTTCACTGATTTTATTCCTAAAGACCCATTTAGTTCCAATGACACTTTATGATGAAGGCCTTGGAACTAAATGCCATACTTTATTTCTCTCAAATTGATTTAACTCCTCATGCATTGCATTAATCCAATGGGTATCTTTCAGAGCATCATCTACATTCTTAGGTTCAATTTGAGACACCAAGGCAAGTTGATCAATTTCAGAAACTGTTTTAAAGTGGGACCTTGTCCTAGGAGGATCGAGCAGATTACCAATTATGCTTTCCTATGGATGGTCCCTGAGCATTCTTACATTCATTTCAAGTTTTCCTTTATGCTCACTTTCTGGTTCATGTGAAACACCGTGATCTGAGTCCCTTATGGTTGCTTTTCCTTCCTCTTCCTTTTCTCTAGAGCCTTCTCCTTCCAGAAATTCTCCATCTTGTCTTTCCCTGCAAGAATCAACATTAGATTCATCAAATGTGATATGAGGTGATTCCTCAACAATTTGATCTTTTACATTGAATATTCTATAGGCTCTTGAATGATCAGAATAACCCAAAATTATTCCTAAATCACTTTTTGCTTCAAATTTATCCATGTCATGTTTGTTGTTTATTAGAATGAAACATTTTGTTCCAAAAACTCTGAAATGTGAAATTGATGGTTTCTTACCTTTCAGAATTTCATAAGGAGTCTTTTTTCAAGAAGGTCTTACCATTGCACGGTTTATTTGATGTATTTATAGCTTCAGCCCAAAACTTCCTTGGCAGCCCACTCTCAATTAGCATGGTTCTTGCCATCTCTACAAGAGTTCTATTTCTTCTCTCCACAACTCCATTTTGTTCAGGAGTTCTTGGTGACGAAAACTTGTGGAAGACTCCTTCTTCCTTGCAAAATTCCTCAAAGTTAGCATTTTCAAACTCACCACCATGATCTGACATGATTGAATTAATTTTGAATTTCCCTTCTTGTGAAATCTTCTTATAAAACTCATGAAATTCAATGAAAGCATCATTTTTGTGAGCAAGAAAGTAAACCCAAGTAAATCTCGAAAAATCATCAACCAAAACATATCCAAACCTTTTCCATTCAGACTGTTTGTTCTTGTGGGACCAAATAAGTCCATATGAATAAGCTCGAATGGTTTGGTAGATTGACTTTCCAATCTACTTTTGAAGGTTTTTCTAGTTTTCTTTCCTTGAGAACATGCTTCACACAACCTCAAATTTTGTTTAAAAGATATATCAGGCAAACCTTTAACCATGTTGAATTTTGCAAGTTTATGAAGCACATGGTAGCTAGCATGTCCTAGTCTACGATGCCATAAGCATGCCAAGTTAACTTTATTTGTCGTTAAACACAAATTTGTATTATCAGAATCATCAAGATCTACCATGTAGATATTATTTGATATTTTTCCAGAAAATTTAACAACATCAGAGTCAGGTTCAAAAATAGTACAGCTCTGAGAAACGAACATTACCTTGTGACCTTTGTCACACAATTGACTTATGCTCAAGAGATTATACTCCAACCCTTCCACTAGAAGAACTCCATCAATTGAATTTGTGAGATTCCTACCAAATTTACCTGAGCCAATGATTTTACCTTTGTTGTTGCCTCCGAAAGTGACATGACCAGCCTTCTTTTCAGATAATTGACAGAATTTGTCCTTATCCCCTGTCATATGTCTTGAACAGCCACTATCTAAGTACCATAAGTTCTTCTTGGCTGCAAGACATACCTGCAAACACACCATCAAAGAAGAGTCTTTGGAACCCAAGTACATTTGGGTCCCACAATCCTTCAAAATTAAGAATATGAGAGAGCAGGTCTTTCGGAATCCAGATATGTTTGTTCACTTTCATGTTTTCATCATTTCTGATGTTTTGCGATTTTTCATGATGTTTTGAGCCATTTCTTCTTTCAAAATTTTCATTGAACCTTTTCTTTATTTGTTCAGAGTAAGGTCTGAATTTGGTTTGATTCCACAGCTTACCAAAATACTGTGTTTTACTGCTTCTGACAGAATCATAGACATGTGTCGACACTCTGAAAGGATAGTGTCAACTTGAGAAATTCCTTTTTGACCATTTTTGAATATTGGCAAAAGTGAATCTTGATGGCTGGTGAGTCCATTTGTTGGGAGACCAATTTTGGATTGTTGTTGATCTGTTGTTAGTCCAGTTTGGCAAATCTTATGATTTTTTGTATGATAGTGTCGACCTTGCCAACCGGGTGATTCCAGATTTTTGTTCCTTTGAAAAACTTGTTCATTTCTAGCTTTTGTTGGCTTTATTCCAGTTGTTCTTTAATCATTAACTAGCTTGGCTTTTCCATCCTGTTTGATATCCTTAGCAATTTTTACAATTTTTTGTCCTGTAGAAGTAGAAGCTTCAGATGTTTTTGAGGAAAAGAATGTTATTGCTTTCAGTCCTACTTCCTTCTTCTTTGTGGGATTAAAACCTAATCCTTCCTTTTTATGATTTAACCTTGTGCCTAAAAGAATTTCAAGATTGTTCTTGCCATTTACAAGAGTTTCAAGAGCCTCCTGTTTATTGTTTACTTCATCTTGCAGACTTACAATTTCCTTTTGTAGCTCTGTGTTAGCACTTTGTAAGACCACATTCTTTTTGATACAAGAGATATTTCGTTAAGAATTTCAGTGTTCTGATTTTTTAGTTCACTAACTACTTCTCTAGGAGCATTTATCTCATGTGAACACTCTTTTTCATTTTCTTCTGTTGTCACTTTGTGAGAAGAATGTTTCAGTTTCTTTTTTAACATTTTGTTTTCCTTTTTAAGAACATCATACTGATCCATTAATTCAAAGTACACATGCTCCCAATCTTTCATACTGAAATCCTTGAATAAGGAACTTACCTCTTCCTCTTCTTCTTCAGTCTCTATGGCCATGAAACAGATCTTTGAATTAGTGTCCTCAGCATCTGAACTTCCTCCTTCTTCATCTTCCTCTTCTTCACTCCAAGTACCAACCATAGCCTTTTGCTTGTTTTTGTTTCATCTAGGCTGACTCTTCTTTTGAATCTCAGGACATTCAGACTTAACATGTCCTGGCTTCCTACAATTGTAGCAAACAATTCTGTCAGTCTTTTTGTTAGCATTTGGCTTGAACTTAGAAAAGTTGTTATTGTAAGGTTTCTTTTTAAGAAAGCTCTTACCTTCTTTTCTCAGAAATTTTCTAAACTTTCTAGTTATCAAGGCAAACTCACCAGACTCATCTTCGGAAGTTGTTGATTCACTGTCTTCAGTAACCTCCTTGGTGCTAGGACTTGCTTTAAGAGCAAGAGGTTTCTTCTTCCTTAGATCATCCTCAGATCTTTTTAGGCCCAATTCATATCTCATTAAAGAACCTATTAACTCATCAATAGTAGTTGTGGACAAATTTCTAGATTCTTCAATAACGGTTGCTTTAGTATGCCAAATGGGTGTTAAAGATCTAAGAATTTTACTCACTAGTTTATTGTCAGAATAAACTATGCCTAGATTCTTCAGCCCATTAGTTAACATTATCAATCTACCATACATCTCAGAAATAGTTTCATCATGTTTCATACGAAAAGCTTCATATTTAGAAACTAACATATTAGCCTTAGTTTCCTTTACCTCAGATGTGCCCTCATATATTACCATGAGGCGATCCCAGATCTCTTTGGAACTTGAGCACGATGAAACTCTTGAAAATTCGGTGGGATGCAGTGAGCACTGCATAATGTTCATTGCACTCCAATTTGCATTTTGACTTTTTGATCTCTTCCGGAGTCCATTTCTCTTCATCCTCAGACAGCTCATAAGGTCCATTGTTCACCACTCTCCATATTTGATGGTCTTGAGCTCGTAAGAACACCTGCATACGAGCTTTCCAATAAGCATAGTTAGTACCATCAAAGTAGGGTGGTCTGTTCACAGAATGACCCTCAGTAATGTAACCTCTAGATTCCATAAAACACAATTAACTCCTGGTCGTAAAACCAATTAAATTGGAGAACCAGGCTGTGATACCACGTGTTGTGTGTGTAGAAGGATTATCTAGAGGGGGGCTGAATAAAGAATCCTCAGAAATTTAGACTCTATTTAGAATTATGAAATCTGATTTCGAATTTCTAAAGGATGGATGCACAAAAGCACAAATCATGAAATTACAAACCACATGAGAGCAAGAAAATTTTAAGGTGGTTCAGCTCCAATGAGGAGACCTACAACCACCCCCTCGCCAAACCAGTGAGGTACCACTATCGAACACCCCGACAGTATATCCAAAACAATCGCTGATTCACAGCTTCTGCACAACCACTGACTTACAGCTTGAGAACCTTGCTGATACACAACTTAAGAGATCTGCTGATACACAGCTTCACCTAAATTGATCCAATCACAGCTTGTGAATGATCAATTTAATCTATCCACCAAGAAGCAGACAACAGACAATTCAGACGAACAAAAGAAGATCTAAAATGAGAAAACGAAAACTAATGAAGAACATGGTGATTTCATCAAAATTGCTGATCTGGATTTGAATTCAAAAAGATTCTTCTCAGATTATAGAATCAACTCCCTGTTCGAAGAACTTCTTCAAAATTCTGCTGCTGCTTGATTTCAGAAATTAGGTAGAAAGGAAACTTCTGATCCTCTGTAATTGAGAACTCAGCATCCACTCCTAGAAGCTTCTGATCTTGCTTGAATCGTCATTGATTTCGCCTGATCACAGCCCCACTTTCCAATTTGCATGAAATGCTGCTTCAAAACATCTAAGGTCTTCTTTTCTGCTCTACACCGCACCTCTCTTTCCACAGTAGTGTGCGATCACTTTTTTTGCGATGTCGAACTAGAACCTCTTTCCCCTTTTTTTTGAATGCCCGGGATTGCATGTTGTGGGCCCCATAGAAGATTCGCCCCCAAAAGTGAAG
The DNA here is from genome assembly GCA_014218235.1 of Colocasia esculenta. NCBI lineage: Eukaryota > Viridiplantae > Streptophyta > Magnoliopsida > Alismatales > Araceae > Colocasia > Colocasia esculenta. The sequence continues at coordinate 72,233,451 of CM024755.1, forward strand.
GAATCTTTTTGCTGCCAAGAATAGGAGCCTTCTAGAGCTGCTGATGTGTACAAAGAATATCTCAGTTAGTTAGCCTTGGAACACGTGCCTTTTTGATGACTTGATCATCCTGGAGACATTCTAAGTATTCGAGTGTTGACACTGTCAGGTTCTAGTGTCGACACACACTCTTCCACTGTTGAAGCCAATTGCTTGAATGATGAAATCGAATGCTAAGTGTCGACCTTCTCATTAAAGAGCGTCAACTCTAGCTTTAACTTTCTTCGAAGTAGGCTCTGCCCCTGCTTAGTGTCGACCTTATCACTGCAGAGTGTCGACACAGTTGAAGTCATTACAGCGCCATCCAGTTCAATAGTGTCGACCTAAGTCCCTGGTAGTGTCGACACTATCTGACAGTTTCTCAATCTTCTTTGATCCAGTTGAGTTGTACCTACGAAATAATTGATACTTATCAACTTTCTTCTCATTTTATATTTTAATATGGCATCATCAAAACTAGGGACACAACAACAATATCTTGCTTTGTTGAGCGGGTTTAAATCTGAATCTGATCTGACTTGATTTGCTTGAACTGATTGATTGCCTTTTGATCTCACTCAATATTTTGTTGATTGGTCTAATCATCTGAAACATATTCAGAAATATGGCTAAGTTCTCAAGCATCTTAAATAGACCTATGATTATTGGGTTTGATGACAATGTTGATAAATTGCAGGTCTCCTCTATGAAAACATGCAAGTCTAGAAAGGGAACAGAAGAAAAATGCTACATGGCTCATGGCAGCTCAGGAGGATCTTCCCGTTCAGACGAATCTGAAGAATCAAATTTTTTAGAGAAGTCAAGAAACTCTCAAAGGTCAGGTAAATCCAATTTAGACCCATTTGATGTATCAATATCTAATTCTGATTCACAGGATGATATTTCCTATGATGAATTGATAGAATGCTATGAGCACTTGTCCAATCAATTTAAGAAGGTAAAAGCTCAAAACAAGAAGCTAAAAGAAAAATTGGAGAAGAATGAAATGATAATTGATAATGCTCAAGCATTCTATGTAGAAAATGAAAAATTGAAAATGGAGAATGAAAAATTGGAAAAGGAAGAAAAAAAACTATGAAATCAAGTTTTCTAAGTTGAAAGAAGATCATGATCATGTGGAATCTAAAAATTCTAATTTGGAAAATGAAAATGAAAATGAAAAATTGATTGATCATAATGAGAATCTCAAATTTGATAATGATCAATTGAACAAACAAATCTCTAACATGGCTCATGATCACCAAATAAAAGAAAATTGCAATCAACTGTTTGAGGAGAATAATCATCTGAAAAAGAAGATTGAATGCTTGTATCATGACAGACTATTAAATGATGACTGGAACAATTCTAAGAAGAAAATTGCTGACTTGGAAAATCAAATTGTTCAAAGTGAAATTGAAAAGAACAAAATGAGAAATGGTCTAAATGTCATGACAAACCAACTTCAAACTTCTGAAAAAGAAATTGTTGCATTGAAAGCTGAAAAGAAAAAATTGACAAATGAATTTGAAGTGGTTATTAAACAAAATCAAAATTCTGAAAAGAAGGTTTCTGGATTGAACAAAAAAGCTCCAATTAAGGAGAATCTTATTTCAACTGAAAACCAGAGAAAGAAAAAGAAAAAGAAAAAGAAAACAAGACTCCACAATATCTCCACATCTCCTCCAGCTGCCAAAAAGGCTTCAGGGCATTCTCCAATTGCATACCATGCCAAGAGATACCAAAGGGTGCCACCTCCACCCTTTTAACCCAAGGGTGATCAAAGGTATTCTAGAGGACCTCAGAAATTCCAGCAAATGTATTCATACTATGGTAAGCTTCAGGTAAATGCTCAACCCATTTGCTTTAAATGCAATAGGCCTAGTCATCTTGCTAAATTCTGCTGAAATAAAAATCAACACTCTCATAAAAATGTCAAGTTTGTCCAATGCTTTACATGTCATGAACATGGACATTTGTCTAAGAACTGTTGGCATAAGAATCATGATTTTGTGCATGTTGCCAAGCCCCATACTCATAATTTCATTAATGAAAGAAATACAGCTATGCAAAAAATAAAATCACTTTGGATTCAGAAATCATTGTTAAATTCTAACATTGACGTCATTGCAGGACTCAAGCAAGTGTTGGTCCCAAAATCAGCTTAATGAACAAGCTGAGATGTCTTGCAGCCAAAAATTAGAAATGGATTCATGACATTAGTTGTGCAAGGCAAGAAATGATGGAGAACAAAGGTAATTTGTTTTTTTTTTTTTGAGACTATGATTGAAGACTGTTCAGGTAAAATCTCTTTAACACTTCAGTTTTGAACTGCAAGAATTGAAATGGACTTTTAATTCCATCTGAGCAATGAAAAATGTGTTTTTGATGCTATCCCCAAATGACAATGCTTCTTAGCGATTGGAGTCATGCTAAATTTGAGGAAAAATGGATCTTTTATGCAGTGACTATTTGGTATATCAAATGGTGAAATGTGGAAGGACAAGTCTGGCTTGTCTGGAAACTATCATTATGCGTGAGAAATATTCTCCGCCAAGTATCAATAGTCTTATACTGCATAAAGACCAAAACAATTTCAATTGATCATGTTCATACCTTCTTTGTGCAAATTGTTTGACAAGAACATGTGTGAATTGCTTGAATGCTCATTTCAATACCATGCAAACATTATGGGGGAGTAAGTCAAAAAGAGTTTTTGAGTGAGTTGTTTGAGGGACATTCTTGCATATCAATCTTGCCACATGTATCTCTTTAAAAGAATGAATGTTGGTGCTTTTATGCTTATGGATGTTCTTTTGTGTTCAAATGTTTGGTACGTTTGTGTATCTCATTGATTGATTTGATTGAATAATGAGTCATCCTATGCACACACTATGGGGGAGTAAGTTAAGGCTAGGTGAGTGAAATTCATAAGGGATACCCTTCATATTCAATGTGTCTTTATCCCTCAATCTTATGGTTCAAATCACTCTCAATTCAAAGCCTTAAAGCTGAAGTTTCAAAGCCCCTGTCGACAGCCCCAAACAGCCTGTCGACAGCTATGCCTTCACAGAACCCAGAAACTGTACCCTGTGTGCATTTGTCGACTACCACTTCTTCTACTGTCTACAGCCAAGCACAGTTCCGAACTTCAATTTTTCTGTCTGTCTGTATCTGTCGACAGCCAGCACCACAACTGTCGACAGACTATACCCTGCCTGAACCTAGTCCTTCACAACTGTCTGTATCTATCGACAGGTTCAAATTTGTTGTCAACAGATACCCATTTCACAACAAATTCTTCATCTTTCTCAACATCTTCATGAGTATGTTCACAATCTTTGTACAAGGGGAGAATAGGGACTTACTATTCATTGCAACCATTCATATTCACATAGTATCAAAGACATTGAATTAATCACAATGATTTTGATATAATATTTTGTGCTTGAGTCTAGGTTGTGTCATCTAGAAAACATTGATCAAATTTAATGATTTTAACCTAACTCACTTGAATAACTCCCTTGTGGATTATCATGTTTATAAAAAGGTTTGATAAGTAAGAAGGTTTTTGAACTTAATGTTTTACATTAACCATTGATCTTAAATAATCATTGACCTTGATTCTTAAAAATATTATAAAAAAAGGAGAAAAGCTACCTATTTCAAACACTCAAAAGTTCATAAAAAATATTTGAAATGGGATAAAGGCAGAGCAATGATGAGCATCACTGAGTAACCGGGGACATGGACATCACAAATGTCTATCTTCGCGTCAAAAAGTCTATTCATTATCTTTGCATAATGGTATGATGGTCACTCACACTGAGTAACTGGGGGCACGGGCATCCCAAATGTCTACCTTCACGTCAAAAGGCGAAAGTGATCCTAATTACCACTTCTCCCACTTTCACATGATAAAAGAAACTGTTCAATACGTGAAATAGAGTGAAGCCTCCATGTTTTTAAATCAAGGGCAATGGGTTGTCTATTGTCAATTGTTCATGTAGACATTGCCTTCATTTACCAACTGAACATCACCCACTAAGGTATATGATTTTCTTCAATGGTTTTATTTAAAGCGGTTATATTATTTTCATATGTTTTTGAACGATGTATCCTAAATGCTATAACTTGAGATTCCCAGAGTATTATCTCTTAACCATTGTAGAATTTTTACGTGTTTTAATACTAGTGTTTATGAGATTTTGCAATGGATATAAACCGGTTCTCAACCTTAAAATTCCATTTCAACACTCATACCCCACTCAGATCCTTCACAATTCAGTTCGGGGTCAAGTAGTTTTTTTGCTTCATTCTTACCCATGTGTGCACTCACTATCTTTTTGGATGTTGCCAAAAGGGGGAGAAACATCAATTGTATCAATTGTAAGTTTTGTCATCATCAAAAAGGGGGAGAATGTTGGGTTCTCATGTGGGAGAATGTAACAAGTGCTTAAATGTTTTTGATGATGAGCAATACTAATTGATGTTATATGAATGGTTCAAACATGATGACAATGACAAAGACATGAATGAAATGATCAAGTGAAAAAATGCTCTTATGATCACTTATGTATTCATTATTTCTCACTTAGAATGTCTTTTAATGTAGGTGTGAATGTACACAAGACAAGCAACAAAATCCAAGTGCAAAAGAACAAGACAAGCTACTGGAATAAGTAGTTGTCAACAGATGAATAGTGTGCTGTCAACAGATGAATAGTGCACCTGTCGACAGATGAATAGTGACCTATCGACAGATACACACAGAAAATGGTTTCCCGGAAGGCCAGTCTTCTGGATTTTGCAAACCTGTCAGCACCTGTCGACAGCAGCAAGTCGGCTGTCGACAGACGGAGTTTTGGGAAGATCTAATGGCCAGGATATGATCTATATTTGGGTGATCCCTTTAAGCACGACTCTCCATGTTTGGACACCCATATATAAGGATCATATGAGGCTATTATCGCAGCAACAAGCCACCATATCAAAACCCTAAGAAAAACTCAAGAGAAGAGCTTCTTCCTGCTGCCCTGCTTCATCCCTCCGACCAGAGCGAAGAAGATCCATCTTCCAAGCGGAGTTGAAGCCGGTTCGTCCATGGTTCAAGCTTCTCCATCAACTGATCTTCATCCAAACGAAGCTTGGAGTTCTTCGGGACGACCACCACGAAGAGTTCTTCATCAGGATATACTTCTACGTCTCTGAACTCTTCTACTTCTACACCATTCATATCTTTGTGTGTGTGGTAGTGGTTCAAGTGTTCCTTGTGCTTGATCCACGTGTGGATTGTTGTTCTGATTGCATGTTTGCATCAGACAATGTGTGTGGTGTGTTGGTCAGATCAAGGCTAGAGGATTTGATCTATTGTGGACTTGATCTAGCGTGTGTGTGTGTGGTTGAGCCGTTGTGCTCGTGTGTGTGTGTTGTACTTAGTTCTTGAGTAGTGTGTCCTCACTGTGTGAGGGGTGGACGTAGGAGTCACGTGGTGTGATCTGCAAACCACCTAAAAAATCCCTTGTGCACTGTGGTTTGACTTGTGGTTTGCATTGTATTATGCTAGATGCATGCCTAGGGATTTCGTCTACACACTACTTGTTATTTCGCTCACACACATTACATTAGGTCAAAGGGGTTTTAATTGAGTAGATATTTTAATCCGAAGTAGTTTTTAAATTGCTTAAGTTTCCGCTGCAAGTCTATTCAACCCCCCCTTCTAGCTTTGCCATAACCGAATATCCGATCCTAACACCTAGCGCAACCCCAACCTTCCACGTGAGGCAGTGGAGTTGCGTGTGCTGCTCATCATGGAGCGAAGGGAGCATGAGTGCGGTCAGGCAAAGTGGGAGCGTGAGCGTAGTAGATGGGAGCAAGAGTGGTAGCGCCTCGCCCAGCAGGTCGTCGATGTGCGTACGAGCCTAGGCCTCTCTGAGTGGTTACTCCGGGAGTGGGAGGGCCAGTACCGGAGTGGCAGGGAGCACGTAGTGAGAGAGGGGCGATCCAGTGCCTACTCGCTCAGTTATTTTGTGACTTCCTCTAAGCACCATAGGAACATCCAGGCAGAGTGTCATGCCCAGCGGTCTGCTGATTTTCATGTCTCCATGAGGCTGCCTCCACCTCGCACGACGACTGATCCCGGTGAGGTTGAGAGCAGCCGACAACCCCGGCCAGCAGAGAGTGGTGGTGAGAGTTAGGCTACCAGACTTGTACTTTTTTCTTTTTCCATGATGATGTATACCCAGTGGGGTACCCCTTTATGTATGATGTACATTTGATATGCCCCTTTTTGCGATGATGTAGTAAATCATGCTTTGTAAATTCTTTAGCTATTCCTAAGGATCACTTGACAAACAGATTAGTTTAACTGTTCTGAGTCAGCCCCTTTCTTATTAAGCGTGCCAAACTTCATGATTTGTCAAGGGGCTGAGCCTTTATTCAAATAAGGCATAGAATAAAAGAAGTAACTTCAAATGCAACAAGCAAGCAGACAAATGTTAACAATAAATTAAACGATGAACAAGCAATCAATGCATCCATATGAATGAGAAGAGAATGAACTTAACATTATTTTTGGCTTTTGGCATATTCAATTTTTTTCGATTCTGAAATTGTCACGCCCCTCCAATTTAGCAGCGGAATAAACCGGAGGGAGACGCGGACAACGACTATGGTAACGTGAATTGCGCATACCGACGCAAACATCAGAGCATCTAACGAACAATAATTGAAATAAATTCTTCATTTCATTATAAAATCACTAAAACTATTACAACCACTAATTCGGAGCCAATACCTAGGGCTCAATGACATCATTACATTGAAAATAAATCTAAAGCAATAACTATTAGACTCCATTGTACTAGGGCAACTTCATTAACTGACTCCAGGTCGCTCATCACACTGGTCCCGTCCCATTGGTGTGTGTGACGTCATTGTCTGACTTACCTGAGACACAATAACAAATAATGAAGGGTGAGCGATAATGCCCAGTAGGACTTAAATCTCAGGATCAAGCATGCTTTAAGTGATTAATGTCTTATAAAGCAGGATAACTAGAGAGAGTAACGAGAAACATATAGAAAGTACTAGTACACGATAACGAGGGACAATAGCACAATGCACGAGAGTATAGCACGACAAGTTTGATATCGGATTGGCCGTATAACAAGATAACAAGTAAAGTTACACAACAGTGCACAAGTCACGATAGCAAGTGTTGGTCGATATTCTTTCAACCACGAGTTTCAAGTAAACCAATAATTGACTGTTTGATTAATTGATAGCCATAGATCAAATCTTGCGTGTTCATGGGTTAGGTGTATGCCATCACCCAGATCATTAGACCCTCGCGAGTTATAGCCTTTCAGGTGCTCCTCCCAAGGACCAGATCGGGCCCTTATAATGTTGCCTAGCATAGTCATGTTTTTATCATAGACAATCAATTTAATGGCCAAATAGAGTACCAAGGAATAGATGAGAGTACTAGATGAATAGACGAGATAGTAGAGTGAACGTGAATAGATGAGCGAGTAGAGTATAGATGAGGGCTAACGGACAATGCATGTAACCTTCCGAGTAATAGGCGGTAGTAACAGTTGCACAACACGCGTACATGGTGTTGGCAGTCAGGTGGAACTCACGATCTTCCCGCTGGCCATGTTATGCACAAGTCCAGAGGTCCTACGTGATTCAAGGTAAGAGCGAACTTCGAATAGCCGTTTGGATCATATCGATCCCTAAAGGTGTAATGGGTGTTAGGGTACAACTGGCTCGTCGACCATGTGGGAATCCATGATCAGAGGAGACTTACGGAGGCCTTGTGCAAGGGTTCACTAGTCCGACGAAAGGAATATTCGACAGAGAGTTCACCAAAAGCCAAGTAAAGTGTGTAAATAAAAACAGGTACTCGACGTTCTAGAGGAATTCTAGAACAGTGGAGCATCGATATCGGCATATAAACAACGTAAGAAACGAATACAAGTCCTTTAAAATAGGGCAATTAATATACTTTATTGTAATAAATTACCAGATACATTATGAGGTATTGTATGACATATTTCAGCCATATATGGATGGTTCATGTGTGTGCATATGAGAGAGAAATCATAGATAGAAAAGAAGTTGTGAATATGTATTTTAAAGCATTCAATATAGCTCCATTTTAAAACGATGTTTTTACTGTGTGTATGACTGTTAAAAAGGCGAGAGTAACAAATTTTATGGGTTTTCATGCAAAATCCTGTGATCGCGACGTAGGCCAGTAAGGATCGCGACAGGGTCAGGGCAGATCGCGACAGGGTCCTATACGGGTCACGACAGGGCTGTCTGCAGATTGCGACGACAGGCGCTGTCGCGATCAGATCACGACAGAGCGCTTTGTTGCGAAGGCCCTTATGAACGCGGCCTATCGGGCCATCACGTTCACAGGGTCTGCACCTGAGCCTGACAGGGTTCGGATCTGTCTTGGATTGCGGTCTAGAAATATCAGATTTTGATACAGGGTCGTTCAGAAAATCATAACTAATTGTATACACAATGAAAAATCATGAAACTAGTGGCAAATGAAACTAGACATGCGAGAGTACTTCCAGTAAATAGGAATTAGAGAGAGAGCATGGTTTGAACATGGTTTGAGCATGAACAATAATGAGTAACACATGACATGATACAGAGAGCAAGATTGATTTAATTCGAGCAATATGCTCAACAAAAATTAGGGCTTTCAATGGCAAATGATGCCTAACATGCATCAGTTCCTACATTAAAAATCTCGTAGCATGGGGTTGAGTATACAAGGAGATCAAGAGTTAAGAAGAGGGTTCGGGGTCATGTAAGTTGCAGAACATGAAAAATCAAGAACAAAAGATATGCTTGTTGGAAAATTACGAAACCAAAGGGATTTTGCTCCTGATAGACCAGACATCCTACAGAAAAAGTTTCATGGTTTATGCTTGTGAGAATGCCTACATTTGACTCGATTTATCTTCTCGGGCTTAGAACTCCAAGAACGAGGAAGAAGCTCCAAGAACTCCTTCTCCCCACGAGATCCTCTCCTCCTTGGCCTCTTCCCTACGTCCAACAACCTTTGGAAACGAGCTAGGGTCGGCCAAGAGGGTTTAAGAGGTGTATTTATATAAATAAGAGTTTCTATTCCTACTACTACTCAAATTCCTCTTAATTACGAGATTTCCTAACTCCACCTTTCCTCTCTTGCTTTCCAATCTCTAATTGGGTTATGATAGTATCTAAATTTGTGCTAGACTATATGGAGTAGGTTTAGAATTCCAATTCTAACTCTAATTGCCACTTTTATTACTTTAATAACCCCTATCCAATTAGGAGATAATTAAACTCCGAATTTAGGGTATTTTCTTATTATTCTCCCTTTGTAAATTCATATTATGGCCCAATAAATTTTATATGGCCCATTTATCAAAGCCCATTATTTATTAGATTTTATCTTTTGGGATTTCCCTTCTTATTAGGGAATAATAGAGTTACAGATTTTATTATATTTTCTTACCTGATTTATTCATGGACTATGAGAGGTCCATTGGTCCAATTCTGATAATGGGTAATCATTTCATGATGTTGTAAGTCTCTCTAACATGATCGTTTGATTTATGAGCACGTTATTTTTCCGTGTTAACGGTATTCCGACTTAGTTTCCTAATTTGAATAATTAGTCACATTGTGACGTACACTTAGCCAATCGAATTTTTCATTGCACGAATTTCTTCGTGGAACACTTAGGGATATTATTTGGGGTTGATTTATAATTTTTACGAAATTTTCTGGTGTATTCTTGCACATACAATAATGGTACGTATGTTTCTATTATTTCAATTTAAAGAAATTATTGTTTTGAATTTTTTAAGTATTAAATTTTTCCGGGTTGCTACAGAAATATTCAATTTTTTTGGATTTTGAAATATTCATTTTTTGTTTATTTTGAAATATTCAAAACAAAAATAGATTTTGAAATATTCATTTTTTTTAGATTTTAAAATTTTCATTTTTTTATTTTGAAGTATGCTGCAACCCAGTAGGGTCTCTTCTAAATATGATGAGCAGATCGAATGAGATATGCTCCTAATGAGATAAGCGTGGCATTCAGACCCCTCACTCACTCCATTGCCCTTTAAAATTCATTGTCATTCTTATATGTCTTAAGCAAGGGGTTAGACATGCATAAGTATTGCCTTTTCCCAAGGTGGCTTTTGGCGACAACTTTCTTAGTTAGCCACTACCTCACCTTGAACCTAGGACAAACTATTAGGGAGAAAGGAAGACAAGATTAGAAAGTCTGGTGGAACTTCGACTTCTGAACAATCGAAGTGTAGTAGCGACTGAGTCACACTCCGACTGTTGGAAAGTCGAAGTCGCACTCCGACATCGAGAAAGTCGAAGTCACACTCCGACTTCTATAGAGTCGAAGTCTACAGACCGCTGAAATATTCTAAGTCCACACTAGTATGTATATCACAAACTCCGACTTCTGAAGAGTTGAAGTTGACCAACTCCGACTTCTGAAGAGTTGAAGTTGACCAACTCCAACTCCTGGAAAGTTGAAGTGTGATACATACTCCAACTTCTTTACAGTCGAAGTTTCTATACTTCAACTTTTATTGCCCCAATATTTCAAATGTTTCAAAATGTTTGTGGTGGCAACTAAAAATTCATATGTACTTCACATATTATCTTATTATTTCTCTGTCTGACTGAAGATCTTTTTTCTACCTATCCTTCAAGGTAGGTGACATGTTGTCAGCAGAAAATAAGGACTCCTTCCTTCCTGCTAGACAAAAAGGGTCGTACCCAACATGTCTCGATGTTAGTAGAAAACATGGAAGTAAGGCAAGGTATGGGCCTATTGTTCAAAGGCCTTTTTAGTCTGACTCTACCTTCTATGTCTACAGATATCTAGATTTCCCTCTACACCAAGTGTCTGTTAGACAGAAGAAGAAAAAGAGTAGATGAAGAAGAAGATGAGCAACGGCTAGAAGAGTTCCAACATATCTCTTCAACGGATCAGTTCAAAGCTGCTTTATAAAAAAGATGAAGCAGGGCTGAAGAACAACAACAGAGCCTTCCTGAAGATCATTCAAAGAGTGTACATCTAGTGAGAAGTCTCAACGCCACACACACTCAAAAGAAAGAGAGAAAGAGCTCGAGCCCAAGAAGAAGTGTGCAAGCAGTCATCTGAAGTCTTCAAGCTTCAAGCTCCTTTTCTTCTCTTCATTCTCTCTATGCTGCATTGTAATTTGGGGGAGAGTATTTCGGCTGAGAGTTTTTGAGTTAGTGTCCATCTTGTACAACTCTCGGTCTGTTCTTTCTTTTATAAGAAAGATTTCTGTCCAACTATAGGACTGTATATAGTGTTCCTCTTCCTGTGTGAAGAGAAGGCCAGTGGGGTTGCTGGCGGTTTCTGTCCAGCTAAGGGACTGTTCTTAGCACTTCCTTTTGGTTAAGGGAAGAGCCTAGCTAGGGTTGGTGTCAGTAGAACCTAGCTAGGGGTTTAAGTCTAGCAGAGCCGCACCAGGGTTTGTTCCAGGAGGGTGGCTTCTTAACCTGTAATAGAAGTGAGTTTCCTTCCTACTCAGAAAAGAAGGGGACCAGCGGGGAGCTGGGGGTTTGTATATCCTTGGGCGGATTGTACCCTAGTGAGTGAAATCCCAAGATTTGCTTGGGGACTAGACGTAGGTCTTTCTTCTGTGAAGTACCGAACCAGGATAAGTTTTTGTGTTCTTGTGTGATTGTTTAAATTTGCTTCAGCACTGCTACTCTCTATCACACACTATCACATTCACTAACCAAAGTTTTTAAGTGGTGATTTTTTGTGTTTTGGTTTTAGTATTTCTGCAGCTATTCTATTCACCCCCCCTCTAGATAGCTTGAGCTTGCTGCCATATCATCTGAAGGTGAACATGTGGTATCAAAGCCAAGTCTCCTCAAGCAAGTAGATCTCACGATCTAAAGAGCCAAGATTAAATGGCAGCTCAAGGATTTTTTGAAGGCCAATCTATCCACAGACCACCCTTGTTCAATGGTGAAGATTACAACTATTGGAAGACAAGGATGGAGTTCTTCCTCCAGGGTTATGACTATCAACTATGGACTATCATTGAAGAAGGAGATCTGATAGTCCTCAACCGAAGAGAGGAGTGGACAAACAATGACAGAAAATCTCTCTCACAGAATAGTAAAGCCAAGAATCTCATTTGCTGTGCCCTGACAAGAAGCGAATTCAACATGATCTCAGCATGTAAATTAGCATAAGAAATGTGGAACAAGTTGAAGCTCACATACGAAGGGACTGAAAAAGTCAAAGAAACCAAGATTGACATCTTGGTCACTCAATATGAGAAGTTCCAAATTCTGACAGGTGAGACCATTACACAAATGTATAATAGATTTTCTGACATAACTAATGGTCTTGCAGAGCTTGGAAAGATGTACAACACTGGAGATATGGTAAGAAAGATTCTCAGATCTCTACCAAGCTAGTGGACTCCAAAAGTCACAGCCATCAAAGAAGCTAATGATTTTGCAACTATGTCATTAGAAAAGCTTATAGGATCATTGATGGCACATGAGATCAACATGGAGCGACTATCTGAAACCTCATCCAAAAAGAAACTTACTAATACTTTCAAAGTTATAGCTGCTCCTTCCACCTCTTCCTCTTCTAGTTCAAAAAATGTAGGTTCTGAAGACAATGATGTAGATGATGTACTATCCATGCTTCAGAAAATTCTTAATAAGAAGAAGAATGGATCAAGAAGGATCCAAAAGAAGGAGAAAAAGGACAAAGAGCCAGTCTGCTATGAATGTAGAAAACCTGGACATCTAAGACCAGATTGTCCAAAACTCAAGAAGACTGGTCAGCTAGAAAAGTCTAAGAAGAAGCACAAGAAATTCAAAAGAAAAGCCATGGCTACTGTTTGGGACAATGAAGAAGTCTCCACTTCGGATTCATCAAGCTCAGATTCAGAAGAAGAGCAGGTAAGTCTAGCCTGCATGGCGGGAATAGATGAGATACATTTTGACCCATCTTTTAATTCGTACACTGATTCAGGGTCAGAGTCTGAAGACTTAAAAGATGTCTTTAATGAACTTTATGAAAAACATAAAGGTGTTGTAAAAGAATTAAAAAATCTGAAAAATAACATTACTTGTCTAGAATATACCAATTCTGATCTTAAATCCGAAATGGAACAATTAGAAACACAATTAAAGGAAAGTAAAGATAATAATTATCTTTTGAATGAAGATTTAAAAAGCAAGAACAATAAAAAATTAGAGATAGAAGAAAAATTGAAAACTCTAATTGAAGAAAATCTTTATTTAAAAGAATTAGTTAGAAAGTTAACAAAAGGTAAAACATCTCTAGCTCTATGCTTAAAAAACTCCAAAACTGACAACAATAAACAAGGCCTTGGATACAACCTTCTGAAAAAGGAAAACAAATTAAGTATCCAGAAAAATAACCATTGCAAAAAATTTGTGAAAGAAACCAAGATGCCTCAGAAAAAGGTCCTTGTAATAAACAAATGCTCTCAACAGAAAAAGGGTTTGTAAAAATCTTGTTTTAAACAAACATCACAATGACAATAAGGCTTGCAAAACAAATTATATTCATTGTTGTTCTCATTGCAACAAATTAGGACACACAGTAAACACCTGCACAACTAGGCACTTAGTATGGATTCCGAAAGGATATTTTTATACATCTAACCATCAAGGACCCAAAAGGATTTGGGTACCTACTTCTGAATAAGTTGTTTGCAGGATAGCCTTAGAGCATTGGGATTAAAGGACACTCAAGGTATTGATGACTGCCAGCTCATCATCCAACTCATATCTGAAGAGGGAGTAGTCACAGATTTGTATTTAAATTTATAGTACTACTAACAATGGTTTGAAAGTCTTTCTGTTTTTAAGATCAATGCAGGCAAAAATCTTGAAGACTTGACAAAAAACAAGTAGATATGTCAAGAAACAACAAGACCAACAAGTGAAAATTCTTGAATTTGAATAAGCCTCATATCAAGGGGAAGCCTCACATTTAGGGGGAGCATACACTAAGGGGGAGATGTAAATTCATGACAAGTATTGTTGAACCCCGCTCATTCAAACTCATAGGTAGTATTGGTAAGAAGTCTTTATAAAAGGGAATATGCAAATGGTAAGATCCTTCCTTTTCGGGTTTTGACAAAAAGTGGGAGAGCATTTTATTTATGAATTTTCTATTTCAAACTTCTCATTCTATGAAAATTCACATGAGTTTTGTCATCAGCAGAAAGGGGGAGATTGTTGAACCACTCTTTTGTTTATCTCATGTTTTAGTGATAACTAAAACTCATGACTAAATAAATCTTATGTTTATGTCATATCATATTCTGATATTAATCTGAAAACTCATGCATTTCATCTATAAGTTTGAACATTCAATGAGTGCATAACTATCTGCATAAATAATCCTCAAATGCACTATAGTAATATCACAGGAAAAACATATGTTATAAATGCTATGTTTGAATGGCACATTTTCTGACTGCTCAGATTTTTTTCTGAGTCCACAACATATACTGATATCATACTAACTCCGACTTCTAAACAGTCGAAGTCTGGTGGAACTCCGACTTCTGAACAGTCGAAGTGTGGTAGTGACTGAGTCACACTCCAACTCCTGGAAAGCCGAAGTCACACTCCGACATCGAGAAAGTCGAAGCCATACTCCGACTTCTATAGAGTTGAAGTCTATAGACTGCTGAAAAATTCTAAGTCCACACTAGTATGTATATCACAAACTCCGACTTCTGAAGAGTTGAAGTTGACCAACTCCAACTCCTAGAAAGTTGAAGTGTGATACATACTCCAACTTCTTTACAGTCGAAGTTTCTATACTTCAACTTTGATTGCCCCAATATTTCAAATGTTTCAAAATGTTTGTGGCGGCCACTGAAAATTCATATGTACTTCACATATTATCTTATTATTTCTCTATCTGATTGAAGATCTTTTTGCTGTCTATCCTTCAAGGTAGGTGACATGTTGTCAGTAGAAAATAAGGACTCCTTCCTTCCTACTAGACAAAAAGGGTCATACCTAACATGTCTGGATGTCAGCAGACAATATGGAAGTAAGGCAAGGTATGGGCCTATTGTCAAAAAACCTTTTTAGTCTGACTCTACCTTCTGTGCCTATAGATATCTAGATTTCCCTCTACACCAAGTGTCTATTAGATAGAAGAAGAAGATGAGCAACGACTAGAAGAGGTCCAACGGATCTCTTCAACGGATCTGTTCAAAACTACTCTATAAAAAGATGAAGCAGGGTTGAAGAACAACAACAGAGCCTTCCTGAGGATTATTAAAAGAGTGTACATCCAGTAAGAAGCCTCAACGCCACATACACTCAAAAGAAAGAGAGAAAGAGCTCGAGCCTAAGAAGAAGTGTGCAAGCAGTAATTTGAAGTCTTCAAGCTTCAAGCTCCTTTTCTTATCTTCACTCTCTCTGTGCTGCATTGTAATTTTGGGGAGTGTCTTTTGGCTGAGTGTTTTTGATTTAGTGTCAAGTTTTTTCTTTTCTAAGAAAGATTTATGTCCAGTTGTAGGACTATATATAGTGTTCCTCTTCCTGTGTGAAGAGAAGGTCAGTGGGGTTGCTGGCTATTTCTGTCCAGCTAAGGGACTGTTCTTAGCATTTCCTTTTGGTTATGGGAAGAACCTAGCTGGGGTTGGTGTCAGAAGAACCTAGCTAGGGGTTTAAGTCTAGCAAAACTGCACTGAGATTTGTTCCTGGAGGTGGTTTCTTGACCTGTAATAGAAGTGAGTTTCCTTCTTACTCGGAAAGGAAGAGGACCAGTGGGGAGCTGGGGGTTTGTATGTCCTTGGGGGGATTGTACCCTAGTTAGTGAAATCCCAAGATTTGCTTGGGGACTGGACGTAGGTCTTCCTTCTGTGATGTACTGAACCAGGATAAATTTCTGTGTTCTTGTGTGATTGTTTAAATTTGCTTCCGCACTACTACTCTCTATCACACACTATCACATTCACTAACCAAAGTTTTTAAGTGGTGATTTTTTGTGTTTTAGCTTCAGTATTTCTGCAGCTATTCTATTCACCCCCCCCCCTCTAGATAGCTTGAGCTTACTGCCATATCATCCGAAGGCCAACATATTCCCCTACCCTCTACTCATTGGGTTCAGTCTTTGGCTCAAGGAGATTTTTATAGCATGCTTACGACCAGGTTCATTTTGAATCCCGTGGAGACTTTGTCACTCTTGTCATGCTTTTTAGTTGGGTTTTGCTTTATTTGGCCCCTTTGATTTTGGTTTGTCTTGTTCCCCTTTTCTTTCTTTTCCTTCTTTCCCCTTCTGACTTCCACCCGTTAAAACGACAAACAGGTTCAAATGTCAATCCCATAGGTTCCCCTCCCCTATTGGCAGACCGAAAAGAGGAGAAATAGTAGTGCCTCTAAACCTTTGGCTAAGCATTAGCTTTTTTTTATTCTGTGCCTCCAAATCTCAATGGTAAGGCGTATGCGTGTGTGAGGGTTGATTCCCCTGGTTAAAACATCAATAATGCCAAATGAATTAAAAATGTTAATTTCACTCATTTGGGGTCTGTGCACCACGCAAATCTACACACCAATCTAGGTGTAGTACTTCTTAAGATATACCCCATTCCGAGGTGGGAGAGTTCCTCCCCCTCAGCGTTCACTAGCCTGTACGTATTGCCTGGATATGCTTCTTTTATTACGTACGACCATTCCCAGTTTGGTTGGAGTTTAGAATGAGGACCACTCGGTTTTACAAAAATTATTTTGATAACCATTTCACCGACTTTGAATTTTCTCTCAATCACTTTCTTTTGGTAAAAACGAGTGAGTCTATTTTGATATGCTTTGGTATGCTCTGCGGCGGCCATATGCTTCTCATCTAAGAGTTCCAATTGTGCAAGGAGCGACTCACGACGTTCGTCAATTGACCACTCTTTGTCAAGATAGACTCTTAATGAAGGAATGAGAATCTCATATGGGACTATTGCCTCCTTTCTATAAGTGAGGGCGAATGGTGTTTTCCCTGTAGGAGTGTAGATTGAAGTGCGGCAGGCCCATAGAGCTTCTACAAGCTTGTCTGGCCAATCTGAGAATTTGTTTGCCTCACACGTCTTCTTTATGATCTTGATCAAGGTTTTATTTGTGGCCTCTGTTTGGCCCTTGCCTTGTGGATAATAGGGAGATGAATGATGCAATGTAATTTTATACCTATAACAGAGGCCTTGAAGCTCCTGAGAGATAAATTGGGGCCCATTGTTGGTGATGATGGTACTGAGGATGTCGAATCTAGTGATGATATTCTTCATGATGAATTTGCATACAATTGTTGCCCTGACTTCTTCATGAGCTTCAGCTTTTTCCCATTTTTAAAGTACTCCGTTGCAGTGAGAATGTACGATATAGGGTTGAGTGTGGGTCACCAAGGGGACCAATAATGTCGACGGCCCACATAGGAAAAAGGCCATGGGGAGGATACAGGGTTGAGTGAAGAGGATGGAGAATGGATTTTGTCGACGTGCAGCTGACACATAACACACTGGCCAACATAGATAGAATAATCCTCTTCTAAGGTGGGCCAGTAAAATCCTTGCCTAAGAATTTTCTTGGCAAACATTTGGCTGTTTACATGACCACCACACACACCTGAATGAGCTTTCTCAACAATTTTCCACATTTCATCATCATCCAAACATCTAGCAAAACACCAGTGAGACCTCTTCTTTAAAGCACATTTCCATCCACAATGTACTTTTGGGACATTCTTCTTATAGTCCTTTTCTCTTCAGTAATGGCCTCCTCATGGTAATATTGATCCTTACAATACTTAGCTATCCCATAAAACCATGGTTTCTCCTCATCGTCCAATTCTTCTTCCAATTCCAATAGCATGATTTCTTTCTTCTTGCCTCTCTCCATTTTCCTAGATACCTCCTCCTTGACCATAAGGAAAACAAGATCTTGAGTAGCAGGGGAGAAACACCGATGGATAAGGACAGATTCAAAGATTCTGCTAAGAGGAAAGTTTGGAGATGAGACAAGAGAAGCAAGAGCATCAGCTAGAATGTTTTGGTTGCGAGGAACATGGACAAAAATCATCTTGGAAAATAGCTTAGCATAGGCTGAAGAGAGTTCTTGATAAGGCTTGAGCTTTAGATCACATGTGCGATATTTGGTGAGCACTTGACGAAGAATCAGTTGACTATAACCTATAATTGGCAAATGGGTGACACCATGGAAGTGTGCGGCCTCAAGACCGGAAAATAGGGCTTCATATTCAGCTATATTATTGGTAACAGAGAATGCTAGCTGAAAAGTCTACAGAATGGTGACCCCTTTAGGTGATAAGAGAACAATCCCGATACTCCTACCATGAAAATTCAGAGCTCCATCAAAATGTAACATCCACATAGGATCAAATTGGCTAAGGGACATTAGTTCCTCATTTGGAAACTCTAAATGGACAAGATCAAATCGAGGAATAGGGTGACGAACGAGATGTTCGGCTATGGCATAACCTTTGATTTATTTTTGCTAAATGTAGGTGATATCAAACTGAGAGAGAATGCTTTGCCAACATGCCAGTCTATCAGTGAGGACAGATTTTTCAAGAAGGAGCTTGATAGGATTCATGCGGGCTATAAGGTGGACTTCATGAGCAAGAAAGTAGTGTTTCAATTTCTGCACTACCCAGACAAGAGCGGGACATGTTTTCTCCATGGTTGTGTACCTTTGCTCTTAGGGGTTGAGAAGCTTAGACTAGTAGTAAGTTGCCCGTTCTTTGCCTTCTTCATCCACTTGTGCAAGGATAGCTCCTACAGAGTCTTCCAGGACAAAAACATAGAGAATTAGTGGTTTGCCTAGAGTTGGTGGCCTCAGGATAGAAGGATTAGCCAAATACTCCTTTAATCCATCAAAGGCCGCTGAAACTTCTCATCCCAATGAAATTTGACTTCCGATTTAGTTAGGTTATAGAAGGGTCTACACCTTTGTGAATGTTGGGAGACAAATCGGTGAATAAACTACAATCTTCCAATCAATCCTAAACCTTCCTTCAAATTCCTTGGAGGTGGCATTTCCCTTATTGCCTTCGCCTTATTGGGATCATTCTAAATACCCCTCTTGCTCACGATGAACTCTAGGACTTTACCTGATGATACACCAAACACGCATTTCTTGGGGTTCATTTTCAACTGAAATTCTCTTGATCTTTGCTACACCTTAGTTAGAACCCCAAGATGCTCAGCCAATATTCTAGATTTAACCACCAAGTCATCCACATACACCTCTACATAGAGATGAATCATGTCAAGAAAGATAGCCATCATAGCTCTTTGGTAAGTAGCTCCAGCGTTTTTGAGTCCAAATGACATGACCACATAGTAATATGTGCCCCTAGGTGTAGTGAATGATGTCTTCTCTTGGTCCTCCTCAGCTAATTTCATTTGGTTGTACCCTGAGAAGCCATCCATGAAAGAGAGGGTTTCATATCCAGTCGTATTATCAATTAGCACATCAATGTGAGGCAAGGGAAAATCATCTTTTGGACACATGCGATTAAGGTCCCGGAAGTCAATACAAATTCTGACTCTTCCGTCCTTTTTTATGACTGGGACAATGTTTGCTACCCAATTTGGATAAAATATAACTCTAATAAACTTGACTTTGTAGAGCTTGGCAACCTTATCTTTCATTTTCAAAGCCATTTGTTGGTGAAAACGTCTTAACCACTGCTTAATAGCGACGAATTTCGACTTAAGTGTAAGTTGATGTTCAATAAGCGCGGGGTCCAGTCCTAACATATCTTCATAGCTCCAAGCGATCGTGTCATTATATTATCTGAGAATCTCGATAATTGTTTCCTCTTCAGTTAGTGACAAGTTGCTACTTATGAGGACAGTCGTAGGATTTTCCTTGGTTCCCAGATTAATTTCTTTGATTATTTCTTCTACAGTGGCTGAAATTTCATCAAATTTTCTGGGTCCACTTATGAATACGTCAACCTTGTGAGAAAGATGAGATGCAGAGCACGATGGAGAGGAGACGATGGCATCGTGAATTGGTTTTGGTAGCATTTCACATGGGAGAGTTGAAAATATTGCGCGAAGGGAAAAACATGAATTAAAAGTTTTTCTTTTGAAATCT
This sequence comes from Colocasia esculenta, assembly GCA_014218235.1. NCBI lineage: Eukaryota > Viridiplantae > Streptophyta > Magnoliopsida > Alismatales > Araceae > Colocasia > Colocasia esculenta. The sequence continues at coordinate 72,253,680 of CM024755.1, forward strand.
CGTTTGGTGTCATCATTGCAGAACAGCGTGGGCAACTGTTCTACCTCGGTAATGTGCAAAATCTGATAGGCAGAGTTGCCATCCTATTGAGTCACTCTGATATGTCCTTCTCTCCAAGTGGCTAAATGGCGTTGCGGCAGAGCTTCCTACTTGGGTGCATGGGTAGCAACTGTTTCTCTTAGGAAAATGCTACCATCTTGTATGAGAAGTACGACCAAAACTGAAGTTGGTTGTTACCTACATGTTTAGGAAAATAAAACTTGTAATTTCTAAAAGTACATTTTTTTTAAAGATCCAAAGTACGTTAAATTGGAGGATATGTGAAGCGTACATGGCATTTTTCATGTTAAGGCCACATTTCTTTCATTTTAAAATATAAAAAAAACTATCATTGTTTTTACTTTATATATTTGTTAATTTTTATTACTATAAAAGAAAGTGAAAGTTTTTTTTTTTTTTTTGTAATGAGGAAACCCTACCCTGTGTGGCTTTGTGGGCTCGGGGGTTGGTGTTCGTGAACTCCAAGGTCAGGACTTGGCAGCTCCTACTTTCTGTGTACCCATATTGCCCTTACCCCACTTGACCGGAAAGCAACATTTTTCTTATTTTGATTAAAGATTCATGGACACTTTATGCCAAAATAAGGGGAAAAAATAAAAATAAAATTAAAATTGTATTTTATTTTAATATTATTCAAAGAAGAATTTACTCATTTTAAATAAATCCACGTAGAGTCAAGACCCACACTTTTGAAATTGGATGATTTCATCGTTTTACAACAAACAATATGCGGTGGCTATTTCTAGTCCCGTAGGCCTGCAGAGCCCATCATGGCCCATTACGGCCCATCATGACCCAGTAAGCTGGTGTGGCCATCAGGCAGCGTGCCACATGTCCTCGGGATCAGCCAAAGGCTTCCGAACACGTTCCTGCCACCAAGGCGCCTAAGGTCCCCAGGGCGGTCTCCAGGCACCTTGTGACTTGTTCGGCCAAGGCCACAGTCTGCAGAACAGGGCCTGTGCGGACCTTTAAAGTAGCCTAACTAAGCACAGCTATGCATCCGAGCACCGAGCAGCCTAGTGGGCCACTGAACAGAGGCCCTGTTCGGTATCCTCCAGCCAAGAGCCCTCAAAGTAACTGTTCGCCTCCCAGGTGTAATCACGGGGTTGTGCACCCCTCAAAACACGCATCATGATTTTTTTTAAGAGCTTAAAAGATGTAATGTGGACTAAAGGAAAGTGTGATCTCCACCTAGCTAGCTGCAATGATTAAGAACTATGTAGGCTAACGTTGCTAGGAAAGGAAGAGAGAATGGGGCACTGACCTTTGTCACGACGGGGCTCCGAGCCGCGATGATGCTGGTGTCGCGACGCCCCACCAGGGCGCGTTATGCTTGTCGCGACGCCCTTGTCAGTCACGTTCTCTGCAGTGCGGGAGAATAATAGTTGGACCTTCCTCTTACCCTCCGGCCGGCCAGAGACTAAGACCTCCTCGTCTGATAATGCTTGTGTGCCTGCCAAAAATAAAGAAAACAAGAAAGCAAACCATGTTAAAACATATTTAAACGTAACATCTATTCAAAAATGAAAGGAAAGATGAGAGCATGGAGGGAACGAACTTGGGGTGGCTTTTAAACCCCTTGGGTGTATGAAAAACGTGGGAGGAAAAGATAAAAATGCATCCTATCTAAAAACTAGTAATGTGCATGAAAGGAGAATGAGAGAGGGAGAGGAAGAAAGAGCCCCAAATGGGGCGACTCCCTTGGCTGATGATGATGTCTCTAAATGTTGGAGAAGCCTCAGAAGTCGCCTCCTCCATGTCCAAGCTTCATAGATGAAGAAAGTTGCATCACTTGGTGAAGAGAATGTGATGGAATGTGGAGGAATGAGAGGGCCACGAGCTAAGTATGAGGTCTGGCAAGAATTCGGCAGCACTTCGTGGTGAAAAGGGGGGCTCCCCCTTCCTTTGAAGAAGAAGCCTTGCTTATATAGGAGTAGAGAGAGAAAATCCTGTCCTTGGGAGATAATCACCCAAAATGAGATGATAAAATCATCTAAATCCGGATGGGAGAGTCCTAGGGCTGTCCCCAAGGATCCTGGAACCTCAAACCACGGCCAGGGGGGTTGGGAGGTTGCCTAGGATAGAGATAAGGCCAATACAAGATATATAGGAGGTGGTTGCGGAGGCCAGCGTTCTCGGCTATAGTCGCGATGGATCGTAGGGGCGCGACAAACATAGTCGTGACGGCCATAAGGATTGCATCCCCAAGGACACGTACATGGATTTGCATGGGCTGTCGTGACGGCCATAAGCGGCGCGACAATGCTAACGTGGCGCTACGATACGTCGCGTTAAAGAAAATGGATTATTCTTGAATTTTTGACCAATCATTTGAAAGCATAATCAATAATAAGGCACATGGGCTCTTCAAGAGATAATTGGGCGGGATTTGGGCTTTTAGTGGACTCAAAGCAAGGCTAAAGATGGGTTCAAGGTGAGTGACCAACTAGGGGCTCATTAAGAGAACAAGAATAATGGTTCAACTTATAGGCCAGAATCGGGTGTCTACAGATTGCCCCTCCTTGGCCTCCACTTTGCAAGGGAGCGTAGCGGAAGTGTAGCGGAGGTGTCATGAAATGACGGTGAAGCGGAAATAACGCGGAGTGGACCGAAAAGGTGGGAGCCAGGGTAAAGAGACACCCGATCTAACCAACAAGCAATTGGAAATCTTCTTGAAATCCCTGAGTTAGCTACTCAGGCAGAATGCAAGGAAAACACAAGTCTAGATGAGAAGGAGAAAGAAAAGGACGATCAACCCCTCGATTGAGAGGTACCATAGCCGATTGGCCTGTAGGTTTCATTTTGGAGGGACATGTGCGTGCCAGGTAGGTAACTCAGACTCTATCCTGGGAACGGTTCGCAACCAAAACGGATCAAAAGGAACAAGGATGAAAATTGTATAGAGAATCCAGACAGGAAAATTCTTGACAAATTAACAAGAGCAACTTGCTCAGAGGCAAACCTTCTGATTCGGAATGGAATAGGGTTTCTTGTTTTGAACATGAAGAAATGATTGGGCACTCAACAAGAGCTCATCATTAGCCAGGGATGAGTCATGATAGCTCAAAGTCCTACATGATGCATGCTGGGCTGAAAGAAAAGAAATCATCAAATCAAATGCAAAAGAAAGGAGAAAATAGAAAATATATCAAGGATAATATTGCTAAATTGGACAAGAATGGGTCGAGAGTCTTCCTACAACTGCTGTGCAAGACAGAGTCCATCATCCCCAAATTTCTCCAACCTAACGGCCGATCCGACGATTAGCAATATGCTCATAGATCATCACTGTTTTTGATGAAGGGGAACTCAGATCCCAGAGCATGTTGAGAACCAGCTAGTCCTTGAAGTGATATAATAAGTAGAATACCATATAGTAATGCAAGGGAGTAAGGATAGTGATACTTGCCTGACTTACCTGTGAAGCACCATTTTTTGTGGTTTTCTAATTTTCTGATTTTTTGTGATTTTTCCTAATAAATAATCAAAGCAACAACTATAACAACGAAGAAAATATATCGCAATCAAATAACATAAACGAACTATGCACATAGACATAGGACACACACAATAGAAAGGCGACGCACTCGGGGGTCGCGACACTGTCGTGACGACCTGGAGGGTCACGACCTTAACGCGTCAGATCATGGCGTCACAACATCGTTCTGTGCGATAAACACCAAAAATCTGAGCTTATCCTTATCCTAAGGCTATTCCTAACACTATTAAGACTCTTAGACGTATCCTATTGCTACTCTATCTCCTAGTGATAGATTTGGATGGGATTAGCACTCCTAGAGCTCTATAAATAGGGGTGTTGGGGGCTATTTTCGCAGTTCAACTTCTCTCTCTTTCTCTCTCTTGGTTTTCTCTCTCTTAAGCCATGAAGAGAGCTTCCTCCTCCTCCCAAGCTGCCTCCATCCCCTATGGCGGACCCAAAGCGGCGAGGATGGCCCATGCAGAGCTCCTTCGGCTCTCCTCCGTGCCTGGGCACATCAGCGCAAGGCTGGATCTTCAAGTGAGTACTTTCTCTCTCTAGCCATTTGATTTTCTCCCTCTTCTTCTTCTTCTTCTTCTCCTTCTTCTTCTTTTGCCAACCTCTCTTCTATTCCCTTTTCCAGATGCTCCCGGGCAATAGATGCTATTCCAAGATCCCCTGGCTCAAACCCATGATCAAAGCCCTTCCCGTGGCGTCCACATATCACCTACGCGAATGGAAATATACCACGGTCCTCGCGCTTGCCAAGAATTACCACAAGGTGGTACATGTGTGGGACAACCTTACTGCGCTTGTGGAGCTGTGGCACCCACAGACCCACACGTTCATCTTCCCTTCTTTCGAGGCCACAATACTGTTGGAGGAACTAGAGCTTATGTTGGGGATCCCAAAGGACAAGAAGGGGAAGGAGTACGACATCTCCTACACTGTGGCTCCCATCGACTCCTGGGCCATCCTAGGAGAAATCACTACTAAGCATGAGGACTTGCGGTCTATGACGAGCTCGGGGTATGCTCCCCTCCTCCCGATTTCTTAATGGATAATGTCTCAGTGTAAAAGAAAAATAGGGAGCCATCTTGCTATTTCCAAGGCCGCCGCCATCTGCATTTGCGGCGTGATCCTCTTCCCAGCGCAAGACAACCATTTAACTGTGGAAAATCTCAACATCATCTCCTGCATATGGGAAGGTATGTCCATCTCCCAAGCCATCCTTGGATATCTCTATGCTGGATTATCTTCTGCAGCCACAGGCAGCCCTTTCTTTGGTTCTGTCATTGCCCTCGAGTGCTGGATGGGCATGCACATCAGCTTCTAATCGACAGATGACCCATCTATCCAATGCAATAGCATGTTCCACCATCCTCTAGCTTTTGTTGGCGCTCCTCTTCACATGACACCACAAGCAGCATGGTGCAAGATGACAATGACGGTGGAGAAATTTGAGATGCACCCGAGGTTCCTCCACAAAAAGATGATCCGCCTCCCACAGCGCACCGGCCTGGCTTTGCGACTTATTGGTGATGAAGCGCTGGTTCTATACAACCCTAACTGGTGCCAACTCCAATGTGGCGCCGCACGCATAGTTGTGCCACCACTCTCTCACTACCCGCCAATCCAAGCACGGAAGAGGAAGGACGATCAGGATGAACGAGACATGAGGAGTGCCATCGTCCACTAGGAGGGATGTGCCACAGGCATCATCTTAGCGGAAGTGGCGGAGGACGAAGATGTGACCCGGGAGTATTATCAAGCTCTGAAGAGGATCTAGCCAAACATACCCACGGAGTCCGAGGCGGCACCGGGCGCTTGAGATGGATTTAAGAGATGTAGGCATTGTATCAGATAGTAGTTAGGACTGAAAAGATGATTTGATTGATTGTAGGGATGATTAGGATGTGTAATTGATCATTTGAATTAATAAAATCAGGATTTTGTTCAATGTGCGCATTGCTCTGTTGATGTGGCGACTACTATAGATGTCGCCTAAAGATCGCGATGGGGCGATAGGGCGCGACAGAGTCACGGGCTATCTGGCCGTCGCGACAAGAACGTGACATCTATGATCGTCGCGACATGAACCGATGATTCAAAAACACAGAAACCCCCCTTCTTCCCCCTTATGCTCACAACTCTATCTTGGCTTTGAGCTCCGGCGATGCAACTCCTCTTCTCTGATTCCCTCTCTCTTGCCCTCTCCTGCTTTCTCACTTCCAATCCCTCTCTCTCTCTTAAACTTTCCTCTCTCTCACCCTCTCAGTGTCCTTTTAAATGCAGGGAGTTATGAGGCCGAGACTGCAGTGGCCGCTAGTAATAGTGGCGTACCAAGGTCTCCCAGATTTCCAGCGAGAGTGGATCCGGGAGATAGGGTTCGGGCCGATCTTGGAGATAGAGCCCTTTTACGTGGACAACCCTCTGGTACAGGTGATTAGGGAGCGGTGGGATAGAGTGAGCAGAGCATTCTTGTTTCCCTGGGGGCACATGGTGCCGAGCCTCGAGGATGTAGCGAGGATCACGGGGCTCCAGGTGGATGGAGAGGCGGTGACGGGGGTCACCTACAGTGACTATACGGAACAAACTCAGGATTTGCTAAGGCTGGAGCCGATGGGGGAGGATGAGCTCGGCGACCGGAGAATGGTTGACCGGATAGTATTGTTGGAGAGCCTCGGTATGCGTGGAGTCAGACAGACAGGTGAGGAGTCGCTGCACGAGTTCATGCAATGAGCAGCGGCGCTGGCCAGGGCAGCGTACGGCCATGACCCCGAGGATAGAGAGAGGGTGGACCAAGACCTGAGGAGGTTCCTGGTATTATTTTTGGGGAAGATGCTACTTGGGACCAAGGGAGATGGGATTCATTGTCGATTCCTAGATATCTTGGAGGATTTAGAGAGGGTAGGACAGTACGCATGGGGTGCGGTCTTCCTGGCGCACACCTTTGCAGACCTCTCCAGCGGCACGGGCCGCGAGACGATAGTGGGCGGATTCGCCCCCTTCCTTCAAGTACACTTTCTTTGCTTCTGAACTTCTTTCATTTCCTGCATTAAATTTGTTAGTAAAACTAATCAATGCGTGTATGTATGCAGGTGTGGATTTACTTGTGATACCCGAAATTTCATTTTTTTTTTATGCTGTGCACGTGTATTTACTTGTTGTGTGTATAGCATGTGTATTCAAATGTGCATATTACAATTTTTATACTTCTCATGAACATATGCATGTATATATATGATATTTTATGTGAGAATAGGCAATTAGCTAATTTTGTGTATATTGTGTATACTAAAATCCTAGGCATATAATGCTTAAGTAATATTGTGCATGTTTAATCTAATTACCGATGAGCATGTTGTATTTATCTATTTTGTGCATAATGTACATAACTATGTTGCATACATGTGTGTATATTTATACATATGTCAATTCAAGTGTGTGCATGCCAGAATTAATTATTGTCGTATAGAATATTCTTAGTTAACTTATTTCATATTGCATCTTAACGATATTATGCATGTACTATCTAAATCTTGAAGTGTATATTATACTACTTATTCCATGGATATTGTGTGTAAATATATAAAGTACATATGTATACATGTGCTTTATCTTATGCATGTGATATCTAGATAATTCTATACGCATTAAGTAATCCATAGTTTATACATATATTGTACTTAAATAGTGTTGTGCATACGATATGTAACTACTGTTATCTACCTTGTAAGTACATGAGAGTTATTTTTGTACACGTATAAATATATAAATATAGTGTGCATGCATTATCTAGCTATTAATGTATGTAATAAATTTATAAATTCCATGCATATTGCATGTGTTATGCATATAGTAAGAAGTTATTATCATACATCATGTAAACAATTGTGAGTTTATTTCCGTGCATGTAATAAATATTTAAATGTGTATGAGTTATTTAATTATTGATATGCCTATTATATTTAATTATTCCATGCATGTTGTATGTAACCATGATGTGTGTATGTTAATCTTGTTTAAATGATATCTATCTACTTTTAAGCATGTTAAACTATTTATGACATGTATGATACCTAAATAATAGTGTGTGTATTATATTTATATGTTCATACATAATACATACAATTATGTAGTGTGTATGTACATATATATATATATATATATATATATATGTATGTTATTTTGAACATGTATATCTTTGAGCGTGCATGCATGTTATCTTTAATTGAGATTATTATAAGTATTATTTAAATAAATAAAATATGATGCAAGTAGTTTATATAGTGAATGCATATATATTTATTTATTTGTGCACACACTTCGTTGTTGGAGTGTGATTGTTCGTTAATTGAATGCATAGCGGTGTTTTAGACAAGCACTGTGTTGGCGGCAACATCTTTGGACGCCAACCCAGGTTGACTACAACAGATGTTGACATCAACCCTAGGTTGACTACAACCGATGTTGACGTCAACATCCTTCCTGTGTAACAGTTCCAGATTTGGTAACGCCCGCGTTTTGGCCGATTCCAGATTAGGAAACCCATCCTAATGCGTAGGAAACCTACCCTATTGTGTACCCCAAACCCCAAGCCTATAAAATACTCATCCTAGGGCGAGGGGAAGGCTTTTAGCATTGGTGAAACCCTAGCACCCGTAATGGAGAAGAGCTGATCTTTAGAGGGCCGAATCTGACGACTGGAGGTGTTCCCCGAGGATCTACAACAACTGGGAGGTAACCTATACATAGGAGAAGAAGTCCCAACTCCGAGGAACCACCTGCATCAACAGACGAAGAAGATCTGACGAGAGTTTGAGCACCTTCTTGGCCAGGCCGAGGAAAGCTTCATCGATGAATCTTGATCTTCGTAGATTTATTTAGAGGCAAGTAAACCCTAGATCTCAATCTTATACATGTCCCCTAAGTCCAAGGTATTTTTCTGGATTTTTCCTCGAGTCCTGGAACCCCCAAATTCCCCTTTGTATTAAGTGCTGTCTGTGTGTACTGCTGGGAGGAAGTTGGCGGCAGCATCTGCTGTAGTCAAGTTCTTGAGTTGGAGGCCAGGGATGTTGCAGTTGAAAGTAGGCGGCTACATCCCTTGCAGTTAACTTCTTCAGTGTCCTGAAAATGCATTATTTGATCTTCTTAGGCTGTTTAAATGATTTCCGGATATAGGTACATGTTGCAAATTTTATGTGGTTGTATACAATCACTAGGTCATATCATGAGGTTGCCCTAATTTTCTATGAACTGTGTTAATTAGTAAATTTTAGTAATTGAATTATGAGCATCATATAAGCATGTTTAAATCTTATAAATGAATTTGCTGTAAGTTAGGGTTTTGAAATTTTTACATAACAGCATGAGGTCTGATATTAGATTTCTGAACTGTTAACACTCAATCATGTTAATGTGTACCATGTTTAATGATATTTCAATGAATATGTCTGAAATCTTGTTTAAATTGTAGAAATTATATTTACACTTCAAAAAATTTGGAAAATTGAAGATATGATTTATTTACAGTTAATAATCTGTGATCAAAATTTGGAATTAATTTGATGACAGAAAGTGCAATTATTGGTAAATTATGGGAATTATTCATATTAGATATGTAAAATCTAATCTTGTGTTATTCACTAATTAATAGCATGTTTAGGATTGTAATATGAGTTGTTTTACTTCTGAGAACAGTAGTATCATGTTGGGTTAACTGAGATGTGTGCAATTGATAAATAGTACATGTAAAGTGATTAAATAGTTTATGTGAAGTATGTGAATAATGGGAGGAAATGTGATAAGATAAATGTGTAATAATTGGGCCAAGAATTTACACTGCTACCCTAGAGGTTTGAGAGTTGTACCATAGAAAAATCCCTATGGTAGGCTCAACGTTGTGAAAAGTATATCCTAAAGGCATTAGGATGAAAACCTGGAGGTGGACAAGTACCCTTCGATAGGGTGGAGAGGGCTTCTCCCGGTCTGCGTAATTATCAAGATTCGTGATAGCCCACGAATGCGTCGTTAAACACGTGACTAACAATCTCAAAATTATCGGCCCACACTAAATATTTTGACAATAGTTAAGTGGTGAGAACCGAGTCGAATCCACAAGGAAAAAGATTTTAGAGTTGAAAACCTTGAGTTTTTAGTTAGGAAAGTAACATGGTGGTATTAAAACTAAGTTGCGTTAATTAAATCTAAACTATGCTAAATAAATAAAGAGAGAGAGAGAGAGAGAGATAAAGAGTAACAAGTTCTAAAAATCACAATCCACTAAATACTAAAAGAAGATTAACAACAAAATATTTTATCCTAAACAAAATACATCAACAACTATGCTAATAAAATATCAGAAATAAAAAAAAGAGAGATGGGTAAGAGAGAAGAGAGAGACGAGATACAAGAGAGAGAGGAGAGAAAGCACGAGAGATAGAGGAGAGAAGAGAGAGAAGAAAGAGATGAAAGGGAGAGAGGGGATAGAGGAGAGAGAAGAGAAGAGAGAAGTGTGAGAGAGAGGAGAGAGGCGAGTGGGATAGGAGAGAGAAGAGAGAAAATAGAGAGAAGAGAGAGAGCGCGAGAGGGATAGGAGAGAGGAGAGAAAAGAGAGAGGAGAGAGAGGAAAGAGAAAAGAGAGAGGAGAGAGAGAGGCGCTGCGGCGGCTCCTCTCTACGTGCATGCATGCACGTAGAGAAGGGAGAGGGGGCGGCGTGGCAGGCGTGCGCGGGGCGCGCGTGGGGCGGCGCTGGCAGGCGCGCGCGGGCGGGCGGGCGGCTGGGCCAGGTGGGCGGTGCGGCTGGGCGAGGCAGGCGCATGGCGGGTAGGCACGCTCGGGCGTGCGCGGGGGTGGCCACGCGGCAAGGCCAGGCGGGCGGTGCTTGCTACTGCTTCTGTCCGGGGCCGTGAGAGAGAGACCGGGAAGAAGAAAGAGAAGAGTAAGAAGAAGAGGAGAAGAAGAAGGGAAAGAAAAAGAGGAGGAAGGGGAAATCACAGGAGAGAGAGAAGTGGGAAAGTGAGAGGGGGAATAATAGTTGTGTGCGGGTGAGAGAGGGGGGTTTTTAAATAGATGAGAGGAGAGAGATTTTAAAATAGGGAGAGAATCTTGAGGAAAATGGAAGGAAGAGAGAGAAAGAAAAAGCAGGCGGCTAGGGTTTTTGCAACAATATGAAAATACCAAATTTGCCCCTGTTGGACTGCTTGGTTCATTGGCCCAATACGAACTTCATTCAATGGCCCATTAACCTGCAAATACAACATGTAATTAAATTTAATCAATTATCATCCGTGACAATAGAAATCTTATGGATTAATCACATATCAATCAATAAAATGGCATGATTTATTTGTAATAAATGTGATATTATCACATCCCCCAACTTACTCATTGCTAGTCCCTAAGCAATGCACCCAGGTGAATAATTAGGACTAACCGGAACTTCAAACATCATTTTTCATGTCAAGAAAGCAGAGATAATATAGATCAACAATAAGTATTTCCAATTCTAGTAGCATGTGTCAAAGATAATCATGCAGTTCATGTTATTAGACAGTTCCTCAAGATACAGTTAAAATTATCATTTCCTTCGTGAATGCACTTATGATCAATAAGCATTACTTAAGACAATGTATGAGTTTTTGACCCATTACTTAGAGATGATATCAACTCTACACTTCTACAATAAAATCCTTGATTACAGGTAGCTTTCACTCTGCCTTTTTATTTTCATCCTTCAACATCATTTTTTTTTTTGGATATCTGTTCGCTGTTTGACGCAAACTTCAACACTTCATGAGCTGCTGAAGCCTGGTTACTAAGCTAGGGATTTCCTTCTTCATTTAATCATCATTTTTTTTTTCATAACTTGCAGACAGGTAGCTTTTTCCCCACGATTAGTTTTCAATAAGAGTGTAGAATATCAATCTTCATCATGAGTATTAGGTAAAACTCTCATCACCCTCTTGAATGACACTTATTCATCATCTAATACATGTGTGAAGGTTTCATCAAATTTCAAATGTAGTTTGAGGAAAATGCTAAGAACATAACCGCAAACTTCATCCTTTAGCGTGCCACTAGCACACGTATATACTTAGAGTAAAAATCATTCTAGACTGAGGTTTTTTCCATGAGAAATGATATGTGAAGTTAATGAGCACAGAATAATGCATGGGATGTTTCAGCAGGATTTAAAGATTTGAAAGACTTGCCCTCCCCCAACTTGAATGACATTGTCCTCAATGGCATAAAAGTAATGAACATAGAATACAACCAAAGTAAGGTAAGAAAGGAGAGATGCAACCTGATGATCACATGAGAGTGGTGGCAAACTGGCTTCATAAAGGTGATGAGTTGCCCACTAGCCTTCCAAATACCTAGAACAAAATAGAAATTAAAAATAAGTTAAATTTCCTAAAAAATATTGGGTTTCCTCCGAATAAGCGCTAAGTTTAATGTCTTCAGCCAGACACACGGAAGTAACAGCCTTACGTAACACCCCCAATCAATTGACGCCAAATTCTTACTTTGTAAGGCATCATTAGCCATGGTGGGTCAAGTGGTCCACACGTACCTTGTAGATCAGTAAGTGATAGATAAACTGAGGCACTCAAGATCATATCTTCAATTAAGAAATTTTCATTTGTACACTTAAGATCTTTGTATGTGTTGAACACATCAATGCGGACTTGATTAGTTTCACCATTTTCACCCACAACTTCCATTTGCAGATCCTCTTTCATGATGTGGTCAGATTGAGTTGAATGCTCAGAGGATTGCTTGAACTCCATAGGCTGACTTGTGTCAAAGATAGTAGCATGATCTGGAATGAAATGACTTTCAGCATAAGGATGCTTAAAAGGTTCAAGTGTAGTTGACCAATCAGCTAGTGGTAGCATGTCCATGAACATATTGGATTTGTCAAGGTCAGGGAGAGGTAGGATTTCCATGTTTTTCTCGAAATCAAGAGAGACTCGATCAATGTGGACTTCAGGCAAAATTTCTAGTTCTTCTCTTACCCAAGAAGAATGATTGATGTTTACACCCAACTCTTTCTCCACACTCACATCTTCTCTATCATCCACTTGAAACAATGTCACATCAAACTTGGACCTAACATCTAGATGACATTCTTTTTCCTCTCCCCCCAACTTGAGTTCAACTAACTCATTAGAGCTTTCCTCAAATATGACATTATGGATGGAGTCTTCTTGATGGTCAGTTTCAAGTTGGGCCAAGACAATGGATTGATTTTCAGTGGCACCCATCTCCTCTTGATTTGACTCATTAATATTATCTCTCATTTTCCAAGTGGGTGTGTCCACAATCATGTTGGACTGAGAAGTTGTGAATGGAATTTGAGAGTCAAATTGTTGGTCGCAATCAAGATAATGATGTGCATGATTGTCAATGGGTTGGCATGGTGACTGACTATCTTGCCTCCTTCTGATTTCCATCAGTTGAGTAATCAGGAGGTCAGTTTTGACAAAGGATTGCTCCAATTCTTGTTGTTGTTGGGTGAATGTTTGCTCAAAGATTTGTTGGTTATCATGGAATTTTTACATAAATTGCCCAAATTGATCATCAAATAGGCCTGATTGTGGGGGAGAAGTATAAGTGGACTGTGGATATACATGTCCCTCATGATGGCTTTTGTCATGAATATCAATTTGGCATTGGGCCCAATGTTGAAAGTTGTGGATAGGTGGGCTTTGGGCTTGGGCCAGAATAGGTTGATCTCTAAGTGTTAAGTGTGGCATTACTTCTCCGAGTGGTTGGAAGGGTGTGCCTTCAGGAGCATTTTTTAAGCACACCGGCAGATCAATGCCAAAAAATCCTTCATTGAACCATGAGATGATTTCAGTACCAAGAAAGGGTCCTTGAATTTCCCCTTGTAGATCTTGGTAAAGCCAACTCAATTCTGTAGGAGGGACATATTGTTCATCTTTTGGGTAAGGAGTGGAGGTGTAAGGCCCTTGAAAATAATGTGTTTCTGCTTGGGTGAAAGATGGCACATTATGGAACAAATTAGTATGGTGGGCCTGATCTTGGGTAAAATCTGATAGTTGGGCCACCCCAGAGAATGTACTTTCATAGTGGGCTGAAAAGAAATGTGTATTTTCAAAGTAGGCTGGGCCACATTGAATGAAAGATGAAAATTGGTTTGGGCCATGGCCTATATGATGTGCTGGGTTGGCCCACATATGATTGTGAATGAGAAAGATGAGACTTTTTCTCTCTCTTTTTTTATTGCAATTTTAGATTTTTTTTTTTTTTTAGGCAGAGACAAATAAGTTGCAAACAATTAACCTAAATGTCCTAGGGATCTGGGATCTAAAAGTAAGCTTTCTCACAAAGTGACTTAAACCCAACCTAAGTCCACTAACATGTATGTCCACTGGCCAGGTAAGAGGTGGGGTAGTGGGAGGCTCCCCTACTTCCGTAGGGACCTAATTAGAGAACCATTTTCCCTCTTAGGCATTTGTCACTTAACCTCTAGCCTTAGACACCAGTTTCCAAAATTTGATAGTGGGACTAGGTGGACCAAAATCTCATTGTGAACCCTAGGTTCAATGTCTACTGCCTTTTATTGGGCTTGGGAATGCAAAAGATGCAGGAAGTTGTGGTTTGTGGGCTAAGGAAGGGTGATCAAATCTCCACCTTATCTTATTAAGGAAATTGCCCTTAAATTATTTTAGAAATGATGTGCACACCACAAAATCAAGCAAGGGGTTCTATGCAAGCATGGCAATGCATGATCATGATTTTAAGAAAGTTGAGATTCTCACCTTGCCTCCCGCAATCTTCGACAAGAAAGGAAACTTTTAAAAAAGGAAACTTACCTAAAGATGAAAGTCTAAATGATGCATGTCCTAAAGATGGAAAGTTTCTAATCTTGACATGACATCTTTTATTGGATTCAAGTGATTGATTTTTTTGATTTTTTTTTATTAATTGTCTAAACATGGCAACTAAGAAAAGGAAACTCAATCAAGAGGGTTTTAATGGTACTTACCTTCAACGCAATCCCTCGTTCTTTTGGAAATGAAAACAAATGGAAAGAGTGAGAGAAGGAAACTCACCTCACTTACCTTTTTTTATTTTTCATGCAATTTTCGGATTTTTTTTTCACTTTTTATTTGATACCTACAAAAAGAAAGAAAATGTTAGCCTGAATATATACAAAAAATACCAAAATTATCAAAACTAAAAATCTAATTCCCCGGCAACGGCGCCAAAAATTGATAGCCCACGAATGCGTCGTTAAACACGTGACTAACAATCTCAAAATTATCGGCCCACACTAAATATTTTGACAATACTCAAGTGGTGAGAACCGAGTCGAATCCACAGGAAAAAAGATTTTAGGGTTGAAAACCTTGAGTTTTTAGTTAGGAAAGTAACATGGTGGTATTAAAACTAAGTTGCGTTAATTAAATCTAAACTATGCTAAATAAATAAAGAGAGAGAGAGAGAGATAAAGAGTAACAAGTTCCAAAAATCACAATCCACTAAATACTAAAAGAAGATTAACAAAAAAATATTTTATCCTAAACAAAATACATCAACAACTATGCTAATAAAATATCAGAAATAAAAAAAAGAGAGATGAGTAAGAGAGAAGAGAGAGACGAGATATAAGAGAGAGAGGAGAGAGAGCGCGGGAGATAGAGGAGAGAGGAGAGAGAAGAAAGAGATGAAAGGGAGAGAGGGGATAGAGGAGAGAGAAGAGAGAAGAGAAGAGAGAAGCGTGAGAGAGAGGAGAGAGGCGAGAGGGATAGGAGAGAGAAGAGAGAGAGCGCGAGAGGGATAGGAGAGAGGAGAGAAAAGAGAGAAGAGAGAGAGGAAAGAGAAAAGAGAGAGGAGAGAGAGAGGCGCTGCGGCGGCTCCTCTCTACTGCTTGCATGCACGTAGAGAAGGGAGAGGGGGCGGCGTGGCAGGCGTGCGCGGGGCGGCGCTGGCAGGCGCGCGCGGGCGGCCGGGCGGCTGGGCCAGGCGGGCGGTGCGGTTGAGCGAGGAAAGAGATTTTAAAATAGGGAGAGAATCTTGGACTGCTTGGTCCATTGGCCCAATACGAACTTCATTCAATGGCCCATTAACCTGCAAATACAACATGTAATTAAATTTAATCAATTATCATCCGTGACAATAGAAATCTTATGGATTAATCACATATCAATCAATAAAATGGCATGATTTATTTGTGATAAATGTGATATTATCAATTCGCCACTACATTGCCTAGGTGGTGGTTATGTGATTATGAGTTGTGTTATGAGATGTGCTATGAGATGAGTTATGTGCCATGAGCTATGTGCTATGAGATATTGGTGTGCGTGTCCTCTAGTAGGTGGTTAGGACTATGTGTCATGGCATCTTAAGCGATGAAATATGAATAAAGTGTAAGATGATATGCGAATGTGGCACGTGATGAGTGCAAATGATATGATATGTGATAAGTGAATATAAAAGAGTAAATGATATGAAGAATATGTGAAAAGATATGTAAGGGAGAGTTAATGTTAATGAAAGTGTGCTCGAATGTGAAAACCAATGTATTAATACAATATGTTCATGTTTTCATGTATTAATACCTCAATTACAATATCATGTTTAGCATTATGTCATGTAGTTTATTAATCATCATGTAATAGTGTATGTGAATAAACATATGTGACTATGTCATTTATGCAATATGAAAGGTGAATATGTAGGATTATTAAATGGATAAGATAACATGTGAACAAATGTAAATCCATATAATTGAGTTTAATTCATGTCAAAGCAGCAAGTAAAGTGTGGTTATGAATGTGATAAATGCATGAAATAATGTTTAGGTTCCATGCTAGATGTGATACCCACTTAGTAAATAAATCCATGTCTAAGAAGAGTATATGTTTGCTAATTGATCGAACTTGTTCTAGACTTTTCATTCATGGTATAAAATGTGAGATCATGTGAAATGATATTTATTTACATTAAAACAGCAAGCAAAATGTGCAATTAAATATGAAAAGTGCATATGAAAAGTGAATAGTCATCATGCTAGGTTGTTCATTTCTTTATACTTGACTCTATGTTCTAGTTTGTAGAAATGTATCATGAAATGGAAAATGTTTGGATGGATGATTCATGCTACATGTTAGGTGTAGAGAACATGTACAAGTGTATGTTAGTATCCATGACTTAGAATAAACATGTGATAGTCTAAAGCATGTCTAGGTGATTTAATATATGTTGATAGTTAGGAGTATGTACGATGTGTATTCTTGTAGTTTAAATGATAGTATGTATTTCCTTAGTGTATGATAGCTTAACATGAATGTGATATGTTCAAGGTTAAGTCTTTGGTTTGCTTGTTGAGTCTTTAGACTCATACTTGCTTCGGCATACAGGTTGACAGGTATCTCGTGCCAGAGGGAGGCATAGCGGAGGACGACATCTTGGAAGAGTAGTTGTGGAGTTTGCTTAGAAGTTGTACTTTTTCGTTTCATAGTATGAATAAAGTTTAATTGTATGGACAATGTGATAGACAATGTAGTTCTTTTATCATGTAATAATGTGGACATTGTCATTTTATTTCGCTATATCGACTATGGAATGTGCGATGGTGATGGATTAAAGTTAAGTTAGTCATTTTATTTCTGTTGTACTCAATTGCTATCCACGTACATATCAACCTATCGGCTAGTGTTGGGTTATTATCCCACTGTGACGACGCTCTTTATACCGATGGGGATTGGTATAATCGTACCAGTACGAAGAGGGTCGTTACAGAGATGGTATCAGAGCCCAAGGTTGAGATTGTACATGGGTAGACCATCACCGTCACAATATTGCAAAGTCTTTATAGGAAATTATCCATATATGTAGAAATTACTAATAATGAATAGAAGATAGTTAAGGAAAATAGTTAGGATATAGTAACCTAGATTCTAACTAAGTTAATTATTTTGCAGACTATGGCTAGACGTGGTAGACATAGTTCTCAGTCCAGGAGGTATGAGCAGAGCCGCAAGGTAATGAAATTCGTGAAAGGGCTCAAACCATCATTGAAAGCTAGGCTTTTGGAGTTTGATCCCCGTACTTTGGAAGAGGTTCTTGGCATGGTAAATAGGCAAGAGAATAGAGTGGAATCATATCAAGGAGAAAAAGAAGGTCAGAAATCAACTGTGGCAACAGGCAGCGAGAAGCCCGAGTGCATCAATTGCGGGAAGCGTCATGGCGGGAACGCATGTTGGTGAAAGGAAGGAAGATGTCTTAGATGTGGCAGCAAGGATCATCGTCTAAGGGAGTGTCCGAACCTGAAGACGAAGTTCGTTCCACGAGGTGCTTCATCAATAGTAATAAAGGAGCAAGGATTGGCCGGAGATGACCTCGGCGACGTCACCACAAGTACTCGATTCGATTTTCGAGGACGAAGATCTTTTTCAAGGGGGGGAGAGTGTGATACCCGAAATTTCATTTTTTTTATACTGTGCACGTGTATTTACTTGTTGTGTGTATAACATGTGTATTCAAATGTGCATATTACAATTTTTATACTTCTCATGAACATATGCATGTATATATATGTGATTTTATGTGAGAATAGACAATTAGCTAATTTTGTGTATATTGTGTATACTAAAATCCTAGGCATATAATGCTTAAGTAATATTGTGCATGTTTAATCTAATTACCGATGAGCATGTTGTATTTATCTATTTCGTGCATAATATACATAACTATGTTGTATACGTGTGTGTATATTTATACATATGTCAATTCAAGTTTGTGCATACCAGAATTAATTATTGTCGTATAGAATATTCTTAGTTAACTTATTTCATATTGCATCTTAATGATATTATGCATGTACTATCTAAATCTTGAAGTGCATATTATACTACTTATTCCATGGATATTGTGTGTAAATATATGAAGTACATATGTATACATGTGTGTTATCTTATGCATGTGATATCTAGATAATTCTATACGCATTAAGTTATCCATAGTATATACATATATTGTACTTAAATAGTGTTGTGCATACAATATTTAACTACTGTTATCTACCCTGTAAGTACATGAGAGTTATTTTCATACACGTATAAATATATAAATATAAGTGTGCATGCATTATCTAGCTATTAATGTATGTAATAAATTTATAAAATCCATACATATTGCATGTGTTGTTCATATAGTAAGAAGTTATTATCATACATCTTGTAAACAATTGTGAGTTTATTTCCGTGCATGTAATAAATATTCAAATGTGTATGAGTTATTTAATTATTGATATGCCTATTATATTTAATTATTCCATGCATGTTGTATGTAACCATGATGTGTATATGTATACATATATATGTTAATCTTGTTTAAATGATATCTATCTACTTTTAAGCATGTTAAACTATTTATGACATGTATGATACCTAAATAATAGTGTTTGTATTATATTTATATGTTCATGCATAATACATATAATTATGTAGTGTGTATGTACATATATATATATGTATGTTATTCTGAACATGTATATCTTTGAGCGTGCATGCATGTTATCTTTAATTAAGATTATTATAAGTTTTATT
Organism: Colocasia esculenta; assembly: GCA_014218235.1. NCBI lineage: Eukaryota > Viridiplantae > Streptophyta > Magnoliopsida > Alismatales > Araceae > Colocasia > Colocasia esculenta. The sequence goes on from CM024755.1 coordinate 72,272,809, forward strand.
TAAATAAATAAAATATGATGCAAGTAGTTTACATAGTGAATGCATATATATTTATTTATTTATGCACACACTTCGTTGTTGGAGCGTGATTGCACGTTAATTGAATGCATAGCGATGTTTTGGCCAAGCACTATGTTGGCGGCCACATCTCTGGACGCCAACCTAGGTTGACTACAACCGATGTTGACGTCAACCCCAGGTTGACTACAACCGATGTTGATGTCAATACAGGTTGACTACAACTGATGTTGACGTCAATATCCATCCTGTGTAACGGTTCTTGATTTGTTAACGCCCGTGTTTTGGCCGGTTCCAGATTAGAAAACCCATCCTAATGCATAGGAAAACTACCCTATTGTGTACCCCAAACCCCAAGCCTATAAAATACTCATCCTAGGGCGAGGGGAAGGCTTTTAGCATTGGTGAAACCCTAGCACCCGTAATGGAGATGAGCTGATCTTTGGAGGGCCAGATCTGACGACTGGAGGTATTCCCTGACGATCTACAACAACTGGGAGGTAGCCTATGCATAGGAGAAGAAGTCCCAACTCCGAGGAACGACCTGCATCAACATCAGGAACTTCCCAGCCCTCCTGGTACGTGCTTACCTCATTTCCTTCATGCATTTAATATGATTTATGACTTGTGACTGACATATGCATGTGTGCAAGTTGTATGGCAGCCTTACGCGGGCATGGGTGACGATGGCCAGCCATGGGTGGAGAGTGGCCGACCTCTTTTTGGGTAGGACCTTTGGGTTCATTGCCTAAACGAGATCGAGTCACTTTGCCTCTGGCTCGCCATGCGTACCTTAGGACTGCACCAGGTGTGGTCTGATGAGGTGGAGCCGAAGGGCATTGGGAGGTGGATGAGGGGGAAGGCCAAGCGGGTGGACTGGCGCATGCACTTCCCCGACGAGTTCGCGGACTGGCACCACGGAGGGTACCCGGTGGAGTCAGATGCCGTCGACAGCTTCACCTACCTCCAGCGGTACCAGGAAGTTTACGGGGAGCGGGACTACATGAGGCCAACTATGGTATGCACTTCTTTAAACTTTACTCGCTCACTAATGATGTGTATGATGGATTTAACAATGTGTGCATGTGCAAGATGCTCGAGATGGACTCATCGGCACTCTACGGGCCCAGCTGGCGAGTAAGGAGGCCCAGTTGGCAGAGGCACGTGATGCATTGGAGGCTTTGGTAAGTTTAGAAGAATCATACATTGGCCTTTGTTTTTTTTTTTTTTTCTTAACATGTTCTGACTTGATTTTCAATATGTGCAGCGTGCAGCACAGATGACCGTGGAGCGCACTGATGCAGCAGGTGCCGCCACGAGTCGGAGCGTGCCCGACTCAGAGGTGACCTCATTTCGGGAGCAGCTGGCGGCAGCGGTGACTCGCGCGAAGGAGGCGAAGTGCGACCTCTCTGCATGGGTAAGTAAATGAATTAGACATATATATAATGAATGCATCTTTCTTATACTTACATGTTTGCTTGTGTGCAGTCTGTCGAGCTCCAGAGCGCCATCACCCAGGCATCACTTGCGAGTGCTGAGGTGACTGGGCTAACGCAGCAGCTATCTGAGCTGCGTACCCAGGTCTCCCAACACGATGCAGACCTGCCCCGTGAGGCCGCGGAGCTGCGCGTGACGCTCGCCATGGAGTGGAGAGAGCGTGAGTAGGAGCGCAGCCGGTGGGAGCAGAAGCGCAGCCGGTGGGAGCAAAAGCATAGCCGGTGGGAGCAGGAGCACGAGTGGTTGACCTAGCAGGCCATGGATGCACGCACGAGTCTAGGTATCTCCGAGCGTCTGTTGTGAGGGGCGGAGGACCGGTATTAGTGTGGGCATGAGCAGGCTGTGAGGGAGGGGCGAGCCAGCGCCTACTCTGGTAGTTACTTGGTGGCGTCCTATCAGTACGAGAGGAATGTCCAGGAGGGATGTGCTGCCCAGGGGTCTTCCTAGTCTCGTGCCTCCATGAGGCCTCCGGCTTCACGCTCAATTGCAGACCCCGGTGAGGCAGAGAGCAGCCGACACCCCTGACTCGCCGAGAGTGGTGGCGAGAGCTAGGCCAACCATCATGACGTGTACCCCTTTTTTTGTGTTTTCCATGATGATGTGTACTTGGTGGGGTACTTTACGATGTATTTTGGGGTTGGCCCCCCTTTTGGCCATGATGATATATATATACATCGTGCTTCCTTTGCCTTCTCTTTTCCTGTCTTGCCTGAAAAAAACTTAACAAACAAATTAAATGTATGTTTCGGCTCAGCCCCCTGCACATTAGGCAGATTAGGCTTCATGGTCTTATCAAGGGGCTGATCCTTTATCAAATAAGGCAGAAACAAAATGAAAACCATAGTTAAAATGCAGCACACATGCAAGCATATGCTAACATGAAATTAAAAATGAGCATGCATTTGATGCATTCAAACAAATGGAGTATGATTTTCAAAAAACAATTTGGATTTTGAAATATTCATTTTTTTTTGTTTTGAAATATTCAATTTTTTAAGTTTTTGAAATATTCAAATTTTTTTTAGCTTTGAAATATTCTATTTTTTTAGTTTTGAAATGTTCTATTTTTTGGGGGTTTTGAAATATTCTATCTTCTTTTGGTTTTATAATATTCGATTTTTTGTTTGATTTGAAAATATGTGACTTTTTTTTTATTTTGAAATAAGAGCCGCAACCCGGCATAGTCTCTTCTTAAAAAGACGCGTGGAACGAAGGGGATCCGCTCTAATTGTAAAGACTTAGTACTTGGACCCTTCAATTACTCAACCATCATTAAGAGTTCATTATGAATTCTTGGGTGTGCCAGACAGAGGTTGGATGTGCTTAAGTGGTGCCTGCACCCAATGTGGCTTTCAGCGATGTCCTCTTTAGTTGATCGTTGTCTTGCCTTGACCCTAAGACATACCCTGGGGGAGAGAGGAAGAAAATGTTTAGGAAGTCTGCCAACAGTTCGGGTGACCAGGGAGACACTCATTCCTCCACCCTACCCTCAATAGGGTTCAGTCTTTTTGGCTTGTGGGATTTTGGCATGCTTACGACCAGGTCCATTTGGATCTCTGTGGGGATTTTGCTGCTCTTGACATGCTTTTACATTTGGTTTGCCTAGTTTTGGCTCTTTTGCTTTGATTTGCATTATTTTCGTTCTTTTCCCCTTATTTGGCCTTGACCTACACCCATTTGAGCTTCAGGCGGATTCAAAGGTCGACCCCTCAGGTTCCCCTTTCTATTGGCGAACCGAGTGGAAAGAAACAGGTAATGTCCTTGACTATTGGTTAGGCATTGAACTTCCTTAGATTTCGTGTCTCTAGCTTCCAAGGGTTGGCATGTAAGTGTGTGGGTATCGACACCTCAGATTGACTCGCCAAGAATAGGAAATGAATTAGTAATGACAGCTTTGTGATTTAGGGTCCGTATACCATGTGAATCCAAACACCTAACTAGGGGTAGTACTTCTTCAGATAGAGCCCATTCTAAGGATGAGAAAGCTCCTCACCCTCTGTGTTCACTAGCCTGTATGCGTTGCCTGGATATACTTCTTTGATTACGTATGGCCCTTCCCAGTTTGGTTGGAATTTAGATCGGGGACCCCGGGTTTTGCAAAATTCTTTTGACCACCATTTCACCAACTTTAAATTTTCTCTCAATTACCTTCTTTTGATGAAAACGAGTGAGCCTATTCCGATATGATCTTGTGTGTTCTGCAGCGACCAGATGCTTCTCATCGAAGAGTTCCAGTTGTGCTAGGAGCTATTCACGCCGCACATCGATTGTCAAGTCCTTGTCAAGCTAGACTCTTAGTGAGGGAATGAGAATCTTGTATGCTACTACAGCCTCCATTCCTTATGTGAGGGCGAACGGTGTCTGTCTCGTGGGAGTACGGATTGAAGTGTGGTAGGCCCATAGTGCTTCTACAAGCTTTTCTGGCCAATCTGAGAACTTATTAGACTCACAGGTTTTCTTGATGATTTTGATTAAGGTTTTGTTTGTGGCCTCTGCTTGGCCATTGCCTTGTGGATAGTATGGAGATGAATGATGCAATATAATTTTATACTTGTTGTAGAGGTCACGAAGTTCTTGAGAGATAAACTGCGGTCCATTGTCGGTGATGATGGTACTTGGTATGTCGAACCTGGTGATCATGTTTTTCATGATGAACTTGTAGACAGTTGTTGCCTTGACTTCCGCGTATGCTTCGGCTTTCGCCCACTTGGTGAAGTACTCCGTCGCAGTGAGGATGTATGACTTGGTTTTGTTCTGGGAGTTTGGATCACCAAGGGGGCCAATGATATCGAAAGCCCACATAGCTAAAGGCCATGGGGAGGCCATTGGGTGGAGTGTAGTGGATGGAGAATGGATTTTGTCAGCGTGCAGTTGGCACTTGACACATCGACGGACAAAGGTGGAACAATCCTCCTCTAGAGTGGGCCAGTAAAAGCCTTGTCTTAGGATCTTCTTGGCAAGCATTTGGATGTTCACATGGCCACCACACACACCTGAATGCGCCTCCTCAATAACCTTCAAGACTTCATCATCATCCAGGCACCAGAGCAAAACTCTGGTGAGTCCCCTTCTATAAAGTATGTTTCCAACCAAAGTGTACTTTTGAGACAATCTCCTTATTGCCTTCTTCTCATTGGTTGTGGCTTCCTCAGGGTACGTTTGATTCCTGCAGTACTTTGCTATCTCATAGTACCATGGCTTCTCCACATCTTCCAACTCCTCTTCTAGCTCTAACAACATGATCTTAGTTTTGCCCTTCCTTCTTATCTTCTTCAACATCTCTTCTTTAATCCAGAGAAAGACGGGGTCCTGAATAGTAGGGGTATTGCAGCGTGCAATTTGAATGCTGTCAAAATCCCCCGGATAGTACATGTAAAGACTTGTATCGATAGTAGTAAGTGCGTCTGCTAGGAGGTTCTGATGGCGAGGGACATGGACAAAGATAAGCTTGGAGAATAGCTTGGCATTGGATGAGGCAAGTTCTTGATAAGGCTTGAGCTTTGGATCCCGAGTGTGATATTTGGTGAGCACTTGGCGCAAAACCAGTTGACTATTACCTATAATCCGCAGATGGGTGACACCATAGAAGTGGGCGAGCTCCAGACCAGCCAACAAAGCTTCATATTCGACAATGTTATTGGTGACAGAAAAGTCCAATTCATAGGCTTGTGGAATGGTGACACCCTCAGGTGATAGTAGAGCAATCCCGATACCCTTTCCATGAGAATTCAAAGCTCCATCGAAATATAATGTCCATATAGGATGAGATTGGCAAAGGGACATCAATTCTTCATCTGGAAACTCCGAACAAACAAGATCGAATTGAGGAATAGGGTGGTGAGTGAGATGTTCTGCTATGGCATAGCCTTTGATAGATTTTTGCTGAATGTAGATGATATTGAACTGGGAGACAAAGCTTTTCCAATGTGCTAGCCTGTCAGTGAGAACAGATTTTTTAAGAAGGAATTTGATAGGATTCATACGGGCGATTAGATGGACCTCGTGAGCAAGAAAGTAGTGCTTCAATTTTTGCACTACCCATACGAGAGCGGCACATGTCTTCTCCATTACTGTGTACCTTTGCTCGCAGGGGTTGAGAAGCTTAGACAAGTAGTATGCCACCCTTTCCTTGCCTTCTTCATCCACTTGTGCAAGGACAGCTCCTACTGAGTCTTCCAAGACAAATACATAGAGAAGGAGTGGATTGCCTGGAGTCGGAGGCCTTAGGACAAGGGAATTAGCCAAATACTCCTTAAGTCCGTCAAAAGCCGCCTGACACTTCTCGTCCCAATGGAATCCGACTCCCGACTTGGTGAGGTCATAGAAGGGTCTACACCTCTGCGAATGTTGGGAGACGAACCGGTGAATAAACTGCAGCCTCCCGATTAGTTCTCAAACTTCATTTAGATTCTTGGGAGGTGGCATCTCTCTTATCGCCTTCTCCTTATTAGGATCAATCTCTATACCCCTCTTGCTCACAATGAAACCTAAAAGTTTTCCCGATGATACACCAAATACACACTTCTTGGGGTACATCTTCAACTGATACTCCCTTGACCATTGCAGGACCTTTGTTAGAACCCCGGGATGCTTAGCCATCGTCCTTGATTTCACTACCCGGTCATCCACGTACATCTCAATATAAATATGGATCATATCATGGAAGATAGCCATCATAGCTCTTTGGTGAGTAGCTCCAACATTCTTTAGTCCAAAAGGCATGACCACGTAACAATAAGTACCCCATGGTGTAGTGAACGAGGTCTTCTCCTGGCCTTCCTCAGCCAACTTGATTTGGTTGTACCCTGAGAAGCCATCCATAAAGGAGAGGGTTTCATACCCAGCCATGTTATCTATGAGCACGTCGAGGTGAGGCAATGGGAAATCATCTTTAGGACACGCGCGGTTGAGGTCCCAAAAATCTATGCAAATCCTGACTCTTTTGTCCTTCTTTATAACCGGGACAATGTTCGCCACCCAATTCGAATAAAGCACAACTCTAATAAATTTGGCTTTAAGGAGCTTATCGACCTCATCCTTCATTTTCAAAGCCATCTGTGGGTGAAAACGCCTCAACTACTGCTTAATGGCAATGGACCCCGGCTTAAGTGTAAGGCGATGTTCAATAAGCGCGGTGTCCAAGCCTGGCATATCCTCGTAGCTCCATGCAAACATGTCCTTATATTCCTTGAGAACCTTGATAATTGCCTCCTCTTCAGCTAGTGATAAGTTACTGCTTATGAGGATGGTCCTACGGTTTTCCTCAATTCCCAAGTTAATCTCCTTGGTGGTTTCTTCTACAGTAGCTAATGGTTCATTAAATCTTTTCACTCCACTTGCGAACTCGTCAGCCTCGTCCTCAAATTCTTCATCACCTTCTTCCATTGGGTCGTCATCATCTATGATTTCATAGACTCCGAACCTGTCATCAATTAGGCACAACGACTGCTCATATTGTATCTCTGGCAACTGCAAGGGCTCTTCTACGAATTACGGAATTGCTAGACATGCCTTGCATCTACGGGCTAGATCAGCGAGGAATCGGTGTGGAACCCTCCCATCCTTGGACTTCTTTTTGGAGACTACCCCTATCTTATCCCTACTTTGGCCTAGACTCTCACTACGACTACCTGAATCTACAGCAGGGGGTGGAGGAGAAGGAAAAGTAGTAAAAGAAGAATCCCACGTGGGGGAAGGTGGAGAAGGAAAAGCAATAAAAGAAGAATCCCACGTGAGGGAAGGTGGAGAAGGAATAAAAGCAGTAAACATCCCATGCATGGAGGGGGAAGGTGGTCCATGCATGGAGGGAAACAGGAGATCGGTCATGGGACCGGGGAGGAGTGGCCCGTCGATTGGGGCACACTCAGGGGAGAGGTGAGAAGTCTCCTCGACAGAGACGATGGAATCAGCCATTGGGAACTCGGCGTTTATTATTTTTGGAATTTTCAGTGGTATTCAAATTTTTATTACTTTTGTTTATCATGCAAAGGGAAAGAGGGAGAGGTGAAATCGCCAATCGAGAAAGCAGGGAAATGAGTGTGTGCACGAGAGGCGGGAGATTGGGGGAAAGTTGAAGAATGAGCGTCTGCTCGGGAGAATGGAGGGAGATAGCAAAGTGGGGAGTCGGTGCCTGGGGAACGCTGAGAGAAATAATTGAGGGCCACGTGGTGGCCTGAAGGAGAGAAGGCATGTAGCACCCCGGAAATTTTAATAAGTAAAAATTTGAATAAATGGAAATAAATAATTTCCATAGTATCATATTATTTAAAACATACATATCTCTATCATATGTGCTAAAACATATCAGAAACTTCCGTAAAAATTATAAATCGACCCCAAACATTATTACTAAATGTTTCACAAAGAAATTTGTGAAAAGAAAATTCGGATTAGCCAAGTTTAAAGTGTTTCGCGACTTATTATCGTAATTCATGAATAAGTCAAAAAATCATTATCACAGGTACTTGGATGAGTCAGAAAATTAAATAAAAATCATATAAGGACTTCAAATAATATCCTCTAATGACCCATCAAGAAATTTGGGTCAATAAAAATTATCTGGGAAAGGTTTAAGACTTATTGTGACCGATTATCCAAATTAGGAAACAAGTTGGAAAACCGTTAGCACGGAAATACAACGCAATCATAAATTAAATAAAAATGTTGGAGAGACTTCTAACATCATATATTAATGACCCAATATCATAATTGGTCTAATGGACAACATTTGGCCCAAAAATCTAATGAACCTAGAAAATACATGGAAATTCGTAACCATAAATAGGTTGAAATTAGAAAGAGGCAATTAGAGTTGAATTGGGATGAGAACATGCTTTCTTGGCAACCCAAATTCATGATTAACTATGGTGGGAGGTTCCTAAAGCCTCACACACTCAAATGGAGGAAAAAATCCTCAAAATAGGAAACTAATAAGCCAAAACCGCAACTTGGCTTTCCTTGTTACAATAGGACTCCTAAACACCATGATAGCTTAAATACTCTTCACCCAAACCCTAGGGGATGAATACATACATTGTTGGGGTCGTGGGAGGCTGGTCTTGAGCACCCAAGGGAGGAGGAAACCGCCCCAACTCGGAGTTTCTTCCCTGCTGCGTTCTGCTTCAACCTTTGCAGACAACCCTTCTTGTGGTCGACCAAAGGTGAGTCAAATCATAACCAAACCTTGCAACGCTTATACCCCTGGAAAGAGGGTTGGGTATACTTCCTAATCCCACTGGTTTTACTATTTTTCATTGAGCAGATCGGGTGCAGTAAGCATTCTCCTCCAAGTGGTCTGAACGCAAGTTTTCTGGAAAATGTGACTTCATCAACCCAGAAGTTTCTGGAAAGCATCAAGTTAACTTTCGTTTCCCACTAGTTTCATCAAATTTCAATGAGTAGATTTTGAATTATAGGCGTTTTGCCAAAGTTGTGCTTGTTAGGGGCTTTTTATGATCATGTCAATTTTTTGCACATCCTAAGGCCATTTAAAATTATTTAAAAATCATAGTTCACACCCATTCCATGTTCCCTACAACTTTCATGTTGAGACTTTTGTCCGAAAAGCTCTAGTTTATAAGATATAAGCATTGCATGATCGAACCCTCCCTGAGTGTAGTTTTTCTGCGTTTTCGGTCTGGACCCTGAACCGCGTCCAGGCAGGAGGACGTATTTCAAGGGCCTGGTACCATGTCGCCCATGAGCGACGTGATCCCATGAAAGGACTGCACACACCCGGACGTGATTCTGGCACTGATCAGTCCATGCCCCGCGTGGGTTTGTGCGTCGCCTGGGAGTCTGGGCCTCTCTAAACCGCGGTAGCCAGCCCAGATGCGTTTCAGAGGTTTTTCCCACACACGTTTTATTAAATGGTTTTCTGTAGAGTGTCCATGTCTTCCGACGTGATTCGATCGTTAACGCGGCCAGGCATGTGGACGCGATTTGGATTTTTCGTTATTTTGACTGTTTTGACTGTGCCCTGCATTGTTAAGTGCGTCCTTTGTGTTGGACGCATATTTCCAAGCTTACCCGAGGCCTGTTTAATATGATATTTAGTGTGCAATTCGCATGTCTTTGGTCTTATCATTACATGATGTTTATTTAATGGCTTAAAAGTGATTATCCCATTTAAAAAGCTTTAAGTACACGAACATTATTCTAATTGCTTTCTTAATGACGTGACTATTCATGTAACTTTTGATTCACTCTTTATACTGTTCTAGCTTATTAAAATGATAATCTGTTATCTTAAAATCTTGCAATCCATGTTTAGTTAAAGCACATAGTTTCATGTCATGTTATCATGCTAAGTGCTTTTTGCGAGTTTGAAACCGATGGATTTTGGATTGAGAAGCGTACATCACTACACACTTGCACATCTAGGCAGCCTTTCTTGGCAAATTGGAAGCTCTCTACTGGTCATTCCGAATCAATAGACTAGCGACATTTTCTCCAAGGCCTCCGTAAATCTCCTCTGACCATGGATTCCCACATGGCCGACGAGTTGGTTGTACCATTGAAGTTCCCTAGAGATAGCGTGCACTTCCTCTCTCATCTTGTTCTCGTGAGTGTGATTTACAATCTAGACTACAGGCATTAATGCAAAGATTGAATTAAAGTATAAATCATGGCGTTATGCTGCCAAATTTATCCCTTGACCATTGTTATCATGAAATCATGTTCAATTACTTATTACTTGTTCTCATCATCATCATGAACATGACATTACACATGCTTACTTATTGAAACTCTCTTTGGCCATTATTAATGACTGTGGGTATCTACATTTAAAATTTAAGTGAGATGCTGACCGGGCACGGCGAGTTTCCAAGGGCTCCAATCTAGCCCCAATGATGGGGAGTCATAAATATATTGTTAACCATGGGGTATAATGATTACTGGCGTTGCATCTGCGCTGGGAGTCGTGCGTGTCGTGTTGAATGATAGATACAATAACCATATACACGTGTCCTAGTGTACATTCTTGATGGATCTTTTCTTGGTGTACATTAGTGTCTTCGTGCCTGATTAAGTGAATCGTGTTAAAAGTTCGTTTTCGTGCATGCTTGCTTGTGTGATATGGCCATCCTGCATTTAATGCAATTAGTGATATCTTGCGTTCTTGACATTAAGTGAAATCTTGTGTGCTTGTACCAAGTGATCTGTTGCTAGTTCTATTTTGTTATATCCTTCTAGATCTTGTTCTATCATGATCTCTCTATCTATCTTGTTCATGTATCGTGTTTTAATGAGTTTTATTCGTACATGCATATCATGACATTCATCGTGCTTACCTAGTTCTAAATTGTTAATCACTTATATCATTGCCCGCACATTGAGATATATATCCTACTGGGTTAGTTTGCTCATCCCCTACTTTTACCCACTCTAGGTGACTATGAAGTTCAAGAGGAGGAGCAAGTCGAGGATAGGAATGCGTCCGAGTTATGAGTGTTCCAACTATGTGTCTACCTATAGTTAGTTTGCTTTGAGCATTAGATTCATCTAGTAGGAAGTGAGGTATAATGTACTTTTGCTTTTATTGAATCATAGTCCTATAATTGTTTCCATTTGGAATACAATGAGTTGAGATTTAAATACAAGATTAGTTGAGTTCAATATTTGGGCCCTATGATGATGTATGTTGTTATACATTAATGGGTTGGAGTTAAGATAACTCCAACCCATGAACAAAGTTACACATGTGTAACCCACTTTTTGCTTTGGTAATAATAGAGTTAACTTTGATCATATGGTGAGTTAACTTACTTTTCTCAAATACACTTTGGTAAGAACAAGTGAGTTAACTTACCTTGGGAAAAGGAAAAGTAGCATTTAATGCTTGTGATGTGAGAGGAAAAGATGGTTAACTCACTTGAGTTAACTTTGTTCCTCCTCTAGAGGTGGGTTAGAAAAAGGTGAGTTAACTCATTTTTAAACCACCTTTAGCCCAACCCACAAAAGTTAACTCTAAACTACTACCAAAGTACTTTTTGAGTTAACTCTGAGTTAACTAGAGTTAACTCACTTTTAACTCAGAGTTAACTCCATCCAAAGAGGCGCTTAGTGTGTGCTAGCTAGAGGCTTATTTACCGACTGTTCATGTCTCGTGATATCATCTCGAATTATTCTGAATAATTTATATCCGCTGTGTAATTCTCGGGACGTGATAGTTTAGTGGTATCAGAGCCTAGGAATATCAAATAGGATATATGTTTCAGGATTAGGAGATATCTATGGAACCTAGGTCATGAAAATTAAATATAGTACCTGGTGAGAATGGGTAGAGACTGGGAATATGATAGAATAAACAAACACTCCTACCCATTGACTATTATAAGGTATCTGGAGTCATTAATTGGTTTCCATCCTTTTCTCAAGAACCCTCATAACTTTCTCACTTCACTGCAATGGCTCGCAATCAGTGGCAAGCTATGCAAGAAATCGTGGCTAGTCTGACCCAGGCATTACAAAATGTGGTTCAGGCTGGAAATCAGGCTGCAGCTGCAAGGAATGGAGCCGGTGATCTGCACCAAAATTTTAGGAGTTTAAACCCTCCTTGTTTCTCTGGGTCCCCTGACCCAAACGAGGCAGAGAATTGGCAAGAGGAGATAGAAAGGATTTTCCAAGTTATGCAATGCACTAACAGGAAGAAGGTGGTACTGGCCACTTTTCAATTTACTAAGGATGCTCGAGCTTGGTGGAAGGCCACATCGGCTCATCTGCCTAATATAATTGAACTAGAATGGGAAGGTTTCCTGGAGATTTTCCGAGGAAAGTACTTCTCAGAGAGGGTCAAGGAGAAGAAGGCAGCTGAGTTTGCCACACTAAAATAGAAAGGAACGTCCGTGGCTGAGTATGAGGCTCGCGCGTCTGGCTGTGCATGCCCCACACCTGGTGGGAACCCATAGACTGAAGACAAACTGTTTCATGGATGGGCTCAGGCCCATGTTCATTGAGAAGCTCAGACCACACAACATCCAAACCTACACTGAGATGGTCCAAAGAGCTCAATTGGTAGAAGACACTATGGCTAAGGTGGAAGGCATAAAGGGGAAAGACATCTCAAAGCCGACCTTTATAAAAAGGGGAGCAGTCGATACAACCGGAAGTTTCCCCAATAACAACAATAACAACAACTATAACAACAACAAAAGGCCGACCATTGGGAAGGACTATGGCATGGAGAAAAGGATCAAAGTAGAAGAAACAATGACAGTGGAATATTGTAAATTTTGCAACAAGCCTGGGCACCAAGCGGACGAGTGCTGGAAGAAGGTCGGGGCTTGCCTGTGATGTGGGAGTCATGAATATCGTATACCGAACTGTCCCATGCTAAAAGACCAAGCTGGAAGGAACCAAGGAGTGGTAAAGCGTCAAGGACACATGAATGCAATGATATGAGCAGAGCTCCCTGAAGGATGTATGATTATTAAACCCCTAGACGGATCTTATGATGTTTTCTTATTAGTACATTTCTAAGTGGGGGAGATCATTAAGGAGAAATTAGATAGGGATAATCTAGTAATTATACCATAGTGAAGTAAGAAGGAGTTATAACAACCATGGAAGGAAAACAGGAGTGGAAGAAACCAAATGAATAGTACAGGTGGCCATAGGTGTAGATGTTGGACTAACCTCCACGATGTTGAAACAAGTTAGAATTAAATCTGAAACGACCTCAAGGGTCATAACTATCAAAGCCAATTAATGATCTATGAATTTGGGGACCAAATTCTCTTATGTGGGGGAGGGTGTAGCACCCCAGAAAATTTAATAAGTAAAAAATTGAATAAATGGCAATAAAGAATTTCCATAATATCAGATTATTTAAAACATATGTACCTCTATCGTATGTGCTAAAACATTACAGAAAATTCCGTAATGTAACGCCCCGACGCGGAATATCGGAGCGGAATTATAGTTATTAAATAGTACAGAGCGAGAAATCATTGCACAAATGGAACAATACCAAATAAACTCCAATTTCATTAATAATCCACCAATCATCATTACGACAACGTATCAGAGCCAGAACTAGGGCCCCGAGTACTTTATTTAAAATCAAACTATTACATTATGACTAACTGACTCACTAACTCATAACTATACTAACTACTACTAGATAGCACTGGTGACTGAAATGGTCACTCCTAAGCATCTCCCTCAGTCCCATCCTCGTAAGTGTGGTTGTCTCCATCTGACTCACCTGAACACATTAAACAAATACGCAGGATGAGCGAATAACGCCATGTAGGACTTAATATCTCATAAACACAAGCATGCTTTAAATAGTTAATGGTTTAATGGCAGACTAACTAGAGAGTAAAGTCTTTGTAAAGCATGTCATGATAACAAGAGAACAATAGCAACTGGCACAGGGAAAATTGTACAACGAGAACGACAATAGAATGGCCATGTAACGTTATAACATGTAAATTGCACAACAGTGCACTAGTAACGATCACGCTTGCACTTGTAGAGATAGTACTTTGATTGTCATAGATCAATCTAGATAGTAAACTGGCACTGGATGCATGCCGTAACACATCCTTGATCATTTTAACTCCCATGGGCACTGACACTTTTCGAGCGCTCTTCCCAGGACTTGATCGGGCCCCATTGCGCTGGCATTAGTCATTTCCTTATCGTAGACAATCACATGATGGCCAAGAGAGTACCAAGAAGAGATAAGATAGTATTAGACGAGATAGATGAGAGAGTAGAGTGAATGTGAACAGATAAGAGAGTGTAGAGATTAGATGGGATAGGGACAATTCCGTAAAACAACGTGAAATTCCGATAGTAACGGTTGCACAGCACTAGGTCAGATGCCGGCAGTCTGGTAGAAGTCACAACCACCCACTAAGTTGTGTCATGAACACTGCCAAATGGTTCGGAGTGAACCTGAGACGAGAAGGAAAAACACTAAGGGCATGGATCGTACTGATCCCTAGGGTGTAACAGGTTTTGGGGTACAACTAGCTCGTTGACTAAGGACGTGCGCCAAAGCCAAGAAGACTTATGGAGGTTTTGACAAGGAGTCCCTGGCCCAGTCGAGAGTATTCCCGATGGAGAGGTGGTCCAAGTCAAGAGAAGGTGTGTAGAAAACAGGTCCGTCGTGCCTCGAGTGCTCGAAGGCCGAGGGAAAATGATAACGGTAGATGAAACAAGCGAGTAAAACAAAAACAAGTATAATTAAATTAAATAGGGAGTTTAGTAATTAATTTCACTTAATTACCAGATATATTATTGACTGAATTAACAAGGTCTCATGGCATATATTAACGTCTAGTGTGTGCAAGTGTAGATGAAATCAAGAGAGCAAGCATGATTGTGCACATGGCTTTTAGATTAGTTAATTTCACGTAAAAATATTCATTAACAATTAGCAAGTCAAATTTCACCTTGACAGCACTTAATTAAGATTACACAGGGTTTAATTGACATGTATAGCATGGTTATATGCGTAAATTGCAGGTTCTAGCCGTTCTGTTCATAACGCGATGCCGGAGTCTGTCACGTCCAGGTCGCGACACAAGTTCGGGTCATGTTCAAGATAAGGTCGTGACAAGGTCTAGGGTCGCAATAAGGTCGCGCCACCAGGTCCGATCGTGATCTTCTGAACCGGGCACTAGGGTGGACCGGAGGGCAGGTCACGACGTGTCGAAGAGTCGCGTTCTAAATGCAACGGATCTCCGCGTTGCGACCCCTTCTGCTGTCACGGCGTATCGTACCGTCGCGACACCAGAGGGCCACCCGAACCCAGAAAAGGGGTTTCGCCCTTTTTTCCAGGTGGGTCTGCCTAACACATAGTTATTCAAAATTCGATAATAAATCTTATAGAGGTCCAAAAAGCATGAAACCAGTTTTAAACAAAAGTAGACATATAGATCTATGAACATGCACGATTAATTTGAAAATAGACAAGGTTTAGAGATGTTGTGATCAAGTTATATTTTGATGACCTAACATGCATAGTCAAAGTTCAACAAATTAATTAGAGATGGATACACGACAAAATTTAGGCAAACTAGGGGCGTTTGAAAGCTAACATGATATAGTATTTATGAGATTTTCCTCATGGCATGGGATCAGGTATGCCCGAGGTTTAAGAGTAAACATGAAGGGTCGGGTACATGGAACTGATAGGGATTCAATGTATTAGTTCTCCGTCATGGGAGATCGAAATAGAGCGAAAATAGAGGGCTTTTGCTCGGGATCATGAACTCTTGCTAGGGTAATTTTTACATGAATTTAGCTTGAGAGATTGCCTACCTTTTTCACGGAGTAAGAAAACTAGGGTTTGATGATGAAAATAGGATGAAATCTGTAACGTCGCGTGCTTTTCGGATCCTTTTGGATCATGTGTGTAATGGTTGTGATGGCCGTTGTGAGGACAGTGTGAGTTGGTTGTGTGGAATGTGTGGTTTGTTCAGGTGAGGAGCAGGTTTGGTCCTAAAATGGAATAGCACCTGCTGTAGTTGAGTTGGAGTTGGCGGCCAGGTGTGGCCGTTGACTTGTTGGCATCCAGGTAAGGTGCCGTTGACTGCATCAACTTGGCGGCATTAGATGTGGACGTTTATGGTGGCGGTTGCCCTAGGCGGCAGAGGGGTTGACGCCAACCTGTGAATTTTGCAGGTTATGAGGTCACCCGAGAGCAGGTTTTCCACCTGGTTCTCTCTTCCCCTTGCCCCAGCTTCAAGCCCCCGGGTCCCTAAAGCTTCCAACAGGTTCAGGAGAGTGGTTGGAGTATCGTGGGACGTGTGGCGTTGCCGAATCGGATGAGGAAACGCCGTGGTGTAGTGCAATTGCCGTGGGAGCTCGCGGAGGGTTCGGTGTGCACTGGGAGAATTCGGAAGGTTTAAGCATGTTCTGAGGTAGGGAACGAACCCTGTTAGCTCCGTAGGATCATTAAAATATGACGTGACCACCTGAATCAGCATGTTTAATGCATTTTCGGATTAAGTTGCACCATGCGGGGATAATGGGTGGTTTGATGAATTCGAGTAGTAAAGCATGTTGTTATTGTTTAATTATAGTGTATGGATGTTAGAGGAACTATTTCTGCATGTCTTTCCGTTGTTTTAACGATTGTAAAACCTGTAGAATCGGTTTAGGGTTTCTGCAGGAATAGAGGCTGAAGATATTGGCGTCAACATCGTTTGTCACCAAGATCATCAGCTGGGATACTGACGGCCATATCCCTTCCCGTCTACTTCTCATAAGCGGCAGTCGATGTTGTTGCCAACCTGTGTATAAGTAGAAATGATCATTTATGGTATTTATCGATAATGAATGGTGCGTTGGCACCTGAGGTGCACTGAGTGCACGTGGTTTCTGTGTTTAGCATACAGGGTATGCAGTTAGTTACTCACTTCGAGGCTGCGTGTTGTTCACGCGAGTTCAGTTGGGTTCACGTGTAGTGGACCATTGCTACTTGAGGTTTACGTGAGGTTTCACGTTGTTTCTGTGTGACGTGCACGTGGTTTTGTGTACGTGGCGAGTAGTAAGACGCCTACCGTGGTTACCTCTCCAGTTGGGTGCCCCAGGTTCTTTGTGAGCCAGGCTGCTAGCTTGGGGCTTTGTCTCGGTACTTGTGTTGTATCGTCGAGGTCTGTGTCGTCTGACCTTGACACCCTCACTCTTGTGTTTGAGTTGCACGTCCGGCTGAGGGAAAGACGACAGTGGGATAGTGACACTTGTGTTTGTCTTTAGTCACTTGTAGCGCACTCGTAGTTGGGGGTACGGACACCAGTAGACGTACTGGACCCCAGCTAGTCCTTTTGCAGTGCCTCACTCTAGAGAGTTCCGGGCCAGGATCTCTAGAGGTGTCAGGCATGGGCCTGTGACCGTGTGGTCCACAGGTGGTGGTGTTTGGTTGGTCTCCACAGTTGCTTGACTTTTCACGTGGAGTGGCAGCTGGACCTTTCGTCCGTGGCTGCGAGACTGAGAGGTAGACCTATGTTAGCTTGTCCGAGTCAGTTTCTGGTGTCGCGAACCAGTTCACGTGGCTCGTGTTTGGCTGTCTCTACTTTAGCTTGTACACCTGTACTGGTTTGCCGTTTAATTATTACAGTTGTTTTCATAGTCGGCAGACGGTGAGTATTTTTACAGCTTTTATATCCTGCTTTGCTGTTCTATAAATTGTTGGTACTGTTTATTGCTTTGTACCTGTGGTTTTTGGTTTGTTCGGTTTTGGGGGAGTTCTCTACTGAGCCAGTGACTAGCGAGGCTCACCCCTACCCCCACAGGTGAGAGCGAGGAGGACGTTTCATGATCGTCGTCCAGTTCAGAGCCGCGTCGTAGCGGTGCAGTGTCGGTACCTCCAGCTATGTAGTAGCAGCTCCAACAGTGTTGTATAGTTAGTTGTTTATTTTCTTCAGCTGTACCTCGGGGTATGCCCCAAGCTCTTGTACTTCTTTCAGTTCTGTGGAAATATGGCTATGTAACTTGTGATATATATATAAAATGTGGTGTGTTCCTTTGTGTTTACACGGATTGTGGTTTGGTATCCCTTGCGAGGCTTCGGCCCGTTCGTGGGAGGCGGGCTCGGATCAAGTACGTTATCGGTTTAACGGGCTTGGCCAAGGCCTTCCGTCACAGTTGGTATCAGAGCAAGGTCCATGTTAATATAAAGAAACTAGAAAGATACATAGCCTTATTTCGGTCTTTGTACACTGCTGGTAGGGACCCTGGTTTCTGATAATTTGTTGTTTTGATTTTTGCTTGGTGTTTTATTTATGTAGAAATTTTTGGAATGGCTGATAGAAGAGATTGGGGTGGTGGAGGAGATGATCCGAAGGAAAGTACTCAGCGTATGATAGAAAGGATCTGGGAAAGCCTCACGGATATTCGGGCAAGGATGGATCAGCTGGCACCGGTACCACCGGTTACAGTGCCACCTAGGGATGGAGAGACTGTACCTATTGCTCCAGTCCCGCCAAGAGTAGAGGAGCCTTTTGCAGCACCTGTGCCACCACCACCACCAGTGTTATTAGCAGAAGAACAAGTGATGCAGGTTGAAAAGTTTCTGAGATTGCAGCCACCTACTTATTCAGGAGGGCGGAATCCAGATACAGCGGAGCACTGGGTTCATGAGATTGAAAGAGTCTTTGCAACTATGAGGTGTCCGGCAGCAGATAAAGTTGTGTTAGCTGCTTATCAGTTGAGAGGTTTTGCATTAGAATGGTGGCGACTGAAGATGCAGACCACCTTTGCAGGCAGGACAGAAGAGGCTATTACTTGGTCGGAATTTCTTGATGTATTTAACGATACATTCATTCCGATTCAAGTGCAGTAAGTGAAAAGAGAGCAGTTTTGGACGCTCCAACAAGGTAACTCTTCAGTTTTAGAGTACCAGATGAGGTTTATGGCACTTAGCCGTTATGCACCTTATGTAGTTTCAGATAATAATATGATGGTTGAGTATTTTATTAGAGGTTTGAGAGTGGAGTTGCAGGATGCAATAGTACCTCTCATGTGCAAGACAGTGGAAGAAGCAGCCCAGAGAGCAGCTACATTGGAGAGGTCTATTCGGACTCGTCAGGTGGGCGAGTCAGGCTCAGGTAGTTTTCGGATACTGCAGCAGTTAGTGGGTGCAAGTAAGGGTAAAGCACCAGCAGGACCTTCTTCATCAGGTTTTGGTAAATGGGGTCAGAAATTAAAGCAAGCATTTAAAGGCAAAGGAAGAGGATGGGGAGGTCGTCAGCAATTCCAGCAAGGCCGAGGTAGGCCTGAGGTGGAGGAGTCGCAGCAGAGTACTGCCAGGCAGCCTATTACTCCACCAGGATATAGATGCTATAATTGTAATAAGCCGGGGCATTTGATCCGCAATTGCCCCTATCCGAGAGAATATGGGTATGGAAGAGGTGTGCAGCAGCAGCAGCAACCTCAGCAGTTTCAACAGCCACAGGCAGGTCGTGGCAGAGGAGCACCGCAGCAGCGGGGAAGAGGCCGGGTTATGGCTATCACCTGAGCCTAGGCGGAGGCATCGAATATGATAGAAGGTACTCTACCCCTTTATAATTATTCAGCAAGAGTCTTATTTGATTCGGGTGCCTCTCATTCTTTCATTTCCGAAGAATTTCTGGATTGTATAGCTCATCCTTTAGAGGAGAAGTCTTGTGAGTTAGTAGTGGAGGTTCCTTCGGGTGAGTTCCTGCTCACTTCGAGCTATGTAGATGAAGCTCCTGTTATGATTGAAGGGAACCAGATGCCGGGTCAGTTGTATGCCCTGCAGTTGTCAGATTATGATATTATTCTGGGTATGGATTGGCTGGAGACTTATGGAGCAATGTTAGATTGCAGAAAGAAAAGGATCAGGTTTTGTCATCCTAATGGTGCAGTATTTGAATATCAAGGTATGCCTTTTTATACCTCTAAGTTTCTAATTTCTGCAATTAAAGCTAGAAAGTTGATAAATGCTGGATGTGTGGCTTATTTAGCCTCGATAAGTCTGGTAGAAGCTAGTCAGTCAGTGGAAGCAGTTCCCGTGGTTAGGGAATTTGCTGATGTTTTTCTTGAGGATTTGCCTGGTTTAGCTCCACATAGAGAGGTGGACTTTACCATTGAGTTGCTGCCAGGTACCATGCCGATTTCTAAAGCTCCATATCGGATGGCACCAGCAGAACTAAAAGAATTGAAAAAGCAGTTAGAAGAATTGTTGCAAAAAGGGTTCATTAAACCGAGTCATTCTCCGTGGGGAGCGCCAGTTTTGTTTGTGAAAAAGAATGATGGAAGCTTTCAGATGTGTAATGATTATATAAAATTGAATGATGTGACCATTAAGAATAAGTACCCGTTGCCGAGGATAGATGATCTGTTTGATCAGTTGCAATTAGCAAAGGTATTTTCTAAAATTGATTTGAGGTCCGGGTACCATCACTTGAGAATCAAAGAGGAGGATATAGATAAGACAGCTTTTGGAACCAGATATGGTCACTATGAGTTTGTGGTTATGCCATTTGGGTTGACCAATGCTCCTGCAGGTTTTATGGATCTGATGAATAGAAATTTTCATCCATATTTAGACCAATTCATTGTGGTCTTTATTGATGACATTCTAATTTATTCAGCATCTGAAGAGGAGCATGCAGCTCATTTAAGGTTTACCCTGCAGTTGTTAAGAGATAACCAGTTGTTTGCTAAATTCAATAAGTGTGAATTTTGGTTGAAAGAAATTCAGTTTCTGGGTCATATTATCTCAGCTAAAGGAATAGCAGTGGACCCGAGTAAAGTGGAAGCAGTGATGAGATGGGGAGTGCCTAAGACAATAACCGAGATTAGAAGTTTTATGGGATTGGCAGGTTATTATAGGCGCTTTATTCAAGATTTTTCTAAGATTGCAGCACCTATGACTAAATTGACTAGAAAAGGGGTGCCATTTGTGTGGTCCGGTGAATGTCATAAAAGTTTTATGAAATTGAAGAAGAGACATACATCAGCACCTATATTGACATTACCGGTAGGGAGTGGTGGTTTGGTGTTGTATATTGATGCTTCAAGGAGAGGACTTGGCGCAGTGCTTATGCAGCATGGTAAAGTGATAGCTTATGCATCCAGGCAATTGAAGCCGGCCGAGGAGAATTACCCTACTTATGATTTGGAATTGGCAGCAGTTGTGTTTGCCTTGAAAATGTGGAGGCATTATCTATGTGGCGAGAGATTTGAGATCTTTAAAGATCATAAAAGTTTGAAGTATATTTTCTCGCAGAAAGATTTAAACCTTCTCCAGCGCAGATGGATTGAATGTTTAAAGGATTATGATTTCAGTTTGGCTTACCATCCGGGTAAGGCCAATGTTGTAGCAGATGCCTTGAGCAGAAAGGCATATATGAATCTAATGATGATTAAAGAGTGGAAGCTGAATGAAGAAATAGTAGAGAATTCTTTGTATGTGCCCAGTAGTCAGCGACGGGCAGTACTAGCTACTAGTGCTGTAGAGCCGTCTTTATATTGGCAGATTATTGAGGCTCAGAGAGCAGATATAAGTTTAGTTGAAATTGTGAAAATGGAAGGAGTTACCATTGATGATAATTGTGTGGTCAGGCTCAGGGGCAGGTTGTTTGTTCTAGCAGAAAGAGAAGTAAAGCAGCGAGTGCTGGAAGAGGCTCATAAATCTAGGTACACTATTCATCCGGGTAGTACTAAAATGTACCATGATTTAAGAAAGAATTTTTGGTGGCCTCATATGAAGAAAGAAGTAACAGAGTTTGTTGCAAGATGTGCTATCTGTCAGCAGATTAAAGCAGAGCATCAAAAGCCTGGAGGTTTATTGCAGCCGTTACCCATTCCGCAGTGGAAATGGGATGATATTGCTATGGACTTTGTGGCAGGTTTACCAAGATCGAGTTCCGGGCATAATGGAATATGGGTATTTGTTGATAGATTGACCAAGGTGTGCAGATTAGTGGCAGTAAGTATGTCTTGGACAGTGGACAGATTAGCAAATATTTATGTTGAAGGAATTGTTCCACTGCATGGTATTCCGAAGACTATTGTGTCTGATAGAGATCCAAGATTTACTTCTGGTTTTTGGAGAAGCCTGCAAAGAGTAATTGGTACTGAGCTGAGATATAGCTCCGCTTATCATCCCCAGACAGATGGTCAGACAGAGAGGACTATCCAGACGATTGAAGATATGTTGCGGGCTTGTTGTTTAGTTTGGGGAGGTAGCTGGGAGCATCATTTGGGAATGGTTGAGTTCGCCTATAATAATAGTTATCATACCAGTCTTGGAATGGCACCGTATGAAGCTTTATATGGAAGGCCATGTAGAACCCCATTGAACTAGCATGAAGTGGGAGAAAGGTAGTTAGTGGGTCCTGAATTGATTCAGCAAACCACAAAAGTGGTGAAACTTATTAAAGAAAAATTGCAGGCAGCTCAAAGCAGGCAAAAGAGCTATGCAGATAATCGGAGAAGACCACTTCAGTTTGAGGTGGGAGATTTAGTTTTCCTGAGAGTTTCCCCGAGTAAAGGTATTATGAGGTTTGGTAAGACTGGAAAGTTGAGCCCGAGATATGTGGGACCCTTTCAAGTGTTAGAAAGGATTGGGGAAACAGCTTATAGGCTGGATTTGCCAGCAGATTTTGCAGATGTTCATGATATATTTCATGTCTCTATGTTGAGAAAGTGTATTGAAGATCCAGCTCAAATAATCAGATATCAAGGTGGTGACCTGAGGCCGGATATGACTATGCCAGAGTATCCGGTGCAAATCACTGATCGAAAGATAAAGAAATTGAGAAATAAAGAAATTGAGCTAGTTAAAGTAAGATGGGAAAATAGGTTGGGTGGTGAGGATACTTGGGAGTTAGCCGAGGAGATGGCTAAAGGTTATCCCTATCTATTTGAATAAGCCTTTGTATTTCTTTTTAGATGATAGTGCTTGTAAAAGTGTGTATATTTAAGTTGTTTGTGTCTGAGTTGTGTTATGAATTTTGAGGTCGAAATTTTCTTTTTAGATGATAGTAATGTAACGTCGCGTGCTTTTCGGATCCTTTTGGATCATGTGTGTAATGGTTGTGATGGCCGTTGTGAGGCCAGTGTGAGTTTGTTGTGTGGAATGTGTGGTTTGTTCAGGTGAGGAGTAGGTTTGGTCCTGAAATGCAATAGAACGTGCTGCAGTTGAGTTGGAGTTGGCGGCCAGGTGTGGCCGTTGACTTGTTGGTGTCCAGGTAAGGTGCCGTTGACTGCATGAACTTGGCGGCATTAGATGTGGATGTTTATGGTGGCGGTTTCCCTAGGCGGCAGAGGGGTTGACGCCAACCTGTGAATTCTGCAGGTTATAGGGTCACCCGAGAGCAGGTTTTCCACCTGGTTCTCTCTTCCCCTTGCCCCAGCTTCATGCCCCCGTGTCCCTAAAGCTTCCAACAGGTTCAGGAGAGTGGTTGGAGGATCGTGGGACGTGTGGCGTTGCCGAATCGGACGAGGAAACGCCATGGCGTGGTGCAATTGCCGTGGGAGCTCGCAGAGGGTTCGGTGTGAACCGAGAGAATTCGGAAGATTTAAGCGTGTTCTAAGGTAGGGAACGAACCCTGTTAGCTCCGTAGGATCATTAAAATATGACGTGACCATCTGAATCAGCATGTTTAATGCATTTTCGGATTAAGTTGCACCATGCGGGGATAATGGGTGGTTTGATGAATTCGAGTAGTAAAGCATGATGTTATAGTTTAATTATAGTGTATGGATGTTAGAGGAACTATTTCTGCATGTCTTTCCGTTGTCTTTCCATTGTTTTAACGATTGTAAAACCTGTAGGATCGGTTTAGGGTTTTTGCAGGAATAGAGGCTGAAGATATTGGCGTCAACATCGTTTGTCACCAAGATCATCAGCTGGGATACTGACGGCTATATCCCTTTCCGTCTACTTCCCATAAGCGGCAGTCGATGTTGCCGCCAACCTGTGTATAAGTAGAAATGATCGTTTATGGTATTTATCGATAATGAATGGTGCGTTGGCACCTGAGGTGCACTGAGTGCACGTGGTTTATGTGTTTATCATACAGGGTATGCAGTTAGTTACTCACTTCGAGGCTGCGTGTTGTTCACATGAGTTCAGTTGGGTTCACGTGTAGTGGACCATTGTTACTTGAGGTTTACGTGAGGTTTCACGTGGTTTGTGTGTAACGTGCACGTGGTTTTGTGTACGTGGCGAGTAGTACGACGCCTACCGTTGTTACCTCTCCAGTTGGGTGCCCCAGGTTCTTTGTGAGCCATGCTGTTAGCTCGGGGCTTTGTCCCGGTACTTGTGTTGTACCATCGAGGTCTGTGTCGTCTGACCTGGACACCCTCACTCTTGTGTTTGAGTTGTACGTCCGGCTGAGGGAAAGACGACAGTGGGACAGTGACACTTGTGTTTATCTTTAGTCACTTGTAGCGCGCTCGTAGTTGGGGGTACGGACACCAGTAGACGTACTGGACCCCAGCTAGTCCTTTTCCAGTGCCTCACTCTAGAGAGTTCCGGGCCAGGATCTCTAGAGGTGTCAGGCATGGGCCTGTGACCGTGTGGTCTACAGGTGGTGGTGTTTGGTTGGTCTCCATAAATGCTTGACTTTTCACGTGGAGCGGCAGCTGGACCTTTTGTCCGTGGCTGCGAGACTGAGAGGTAGACCTGTGTTAGCTTGTCCGAGTTAGTTTCTGGTGTCGCGAACCAGTTCACGTGGCTCGTGTTTGGCTGTCTCTACTTTAGCTTGTACACCTGTACTGGTTTGCCGTTTAATTATTAAAGTTGTTTTCGTAGTCGACAGACGGTGAGTACTTTTACATCTTTTATATCCTGCTTAGCTGTTCTATAAATTGTTGGTACTGTTTATTGCTTTGTACCTGTGGTTTTTGGTTTGCTCGGTTTTGGGGGAGTTCCCTACTAAGCCAGTGACTAGCGAGGCTCACCCCTACCCCCACAGGTGAGAGCGAGCAGGACATTTCACGACCGTCGTCCAGTTCAGAGCCGCGTCGTAGCGGTGCAGGGTCGGTACCTCCAGCTGTGTAGTAGCAGCTCCAGCAGTGTGGTGTAGTTAGTTGTTTATTTTCTTCAGTTGTACCTCGGGGTATGCCCCAGGCTCTTGTACTTCTTTCAGTTCTGTGGAAATATGGCTATGTAACTTGTGATATATATATATAAAATGTGGTGTGTTCCTTTGTGTTTACACGAACTGTGGTTTGGTATCCCTTGCGAGGCTTCGGCCCGTTCGCGGGAGGCGGACTCGGATCAAGTACGTTATCGGTTTAACGGGCTTGGCCGAGGCGTTCCATCACAAAATCCCTTGCTCTAATCCTTCTTCTTCAAGCTCCTAACGTCCCGAACTCATCCTCTTCGTCCCTCAGAGCTCCAGCCACGAACTAAGGTTTGGTTGGGACGAATTTGGGGGTATATGGCTAACTATAGGAGTCCTAGCCACTCTAAGGGTCCTCCCTTCCAATAAGCTCCGAATTTCCTTCTTTATCTCCCACTTTCTCTCATTTATCCACCTAATAAGGCTGGGAACAGATCTAATTTCGTGGGTAGGGGGTTAGGGTAAGTATAGGACTCCTTTTTAGGATATATATGGGTTATTTAGTATTTATCTTAACCCCTTTTCATTTATTTAATTAATTAGGTACGAATTTAACCTAATTACCTCTTATCTCATAATGGGCTCTCCTCATTTAGGCCCAACAAACCATGTTAGGACCATTAGTACAACCCATTGCTAATTTAGCTTGATGGGCTTTGATTTAAATCATTCTATTTCTATTTATTCCCCTTTTTATTCAATTAAATTAGTTTATCTCATTTATTTAAATAAAATTTATAATTTTTTTCTTGATTTTAAAAATCAAGGTTGCTACATCCTCCCCCTCTTAAAAAGAATTTGGTCCCCAAATTCAAAGAACTGTAAGAGGAGCAATGACTTACTGAATAACTCCAGATAATTCTGTCGCATTAATGCTTCGGGCTCTCACCTGGCCTCTTCGACTTCATGGTTTCTCCATAATACCTTTACCACAGGTATAGACCGATTCCGAAGCTGTTGCATTTCCTTGTCCAAGATTTTCACTGGCCTTTCTTCATAGGTCATATCTTTGTTCAAAATGATATCTTCATAGCTGATCACGTGTGACGGATCATACACATATTTTCTCAGCATGGATACATGGAAAACATTGTGTACTGTTGAAAACTGGGGTGGTAGTGCCAGTCGATACGCTACCTTGCCCACTCTATCAAACACTTCAAGTGGACCTATGAATCTTGGTCTCAGCTTGCCTTTCATCCCAAACCTTTGAAATCCTCTGGTCGGGGATACCTTCAGCATTACATGATCTCCAGTCTGAAATTCTAAGTCCCTTCTTCTTTTATCAGCATAGCTCTTCTGCCTGGATTGAGCTATCTTAATTCTATCTCTGATAATCTGTATGTCTCGGCTAGTGTTCTGCACCATGTCGGGTCCTAGCCATTGCTGCTCACCTACTTCATTCCAGCATACTAGCGATCTGCAACTTCGGCCATACAGTGCTTCAAATGGTGCCATCTTGATGCTGGCTTGATAACTATTGTTGTAGGCGAATTCAATTAGTGACAACTGTTCATTCCAATACCCCTCAAAGTCTATAGCACAAGCTCGTAGCATGTCTTCCACTATCTGATTTGTTCTGTCAGTCTGTCCATCCGTATATGGGTGGAAAGCTGTGCTAAAGTTGAGTTTTGTGCCTAGGGCAGTCTGGAGTCCCTTCCAGAATCTAGAAGTGAATCTAGGGTCACGATCTGAGACAATGGATACTGGAACTCCATGTAGTCTGACTATTTTCTTTACATACAAGGCTGCTAACACATCCACACTCCAAGTGCTCTTAATGGCAAGGAAGTGTGCGGACTTGGTTAAACGGTCCACAATAACCCAGATAGCATCAAGTCCACCACGCGTTCGGGGTAAACCCATGATGAAATCCATGCCGATGCTTTCCCACTTCCATTTAGGTATGTCCAGAGGTCTAAGTACACCCACAGGACGACGGTGCTCGGCTTTCACTTGTTGACAAGTGAGGCAGTGTGCGGCATGCTCAGCCACCTCACGCTTCATGTTTGGCCACCAAAATGACCTTTTCATGTCTTGGTACATCTTGGCTGCACCTGGGTGAATTGTGTGCTTGGTCTTGTGGGCTTCATCCATTAGCTTTCTCTTCATCTCCTCATTGTCAGGCACGCATGTCCTGGCTTGGAATAATATTCTTCCATCCTCAGCGATGGAGAAATCTGGCTTGTCAGCTATGGTCTCCCTGACTCGGACTAAAAATGGGTCATTTTCCTGATGCTCTCTGATCTCGGCAAATATGTCAAGTTGAGCTCTAAGGTTAGCAACTATCAACTTATCATTTCTCTGCTCAATGTTTAGATTCAGGTTGGCGAATTGTTCTAACAATTGCATCTCGCCCATGACTAGACAGGATAACGAAGCTACTGGCTTTCTACTGAGTGCATCAGCTACTGCATTACCTTTGCCTGGGTGATATTGAATATTGAAATCAAAATCCTTCAAGTACTACAGCCATCTCTGTTGTCACATGTTGAGCTCCTTTTGAGAAAACAAGTACTTTAAACTCTTGTGGTCGGAGTAGACAATAATTTGCTCCCCGTATAGGTAATGCCTCCAGATGTTGAGTGCAAATACTACTGCATCTAGTTCTAAGTCATGGACAGGATAGTTGACTTCATGTGGCTTCAACTGTCTTGAAGAATAAGCTATCACTTTCTCATTCTGCATTAGTACGCAGCCTAGACCGATTCCAGATGCATCAGTGTAGACTGAGAATCCTGCTCCTTCGACTGGTAATGTGAGGACAGGTGCAGATGTCAGCAATTGCTTGAGTGTCTAAAAGCTCTTCTCTCATTCTTTGCTCCAGACATATGGGTTCTCTTTCCGTGTAAGACGTGTAAGAGGTACAGCTATCTTGGAGAAGTCTTTTATGAACCGTCTGTAATAACCAGCCAGTCCAAGAAAACTTCTTATCTCGGTGACATTGGTCGGCCTTTCCCAGTTCAGCACAGCTTCTACCTTGGAAGGGTCGACAGCGATACCGTCCTTGGAAATAACATGACCCAGAAATGACACCTCCTCGAGCCAGAATTCCCACTTGCTCAATTTGGCGTGGAGTTGATTGTCCCGCAAGATTTGCAGAGCGATCCTCAGATGCTCCTCATGCTCTTCCTTGGTCTTGGAGTATATGAGAATATCATCAATGAATACCACGACGAAATTGTCGAGGTAGGACCGGTAGATGTTGTTCATTAGTTGCATAAAAGCTGCAAGAGCATTGGTTAGTCCAAAAGGCATGACTACAAATTCGTAATGACCGTACCTGCTCCTGAAAGCTGTCTTGTAGATATCTGCATCTTTAATCCTCATCTGATGATATCCCGATCTAAGGTCAATCTTAGAAAAATACTTTGCTCCTGATATCTGATCAAATAATTCATCGACATGCGGCAGAGGGTACTTGTTATTGATAGTGAGATTGTTCAACTGCCTGTAATTGATGCATAATCTCATGGATCCGTCCTTCTTCTTGACGAACAACACTGGTGCTCCCCAAGGAGAAGTACTCAACCTAATAAAACCCTTTTCTAGAAGTTCCATCAGTTGCTCTTTCAAATCTTTCAATTCAGCAGGGGACATCCTGTAGGGTTGGTGTGAAACCGGTGCAGCTCCAGGTAGAGATCAATTGAGAAATTCACATCTCTCTCAGGTGGAATGCCTGGTAGCTCATCGGGAAACACATCAGGGTAATCTTGCACTATGTGGATGTCTGATATCTTAACTGCTTTCTTTCCGACTACGATGGCGGCAAGAAATGCCATACTCCCTTTCCTTATCATGTTTTGTGCCTTTATAGCAGAGACGAGGGTCAAGTGTCTCTTGTGCCTACGTCCTGTGAAGGTCAGCTTAGGGAATTCACTAAAAGAAATTTTCCCTCTTCTACAATCCACGATAGCCCCATACGTGGATAGCCAATCGGCTCCCAGAATGACATCGTAGCCCTCCATCGGCATACAGATCAAGTTAGCTCTTAGATTGAGTTCACCAATCTTAACATCAGCCCATGGATAATATTTATTCAATTGAGCCCTTTCTCCTATTGGTGTTGTGACAGGTAATTCAAATGTCATAGATATAGGTTCATCATTTAAGGTATCAGCAAATGCTTGTGATATAAATGAATGTGTTGCGCCAATATCAAACAAAACAAATGCTGATTGAGAAAAGACTGGTAGTGTACCTTCCACCACTCCACCTTCCTCGGTGGTGTCCACTTCTTGCAACACCTGTAGTCGGTCGGGCTTCTTCTGTCCCATAGGATGCTTTTCATTTTCTTTTAAAAGAGGGCATTCCTGAATGTGGTGATCATGACTCCCACAGTGAAGGCATGCACCTGCCTTCCTCCAACATTCTTCTGCCATGTGACCCAGCTTGTCACAATGTTTGCATCTTGGCTTCTTGGTTGGGGCAGTAGTAGTGGGGACTTTGGGCTTTATCTCTTGGCTTGACCCGTCAGTAATACTTAAAGGCCTTTTCTTAACGTAAGCAGGCTTGCTTGGTGCTCCAGAAGTCAGTTCTTTCTTTACTATTCTACCCTTGATGCAATCAATGAGATCGGTTGCATCCTAGAGTAGTTGTGCTTTCCTGACCATTTCCGGATAAGTCTGAATATCCATAGGTGCCAGCTATGTGATATATGCGGGCCTGAGCCCATTAAGAAACCTTTTCGCCTTCATCTTCTCTGTGCTCACCAGATGATTGGCATAGCGCGCCAATCGGGAAAACTGAGATTCATACTCAGCAACAGTCAGGTTCCTTTGCTTCAAAGCGGCAAACTCAGATGCTTTCCTCTCTTGGACCCTCTCTGAGAAGTACCTGGAGTTGAAATGCTCCTTGAACTCCTCCCAGGTAAATTGCGCGTCCTCTCTGGTTGCCTCAACGGACTCCCACCACACACGGGCGTCCCGTTCTAACTGGAACGTAGCTAGCAGTATCTTGTCCCCATCTGCGCATTGCATGACGTGGAAGATACGCTCAATCTCCTTGAGCCAGTTCTCGGCCTCATCAGGGTCTGTGGTACCACTGAATTGAGGCGGATTCAGGTTGCAGAAATTTCTATGTAAATCACCAGCTCCTCGGTTGTTGTTATTATTGTTGTTGGCTCCAGTAGCCTGAAGTAAAGCTTGAGTAAGCTGCTGGATAGTCTGCTGCATATCATGGAGTTGAGCACGCTCTGCTGCCATTGTTGATGTTTAAGTTCCTTCAAAAGAGAATTTTAAATGTAAGTTATTGAGTTTGCACTAAGTTTGTGCGTGTGTGCGTTTATTTTATCTCATTACCCAAGCTTCTACCCATCTTACATAGGTATGGAGTTAGACTCCAAGTCAAGTCAAGTCAAACCTAGATCATCCTATACTTAAGAATATCCTAGGCTCTGATACCACAAAACTATAATGCCCCGACGTGGAATATCGGAGCGGAATTACAGTTATTAAATAGTACAGAGTGAGAAATAATTGCAAATCATTGCACAAATGGAAAAATACCAAATAAACTCCAATTTCATTAATAATCCACCAGTCATCATTACATCAACGTATCAGAGCCAGAACTAGGGCCCCGAGTACTTTATTCAAAATCAAACTATTACATTATGACTAACTGACTCACTAACTCATAACTATACTAACTACTACTAGATAGCACTGGTGGCTGAAATGGTCACTTCTGAGCATCTCCCTCAGTCCCGTCCCCGTAAGTGTGGTCGTCTCCATCCGACTCACCTGAACACATTAAACAAATACGCAGGATGAGCGAATAATGCCCAGTAGGACTTAATATCTCATGAACACAAGCATGCTTGAAATAGTTAATGGTTTAATGGCAGGCTAACTAGAGAGTAAAGTCTTTGTAAAGCATGTCATGATAACAAGAGAACAATAACAACTGGCACAGGGAAAATAGTACAATGAGAACGACAATAGAATGGCCATGTAACGTTATAACATGTAAATTGCACAACGGTGCACTAGTAACGATCACGCTTGCACTTGTAGAGATAATACTTTGATTGTCATAGATCAATCTAGATAGTAAAATGGCACTGGATGCTTACCGTAACACATCCTTGATCATTTTAACTCCCATGGGCACTGGCACTTTTCGGGCGCTCTTCCCAGGACCTGATCGGGCCCTATTGCGCTAGCATTAGTCATTTCTTTGTCTTAGACAATCACATGATGGCCAAGAGAGTACCAAGAAGAGATAAGATAGTACTAGACGAGATAGATGAGAGAGTAGAGTGAACGTGAACAGATAAGAGAGCGTAGAGATTAGATGAGATAGGGACAATTCTGTAAAACAACGTGAAATTTTAATAGTAACGGTTGCACAGCACTAGGTCTGGTGCCGACAGTCTGGTAGAAGTCACAACCACCCACTTAGTCATGTCGTGAACACAGCCAAATGGTTCGTAGTGAACCCGAGACGAGAAGGAAAAACACTAAGAGCATGGATCGTACTGATCCCTAGGGTGTAACGGGTTTTGGGGTACAACCAGCTCGATGACTAAGGACGTGCACCAAAGTCAAGAAGACTTACGGAGGTCTTGACAAGGAGTCCCTGGCCCAGTCGAGAGTCTTTCCGATGGAGAGGTGGTCCAAGTCAAGAGAAGGTGTGTAAAAAATAGGTCCGTCGTGCCTCGAGTGCTCGAAGGCCGAGGGAAAACGATAACGGTAGATGAAACAAGCGAGTAAAATGGAAACAAGTATAATTAAATTAAATAGGGAGTTTTGTAATTAATTTCACTTAATTACCAGATATATTATTGAGTGAATTAACAAGGTCTCATGGCATATATTAACATCTAGTGTGTGCAAGTGTAGATGAAATCAAGAGAGCAAGCATGATTGTGCACATGGCTTTTAGTTTAGTTAATTTCACGTAAAAATATTCATTAACAATTATCAAGTCAAATTTCACCTTGACAGCACTTAATTAAGATTACACAGGGTTTAATTGACTTGTATAGCATGGTTATATGCGTAAAATGCAGGTTCTCGCCGTTCTGTTCATAACGCGACGCAGGAGTCTGTCGCGTTCAAGTCGCGACACAAGTTCAAGTTGCGTTCAAGATCAGGTCGCGACAGGGTCTAGGGTCGCAATAAGGTCCCGCCACCAGGTCCGGTCGCAATCTTCTGAACCGGACGCTGGGGTGGACCGGAGGGCAGGTCGCGACGTGTCGAAGAGTCGCGTTCTAAACATGATGGATCTCGGCGTCACGACCCCTTCTTGTTGAACCACTCTTTATTACCTTCATATTTTGGTGCTAACAAAATTTATGATGTAATTTAAATTGAATATTTTGTTTCATCTGTGTTGTATCAATCTCATAGCAAAATGCTCAGTCTCACTTTCATGCAATATTGGCGCACCAAAATGATAAAATCGATGTCTAATCTATATACATCGATTTCAGTTCAAGTGCCAAAATTAATAAGTGCTACAACGATTTGGTTTTGAGATTGTTCAACTGCCTGTAATTGATGCATAATCTCATGGATCCGTCCTTCTTCTTGACGAACAACACTGGTGCTCCCCAAGGAGAAATACTCAACCTAATAAAACCCTTTTCTAGAAGTTCCATCAGTTGTTCTTCCAAATCTTTCAATTTAGTAGGGGACATCCTGTAGGGTTGGTGTGAAACCGGTGCAGCTCCAGGTACGAGATCAATTGAGAAATTCACATCTCTCTTAGGTGGAATGCCTGGTAGCTCATCGGGAAACACATCAGGGTAATCTTGCACTATGTGGATGTCTGATATCTTAACTGCTTTCTTTTCGACTACGATGGATGACACCTCCTCGAGCCAGAATTCCCACTTGCTCAATTTGGCGTAGAGTTGATTGTCCCGCAAGATATGCAGAGCGATCCTCAGATGCTCGTCATGCTCTTCCTTGGTCTTGGAGTATATGAGAATATCATCAATGAATACCACGACGAACTTGTCGAGGTAGGGCCGGTAGATGTTGTTCATTAGTTGCATAAAAGCTGCAAGAGCATTGGTTAGTCCAAAAGGCATGACTACAAATTCATAATGACCGTACCTTCTCCTGAAAGCTATCTTGTAGATATCTGCATCTTTAATCCTCATCTGATGATATCCCGATCTAAGGTCAATCTTAGAAAAATACTTTGCTCCTGATATCTGATCAAATAATTCATCGACACGCGGCAGAGGGTACTTGTTATTGATAGTGAGATTGTTCAACTGCCTGTAATTGATGCATAATCTCATGGATCCGTCCTTCTTCTTGACGAACAACACTGGTGCTCCCCAAGGAGAAGTACTCAACCTAATAAAACCCTTTTCTAGAAGTTCCATCAGTTGCTCTTTCAAATCTTTCAATTCAGCAGGGGACATCCTGTAGGGTTGGTGTGAAACCGGTGCAGCTCCAGGTACGAGATCAATTGAGAAATTCACATCTCTCTCAGGTGGAATGCCTGGTAGCTCATCGGGAAACACATCAGGGTAATCTTGCACTATGTGGATGTAAGGCCCTCTAATTTTCGTCGCATTATTTGCAATTATGTGTGAATAATTGTGTTGAGTATGTATGTACGTATTTACGTAGATATTAAAAATAGTATAATTACGTGTACATGTGTTTATATTAAACGTAAATAATGTATGTATTGCATGATGATAGTGTGAATATAATACCATGTACATATTGCATGTATAGAAGCTTGGTATGCATGGTTTTCTGCATAAATTAGGGTTCTGGCCGAAGGCCCTGTTGGCTTCAATCCCCAAGCCGTTGAGGTGGTGTTACCGTCCAGCCCTGGACGCCAACCCTAGCTCCGGCGTCCAGCGATCTGGACGCCAACTTCTCTGGCCTGCATGCGCAGCAGAGCTGCTATCTTTTGAAGCAAGGCATGGCAACCATTGGGGGGATGTCCCCCAATGGCTCTGAGGGTGTCCCATCACCCTAGTGAGTGGGAGAAAGACCCTCTTTAGGTCTGAACCCGAATTGGCTCTCCCCATTCTTCTCATTTCACCCTTGCAAGAGGAGAGAAGAGGAGAGAAAACCCTAGAGCTTTCTGTGAGAAAAACCCATTTTGAACCCCCAAAATCCGACCCCTTGGAGGTTCATTTGGAGATCTTCTGCAACAAGGAGGAAGCTGAAGCATAAGGGAAGGCCTCCCCATCATCCCCTCGGCGTGGAGATCACCCAGGAGCCCGGAGGAAGACAATCTTGGAGGTGCTTCTGCAACTTCTTGGAACTGCCCAAGGAGGTCTTCTTCGAGCCATACATCTCTTGGAGGATTTTTAGAGAGGCAAGTGACCTATCTATGGTGTCCCCGTATGAGTCTAGGAGGTTTTTATGATTTTTGTGAAATTTTCCTCGAGTCCTAGACCCTCTATTTCACCCAATTTTCAGAGCTCGGGTCTGTGTTTCTGCACAGACCTGAGTAGACGGCAAGATCCCTGGACGCCCAGTTCACCCTTGGCGTCCATCGATCATGCCGCTGACCCTAAGTCAGTGGCCAGAGACCGCCGTTTAGTTCTTCTGGACAGAACAGTGAGCTGTTCTGTCCCACTTATACATTAAATTCGGTATGTTTCATGCGATGAGGATATATGGTATTCCTATAAGCTATGTATATTGTGCATTGTGGTTGTGGATGTATGTGAGTTGTGTTGGCGAATGTGGGAAAATAATATCTTGTAAACACATGAGCATGACTTGTAGACCATTTTGCAAAACCCATGATTCATGATTTAGATTAATGTGAATGCCTTGATTTCGGTCTAATCAAGAAGATTGTGGGACAGCATGTGTGTTTGCAAATTTAGGAAACTTATCCATGTTTGTGCAATTTGTTAATAGTTTCGGTTCGATAAAATAGAAGTATGTAGAAATGATTCGTAATGTTAAATACATAGAGGTATGAATTAGGGAAATTTTGTACTCTAATTTCATGCATATGTTGGTAGCTTATGGTTAAACAGTAAGTGGTAAATTGCATGATGTGTAAATTCCATGTTAACGTAAATTGTGAATAATGTGCTAATTAGGTGTTTGATTTTCTGTAAATCCTATTTAGCTCAGAAAAATCTGAAAAATGGAGGGTATGATTTTGAACCCGAAAACAGCATGTGGTTAAAATTTCAGGTTAATTGGAACAGTAAACAAAAGGTTATGTGTTTTCATGTGAAATGTGATAATTCGTGCATATGATCGAAATGTGATTTGATTTTTGTTTAAACCCAGCATGATTGGTGTGTTCACTGTGTGTTGAACCTTGAAAACTCTGTAGTACCATGTTAGCAAAAACATAGGTGTTCATGTGAGTAAGAAAGTGTGAATGTGATGAAGAGTGTCAAGTGTAAAACCATGTGTAAAACGGTAAATGTGTAAAAGTGTAAGCTGTGCCAATGTGATACTGCTTCTGAGAAGGCAGTGGAGCCATATCAGGGAAAAGTCCCCTGAGAAAGTTCATTGTGTTAAGTGACCCTAAGGGCATTAGGGGGAAATCCTGGAGGTGGACAAGTACCACTGGTTAGGGTGGAAACTTGTTCTCCCGGTCTGCGCAGTCCAAGAGTCGCCATTGTATTGCCTAGATGGCGTCTATGTGTTATGTGATGTGAATGTGTCCTTCTTTGGTGGTTTGGACTATGTGTCACGGCACCTAAATATGTGTAAAGTGTAATGTGTAAAGTGTATGTGACCATGTGTAAATGTGTAAGTGACATGTGAATGTGTATGTGTAAAGTGTAACCATGTGAAAAGAGGAAATTGTGAGAAAGGAAAATGTGAAAATCTAGATGTGCAATGTGTTATTGAAACCATGTGAGACTAAATCTGAAACCATGTGAATTCAGAAAATGCATGTTATCATTCTTATGTTTATGTGTGCAAAGTGTTTAGAACCCATGATAGGGACAACAAATGAATATGTGTGCAAGATGGCATGATGGATTGTTCATAGATTATGTTTTAAGCAACGTTGTAGCTCTCATGTGTTGAATTATAGCCTTTGGACCATGTGAAATCAGCAACCTAAAGCATGTTAAAAAGTTATGTATGTACTTAAGAACTTGTAGAATCCATGCTAATTATGTTCTCCGTTTATGTATGTAAGTTGTCCATGTTGATAACTCTCATGTTTGGTTCTCTAAAAGGTTAAAGTTCATGAGTGAATGGATTAGAGACCATGTGATAGGTGAACTTTATTTTAAAAATCTGAAAGCATGAGCTATGTATAAAGTGTAGAACTTTCATGATAGGTTGAAACCTTGAATGGACTAGCATGCTATGTGTTGATAATTGTATGTGCATGTAGAAACCACTAGGACTTGTACGTGTATATCATGCATAGTGTTACTTGCTGAGTCCCTGGACTCACTCCTTGCTTCGGCGTACAGGTGTAGTTGGTGACAGGACACCGTTGGAGGAGACGGTGGAGACGGACTCCGAGCGCGGAGACTAGTTACTTGGAGCTTCTTTGTGATTGTGTACTTCGTAGTATGTACTTGAACATTGTATTAGAATTATCAGGAAAACAATGTAATATGTGGACATTTTGTATTTAAATTTCAGCAATTTAATTCATGAGAACTTTAGTTCCTTTTTGCAAATTGTAAACTGCATGTATGTTTAATGTGGATGATGAATGAATGGAGATAGTTCTCTTTTACTTCTGCTACTCTGTTATTTATATTCACGTGTATCTCAGCTGTTTGTATCGTTGGGTAAATGTCCCACTGTGACTGGCAGCACTCGCTATACCGACGTGGGTTGGTATAACCGTACCGGTGTAACGAGGGCCGTCACAGAGGATGTCTGATATCTTAACTGCTTTCTTTTCGACTACGATGGCGGCAAGAAATGCCATACTCCCTTTCCTTATCATGTTTTGTGCCTTTATAGCAGAGACGAGGGTCAAGTGTCTCTTGTGCCTACGTCCTGTGAAGGTCAGCTTAGGGAATTCACTAAAAGAAATTTTCCCTCTTCTACAATCCACGATAGCCCCATACGTGCATAGCCAATCGGCTCCCAGAATGACATCGTAGCCCTCCATCGGCATACAGATCAAGTTAGCTCTTAGATTGAGTTCACCAATCTTAACATCAGCCCATGGATAATATTTATTCAATTAAGCCCTTTCTCCTAGTGGTGTTGTGACAGGTAATTCAAATGTCATAGATATAGGTTCCTCATTTAAGGTATCAGCAAATGCTTGTGATATAAATGATTGTGTTGCGCCAGTATCAAACAAAACAAATGCTGATTGAGAAAAGACTGGTAGTGTACCTTCCACCACTCCACCTTCCTCGGTGGTGTCCACTTCTTGCAACACCTGCAGTCGGTCGGGCTTCTTCTGTCCCATAGGATGCTTTTCATTTTTTTTTAAAGAGGGCATTCCTGAATGCGGTGATCATGACTCCCACAGCGAAGGCATGCACCTGCCTTCCTCCAACATTCTTCTGCCATGTGACCCAGCTTGTCACAATGTTTGCATCTTGGCTTCTTGGTTGGGGCAGTAGTAGTGGGGACTTTGGTCTTTCTCTCTTGGCTTGACCCGTCAGTAATACTTAACGTCCTTTTCTTTCCGTAAGCAGGCTTGCTTGGTGCTCTAGAAGTCAGTTCTTTCTTTACTATTCTACCCTTGATGCGATCAATGAGATCGGTTGCATCCTCGAGTAGTTGTGCTTTCCTGACCATTTCCAGATAAGTCTGAATATCCATAGGTGCCAGCTGTGTGATATATGCGGGCCTGAGCCCATTAAGAAACCTTTTCGCCTTCATCTTCTCTGTGCTCACCAGATGATTGGCATAGCGCGCCAACCGGGAAAACTGAGATTCATACTCAGCAACAGTCAGGTTCCTTTGCTTCAAAGAGGCAAACTCAGATGCTTTCCTCTCTTGGACCCTCTCTGAGAAGTACTTGGAGTTGAAATGCTCCTTGAACTACTCCCAGGTAAATTGTGCGTCCTCTCTGGTTGCCTCAACAGACTCCCACCACACACGGGTGTCCCGTTCTAACTGGAACGTAGCTAGCAGTATCTTGTCCCCATCCGCGCATTGCATGACGTGGAGGATACGCTCAATCTCATTGAGCCAGTTCTCGGCCTCATCAGGGTTTGTGGTACCACTGAATCTAGGCGGATTCAGGTTGCAGAAATTTCTATGTAAATCACCAGCTCCTCGGTTGTTGTTATTATTCTTGTTGGCTCCAGCAGCCTGAAGTAAAGCTTGAGTAAGCTGTTGGATAGTCTGCTGCATATCAGGGAGTTGAGCACGCTCTGCTGCCATTGTTGATGTTTAAGTTCCTTCAAAAGAGAATTTTAAATGTAAGTTATTGAGTTTGCACTAAGTTTGTGCGTGTGTGCGTTTATTTTATCTCATTACCCAAGGTTCTACCCATCTTACATAGGTATGGAGTTAGACTCCAAGTCAAGTCAAGTCAAACCTAGATCATCCTATACTTAAGAATATCCTAGGCTCTGATACCACCAAACTGTAATGCCCCGACGCGGAATATCGGAGTGGAATTACAGTTATTAAATAGTACAGAGTGAGAAATAATTGCAAATCATTGCACAAATAGAAAAATAAAAAATAAACTCCAATTTCATTAATAATCCACCAGTCATCATTACATCAACGTATCAGAGCCAGAACTAGGGCCCCAAGTACTTTATTCAAAATCAAACTATTACATTATGACTAACTGACTCACTAACTCATAACTATACTAACTACTACTAGATAGCACTGGTGACTGAAATGGTCACTCCTGAGCATCTCCCTCAGTCCCGTCCTCGTAAGTGTGGTCGTCTCCATCCGACTCACCTGAACACATTAAACAAATACGCAGGATGAGCGAATAACGCCCAGTAGGACTTAATATCTCATGAACACAAGCATGCTTGAAATAGTTAATGGTTTAATGGCAGGCTAACTAGAGAGTAAAGTCTTTGTAAAGCATGTCATGATAACAAGAGAACAATAGCAACTGGCACAGGGAAAATAGTACAACGAGAACGACAATAGAATGGCCATGTAACGTTATAACATGTAAATTGCACAACGGTGCACTAGTAACGATCACGCTTGCACTTGTAGAGATAATACTTTGATTGTCATAGATCAATCTAGATAGTAAAATGGCACTGGATGCTTGCCGTAACACATCCTTGATCATTTTAACTCCCATGGGCACTGGCACTTTTCGGGCGCTCTTCCCAGGACCTGATCGGGCCCCATTGCGCTAGCATTAGTCATTTCTTTATCTTAGACAATCACATGATGGCCAAGAGAGTACCAAGAAGAGATAAGATAGTACTAGACGAGATAGATGAGAGAGTAGAGTGAACGTGAACAGATGAGAGAGTGTAGAGATTAGATGAGATAGGGACAATTCCGTAAAACAACGTGAAATTTTAATAGTAACGGTTGCACAACACTAAGTCTGGTGCCGACAGTCTGGTAGAAGTCACAACCACCCACTTAGTCATGTCGTGAACACAGCCAAATGGTTCGGAGTGAACCCGAGACGAGAAGGAAAAACACTAAGAGCATGGATCGTACTGATCCCTAGGGTGTAACGGGTTTTGGGGTACAACCAGCTCATTGACTAAGGACGTGCGCCAAAGTCAAGAAGACTTACGGAGGTCTTGACAAGGAGTCTCTGGCCCAATCGAGAGTCTTTCCGATGGAGAGGTGGTCCAAGTCAAGAGAAGGTGTGTAAAAAATAGGTCTGTCGTGCCTCGAGTGCTCGAAGGCCGAGGGAAAATGATAACGGTAGATGAAACAAGCGAGTAAAACGGAAACAAGTATAATTAAATTAAATAGGGAGTTTTGTAATTAATTTCACTTAATTACCAGATATATTATTGAGTGAATTAACAAGGTCTCATGGCATATATTAACATCTAGTGTGTGCAAGTGTAGATGAAATCAAGAGAGCAAGCATGATTGTGCACATGGCTTTTAGTTTAGTTAATTTCACGTAAAAATATTCATTAACAATTAGCAAGTCAAATTTCACCTTGACAGCACTTAATTAAGATTACACAGGGTTTAATTGACATGTATAGCATGGTTATATGCGTAAAATGCAGGTTCTGGCCGTTCTGTTCATAACGCGACGCAGGAGTCTGTCGCGTTCAGGTCGCGACACAAGTTCGGGTTGCGTTCAAGATCAGGTCGCGACAGGGTCTAGGGTTGCAATAAGGTCCAGCCACCAGGTCCGGTCGCAATCTTCTGAACCGGACGCTGGGGTGGACCGGAGGACAGATCGCGATGTGTCGAAGAGTCGCGTTCTAAACACGACGGATCTCCGCGTCGCGACCCCTTCTTGTTGAACCACTCTTTATTGCCTTCATATTTTGGTGCTAACAAAATTTATGATGTAATTTAAATTGAATATTTTGTTTCATCTGTGTTGCATCAATCTCATAGCAAAATGCTCAGTCTCACTTTGATGCAATATTGGCGCACTAAAATGATAAAATTGATGTCTAATCTATATACATCGATTTCAGTTCAAGTGCCAAAATTAATAAGCGCTACAACGATTTGGTTTTAATTGATTTTTTAAAGCGCTACAACGATTTCTTAAGTGGCCTTAAAGATTTGTTAAGAAATCGATCTCTGAACGATTCGCTAAGTGGCCATAACGATTTGTTAAGAAATCGATCTCACAACGATTTCTTAAGTGGCCTTAACGATTTGTTAGGAAATCGATCTCAGAACGATTCCTTTTATAGCCACAGAGATTTGCCCTCATATCGATTTCATTCTCATAACGATTTGATATGTTTCATATCGATTTGGGTCTCGTAACGATTTCATAAGTGATCACATCGACTTCATGTAAACATCGATTTCCTTTATATTCAAATGTTTTAATTATGTTTGGCACCTAATGAAAAGTCAAAATATCTTCTGAAAGATAAAGCTGCTTGCATGTTTCAGAGCTTTGTCAGAAAAGATCTTTGACCTATCAGTTTTAGCATGTTAAGAGAAATACAGCAGTGTGCACTGTTATCATGTAAACACTACTTTGTGCTAACACACTACTCCATGCTCATAGATCTCAAAGACCACCAAAGGTTGATTAAGACAAATGAAGAGCAACGGCTAGAACTCCAATGGATCTCTTCAACGGATCCATTCAAAAAGCTATTCATATAAAAGATAAAGCATGACTGAAGAACAAGAAGAGAGCTTTCCTGAAAATCTTTGAAGGAGTGTACATCCAGTGAGCAACCTCAACGCCACATGCACTCAAAGAAAGAGAGAAAGAGCCTGAGCCAAGAAGAAGCAAGCAAAAGCATCTCAAGCATTCAAGCCTTCAAGCTTTCTTTTCTCTCTTCATTCTCCCTGTGCTTATTGTAATTCTTGGGGAGAGTTTTTGTTGAGAGTTTTTGGGTAGAGGCCATTCTTGTAGAACTCTCAGCACTGTTCTTTCTTTTATAAGAAAGACATCCTTCCCAGCTGTAGGACTGTATACAGTAGTTAACCCAGCTAGGGGTTTGTGTCAAGCAGAACCGCACTGGGGTTTGTACCATGAGGTTTGCTTCTTTACCTGTAAGAGAAGTGGGCTGCCTTCTTGCCCGGGAAAGAGAAGAAGACCAGCTGGGGTGTTGGGTGTTGTAGTGTCCTTGAGGGGGACTGTACCCTTGGTTAGTGAAATCCCAAGAGGTTGCTTGGGGACTGGACGTAGGACTTCCATGTGGGAAGGGCCAAACCAAGATAAATTTCTTATGTCCTTTGTGTGATTGTTTATTTGCTTCCGCACTGCTACTCTTCATCACACTAACACTAACCAACTTTAAAGTGTGAATTTCTCTGTGTGCTTAAGTTTCTGTTTCAGATTTCAGAAAACCTATTCACCCCCCTCTAGGTTAGTTTGTTGCCGTACCAAAAGGGCCAACAAGTGGTATCAGAGCATGAAACTCCCCCTTAATGTGAGGCAAGTTAGATCTTGTTGCTCTTGACCTTTGACATGTTGTTTGTCAAGTCTTCAGAATTATTGCCTGCATTTATCTTAAAAAAGACTTGCAAACAATGTTAGTAGCTTTGTAATTTACTGAATATAACAAACAGAAATGTAAGTTTAAAAATAGAAAACTAACACTAAAGGATGATTATGAGCATCCTCTAACCATACCCATTTGAATGCCTTTTTCTTTTGTTCATCAAGAGTAGATAGGCATTTTCTTCTTTAATGTTGAAGCTACCTGAGAAGTTGTTCACTAAATATTTATTGTTGAACCCCTCAATGGTAAGAAATTTTCTCAAAGGGGAAAGAATGCATGTTAAGATCCTTCCTTTTTGGTTAGTGACAAAAAGTGGGAGAATTTGTATCTTCTATGAATTTTCTGCATTTTCTATGCTTCATATAATTGTGTCAGAAAATTCACATAAATTTTGTCATCACCAAAAAAGGGGAGATTGTTGAACCACTCTTTATTACCTTCATATTTTGGTGCTAACAAAATTTATGATGTAATTTAAATTGAATATTTTGTTTCATCTGTGTTGCATCAATCTCATAGCAAAATGCTGAGTCTCACTTTGATACAATATTGGCGCACTAAAATGATAAAATCGATGTCTAATCTATATACATCGATTTCAGTTCAAGTGCCAAAATTAATAAGTGCTACAACGATTTGGTTTTAATTGATTTTTTAAAGTGCTATAACGATTTCTTAAGTGGCCTTAACGATTTGTTAAGAAATCGATCTCAGAACGATTCGCTAAGTGACCATAACGATTTGTTAAGAAATCGATCTCACAACGATTTCTTAAGTGGCCTTAACGATTTGTTAAGAAATCGATCTCAGAACGATTCCTTTTATAGCCACAACGATTTGCCCTCATATCGATTTCGTTCTCATAACAATTTGATATGTTTCATATCGATTTGGGTCTCGTAACGATTTGATATGT
Organism: Colocasia esculenta; assembly: GCA_014218235.1. Taxonomy (NCBI): domain Eukaryota; kingdom Viridiplantae; phylum Streptophyta; class Magnoliopsida; order Alismatales; family Araceae; genus Colocasia; species Colocasia esculenta. Next base: position 72,315,818 of record CM024755.1, read on the forward strand.
TTCATATCGATTTGGGTCTCGTAACGATTTCATAAGTGATCACATCGACTTCATGTAAACATCGATTTCCTTTATATTCAAATGTTTTAAATATGTTTGGCACCTAATGAAAAGTCAAAATATCTTCTGAAAGATAAAGCTGCTTGCTTGTTTCAGAGCTTTGTCAGAAAAGATCTTTGACCTATCAGTTTTAGCATGTTAAGAGAAATACAGCAGTGTGCACTGTTATCGTGTAAACACTACTTTGTGCTAACACACTGCTCCATACTCACAGATCTCAAAGACCACCAAAGGTTGATTAAGACAAATGAAGAGCAACGGCTAGAACTCCAACGGATCTCTTCAACGGATCCATTCAAAAAGCTATTCATATAAAAGATAAAGCATGGCTGAAGAACAAGAAGAGAGCTTTCCTGAAAATCTTTGAAGGAGTGTACATCCAGTGAGCAACCTCAACGCCACATACACTCAAAGAAAGAGAGAAAGAGCCTGAGCCAAGAAGAAGCAAGCAAAAGCGTCTCAAGCATTCAAGCCTTCAAGCTTTCTTTTCTCTCTTCATTCACCCTGTGCTTATTGTAATTCTTGGGGAGAGTTTTTGTTGAGAGTTTTTGGGTAGAGGCCATTCTTGTAGAACTCTCAGCACTGTTCTTTCTTTTATAAGAAAGACATCCTGTCCAGCTGTAGGATTGTATACAGTAGTTAACCCAGCTAGGGGTTTGTGTCTAGCAGAACCGCACTAGGGTTTGTACCAGAAGGTTGGCTTCTTTACCTGGAAGAGAAGTGGGTTGCCTTCTTTCCCGGGAAAGAGAAGAAGACCAGCTGGGGTGCTGGGTGTTGTAGTGTCCTTGAGGGGGACTGTACCCTTGGTTAGTGAAATCCCAAGTGGTTTCTTGGGGACTGGACGTAGGACTTCCATGTGGGAAGGGCCAAACCAGGATAAATTTCTTGTGTCCTTTGTGTGATTGTTTATTTACTTCCGCACTGCTGCTCTTCATCACACTAACACTAACCAACTTTCAAGTGTGAATTTCTCTGTGTGCTTAAGTTTCTGTTTCAGATTTCTGAAAACCTATTCACCCCCCTCTAGGTTAGTTTGCTGCCGTACCAAAAGGGCCAACACTTCTGTTGTCGCGGCGTATCGTACTGTCGCGACACTAGAGGACCGCCTAAACCCAGAAAAGGGGTTTGGCCCTTTTTTCCAGGTGGGTCTGCCTGACACATAGTTATTCAAAATTCAATAATAAATCGTATAGAGGTCCAAAAAGTATGAAACTAGTTTTAAACGAAAGTAGACATATAGATCTATCAACATGCGGATTAATTTGAAAATAGACAAGGTTTAGAGATGCTGTGATCAAGTTACATTTCGATGACCTAACATGCACAGTCAAAGTTCAACGAATTAATTAGAGATGGATACACGATGAAATTTAGGCAAACTAGGGGCGTTTGAAAGCTAACATGATGTAGTATTTATGAGATTTTTCTCATGGCATGGGATCAGGTATGCCCGAGGTTTAAGAGTAAGCATGAAAGGTCAGGTACATGGAACTGATAGGGATTCAAAGAATTAATTCTCCCTTATCGGAGATCGAAATAGAGCAAAAATAGAGGGCTTTTCCTCAGGATCATGAACTCTTCTTAGGGTAATTTTTACACGAATTTAGCTTGAGAGATTGCCTACCTTTTTCACGGAGTAAGAAAACTAGGGTTTGATGACGAAAATAGGATGAAATCCCTTGCTCCAATCCTTCTTCTCCAAGCTCCTAATGTCTAGAACTCCTCCTCTTCGTCCCTCAGAGCTCCAACCACAAACTATGGTTTGGTTGGGACGAATTGGGGGGTATATGGCTAACTATAGGAGTCTAGCCACTCTAAGAGTCCTCCCTTCCATTAAACTCCGAATTTCCTTCTTTATCTCCCATTTTCTCTCATTTATCCACCTTATAAGGCTGGGAACAGATCTAATTTCATGGGTAGGGGGTTAGGGTAAGTATAGAACTCCTTTTTAGGATATATATGGGTTATTTAGTATTTATCTTAACCCCTTTTCATTTATTTAATTAATTAGGTACGAATTTAACCTAATTACCTCTTATCTCATAATGGGCTCTCCTCATTTAAGCCCAACAAACCATGTTAGGACCATTAGTACAACCCATTGCTAATTTAGCTTGATGGGCTTTGATTTAAATCATTCTATTTCTATTTATTCCCCTTTTTATTCAATTAAATCAGTTTATCTCATTTATTTAAATAAAATTTTTATTTTTTTCTTGATTTTAAAAATGAAGGTTGCTACACGTAAAAATTATAAATCGACCCCAAACATTATTACTAAATGTTTCACAAAGAAATTTGTGAAGAGAAAAATCAGATTAGCCAAGTTTAAAGTGTTTCGCGACTTATTATCGTAATTCATGAATAAGTCGAAAAATCATAATCACACGTGCTTGGATGAGTCAAAAAATTAAATAAAAATCATATACGGACTTCAAATAATATCCTCTAATGACCCATCAAGAAATTTGGGTCAATAAAAATTATTTGGGCTAGGTTTAAGAGTTATTGTGACCGATTATCCAAATTAGGAAACAAGTTGGAAAACCGTTAACACGGAAATACGACGCAGCCATAAATTAAATAAAAATGTTGTAGAGACTTCTAACATTATATATTAATGACCCAATATCATAATTGGGCCAATGGACGACATTTGGCCCAAAAATCTAATGAAGCTAGAAAATACATGGAAATTCGTAACCATAAATAGGTTGAAATTAGAAAGAGGCAATTATAGTTAAATTGGGATGAGAACATGCTTTCTTGGCAACCCAAATTCGTGTTTAACTATGGTGGGAGGTTTCCTAAAGCCTCACACACTCAAATGGAGGAAGAAATCCTCAAAATAGGAAACTAATAACCCAAAACTGCAACTTGACTTTCCTTGTCACAATAGGACTCCTAAACACCATGGTAGCTTAAATACTCTTCACCCAAACCCTAGGGGATGAAAATATACATTGTTGGGGTCGTGGGAGGCTGGTCTTGAGCACCCAAGGGAGGAGGAAACCGCCCCAACTCGGAGCTTCTTCCCTGCTGCGTTCTGCTTCAACCTTTACAGACAACCCTTCTTGTGGTTGACCAAAGGTGAGTCAAACCATAACCAAACCTTGCAAGGCTTATACCACTGGAAAGAGGGTCGGGTCTACTTCCTAAGTAGATCAGGTGCAGTAAGCATTCTCCTCCAAGTGGTCTGAACGCAGGTTTTCTGGAAAATGTGACTTCATCAACCCAGAAGGTAGGTTTTCTCAAGCCAAACCTTAACATATCATATACCAATGTGTAGAGCATCAAGTTAACTTTCGTTTGCCACTGGTTTCATCAAATTCCAATGAGTAGATTTTGAATTATAGGCGTTTTGCCAAAATCGCGCTTGTTAGGGACTTTTTGTGTTCATGTCAATTTATCACACATCCTGAGGCCATTTAAAATTATTTAAAAATCATAGTTCGCACCTATTTCATGTTCCCTACAACTTTCATGTTGAGACTTTTGTCCGAAAAGCCCTAGTTTATAAGATATAAGCGTTGCATGATCGAACCCTCCCTGAGTGCAGTTTTTCTGCGTTTTCGGTCTGAACCCTAAACTGCGTCTAGGCAGGAGGACCCATTTCAAGGGCCTGGTATCACATCGCCCACGAGTAACGCAATCCCATGAAAGGCGTCTGTGCACCCGGATGTGATTCTGGCGCTGATCAGTCCACGCCTCGCATGGGTCTGCGCGTCGCCTGGGACTCCGGGCCTCTCTGACCGCGACGGCCGACCCAGACGTGTTTCAGAGGTTTTTCCCTCCCACGTTTTATTAAATGGTTTTCTGTAGACGCGTCCATGTCTTCTAACGTGATTCGATCGTTAACGCGGCCAGGCATGTGGACGCGATTTGGATTTTTCATTGTTTCGACTGTTTTGACTGTGCCCTACATTGTTAAGTGTGTCCTCTGTGTTGGACGCATATTTCCATGCTTACCCGAGGCCTGTTTAACATGATATTTAGTGTGTAATTTACATGTCTTGGGTCTTATCATTACATGATGTTTATTTAATGGCTTAAAAGTGATTAACCCATTTCAAAAGCTTTAAGTACACGAACATTATTCTAATTGCTTTCTTAATGACGTGACTAGTCATGTAACTTTTGATTCACTCTTTGTACTGTTCTAGCTTATTAAAATGATAATCTGCTATCTTAAAATCTTGCAATCCATGTTTAGTTAAAACGCATAGTTTCATGTCATGTTATCATGCTAAGTGCTTTCCGTGAGTTTGAAACTGATGGATTTTGGATTGAGAAGCGTACATCACTACACACTTGCACATCTAGGCAGCCTTTCTTGGAAAATTGGAAGCTCTCTACCGGTCATTCCGAATCGGTAGACTAGCGACCTTTTCTCCATGGCCTCCGTAAATCTCCTCTGACCATGGATTCCCACATGGCCAATGAGTTGGTTGTACCATTAAAGTTCCTTGGATATAGCATGCACTTCCTCTCCCATCTTGTTCTCGTGAGTGTGATTTCCAATCTAGACTAAACCCATTAATGTAAAGATTGAATTAAAGCATAAATTGTGGTGTTATGCTGCCAAATTTATCTCTTGACCATTGTTATCATGAAATCATGTTCAATTACTTATTACTTGTTCTCATCATCATCATGAACATGACATTATTGAAACTTTCTTTGGCCATTATTAATGACTGTGGGTATCTACATTTAAAATTTAAGTGAGATGTTGACCGGGCACGGCGAGTGTCCAAGGGCTCCAGTCTAGCCCCAATGACGGAGTTTCATAAATATACTATTAATCATGGGGTATAATGATTACTGGCGTTGCATCTGCGCTGGGAGTCGTGCGTGTCAGGTTGAATGATAGATACAATAACCACATACACGTGTCCTAGTGTACATTCTTCATGGATCTTTTCTTGGTGTACATTAGTGTCTTCAAGCTTGATTAAGTGAATCGTGTTAAAAGTTCGTGCTCGTGTGTGCTTGCTTGCGTGATATGGCCATTCTGCATTTAATGCAATTAGTGATATCTTACGTTCTTGACATCAAGTGAAATCTTGCGTGCTTGTACCAAGTGATCTGTTGCTAGTTCTATCTTGTTATACCCTTCTAGATCTTGTTCTATCATGATCTCTTTATCTAGCTTGTTCATGTATCGTGTTTTAATGAGTTTTATTCTTACATACATATCATGACATTCATCATGCTTACCTAGTTCTAAATTGTTAATCACTTATATCATTGCCCCCACATTGAGATATAAATCCTACTGGGCTAGTTTGCTCATCCCCTACTTTTACCCAATCTAGGTGACTATGAAGTTCAAGAGGAGGAGCAAGTCATGGATGGGAATGCGTCCAAGTGATGAGCGTTCCAACTATGTGTCTAGCTATAGTTAGTTTGCTTTGAGCGTTAGATTCATGTAGTAGGAAGTAAGGTATTATGTACTTTTGCTTTTATTGAGTCTTAGTCCTGTAATAGTTTCCATTTGGAATACAATGAGTTGAGATTTAAATACAAGATTAGTTGAGTTCAATATTTGGGCCCTATGATGATGTATGTTGTTATACATTTAGTGCGTTCTAGCTAGAGGCTTATTTGCCGACTGTTCACGTCTCGGGATATCATCTCGAATTATTCCGAATAATTTATATCCACTGGGTAATTCTCTGGACGTGACAAGGCACGATGCCTGGAGAGAAAAGGAAAGTGCGCTCGATGCTCGGAGAGAAGAGGAAAGTGGGCGCGATGCCCGGAGAGAAGAGGAGAGTGAGCGTGATGCCCGGAGAGAAGCGGCCCACCCTGAGCCTGATTGTCGCGAAAGCTTCTTCAGCATGTGTGTCCTGCTCAGCCGCTTCTGCCTACTGGTTCTTTGGCTGCTCCTTTCCCCTGACTGCTTCCAGCTATTCAGTGTCTGCCGGTGCAAAAAGTTGACTTAAGAATGCAGCAATGTCACTCATGTCGAACCACCGGCCCCATTCTGACTCAGATTCGCCCCTCTTTACTTGCTTTGGTGGCCTGAGATTGTCTACTACTTTGTATGTAGCCAGGGGTGAACGGTGAACAGGTTCAGCAGTAATGGTGGATGTTTGTTCACTCCATGGCTGCAGTGGCCCCTTCTTGAAATGCTGATACAGGGTCCATGGGAGTGGCTGCCCCTGCTGGTGATCTGTCCTACTTTGCTTGTACCCCAGTCCTGCCCTGGGTCTCGTCTTGCTATCCTTCACGGATTCGGTCCTCCCCTGCAGATGTGCCCCTAGCCCTTTGCCTGGTTGGTACCCCATTTGAAGCATAATATGCCAGCCCTTCTCAGTAAGGATCATGCTCCTCTTTGCAGCAATAACAGATGAACTAACTGGGCATGTATGCATGTTGAATGTGTCTAGCACAGACATCAACGGCTGATTGCTTGGCTAGATGGAAAGGACTGAATTGTCAGTCATTGTGTCTACTTCCAGCACTGTCGGCTTGCTGGCGACTTTAACAACCCGCCCCTTGTAAGGAAACTTGAGACACTGGTGTACAGTCGAGATGACGGCGCCAAGTGCCTGGATAAATGGCCTGCCCAGTATCATGCAGAAGCTTGGGTCCATGTCTAAAATGTGGAAGTCCATCTCAGTGACAGATGGACCTAGTCCTACTTTCAGAGCAACCACTCCCTTTGGCGGCCTACTAGTGTCGTCGTAGGCGGTGGCAGTGATGGCGGAGGGTTGGACTGACTTCAGTGTAACCCCATAAAAATTCAACGTGTCCAAAGACAGGATATTGATCGATGCTCCGGTGTCCACTAGGCATTGGGAGACGCAGATCCCGTTGATGTTGACTATCAAGCATAGGGCATACCGATGAAACTCCACTGGTGCCAACTCAGATTCATGGAATTCAATGGCCGGATGCTGGCTGGTGGGGGTCAAGACTACACTGATTTGGTTCACCGGTAGATCTTCGTTCACCATTACTTTCTACAAATAATGCATCAGAGCTTCTTGATGTACCGGCGACTTCTTGATCAATTCTAAGATGGATATCCAGGCCGTAGTCTTATGCAGGTGCTTGAGCAAATCATACTGAGTCCCTGGGATGGACTCCTCTTGCTGGGCCTCTTCTTCTTGCGGCAGGGGTGCCTGTTCTTGCTGCTGGGAGAAAATCCGATTGAAAATGCACCCACTCTGGAGCACCATTGTTTCTTCGGAGTTATCTCCCGCTATTGTTGTCGCGGCCGGTGGAACGGAAGGTGAATGAGAGGTAGAAGGCTGGGGGGTGAACATTTGGTGCGGAAGTTGGATACCTGCCACACTCGGGGGTAGAATGGGGGTTGGTAGAAAAGGAGCTTGTGGGTTGGGAGTAATGAGGGGTGCGGCTGATGGTGCACAGAGGAGAGGTGGGTTAGATAATGGTGGCTGTGAAGAGGTGGTGGTAGGAGGTTGGCGTATGAGCGGACGGTTTGGTTGCAGTGGTATGGTGGAGGGGTTGCATAGAAAGGGAGTTTGTGTGTTAGGGGGTCCTAGCGTTGTGAAGGTGATGGGTGGTTGGCAGATACGTGGTGGGTTGGATGGTTGGTTAGAAGGTATGGGACGATGGGTGGTGGTTGTGTAGAAAGGAGGGTAGTGGGTTAGAGGGAGTGGGTGTACGGATGAAGGGGGGTAGGGTGAAAGAGGATTGGGAAGTGGAGGCGGAGGATACTTCCATAGACCGGCTGGGTGTTCCTTCAGTGTGGGTAGATGCGGTGAGGGCGTTCACTTGCTGGTTCGGATCCTAGTGCTCCGGGAGAGGGTTCTGGACAATGCCCATATTGGGCTGCGGCTGGGGTGCCTTGGGCTACTACTGCTATTGTTGCTGTTGCTGTTGTTGCTGCTGCTAGTCTTGCCTGGGAGGCCTTCTTGCCTTCATCTCGACAATGTACTTTGTCATCTCCTCCCAATCTATGCCTCCATTATCATTCAGGTCATGGTTGTAATCCTTGAAGTGAAAACAAGCCTCCAGTGTGTGGCCCAGTCCCCTATGGAATGCACAGTAACGTGATGTATCAACATTGAGAGGCCATTGTAGCCTTTCCCTTGGCAAGGTAAGCGCATTGGCGGCCATCAGAGCATTAAAAAAATCGGGGAGAGTCTCCGGCAATGGAGGGTAATTGGCTCTTCTTGGGCCAGAGGGGCACCTAGGCTGTTGAGGTTCATATGTGCCTGGAGGGGGAACTTGGTTGTATTGTGGAGGGGAAGGAGGAGGAGGTTGTTGCTGGTATTGGGGTGGTGCAGGTTGACGATACTGGGGCTGCAGTGCCTGGCGGTACTAAGGAGGTGGTGGGGGAGCTTGATAGTACTGGTTGGGAGGAGGTTGTTGATATTGGGGCTGCTGTAGTTGCTGAGGCTGTTAAGGCTAATGGGGTGGCTGGGGTGGTGCCCTAAACATAGGAGGATTGGTTGGCCTGGATTGGGGCTGTTGTGATTGTTGAGGCTTAGAGTTGGTGATAGGACGGTAGGTGGAGGAACTAGGGTTGCCCATAGCACTCACCTATGAAGGACCGAATAGGTGGATGGATCAGATCTAGAAGGGGGGTTGAATCGATCTAACACCAATTAATGCGGAAGCTTAAGCAATTCAAAATTACTACGAATCATAGATCAATTTAGACAAACAAATTACTGATCTGAAGTGTGGGTGTGTGTAGATGATGTGTGAAGAAATTAAACACTTAGTGTGAAAGCGAAATCCTATGCAAGCATCTAGCGCAAACAAGCAGATCAAACCATTGCACAAAGGATTTTTAGGTGGTTCGGAAATCACACCAGTGATTCCTACATCCACCCCTCACACAGTGAGGCCACACTACTCAAACTTAAGTACAACACACATTGGAGCACGACGACTCCAACACCCTTGAGCTCGACCGCTCAAAACACACAACCTGGAGCACACCTACTCCAAAACAGAGGACGATGGCTCAACCACATAGTGAGTGCAACGACTCACAAACTAGAGCTCGACGGCTCACAAACTAGAGCTAGATCAAAGACAAAAGAAATCAGATCCTCTAGCAATGATCTGATTCACAGACTCAATCGAACACAGAAATCTGCACAGAACTTCATGCACAGATCTCACAGACGAAAGTGAGAAGAACACTCCAAGAAATGAGTAAAATAAATGTAAATTGGATGTTCCTTGGTGAAGAGGTTTTGCAGAAGCTCAAATTGAAGAGACTCGAAAGAATTCGATGAAGATCCCCTTCAATTTGCGATGCTCTGCTCCAATGGCATCTGAATTGCCAGAAATTCTTCTTCTGCTACTGCTCTTCAGTTGGATATGCTGCCTTTCTCAGCACATCACACTTCTCTCCAGAGATTGGCCTTGATTACTATGCCCTTCCTCTTGAAAGGATGGTCTGCAGCTTTTGGAGATGGAGCAAGATCTGGAAAACCCCTTTTGTCGCCAAAAAGCTTCTTCTGGGAATTGTATGGGCTTGGTTGCCTTTGAGGTATGAGGATCATGGGTATTTATAGCCCCATATGTCCATGAGGTGCCTTGGGGTGCGTGGGCACAAAGATCTAGGTCAAATCCCTTGATTCCTAAGCAGCCACGTGTCCGTAAAAATTTCTATTTTTGAGCTTTAGTCGAAGTGTGTCGACACACAGGCAGACTGTGTCGACACCACCGGCTACTAGCTTCAGAACTGGCTTCTGGGAGGGACAGTGAGTGTCGACACACAGACAGACTGTGTCGACACCACTGGCACACTGTGTCGACACACAGGCAAACTGTGTCGACACCACTGTGACAAAGTTATGTAAACTGACAGACTGTGTCGACACACATGCAGACTATGTCGACACCACTGTGACAAAGTTATGTAAACCTGAAAATATGAAGTGTGAACCATTAACATAAGTCATTATCATCAACATGTGAAATATTAACATGTCATTTAGTCATTATTTTAATATGTACAAAATGTCATCATCAAAATCAAATTATGAGTGATGTCAATTAGTCATGAATAAAATCATCATTAAAAGGTTTCAAATACACAGTCAACACAACATTCTCCCCCTTTTTGATGATGACAAAATAAATGCAATTTTCTTCCATGTCTGCAATTTCTCTCTCTTAAGTCTTTGCAATTTCTCCCCCTTTTTGACAACATCAAAAGGATATTCATGAAAGAGAACAGAGAATGGTAGGAGATCAAGAAATGCAGTTGTAGAAATGAAGGTTCAGAAATGATCAAAATAAGTGAGGTAAAGTGATATCGGCATATGAGAGAAGATATTGTGTGTTTGGTATTGTGCAATGAAGTTAATCAAAAAGACACACTCAACACAAGGTATATCAAGATATAATGATATGAATGTAGTTAAAATAATGATGCAAATGTGAAGTGAAGTGACCTATATGAGTGAGCAGAAGTATTTAACAAGGATGTTATGAGCTTTAATTTTAACACAATGTACAATAATGGTTCTAAACGCAATATACATGAATTTTATTAAGGTCTTAAGCTTTTCCATCCTGTTAAGTTGATTTTCTTTCATTTTGAACTGGGAAAGAATACAAGAATAAATTAGTTAAATCTCACTTTTCAGTGCAAGAGATCACATTGATCAGATGCAAGACCTCCTGATTACTCAGTCGTTTAACTTTCATTATCTTATACAGAGTTGAAAATTTTTATTTCCACTTTTTAACGCAAAACAAATCACTTTTTAGGTGAAATGGCCCGGTTACTCAGTGGTTCAAGAATTTGCATTGCTCTGTTTGTATCTTTCCAGATTGTTGATCATTTTCTTTTGATGTTTTGTAGGAATATGTTTGCTTTGACCAGAAAAGTCATGATTACAAATTTAGAAAAATTATTCTTAACATGTGGTAAAAATGAAGCTTAAACATGCACATGTTAAATAGTAAATCCACTCATGTATCTACAAGTGTTTTGCAAGTCATTTTAAAGACATTCAGTATTAAGATTGCTTAACCTTGAAATGATAATGAATATTTGAAATTAAACTAAATGCACAATGAGTTTAGTTTCAATATCTTAATTCTCTCATAAGAAAATAGCACAAGGACTCAAAAATTCTGATGAGTCTGGGGTTCAAGATAGACAAGTAAGGTCAAGGAATGTGACAATGACTCCCCCTTTCATGTATCTCCCCCTCATAAGGTCAACATGAAGATTATTGAAGAAATAGGAATGGAATGAAGTCAAAAATAGAATGAACAATAATGTTTTATTGAAAGACAAGGACTCCCCCTCAACAATTGCATACAAGGCTCTTGATACTTGGTGGAGACATACACTCACGCATAGTAAAAGTGTCCAGACAAGCCGGACTTGTCTTTCTTCAAATCACCATTTGATATACCAAGAATGCCAATACAATGTGAGAGTGAGGAAATTATTTGCATGAATAGGAAAAACTTTTATTTGCTAAAAGAGATGAAGATATCAAGAATGTGGAAATCTGCACAAACCAAGCTCTCTTCTTAAAGATGAGAATTTGTTTTCTGGAAGAGGCTTATTGAAAATTTCTGCAATTTGTTTTTCAGTTTCAATGAAGTGAAGTTCAAAAGATTTCTTAGCGACCTCATCCTTAGAAAATAGTGCCTTATTTCAATATGCTTTGTTCGTGAATGATGAATTGGGTTTTCAGACAATTTAATAGTACTAGTGTTATCACACAAAATAGGAATACAACCCAATTTGTGATTATAGTCTAGGAGCTGATGTTTCACCTAAAGAAATTGAGTGCCACAACAACCAACCGCAATATATTCAGCCTCTGCAGTAGATAGAGCTACTGAATGTTGCTTTTTAGAAGCCCATGAAATTAGGCATCCGCCTAAATATTAACACAAGCCACTAGTACTTTTTCTATCAAGCTTACAACCAGCATAATCAGCATCACAGTACACAATTAAATCTAACTTGCAACTAGCAGGATACTAAATTCTAAGTTCACATGTTCCAACAAGATATTTAAAAATCCTTTTGACAGATAACATGTGACTTTCTTTAGGATTGGCTTGAAACCTAGCACACATGCATACACTATACTGAATATCTGGTCTAGAGGTTGTGAGGTAAAGTAGAGAACCAATCATACCTCTGTAGGTCTTTGGATCTACTGACTTACCAAATGAATCTTCCTCTAGTCTTACATTTATTGCCATTGGTGTGCTTGAATGCTTGAGGTGATGAAAGTCAAACTTTTTCAGAAGTTCTTTCACATACTTTGTTTGACTTATGAAAATCCCTTCACTGGTTTGATGTACCTGCAATCCCAAAAACAATTGTAAGTCTCCCATCAAACTCATTTCAAACTCAGTTTTCATAAGATCAGCAAATTCAGTGCAAAGAGCTTTATTTGTAGACCCAAAAATTATGTCATCAACATAGACTTGGACAACAATGATTTGATTATTAACAACTTTAGTAAATAATGTCTGGTCTACATTACCTCTTGTGTAACCTTTATTCAACAAAAATGAGCTCAAACGGTCATACCAAGTTCTTGGAGCTTGCTTAAGACCATAAAGAGCCTTATTGAGTTTGAAAACATGATCAGGATATTTTTGATTTTCAAATCCGGGAGGTTGTTCTACAAAAATATTTTCTTTGATGTATCCATTCAAGAAAGCACTTTTCACATCCATTTGATAAACTTTAAATTTCAGGGATGATGCAAAAGTAAGAAATATTCTCACAGTTTCTAGTCTAGCTATAGGGGCATATGATTCTTCAAAATCAATTCCAAACTCCTGATTGTACTCCTTGGCAACTAGTCTAGCTTTATTCCTAACAACTTTTCCATTTTCATTCAATTTATTTCTGAACACCCATCTAGTGCTAATAACAAATTGATCACTAGGTCTAGGTACTAATTCCCACACTTGATTTCTGTCAAATTGATGAAGTTCATCATGCATTGCATTGATCTAATCCTCACTAGTTAGAGCTTCATCAATAGACTTAGGTTCAATTTGGGAAATTAGTGCCAGTGGGTCTTCATTTATTGCATTCAGAAACGATGATCTAGTTCTAACTCTATCATGCACATTACCAAGTACATTCTCAATTGGATGATCTCTTAAAAATCTGTTTTCAGGAATTACCTCTTAAGGTTCATTCAGTCTTGGAACAATGTTTCCTGATCCACTTGTGGTAAGTGACTGATTGTCCAGATTTTCAAATGGCTCTTCATCCTCTTCAATAGTTGGTGAAGATTCGACAATGATGTCATCTTCTTCATTACTTTGAGGAACCTTACAAGATGTAGAGTCATCAGTTTGATATCAATTGTCATCAAAAACTACATGTGGAGATTCTTCCACATTTTTATTCTTGAGAATGTAAACTCTATAAGCTCTTGAAATCTCAGAATAACCAAGGAAAATGGCTTCAAGACTTTTGGCATCAAATTTATCAAGATTTTCCTTATTGTTGTTATGTACAAAACACTTGCAACCAAAGATTTCAAAATAAGACATAGTTGGCTTTTTGTTTTTCAAAAGTTCATAGGGGGTTTTTCTGATTTTTTGTCTGACCAATGCTCTGTTCAAGATGTGACTTGCTGTGCTCATAGCTTCAGCCCAACAGGATTTGTGCAATTTACTTTCCAAGAGCATAGATCTAGCCATTTCCACCAGAGCTCTATTCTTCCTTTCCACAACTCCATTTTGTTCTGGAGTTCTTGGAGAAGAGAATCTGTGAAAAATGTTCAGTTCAGCACACAAATCAAAAAAAGCCTTGTTCTCAAATTCTCCCCCATGATCAGTCAAAATGGATTTGATTTTACGTGAAAAACCCATTAAGGCAGTGGTGCAGAGATTCTTGAATTCTAAACAAGTATCACTTTTGTGGGATAGAAAGATGACCCAAGTGTATCTAGTAAAATCATCAATAATGACAAATTCATATCTCTTACCACTAAGACTAAGAATTCATGTTGGCCCAAAAAGGTCCATATGAAGTAATTCTAGTGGCTTAGAAGTGAGTACATCATTGAAATTTTTAAAAAATTTTCTGGTTTGTTTTACTTGAGCACATATCCCACAAAGTTGATTTTCAACATTTGGAAGAGATTCAGGAAGTCCTTTAACCAGATTTAGCTTTAAGAGTTTATTTATTGTGTTGAAACTTGCATGACCAAGTCTTTTGTGCCATGTCCATGCAATTTCATTTTTATTTGCCACCAAACAAATGTTTTCAGCAAAGTTTTTATCAAGATTGATCATGTAGACATTGTTTTCTCTTTTACCAAAGAATTTTATTTTTTCAGTTGAAGAATCAATTATTTTGCAGAAATCAGATTCAAAAACAACCTTGTGATCTTTGTCACACAATTGGCTTATACTCAAAAGATTGTAGTCTAAACCATCAACTAACAGAACATTTTCAATTGAGTTTGAGGAGGATTTACCAACCATTCTAGATCCAATGATTTTCCCTTTATTTTTACCTCCAAATGTGATGGATCCTCCTTCCTTTTCAATCAGAAATGAAAATTTTGTTCTGTCTCATGTCATGTGTCGTAAACACCCACTGTCAAGAAACCACACATTGGAGCTGGGTGCACGACCTTCTTGCATAAATCAGATCAGAGAAGAAAAGATTTTGGTACCCAAACATTGTTGGGACCATCAGTTTGTTTGAGTAAAAACAATAAGTCTTTTCTGATCCATATTTGAGTTGTTTTTTGTTTTTGTTTTGTTTCAAAAATGATTTCCCTTTTTGGCATTTTAACATTCTAGTTTGGAATGAAAATACCAGTGTTCTTTTTTTCATAAGCATGGAAATTATGCATTTTGGCAAGATTGTTCATGTATGGAAATCCAAACCAAGAATTCTGTTGATATCTTGGAAATTTTGGATAAAGAGATTGTGAATGGTACCAATGAGGATTATGATACCATTAATTCCAAGAGTTGATCAAATTAGATTGATGTGATGTTCTAGATCTCCAATAACCATCATGATAGTTTGTTTTAGTGTTTTTATAATTTTTCAGATTTTTATTTGAATTTTTATTCAACTAGTTATTGTTTTTCAGAATTGGACAGGTCGACCTATGTTTGGCTAGTGTCGACTCAGCGGCCATAGTTTTCAACTTGTAGTTGACAGGTGTGGACCTATCAGAAATATGTGTCGACCTGCTTTGTTTGTTTTGATTAGAAACATTCTTTTCACTTTAGTTTTTGATTATTTCAGATGTTTTCTTTGACACTTGTTTGTTTTTGTTTTCTGGACTAGTGCTTTTGACAAATTTTATCAAAGGAATTTTTGAAAGTTTTTGTTTCTTTTCACCAGATTTATTGTTCAATGATTTTTCTATGGTGAATCATAGTCCATGTTTTTCTGCATTCATTCTAAGTCCTAACAATGCATCAAGATTCTCTTTTCCATTTGTGAAATTTTTTATCACTTGTTCCTTTTCACCCAACAACTTCTTAAGTTTCTGAATTTCATCAATAGCTTATTGCTTTTCTTTTTGTTGCAATTCCATTCTTTGATAAAGCTTTTCAAAATCATTGTTGGCCTTTTGAGATGCAATTTTAAAATCATCAATTTCATTCAGAAGGTCTTCCTTTTCTTTATTAAGTTCAGATATTTCATTTTCCAATTCAAAAATTCTTCTATTTAAGGAAGTATCATGCATGAAATTTTCAATTTTCTTTTTCAGATGTTTATTTTCTTTTCTTATTTTCGAATATTTTTCAGCTAACTCAGCATATGCATCTTGCCAATCTTCAATAGTATAATGTTCAAAAGAAGAACTTACCTTTCCATCACTGTTGTTGGCCATAAAGCATAACTCCTCATTTACAGAACTTGAGGAGTTTTCTTCTTCATCTTCACTTTGGTCTTCATCCGACCAAGTTGCTACCATGGCTTTTGGCTTCTTCATTTTTTTGTTCTTCTTGTATTTGTTCTTTTTAATCTCAGGACACTCACCCTTCATGTGTCCTTCCTTGTTGCACCTGTAGCAAATAATACCTTCATCAGTTTTTTTATTTCTACCAGCATTAAAATTTGAAGAAGAAGCATTCCTTTTACGAGAAGAATATTTTTTCTTTCCATTGAATTTTCCTCTTCTTGACTTTAAAATTTTTCTGAATTGCCTAGTCATGAGGGCAAGTTCATCCTCATCAGACTCGGACTCTTCAGAACTTGATTTTACTTGACTTTTCTCTTTGTTGCTTAATGAAGCCTTATGTGCTACTGGTTTAGCTTTAAGCATATGTTCTTCACTTCTTTTCAGATTTATTTTATAAGTCATTAAAGATCCTATGAGTTCATCCAAAGAAATTTTGGACAAATCCTTAGAATCTTCAATCACTGTAGCCTTTGTGTGCCAGATACATGATAGAGAGCGCAATATTTTTCTTACCAGATCAGCATCAGTGTATTCCTTACCTAGTGCCTTCAGTCCATTTACAATTATCATAAACCTAGCAAATAATTCAGAAATTGATTCTGTTGGGTTGAGTGTGTTTTGGAATTTCCTAAAGTTGTATTTTAATGATAACCAATGAACATCACTCATACTTTGATTTTAATGATGACATATTATGATTTTGATGATGATATGTTGAATATGTTATACATTCTATACATATCACAATAATGCTTAAACAACATGTTCCTGATGTTTAATATCTCATATTTTAATGATAATATCTTGTATTAAAGATTTATGTGTTAAATTTGCAGGTGTATACAGATTTTGTCATGGTAGTGTCGACACACCCACTACTGGTGTCGACACAGGGCTTCAAACCCTAAGGCAAAATGATGAAGAAAAGGTCAAGTGTGTCGACACAGCCTCAAGTGGTGTTGACACCAGTCTCAGTTCCTAGAGAACCCAGTTGACAGGTCTGTACTGTGTGTCGACACAGCCTCAAATGGTATCGACACTAGATCCAATTCCCAGAAGACCTGTTTGTCAGTTGTGGACAGTGTGTCGACACAGCCTGAAGTAGTGTCGACACTAGTGACTCTTCCCAGGGAACCAATTTTGCCAGTTTGGGACAGTGTGTCGACACACTCCTTGGACAGGTCGACACACTCCGGCTGAAACTCAAAATCGGGAATTGATCTGGACACGTGGCCGCTTGGGGTTCAAGGGGATCTGCCTAGGTTTTTGTGCCCACGTGCCCTAAGGCTCTTTATGGACTTATGGGGCTATAAATACCCATGTCTTTGGCACTCCAAAGTATCCTACGCAAGACAAGAGCCAAGAGTATTCTACAAGAAGGGAAGAAGAGCGGGAAAGAAGCATCTGCATCCAGAGGAGCAGAGCAGTGCTGCCAAGGGGAGAAGAAGGAGAAGAAGAGGAGGAGCTCGAAATTGCAGGAGTGCTGGTCCAAAAGGACATCCAGCTGAGTTTGTATCTGGTTAGAGTGTCAATTTCTCTGGGAATCTGTGTATGTGTTCTACACAGATCTCCCAAATCCATTTGTCTCTACCATTTCTATTATATTGAGATAGATCGTGCTAGAGGATCTATTCTCTAAGTGTGCTTGTTCTAGCAGAACTTAGATCTATTGTGATCCAGAGGTTTGAGTACTTTGTACTCTGCTTTGGAGCCCCAGTGCTCTGGGTTGGAGCCGTTGTGCTCTGGTGCTTGAGCCGTGGTGCTCAAGGGCTTGTGAATTTGCTAAATTCACAAGTGGTCTTTGGAGTAGGTCGCTGTGCCTATCTCCTGGGTTTCTTTGAGTTGTTGAACTCAAAGAGGTTAGAGTCGTCGTGCTCTAGGTTGTACTGCACTTGTGCTAGTGGTTCCTCCATTGTGAGGAGGTGGAGGTAGGAGACACAAGTTGTGTTCTCCGAACCACCCTAAAATTCTCAGTGCACTGTGGTTTGTTGTGTGGTTTGCTGTTCTTATTCACTATTCTCACACACCGCACTTGAGTTTGATCGAATTGTGTGTTTTACTCATTTTAATTCCGCTGATATTCACATAATTTCTTAGTTCATTTACCAAAGTCACCTATCCGATCCCTATCAACTAGTATCAGAGCAGGTCAGAGTCAATTCTATACTCTGAGGTGTTTTGGTGAATTTTCTGTATCTCAGATTTTGATTACTTGCTCAAGTTGCTGTGTGTTTTGGTTTAATTGTCTTTATCATGGACTCTAGAGGTTTTGTTGCTGAAGGTCATTCAATCAATAGGCCTCCATTTTTTGATGGTATTGACTATTCTTACTGGAAGAATAGGATGATGGTTTTCCTTAGAGCACAGAACTATGAAGTATGGAGAATTGTTGAAAAATGACCAAATGTAGTCACTGGAGATGAAGATCAATGGACCAGGGAGCAGATCAGAAGGGTCACCCTGAACTACAGCGCCATGAACATGCTGCAATGTGCCATCCATCCGAAGGAGTATTCTAGAATCTCCATGTGTAAGTCTGCCAAGGAGATGTAGGATAAATTAGAATTGCTTTATGAGGGCACATCTCAGGTCAGGGAGACTAAGGCTAACATGTTAGTTTCTGATTATGAGTTGTTTATCATGAAATCTAATGAAACTATATCTGAGATGTTTGCTAGGTTCATAGTTATTATAAATGGACTTCGAGCCTTGGGTAAGGAATACTCAAATGAAGAATTGGTAAGAAAAATCTTGCGTTCATTATGTCCTGTATGGCACACTAACGTAACTGTCATTGAAGATTCAAAGGATTTATCCAAAATCACATTGGATGAACTCATTGGATCATTAATGACATATGAGTTAAATCTTAAGAGATCAGAAGAACACATGCTAAAAACAAAAACCATTGCTCTTAAAGCTTCATCTAGTAATAAGGGAAAATCTAAAGAAAATTCTGAGTCTGAGAAGTCTGAATCTGATAATGATAATCTTACTTTCATCACTAGACAATTTAAGGCATTTTTGAAATCAAACAAGAAGAATTTTGGTAATAAGCAAAATGCCATGTCTAGTAAAAAGAAACATTTTTCTCATGTTGATCATAAGAAAACTGATGAAATTCATGTGTGTTATAGGTGTAACAAATCTGGACATATGAAGGCTGATTGTCCAGAAGGTAAAAAGGAAAAGCACAAAACCCACAAGTAGGAGTTTCACAAAAAGAAGAACAAGGCCATGGTGGCTACATGGTCAGATGATGAAAGCTCAGACTGCAATGAAGAATCCTCAAGTTCAGAAGGGAGTGAAATCTGCTTCATGGCTAGAAGCAGTGAAGAACAGGTAGATATATCCTTTGAACTATTTACCATCGATGATTGGCAAGAAGCATATGGTAATTTAGTTGAAAATATTTCTGATGTTAGAAAAGAAAATAAATATTTGAAAATAAAAATTGAAAGCATTCTTTATGATACTTCATCATCTGAAAAGATTTCTGAATTGGAAGCTCAAGTTTCAGATCAAATCAAAGAAAATGATGAACTGTTGATCTTTGTTGATAATCTCAAATTGAAAATTCAAAAATTGAACAAAAAACTTATTTATTCTGTTAAGAAATTTGAAGAAAAAGAAAAGGAAAACCATGAAAACTTGAATCAAATTGAAAAACTCAATCTTTGCATCAAAGAAAAAGAAGACATCATCAAGAACTTCACTCAAGGGAAAGACAATCTGAATGCTCTACATAGAGTTAAGATGAATTCAAATAAGCATGGTTTAGGTTTTGAACCACAAAATTCAAAGAAAATTGAATCATCTCCAAAGAAAACAAAATCATCAAAAATTCCTTTAATAAAATTTGTTAAGGCAAGCTCATCTAAAAACAAAGGAAAAATACAAAAACCAAAAGAACCTGAGAGGTCGACACATACCCTACCTAGGTCGACACACACTATGCACAGGTCGACCTATCCCAGTCAGAGGTCGACATATCCTTCTTATAAAAATCACAAAAACTTCAAACCAATCAATAATCATATTTCTCATGGAGATTGGAATGTTTTCTCCTCTTACAATTCAAGATGGAATAAGTCTTGGAACCAAAGGTACAATGGTAACCAATGGTTCAATCCTTATTTCTATCATTCATCTTTTCCTGCATATCAACAGCAATACATGCCAAGTTTTTCACAGTGGAACAAATCAACTAAGAGGTATAATGTTCAGAAAATTGAAAAACAAAAAGTTGAATCTTCTGTTTCAAAAACCACTGTGAAGAAAAATACACAAATTTGGGTTAGAAATGATTTGTTATCTCTTCTCACTCATGATGTTGGTACCAATCTCATGTGGGTACCAAAAACCTTTCTTGTGTAATTTGTTATGTGCAGGAAAGCCGTGCATCCAATTCCAACAACATCTGGATTCTTGACAGTGGATGCTCACGGCACATGACAGGAGACAGAAATAAATTTTCATGCTTGATTGAAAAGGAAAGTGGATCAATCATCTTTGGAGGTAAGAATAAAGGAAAAATTGGTAAGTCCTACATTACCTTAAGTGATGATGTTTGTTTAGTTGAGGGTTTGAATTACAACTTACTTAGCATTAGTCAATTGTGTGATAATGGTCACAAGATTCTGTTTGAACATGATTCATGCAAAATAATTGACTCCTCTTTTGAGCAAATTAAATTGATTGGAAAAAGAGAAAATAATGTTTACATGATTGATTTGTGTGATACTTCTTCTTTAAATGTTTGCTTGATTGCAAATAAAAATGACACTGCTTGGTTGTGGCACAAAAGGTTGGGTCATGCAAGTTTCACAAGCATTAGTAAACTCATAAGAATGAATCTTGAAAAAGGTCTTCCTGAATCTTTCCCAATCATTGACAATCCTATTTGTGGGATACGTGCTCAAGGAAAACAAACAAGAAAATCTTTTAAAGTGTTCAATGAAGTACTTACATCTAAACCACTTGAGTTACTTCATATGGATCTTTTTTGTCCAACCAGAACTCAAAGTCTCAGTGGTAATAGATATGGCTTTGTGATCATTGATGACTTTACAAGATATACTTGGGTCTTATTCTTATCCCATAAAAGTGATGCATGTTCAGAATTCAGGAGATTGTACAATTCTGCCTTAGTGGGTTTATCTTTTAAACTGAATTCTATTTTGACAGATCATGGGGGTGAATTTGAAAACAAATCATTTTTGATCTCTGTACTGAACTGAAAATTCTCCATAAGTTTTCTTCCCCTAGAACTCCAGAACAAAATGAAGTTGTAGAAAGAAAAAATGGAACTCTTGTGGAAATGGCCAGAACTATGCTCATTGAAAGTAAACTGTCGAAATCTTTTTGGGCAGAAGCTGTAAATACAGCTAATTTTATTTTGAATAGACCATTAGTAAGACCAAAGATCAGAAAAACCCCTTATGAGTTGTTCAAGAATAAAAAGCCAAGTGTGTCATATTTCAAAATTTTTGGTTGCAAATGTTTTGTTCACAATAACAACAAAGAAAATCTTGATAAATTTGATACAAAAAGTTTTGAATCAATCTTCTTAGGTTATTCTGAAAATTCAAGAGCTTACAGAGTTTACATTTTGAAAAATAAGACTGTGGAAGAATCTCCATATGTCGTTTTTGATGAAAATTTGCAAAAGATTGACATTTCTGATTTGTACAGAACTTAAAAATGTGATGATGAAGATGAATTTCTTGAACATCCATCTACAAATCTTGAAGATCAAGAAGTACCAAATGTTCATGAGGTTCTTGAAATGCCAACTTCAAGTAATTCAGGTAATCATGTTCCTGAAAATCATGCAAACTCTGAGGTAATTTCTGAACCCAGATTTTTAAGAGATCATCCACTTGAAAACATTCTTAGTAATTTGCAAGATGGAATAAGAACCAGATCATCTTTTCATTCTGTCATAGTTGAAGATACTTTGGCACTACTTTTCCAAATTGAACCCAAAAATGTTGATGAAGCTTTATCTTGCGAAAATTGGATAAATGCTATGCATGAAGAGCTTCATCAATTTGAAAGAAATCAAGTTTGGGATTTAGTACAAAAACCTTCAGATTTAACTTTTGTCATAAGAACTAGATGGATTTTTAGAAATAAATTGAATGAATCTGGTCAAATTGTTAGAAATAAAGCTAGACTTGTTGCTCAAGGGTATAACCAAGAACTTGGTATTGATTTTGAAGAATCTTATGCCCCTGTAGCAAGACTTGAAGCTGTTAGAATATTCCTTGCATTTGCTACTTCTTTGAAATTCAAAGTCTTTCAAATGGATGTCGAGAGTGATTTCTTGAATGGTTACATAAAAGAAAATGTCTTTGTCAAACAACCCCCTGGTTTTGAAAATAAAAAATTTCCTAATCATGTTTTTAAACTCAATAAGGCTCTATATGGTCTTAAGCAAGCTCCAAGAGCTTGGTATGATCGGTTGAGCTCTTTTCTTGTAAATAAAGGTTACATAAGAGGAAAAATTGATCAAACTTTGTTTACAAAAACTGCAAAAAATCATTTTATTGCTGTTCAGGTTTATGTTGATGATATCATTTTTGGCTCCACAAATAATAATTTGTGTAATGATTTGCCTATATTATGCAATCTGAATTTGAAATGAGTCTAATAGGTGAACTTACATTCTTTTTAGGTCTGCAAGTACATCAAACTGCTGAAGGAATTTTTCTGAGTCAAACAAAATATGTCAAGGAGTTGCTCAAGAGGTTTGACTTCCAGAATATCAAGCCATCCAACACACCAATGGCCACAAGTGTAAGACTTGAGAGTGATGCTTTTGATAAGCCTGTTAATACTAAACTTTACAGAGGTATGATTGGATCTCTTCTCTATCTAACTACCTCTAGGCTAGATATTCAATTCAGTGTGTGCATGTGCGCCAGATTTCAAGCAAATTCTAAAGACAGTCACATGTCTGTGGTTAAAAGAATTTTCAAATATCTTCTTTCTTCATGTGATTTGGGTCTTTGGTATCCTGCTAGGTGTAAATTGGACTTGATTGCATATAGTGATGCTGATTATGCTGGGTGCAAACTTGATAGAAAAAGCACTAGTGGGTTGTGTTTATATCTAGGAGGGTGTCTTATTTCTTGGGCTTCCAAAAAAGCAACATTCTGTAGCTCTTTCAACTGCAGAAGCTGAGTATGTTGCTGCTGGTAGCTGTGGTACCCAAGTCCTTTGGGTCAAACATCAACTTCTAGATTATAATCACACATTAGGTTGCATTCCCATTCTTTGTGACAACACAAGTGCTATAAATTTGTCCAAAAATCCTATTCAACATTCTCGCACAAAACACATTGACATTCGGCATCATTTCCTTCGAGATGAAGCCTCAAAGAATTCTTTTGAACTCCACTTCATTGACACAGAAAAACAAATTGCAGACATTTTCACTAAGCCTCTTGCAGAACCTAGATTCACTTCTCTTAGAAAGGAACTTGGTTTATGCAAGTTTTCACGTCTGATATCTTCATCTCATCTCTTTGTGCAAATAAAGGCCATTCTCTCTTGCAAATAAATTCCTACTTCACAGTTGCATTGAGATTCTTGGTATATCAAATAGTGATATGAAGAAAGGCAAGTTCGGCTTGTCTGGACACTTTCACTATGTGTGAGTATATGTCTCCGCCAAGTACCAAGATTCCTTTTATGTAATTGTTGAGGGGGAGTATTTGTTGAGGGGGAGTCATTGTATATTTTTCACTCATTTCACTTGACATTTGTTGTCTATTCTAAGCCTCAATCATCAGAATTTTTAAGTCATTGTGCTATTTTCTTATGAGAGAATTAAAACGTTGTAACTAAACACATTGTGCATTTAGTTTAATTTCAAAGATTTATTATCATTTCAAGGTTAAGCAATCTTAATACTGAATGTTTTTAAAATGATTTGCAAAACACTATTATAGGCACATGAGTGGCTTTAATATTTCACATGTGTATGTTTAAGCTTCATTTTTACCACATGTTAAGAATAATTTTTCTAAATTCATAGTCATGTCTTTTCTGCTCGAAGTAAACATATTCTTGCAAAACGTCAAAAGAAAATGATCAACAATCTGGAAAGATACAAACAGAGCAATGCAAATTCTTGAACCACTGAGTAACCGGGCCATTTCACCTAAAAAGTGATTTGTTTCACGTCAAAAAGTGGAAATAAAAGTTTTCAACTCTGTCTAAGATAATGAAAGTTAAACCACTGAGTAATCAGGAGATCTTGCATCTAATCAATGTGATCTCTTGCACTGAAAAGTGAGATTTAACTAATTTATTCGTGCATTCTTTCCCAGTTAAATATGAAAGAACATCAAATTGACAGGATGGAAAAGCTTAAGACCTTAATAAAGTTCATGTTTACTGAGTTTAAACCTATTATTTTACAGTGTGTTAAACTTAAAGCTCCTAACATCATTGTTAAATATTTCTGCTCGCTCATATAGGTCACTTCATTTCACACTTGCATCATTATTTTAACCACATTCAGATCATTATACTTTGCTATACTTTGTGTTGAGTGTGTCTTTGTGATTAAACTTTATTGCACAATACAAAGAACACAATAACTTCTCTCATATGTCAATATTACTTTGCCTCATTTATTTTGATCATTTCTTACCATTCATTTCCTTCATTTCATTTCTTACAATCCTTGTTTCTCTCTCTTATCTATCTTTTTGATGTTGTCAAAAAGGGGGAGAAAGTTCCTTAAAGGAGGAGAAAGTTTTTATGGGTAGAAAGTTCAAATGGTGTGTACTTGGTCAAGGGGAGTTGTTGCAGTTAAGGAAGTCAGGTTATTGGGAGATTGTGCATATGTTTTGTCATCATCAAAAAGGGGGAGATTGTTGGGTTGAGTGTGTTTTGGAATTTCCTAAAGTTGTATTTTAATGATAACCAATGAACAGCATTCATACTTTGATTTTAATGATGACATATTATGATTTTGATGATGATATGTTGAACATGTTATACATTCTATACATATCACAATAATGCTTAAACAACATGTTCTTGATGTTTAATATCTCATATTTTAATGATAATATCTTGTACTAATGATTTATGTGTTAAATTTGCAGGTGTATATAGATTTTGTCATGGTAGTGTCGACACACCCACTATTGGTGTCGACACAGGGCTTCAAACCCTAAGGCAAAATGATGAAGAAAAGGTCAAGTGTGTCGACACAGTCTCAAGTGGTGTCGACACCAGTCTCAGTTCCCAGAGAACCCAGTTGACAGGTCTGTACTGAGTGTCGACACAGCCTCAAATGGTGTCGACACTAGATCCAGTTCCCAGAAGACCTGTTTGTCAGTTGTGGACAGTGTGTCGACACAGCCTGAAGTAGTGTCGACACTAGTGACTCTTCCCAGAGAACCAATTCTGTCAGTTTGGGACAGTGTGTCGACACACTCCTTGGGCAGGTTGACACACTCCGGCTGAAACTCAAAATCGGGAATTGATCTGGACACGTGGCCGCTTGGGGTTTAAGGGGATCTGCCTAGGTTTTTCTGCCCACGTACCCTAAGGCTCTTTATGGACTTATTGGGCTATAAATACCCATGTCTTTGGCACTCCAAAGTATCCTACGCAAGACAAGAGCCAAGAGTATTCTGCAAGAAGGGAAGAAGAGCGGGAAAGAAGCATCTGCATCCAGAGGAGCAGAGCAGTGCCGCCAAGGGGAGAAGAAGGAGAAGAAGAAGGAGAAGAAGAAGGAGAAGAAGAGGAGGTGCTCGAAATTGCAGGAGTGCTGGTCCAGAAGGAGATCCAGCCGAGTTTGTATCTGGTTAGAGTGTCAATTTCTCTGGGAATCTGTGTATGTGCTATACACAGATCTCCCAATTCTATTTGTCTCTACCATTTCTATTGTATTGAGATAGATCGTGCTAGAGGATCTATTCTCTAAGTGTGCTTGTTCTAGCAGAATTTGGATCTATTGTGATCCAGAGGTTTGAGTACTTTGTACTCTGTTTTGGAGCCCCAGTGCTCTGGGTTGGAGCCGTTATGCTCTGCTGCTTGAGCCGTGGTGCTCAAAGGCTTGTGAATTTATTGAATTCACAAGTGGTCTTTGGAGTAGGTCGCTGTGCCTATCTCCTGGGTTTCTTTGAGTTGTTGAACTCAAAGAGGTTAGAGTCGTCGTGCTCTAGGTTGTACTGTACTTGTGCTAGTGGTTCCTCCATTGTGAGGAGGTGGACATAGGAGACACAAGTTGTGTTCTCTGAACCACCCTAAAATTCTCAGTGCACTGTGGTTTGTTGTGTGGTTTGCTATTCTTATTCACTATTCTCACACACCACACTTGAGTTTGATCGAATTGTGTGTTTTCCTCATTTTAATTCCGCTGCTATTCACACAATTTCTTAGTTCATTTACCAAAGTCACATATACGATCCCTATCAACAGATTCGTCAGATTTCATCATAGACAATTCATATTCAGAGACAAGTATGTTTTCTTTAGTTTCCCTAACTTGAGATGTTCCTCCATACATTAATTCAAGTTTATCCCACATTTCTTTAGCAGATTTACACATGGATATTCTTGAATATTCTTTAGGGTGGACAGCACACTGAAGCATATTCATGGCACTGTAATTAAGAGTAGCTTTCCTAATCTACTCTCTAGTCCAATTCTCCTTATCTCCATGATTTTCATAAGGACCCACTCCAACTATCCTCCAGATTTCATAGTTTTGAGCCCTAAGAAAAATTTGCATGCGATTTTTCCAATAAGAGTAATCAGACCCATTAAAAAATGGTGGTCTATTAATGGAATGGCCCTCAGCTACAAATCCTCGAGAATCCATCAATCAAAATGAGATAGTGAAAGAACAAGCAAACAATTCAAGCAATTAACACAGAGATCAAACAGAAGCAGTCAAATCAGATCAGAAACAGATATTAACCCGCTTTAATTCCAAATGAAGGATCGAATAGGTGGATGGATCAGATCTAGAATGGGGGGTTGAATAGATCTAACACCAATTAATGCGGAAGCTTAAGCAATTCAAAATTACTTCAAATTAAAGATCAATTCATACAAACAAATTACTGATCTGAAGTGTGGGTGTGTGTAGATGATGTGTGAAGCAATTAAACACTTAGTGTGAAAGCGAAATCCTATGCAAGCATCTAGCGCAGACAAGTAGATCAAACCATTGCACAAAGGATTTTTAGGTGGTTCGGAAATCACACCAGTGATTCCTACATCCACCCCTCACACAGTGAGGCCACACTACTCAAACTTGAGTACAACACACACTAGAGCACGACGACTCCAACACCCTTGAGCTTGACGGCTCAAAACACACAACCTGGAGAACACCTACTCCAAAACAGAGCACGATGGCTTAACCACACATTGAGTGCGACGACTCACAAACTAGAGCTCGACGGCTCACAAACTAGAGCTAGATCAAAGACAAAAGAAATCAGATCCTCTAGTAATGATCTGATTCACAGACTCAATCGAACACAGAAATCTACACAAAACTTCATGCACAGATCTCACAGACGAAAGTGAGAAGAACACTCCAAGAAATGAGTAAAATAAATGTAAATTGGATGTTCCTTGGTGAAGAGGTTTTGTAGAAGCTCGAATTGAAGAGACTTGAAAGAATTCGATGAAGATCCCCTTCAATTTGCGATGCTCTGCTCAAATGGCATCTGAATTGCCAGAAATTCTTCTTCTATTGCTACTCTTCAGTTGGATCTGCTCCCTTTCTCAGCACATCACACTTCTCTCTAGAGATTGGCCTTGATTATCAAGCCCTTCCTCTTGAAAGGATGGTCTGCAGCTTCTGGAGATGGAGCAAGATCTGGAAAAACCCCTTTTGTCGCCAAAAAGCTTCTTCTGGGAATTGTATTGGTTTGGTTGCCTTTGGGGCACGAGGATCATGGGTATTTATAGCCCCATATGTCCATGAGGTGCCTTGGGGTTCGTGGGCACAAAGATCTAGGTCAAATCCCTTGATTCCTAAGCAGCCACGTGTCTAGAAAAAATCCTATTTTTGAGCTTTAGTCGAAGTGTGTCGACACACAGGCAGACTATGTCGACACCACTGGCTACTGGCTTCAGAACTGGCTTCTAGGTGGGACAGTGAGTGTCGACACACAGGCAGACTGTGTGAACACCACTGGCAGACTATGTCGACACACAGACAGACTGTGTCAACACCACTGTGACAAAGTTATGTAAACTGGCAGACTGTGTCGACACACATGCAGATTGTGTCGACACCACTGTGACAAAGTTATGTAAACCCGAAAATATGAAGTGTGAACCATTAACATAAGTCATTATCATCAACATGTGAAATATTAACATTATTTTAATATGTACAAAATGTCATCATCAAAATCAAATTATGAGTGATGTCAATTAGTCATGATTAAAATCATCATTAAAAGGTTTCAAATACACACTCAACACAACAACCTACTCATTTTGCATGACCCCCTCAGTCGTGGGACCTCCAGTAGGGGGAGCTCCGTTAGTCTTCTTGAATGTCCGGGCCTTCGACTCAAACATAGCCATAATAGGAGAGTCCTTCAGATGGGTCTGGATATAACGGGCTCCCTCATATAGTTCCTCCAAGGTGCTTAGCTTGTTCATGGCTAGAATATGCCTGAATTGCGGTGTAGCATTCGCCGTGATCATCTTGACCTGCTCGGACTTGGACAAAGGGTCCCTCAGCGTCTCAGCCAATGCTCTCCATCTATCAGCGTAGTGCATGAAATCCTCATCCGCCTTTATCTTCTCAGCCATCAGATCAGTAATGGACAATGAAGGACCAACCTGGTCCTTATACCGCTATAAGAATTTCCTCTGCACTGCCTCAAAGTCCTCGGTGTCTGCGGGTTCTAGAGAATAGAACCACTCGAGGGCGGCCCATCCAAAGATCTCTGAAAGAGGAAGGCAAGGGCACGATTGTCATTCTGCCAAAAGGATGATTCATACATGAATTCTTTGATATGTACGAAATGATTGTCACTACCATTGTAGCGACGGTATATTGGGAGCTCAGAAGGGGGAAGGTGAAAGACTGGCATAGAAGGAAGTGTCAGTTCAAAAGAATCTTTGGGTGCAGTGTGACGGAACACCTCGGCCAAGCCCGTTAAACCAATGACGTACTTGATCCGAATCCGCTTCCTGCGAACGGGCCGAAGCCTCGTAAGGGATACCAAACCACAGTCCGTGTAAACACAAAGGAACACACCACATTTTATAAATATTTCACAATTTACATAGCCATATTTCCACAAAACTGAAAGAAGTACAAGAGCCTGGGGCATACCCCGAGGTACAGCTGAAGAAAATAAACAACTATCTACACTACACTGCTGGAGCTCCCACTACACAGCTGGAGGTACCGACCCTGTACCGCTACGGTGCGGCTCTGAACCGGACGACGGTCGTGAAACGTCCTCCTCGCTCTCACTTGAGGGGGGTAGGGGTGAGCCTCGCTAGTCACTGGCTCAGTAGGGAACTCCCCCAACACCGAGCAAACCAAAACCGCAAGTATAAAGCAATAAACAATACCAACAATTTATAGAACAGCTAAGCAGGATATTAAAGCTGTAAAAGTACTCACTGTCTGCCGACTACGAGAAACAACTTTAATAATTAAACGGAAAACCAGTACAGGTGTACAAGCTAAAGTAGAGACTGCCAAACACGAGTCACATGAACTGGTTCGCGACACCAGAAACTTACTCGGACAAGCTAACACAGGTCTACCTCTCAGTCTCGCAGCCACGGATGAAAGGTCCAGCTGCCGCTCCACGTGAAAAGGTCAAGCAACTGTGGAGACCAACTAAACACCACCACCTGCGGACCACACGGTCACAGGCTCATGCCTGGCACCTCTAGAGATCCTGGCCCGGAACACTCTAGAGTGAGGCACTGGAAAAGGACTAGCTGGGGTCCAGTACGTCTACTGGTGTCCGTACCCCCAACTACGAGCGCGCTACAAGTGACTAAAGACAAACACAAGTGTCATTGTCCCACTGTCGTCTTTCCCTCAGCCGGACGTACAACTCAACATAGGAGTGAGGGTGTCCAGATCAGACGACACAGACCTCGACGGTACAACACAAGTACCGGGACAAAGCCCTGAGCTAACAGCCTGGCTCACAAAGAACCTGGGGCACCTAACTGGAGAGGTAACTATGGTAGGTGTCGTACCACTCGCCACGTACACAGAACCATGTGCACGACACACACAAACCACGTGAAACCTCACGTAAACCACAAGTAACAATGATCCACTACACGTGAACCCAATTGGACTCGCGTAAATAATGCGCAGCCACGAAAGTAAGTAACTAATTGCATACATTGTATGCTAAATACGAAAACTCTGTGCACTTAGTGCACCTCAGGTGCCAACGCACATGCATTATCGATAAATACCATAATTAGTCATTCCTGTTTATAATCAGTAGGCGGCAACATCGACTGCCGCTTACAAGAAGTCAACGGCAAGGAATCTGGCCGTCTACATCCTGGCTGATGAGCTTGGCGGCAAACGATGTTGACGCCAAGTTCTTCGGCCTCAAACCCTGCAGGAACCCTAAACCGATTCTACAGGTTTTCCAACCGTTAAAACTACAGAAAAACATTCAGTAACAGTTCCTCTAATATCCATGCACCATAATTGAACCAAAACAACATGTTTTGCTATTTAAAATCATTAAACCACCCATTATCCCCGCATGGTGCAACTTAACCCAACATGCATTAAATCTGTTGTTTCAAGTGATTACATCATATTTTAATGATCCTACGGAGCTAACAGGGTTCGTCCCCTACCTCAGAACACGCTAAAACCTCCCGCAATCTCCCAGTTCACACCGAACCCTCCGTGAGCTCCGACGGGAATTGCACCACGCCACGGCGTTTCCTCGCGCAATTCAGCAACGCCACGCGTTCTACGATCGTCCAACCACCCTTCAGCACCTGCTAGAAGCTTTAGGGACACGGGAACAACAAGCTGGGGCAAAGGAGAATGAGAACCAGGTAGAAAACCTGCCCTCGGGTGAGCCTATAACCTGCAGAATTCTCAGGTTGGCGTCAACCCCTCTGCCGCCAAGAATAACCGCCACCCTAAACGTCCACATCCTAAGCCGCCAAGATCAAGCAGTCAACGTCCACTTATCTGGACGCCAACCAGTCAACGGCCACCCCTGGCCGCCAACCTACAACCAACAACAGTAGGTCCTATTTCATTTCAGGACCAAACCTGCACTTCACCTACTCAAGCCACACATCCACACCATACATTCCACACAACCAACTCACATTGGCCTCACAACGGCCGCCACAACCACAACACACATGATCCGCATGGATCCGAAAAGCATGCGACGTTACATTACTATCATCTAAAAAGAAAATTTCGACCTCGAAATTCATAACACAACTCAAAGTTAAACAAGTTAAACATACACACTTTTACAAGCACTATTATCTAAAA
This sequence comes from Colocasia esculenta, assembly GCA_014218235.1. Classification (NCBI taxonomy): domain Eukaryota; kingdom Viridiplantae; phylum Streptophyta; class Magnoliopsida; order Alismatales; family Araceae; genus Colocasia; species Colocasia esculenta. The sequence continues at coordinate 72,347,282 of CM024755.1, forward strand.
TGAAATACAAGAGCTTATTTAAACAGATAGGGATACCCTTTAGCCATCTCCTCGGCTAACTCCCAGGTATCCTCACCACCCAATCTATTTTCCCATCTCACTTTAACCAACTCAATTTCTTTATTTCTCAGCTTCTTTATCATTCGATCTGTGATCGGCACCGGATACTCAGGCATAGTCATATCTGGCCTCAGGTCACCACCTTGATATCTGATTATTTGAGCTGGATCTTCAATACACTTTCTCAACATAGAAACATGGAAAATATCATGCACATCTGCAAAATCTGCTGGCAAATCCAACCTATAAGCTGCTTCCCCAATCCTTTCAATCACCTGGAAAGGTCCCACATACCTTGGACTCAACTTTCCAGACTTGCCAAACCTCATGATTCCCTTACTTGGAGAAACCCTTAGGAAAACAAAATCTCCCACCTCAAATTGAAGTGGTCTCCTCCGGATATCTGCATAACTTTTCTGCCTACTTTGAGCTGCCTGCAATTTCTCTTTAATAAGCTTCACCACCTCTGTGGTTTGCTGAATCCATTCAAGACCTATTAACTGCTTTTCTCCCACCTCATGCCAGTTCAATGGGGTTCTACATGGCCTTCCATATAAAGCTTCATACGGTGCCATCCCAAGACTGGTATGATAACTATTATTGTAGGCAAACTCAACCATTCCTAAATGATGCTCCCAGCTACCTCCCCAAACCAAACAACAAGCTCGCAACATATCTTCAATTGTCTGGATAGTCCTCTCTGTCTGACCATCTGTCTGGGGATGATAAGCGGAGCTATATCTCAGCTCAGTACCAATTACTCTTTGTAGGCTTCTCCAAAAACCAGAAGTAAATCTTGGATCTCTATCAGACACAATCGTCTTCGGAATACCATGTAGTGCAACAATTCTTTGAACATAAATATTTGCTAATCTGTCCACTGTACAAGACATACTTACTGCCACTAATCTGCACACCTTGGTTAGTCTGTCAACAAATACCCAAATTCCATTACGCCCGGAACTCGATCTTGGTAAACCTGCCACAAAGTCCATAGCAATATCATCCCATTTCCACTGTGGAATGGGCAACGGTTGCAATAAACCTCCAGGCTTCTGATGTTCTGCTTTAATATGTTGACATATAGCACATCTTGCAACAAACTCTGCTATTTCTTTCTTCATATGAGGCCACCAGAAATGCTTTCTTAAATCATGGTACATTTTAGTACTACCCGGATGAATAGTATACCTAGATTTATGAGCCTCTTCCAACACTCGCTGCTTCACCTCTCTTTCTGCTGGAACAAACAACCTGCCCCTGAGCCTGATCACACAATTATCATCAATGGTAACTCCTTCCATTTTCACAATTTCAGCTAAACTCACATCTGCTCTCTGAGCCCCAATAATCTGCCAATACAAAGATAGCTCTACAGCACTAGCAGCTAGTATTGTCCGTCGCTGACTATTGGGCACATACAAAGAATTCTCTATTATTTCTTCATACAGCTTCCACTCTTTAATCATCATCAAACTTACATATGTCTTTCTGCTCAAGGCATCTGCTACAACATTGGCCTTACCCGGATGGTAAGCCAAACTGAAATCATAATCCTTTAAATATTCAATCCATTTGCGCTGGCGAAGGTTCAAATCTTTCTGCCAGAAGATATACTTCAAGCTTTTATGATCTGTAAAGATCTCAAATCTCTCGCCATACAGATAATGCCTCCACATTTTCAAGGCAAACACAACTGCTGCCAATTCCAAATCATGAGTGGGGCAATTCTCTTCTGCCGGCTTCAATTGCCTTGACGCATAAGCTATCACTTTACCATGTTGTATGAGCACTGCGCCAAGTCCTTTCCTTGAAGCATCAGTATACAACACAAAACCACCACTCCCTGCCGGTAATGTCAATATAGGTGCTGATGTAAGTCTCTTCTTCAATTCCATAAAACTTTTCTGACATTCACCGGACCACACAAATGGCACCCCTTTTCTGGTCAATTTAGTCATAGGTGCTGCAATCTTAGAAAAATCTTGAATGAAGCGCCTATAATAACCTGCCAATCCCAGAAAGCTTCTAATTTCTGTTATTGTCTTAGGCACTTCCCATCTCATTACTGCTTCCACTTTACTTGGGTCCACTGCTACTCCTCTAGCTGAGATAACATGACCCAGAAACTGAATTTCTTTCAACCAAAATTCACACTTACTGAATTTGGCAAACAACTGGTTATCCCTTAACAATTGCAGAGTAAACCTCAAATGAGCTGCTTGCTCCTCTTCAGATGCTGAATAAATTAGAATATCATCGATAAAGACCACAATGAATTGGTCTAAATATGGATGAAAAATTCTATTCATTAGATCCATAAAACCTGCAGGAGCATTAGTCAACCCAAATGGCATAACCACAAACTCAAAGTGACCATATCTGGTTCTAAAAGTTGTCTTATCTATATCCTCCTCTTTAATTCTCAACTGATGATACCCGGACCTCAAATCAATTTTAGAAAATACTTTTGCTGATTGCAATTGATCAAACAGATCATCTATTCTCGGCAACGGGTATTTATTCTTAATAGTCACATCATTCAACTTTCTATAATCAATACACATTCGAAAACTTCCATCTTTCTTTTTCACAAATAAAACCGGCGCTCCCCACAGGGAATGGCTCGGTCTAATGAACCCTTTCTGCGACAACTCTTCTAACCACTTTTTCAATTCTTTAAGCTCTACTGGTGCCATCCAATATGGAGCTTTAGAAATCGGCATGGTACCTGGCAGCAATTCAATAGTAAAGTCCACCTCTCTATATGGAGCTAAACCAGGCAAATCTTCAGGAAAAACATCGGCAAATTCCCTAACCATGGGAACTGCTTCCACTGGCTGACTAGCTTCTACCAGACTTACCGAGGCTAAATAAGCCACACACCCAGCATTTATCAACTTTCTAGCTTTAATTGCAGAAATTAGAAACTTAGAGGTATAAAAAGGCATACCTTGATATTCAAATACTGCACCATTAGGATGACAAAACCTGATCATTTTCTTTCTTCAATCTAACATTACTCCATACATCTCAAGCCAATCCATACCCAGAATAATATCATAATCTGACAACTGCAGGGCATACAATCGACCCGGCATTTGGTTCCCTTCAATCATAACTGGAGCTTCATCTATATAGCTTGAAGTGAGTAGAAACTCACCTGAAGGAACCTCCACTACTAACTCACAAGACTTCTCTTCTAAAGGATGAGCCATACAATCAAGAAATTCTTCGGAAATGAAAGAATGAGAGGCACCCGAATCAAATAAAACTCTTGCTGAATATTCATAATGAGGTAAAGTACCTTCTATCATATTCGATGCCTCCGCCTGGGCTTGGGTGATAGTCATAACCCGGCCTCTTCCCCGCTGCTGCGGTGCTCCTCTGCCATGACCTGATTGTGGCTGCTGAAACTGCTGAGGCTGCTGCTGCTACTGCACACCTCTTCCATATCCATATTCTCTCGGATAGGGACAATTGCGGATCAAATGTCCCGGATGATTACAATTATAACACTGATACCCTGGTGGAGTAATAGGCTGCCTGGAAGTACTCTGCTGTGACTCCTCCACCTCAGGCCTACCTCGGCCCTGCTGGAACTACGGACGACCTCCCCATCATCTTCCTTTTCCTTTAAATGCTTGCTTTAATTTCTGACCCCATTTATCGAAACCTGATGAAGAAGGTCCTACTGGTGCTTTACCTTTACTTGCACCCACTGACTGCTGCGGTAGCCGGAAACTTCTTGAACCTGACTCTCCCACATGACGAGTCCGAATAGACCTCTCCAAAGTAGCTGCTCTCTGGGCTGCTTCTTCCACTGTCTTGCACATGAGAGGTACTATCGCATCCTGCAATTCCACTCTCAAGCCTCTGATAAAATACTCAACCATCATATTATTATCTGAAACCACATATGGTGCATAACGGCTAAGTGCCATAAATCTCATCTGGTACTCTAAAACTGAAGAGTTACCTTGCTGGAGAGTCCGAAACTGCTATCTTTTTACTTGCTGCACTTGAATCGGAAAGAATGTATCATTAAATACATCGAGAAATTCCGACCAAGTAATGGCCTCCTCTGTCCTGCCTGCAAAGGTGGTCTGCATCTTCAGTCGCCACCATTCCAAGGCAAAGCCCCTCAACTGATAAGCAGCTAACACAACTCTATCTGCTGCCGGACACCTCATAGTCGCAAAAACTCTTTCAATCTCATGAACCCAATGCTCTGCTGTATCGAGATTCGGCCCTCCTGAATAAGTAGGCGGCTGCAATCTCAGAAACTTCTCCACCTGCATCACTGGTTCTTCTGTTATCAGCATTGGTGGTGGTGGTGGCACAGGTGCTGCAAAAGGCACCTCTACTCTTGGTGGAACTGGAGCTACAGGTACAGCTTCTCCATCTCCAGGTGGCACTGCAACCGGTGGTACCGGCGCCTACTGATCCATTCTCTCCCGGATATCCGTGAGGCTCTCCCAAATTCTTTCTATCATACGCTGGGTGCTTTCCTCCGGATCATCTCCTCCACCACCCCAATCTCTTCTATCAGCCATACCAGAGATTTCTACATAAACAAAACATCAAACAAAAATCAAAACAACAAATTATCAAAAACCAGGGTCCCTACCAGCAGTGTACAAAGACCGAAATAAGGCTATGTTGTATCTTTCTAGTTCCCTTATATTAACACGGACCTTGCTCTGATACCAACTGTGACGGAACACCTCGGCCAAGCCCGTTAAACCAATGACATACTTGATCCGAATCCGCCTCCCGCGAACCGGCCGAAGCCTCGCAAGGGATACCAAACCACAGTCCGTGTAAACACAAAGGAACACACCGCATTTTATAAATATTTCACAATTTACATAGCCATATTTCCACAAAACTGAAAAGAAGTACAAGATTCTGGGGCATACCCCGAGGTACAGCTGAAGAAAATAAACAACTATCTACACTACACTGCTGGAGCTGCCACTATACAGCTGGAGGTACCGACCCTGTACCGCTACGGCGCGGCTCTGAACCGGACGACGGTCGTGAAACGTTCTCCTCGCTCTCACCTGAGGGGGGTAGGGGTGAGCCTCGCTAGTCACTGGCTCAGTAGGGAACTCCCCCAACACCGAGCAAACCAAAACCGAAGGTATAAAGCAATAAACAATACCAACAATTTATAGAACAGCTAAGCAGGATATTAAAGTTGTAAAAGTATTCACCGTCTGCCGACTACGAGAAACAACTTTAATAATTAAACGGCAAACCAGTACAGGTGTACAAGCTAAAGTAGAGACTGTCAAACACGAGTCACGTGAACTGGTTCGCGACACCAGAAACTGACTCGGACAAGCTAACACAGGTCTACCTCTCAGTCTCGCAGCCACGGACGAAAGGTCCAGCTGCCGCTCCACGTGAAAAGGTCCAGCTAACACAAGTAACTAACTGCATACAATTGTATGTTAAACACGAAAACTCTGTGCACTTAGTGCACCTCAGGTGCCAACGCACATGCATTATCGATAAATACCATAATTAGTCATTCCTGTTTATAATCAGTAGGCGGCAACATCGACTGCCGCTTACAAGAAGTCAACGGCAAGGGATCTGGCCGTCTACATCCTGGCTGATGAGCTTGGCGGCAAACGATGTTGACGCCAAGTTCTTCGGCCTCAAACCATGCAGAAACCCTAAACCGATTCTACAGGTTTTCCAACCGTTAAAACTACAGAAAAACATTCAGTAACAGTTCCTCTAATATCCATGCACTATAATTGAACCAAAACAGCATGTTTTGCTATTTAAAATCATTAAACCACCCATTATCCCTGCATGGTGCAACTTAACCCAACATGCATTAAATCTGTTGTTTCAAGTGATTACATCATATTTTAATGATCCTACGGAGCTAACAGGGTTCGTCCCCTACCTCAGAACACGTTAAAACCTCCCGCAATCTACCGGTTCACACCGAACCATCCTCGAGCTCCCACGGGAATTGCACCACGCCACGGCGTTTCCTCGCGCAATTCAGCAACGCCACGCGTTCTACGATTGCCCAACCACCCTTCAGCACCTGCTAGAAGCATTAGGGACACGGGGACAACAGGCTGGGGCAAAGGAGAATGAGAACCAGGTAGAAAACCTGCCCTCGGGTGAGCCTATAACCTGTAGAATTCTCAGGTTGGCGTCAACCCCTCTGCCGCCAAGAACAACCGCCACCCTAAACGTCCACATCCTAAGCCGCCAAGATCATGCAGTCAACGTCCACTTATCTGGACGCCAACCAGTCAACGGCCACCCCTGGCCGCCAACCTACAACCAACAGCAGCAGGTCCTATTTCATTTCAGGACCAAACCTGCACTTCACCTGCTCAAGCCACACATCCACACCATACATTCCACACAACCAACTCACATTGGCCTCACAACGGCCGCCACAACCACAACACACATGATCCGCATGGATCCGAAAAGCATGCGACGTTACATGCAGACACCCTTTTTAGATCCTGCACGAGATGGCTCACCTTCGCCAGGAGGGCTTGGGTGAGTTGATCAGAAGAAGGTTTGCCCGAAGAATGAGGTTGGGGTGCACTCACCTAGACAGAATTGTAATGGGAGGTGCGCCAGAGCCCGAGGGGGGTGAATGGGCCTTACCACAGTGGGGCATGGCTGGACAAAGGAAGGACTCCCAACGGTACTGTGGGGGTAAGAGTGAGTAACATAATTGTCCCGTGACGGGGCAGGGAAGGCTCGGACCGTCGGGTCGTGAGCGGGTTCGTAGAAAACACCCGTGTTTGGGTGGAGAGTTTGAATGGGTTTGGGGATGGATTTCCCATTGAGAGCAGCTTGAACCTCCTAGAGTTGGGAGGCTTGGAGGTTTTGGAGAATGTCCACTAGCTGGGACAGATCAATGGAAGCAGAGGCGTTTGCAGTGGCATGCCTCGGGGAAAGGTGAGGAGGTTGTGAATCCACCGCATTGACATGCGAAGTGGATGGACCATCATGAGGTTGATTGTGGAGTTGGGCAAGGGGTTGCATGGAGTCATACACATCATCATACACATCCTCTTGGTAGCCCATGTTCTCGTACTCGGCCATTCCGAGAGATCGTCCTGAATGAAGCAGCATAAATTTGGAACAAAGAAGTTGATTATCAAGAAACTACCAAACAACTACTCAAACAAGTTTGAGAGAAGGTGTTAATGGCTTTTAATCACACACTTGAGGATGCTTACGTCCAATTAAAATGTTCAATATAATTCGAGGTGAATTTTATTCAAAATGTATCACTCCAAAATCGGTATAGGCCTAAAGGGGTGAGATGAGAACTTCGGGCCCACTAAGCACACTCCCTCACACGAATGGGTACTCTAACACGGGTCCCTGAGATGGTACAACCTGCTCGGTCCACCGTGAGGGAATCTATGGGGTACGGAGACTTACGGAGGTCTTGGCAAAGGTTCCCTAGTCCAATGAGACGGAATGCCTAAAGGATAGGTTGCCTTTACCAAGAAGGGTGTTTGGATCCTAGTGTAAGGAGGGAAGGAGGTCCCTCAGCCAAATAATGCCCTATAAGCAATGCAAGAATGCAAGATAGCAGAAACCCCTGCTCACTGTGACAGACTGAATCGCGGCGAGTTCAGTCACCGCACTTCAATGCAAATCGCGTCCGTTCTGTCGATCGCGGATCTGATAGCTCATAGAAGCTATATGAGCCGTGACGACTGCCTCCGGTGTCTGTCACAGAATAGCGATGGGGTAAACCGCCGCACAAAATCACAAATCGTGTCGCCTGAACACGACGCGAATCAAAGAAGCACCCGAAAGCTGTAAATTAGGCAAGCATGCTCTTTCAAACAATCAAATGATGTAACTAAAAATCAAATAGAGATGCTCTCTTCAAATGAAAATAAGTAAACAAGGAGGGGAACAAGGTGGTGATTTTTTTTTAAAATCAAACTTTATGGAAATGTAAAGAAAAGAACACTTAAAACAAATTGGTAATGGCGATGGGAAATCTCAAAGAGTAGCATGTGGGGTACGAAAGGAGGGGGTTGCACCATGTGGGCTACGAAGGGAGGGACACACGTGGGTGTCGAAGGAAGGGGACACGTGGGTGCCGAAGGAGAGGTAATCGGAACTAAAAAGAAAGAAGTCCCACTGTGATCACCAACTTATGAACGTGTCCTTTTTCAAAACACCTCACAAAGAGAGATTTTTAAAACAAGATATTTTTAATTAAAAAGAAATATGAAAAAGCGTGGGGGGAAGGAAAAGAAAACGTGCGTGTGTGCACAAAGAGGAGGTGTGATCACAAGGTACGTGAGGGTACAGAAGTAGACGGGCGAGGAGGAAGATGGGTACTTACCTTCACCTGAAGATCGTGGGAGTGTGACTGTGGGTTGACTTCTACTTCTTCCATCGGCCGGCCGGCGAAGAAGATTTAGCTCGAACAGTTACCTTGCAAAAAGTAAAAACATGAAGAGATGGTTAGACTATGAGGTGCAGCACCAAAATCAAATGAACTAAAATAGAAAATGATGGCATGGGTGTTAACACACCTCGTGGGAGTGGTGTTAAACCCCTAAAATGTGTAGGTGTGAAGAAAATGATGTGTGTGTGTGTTGTGAAATAGTGTGAGATGAAATGAAAAGATGCACTAAGCAATGAAGTGAAAATAAATGAAAGGAGGGAGGAAAAGTGGCGATGTGAAGCCCGCTACCAGAATGGTTCAAGTGGATGAAGAGGACTCCTCTCGCCTCGCTCTGATGCACGTGAGGACGATGGCTCCAAACTCCAAAGAATGGGTTGAGTGGCTTGAAATGGGGGTCCTCCTTGGCTCGGAATGTGAGTCTCCGGTGCGGCAGGGCTTCACCGTAGTGCTTGGGTTATCCTCGAAATAGTGACCTCGGGTGTCTTTTTATAGAGGAAAAATACTGAAATCGCGTCGGACACAGTGGACGCCTATCTCATGAATCGCATCCGACTAAACCGCCGCAAATACCAAGATTGACTTGCTCCGATTAACCATTTCCAAACATCGATTATAGCAAGTTCAAGAATCGCGTCGACACAGGCCGCTACGTTTCTAACACTTCCAATTTGAATCGATTCTTTCCAAATATCAATAAATGGAAATATTGAAGCGCATCAGCCTAAACCGCCGTGTATTTGAACATAATCGTTCTCTAATGGCAATCGATCTTCATATGATGGAAGGTTAGAAATGCGTCGGACCATATGGACGCAGTTCTAATTAGAAAAAAATCTTTCTAAAAACAATTTTGGAATTTGCCATAATTCGAAAATGGAAACTCTTAATCGTAGTGGCTTGATAAGACGCGATTCAAAATAGAGTAAGCGCCAGAAAAGGAAGTGTGATACGCGTCGATTTTACCCAGCGAGGATCAAACCTCCTAAAAGGTGTCCACTATGTCAGACGCGAATCACTTAAGCTCAACAGACCCCTTTAAGCCCCTTAGAAAAATTCCTAAAAATCCTGAAAGAATCCAGAGAAATAGGAAAATCACTCAAGAGGTTAATTGAAGAGAGCCACTTTGAGGAATTGCGGTATAACATGAAATTTACTCGACATGTTGCCAAAATGGTGTGTCTACACCAATGATCTCAACGAATCCATCATTTTGCCTCTTTTTCTACCTCAACAATTTGCCGAGGCCTTTTGTATTTTCATGTTTCTGAAATGATCAATACAAAATTCTCTTTTTGCCAACCATGAGGCCTCTTGCTAGTTGCAAAGTTTTCCATATTGAGTTGTCAGAGTCCCTTGAGAACATATCCTTCAAAAGATTTAGACCAGAACGTCCCAAGAATGTAACTCTAAATGCATCGCCGCTAACTCGTTCTGACGTTGTAAGGCCCTCAATTTCTGTGCATTTTATGACTGTTGTGATGTTTTATTTTTCTACCTGAAACTCTTCTTAAGGTCAACATCCCTTGACGTTAAGGGCTAGTTGACAGAAACTTTTGTGTCGTTGAGTGTGTGGCTAGAAGATATAGATGTCAACATCGATTGACGCCTATTTCTGGTTGACGGCAGCTATGTGGCCATTTACTTCTCCAGATGTGTTTAGGATTCCTGATCTGAAACTGATCCGTTTTCTTCAGAAGCTGATTGGGAAACCCCCCCCCCCCAACGGTCAGGACTTTTATGACCTAGGATTCCCACTACTCTATTGCCTATTTAACCAAGACATCTCGGCTAGAAGAGGACTTTGGTTCAGAAGAGGGGTTTCTAGGTTTCAGGGAGAGAAAAGGGAGACCTTGTGAAGGTTGATCCAGCGTTCTCAAGGCTTCACTGGCGATCTTCTACAAAGGGGAGACTCTACTGAAGGTGGAGAAGCTCTCCTAGCACTGAGGAGTCGATTGCATCAGCGTGGAAGTCGAATCAAAGCGAGGAGCATCACCTCTTTGGCTTGACCGAGGAGGGCTTCATCACCAAAAATTTGATCTTCAGGGGTTTTTGGAGAGGCAAGTGACTTAGGGGTTTCATCCCTAGACCTATCACCTAGAGTTTAGGTATTTTTCTGGATTTTTAATTCGTGTCCTAGATCCCCAAATTCCTTATTTTTCTGTGTTCGATCTACACTTTTTGCAGATAGGAGGTTAACAACAACCTTCTTGCCGCCAAGTTCTTGAGTTAACGGCAATCGATTATGCCGTTAACCCACCCTGACGGCAAGCCCCTTGCCGTCAAGTTCATCTGGTTTTATAGAACAGTGGTTTCAATCTATATAGTGTGATTTTTTGGGAATTTGTAGAAGTTAGCATATGCTATAAAATTTCTAGATAGTCAGGTATGTTCATTAGGTCAAACCATGAATTCCTGTTAAATTTCTGATCGTAATTACGAATTATAGAATATCTGTTAGGAGGAATTGTACATGTTTTGACATATTTAAATTCAGAATAAATAGGTATGATGTATGATATTGTTACAGAAAAATTCCATGAACCTAGGGTTACTGTATACATGTTTTAAGACTGTTAGAACCATGTGTTCACTATCTACCATGTCTAATTGAATTATCTTATTAAATTGCATGAGAACTCTGCTGAATATTAAAAATAGATATATTATCATGAAAATTCTGGAAAGTTAACCATATGTTATATTTCATGCGTAGAATTTACGATTAAAATTTGAGTCTGTTCTGACATCTGTAAGTACTATTTTCAAGTGTAAAGGCATTAAAGGGCATATTAAGAATGATTAGTCAAGAAAAGGTATTTGCTGTGATTAGTATCATGTTTAGGTTCTGCTAAGTATATTTTCTTACTGTTAGACAACCATGTTAAGTTCTGTAACTTGAAAGATATGTGTTTGAATTATAAGCCTGTGAATGGATCATTAAGAGCATGTAAAATGTTGCTAAACAGGTGATTAAGTGAAATAATGTGATTAAGTGAAATTTGTGCCGAAATTGATACTGCTACCATAGAAGGCTGTGGAGTCGTACTATAGAAAAGTCCCTATGGGAAGGCTCAATGTGTATGTGATATCCTGTGGGCATCAAGATGAAATCTTGGAGGTGGACAAGTACCACTGGTTAGGGTGGAGAGTGTTTCTCCAGGTTCTGCGCAGTTACCAAGATTCGTCACTACAATGCTTAGGTGATGGGTATGTGTTATGTGATATGTGTGTCCTTCTTTATAGTAGTTCGGACTATGTGTCACGAAAAAAATAATGTGTTAAGATGTGAACTATGTGTGAATGTGCCAAGTGATCGTGTGAAAGTAATATGCTAATGTGCTACAATATGAAATAATGTGAAACCGTGTGATCATATTATATTTATGTTAAAACAGCAAGAAACATGTGTGATTATGTGATATAAAAGCATGTGAAAAGTGATAGTTATCATGCTAGGTTTGCTAGTAGCCATGTGTTTAATTCCATGATCAAGTTGTTTGGAAAATATATTATGAATGAGTTGTAATTGATATTGTAACGTCGCGCGTTTTTCGGATCCTCGTGGATCCTTTGTTCAGTGGATGTGGCGGCCAGTGTGTGGCCAATGTGGTGTGTTTTAGGTGTGTGTACAGGTTTTGCGGTGTTATGGGTCGGCAGGCTGGGCCCAAAACACCTGCCTGTTCACAGTTTGTGAACGCAACAATGAGGGGCGTCGCGTTCTGAAAGAGACGGTCCTGCATGTCGCGTTCTTGTTGCAGCCGCAGAGCAGTCATCGTCTACATGCGCACCATGTTTTGCACGCTAGGCGGCATGTAGACGTCAGCTTTGTGAAGGAGACGCCCTACCCCGTCGCGTTCAGGTCGCGACAGAGAGGTATGTCGCATTCCCAACCGCTGGGCATTTTTAAGTAACTTTGGCCAAGCAGAGCTGCAGTGCGCTCTGCTCGGCCAGGGGAAGGTGTTGTGGCAATTTTAGGGGTGATTCATCGGTTTGGTGGCATTTTTGGCGTGGTCTCGCCGCAAGGATCTTGCGTGGAGTGGGGGAAACACCGAGAAAGTGTTGTTCTTCGTGTTCTTCATAAAGGTAGGGTGATTCCTCCCGTGTTTAGGGCTGTGGATCACATGTGATGATGACAGAAGGTGTTATTTGCTTTAAGAACAGTAGATATCATGATAGAGCACACATTAAAGCATGAAAAATGAGAATTAAATGTGGTTTGTGTGGTATGGGGTGGTGATCCGGAGTGAGCAACCCGAATTAGGGTTCCTGCCTGTGAAGGCGACGGAGCCCCCTGTCGCGTTTAGAACGCGACAAGCCGACCCGTCGCCTTCAGGATAGGAACGCGACATATCAGTGTGTCGCGTTCTAAAGGAGACACTGCCCTATGTCGCGACCTCAGCCGAGAGGTCCTGTTGTGCAAGGTTTAAATGGGAAAATTATCTGATTATCGTTATTTTTTGTGCATGGCAAGTATAAGCAGTGCATTGGCATCTGTTGTGCTCTATGAGCGTGTTGTTTACGAAGCTAGCAAGCGGTTTACATGGTTGACGTGTTGTGCACATGGTTGACGTGAGGTTTCACGGGCTTTCTGTGGTGCGCATGTGGTTTGTGTGTGCGTGGCGAGTGGCACGACGCCTATCGTGGTTACCTCTTCAGTTGGGTGCCCCAGGTTCTGTGTGAGCTAGGCTTTGTGCTCGAGGCTTGTCCCAGTACTTGTGTTGTGTCGTCGAGGTCTGTATCATATGTCCTAGACACCCTCACTCCTGTGTTTGAGTTGTACGTCCGGCTGAGGGAAAGACGACAATGGGACAGTGACTTATGAGAGTTTGTGTTTGTCACTTGTAGCATGCTCGTAGTTGGGGTACGAACACCAGTAGACATACTGGGCCCCAGCTAGTCCTGTTTTCTTGTACCTCACTCAAGGGAGCTCGGGCCGGAGTCCCTAAAGGTGCCAAGCATGGACCTGCGGTGTTGTGTTCCGCAGGTGTGGTGTTGGTTGGTCTCCACAGTTGTTTGACCTGTTCTAGTGGAGCAGCAGTTGGACCTTTTGTCTGTGGCTGCGAGGCTTAGAGGTAGACCTATGTGGTTTGTCTGAGTCAGTTGCTGGTGTTGCGAACCAGTCTACGTGACTTGAGTGTGGCGTTCTCTACTTTAGCACGTACACCGAGTTGTGGTTTTACTGTTTATTTATTAAGAAGGTTTATGTTGACGGTAAGTGGTAAGTGGAATTTACAGCTTTAATATCCTGCTTAGTTGTGCTATGAATTGCTAGCGTAGCTTCCTGCTGTCGTACTTAAGTTTGGTTTGCTCAGTTTTTGGGAGAGTTTCCCTACTGAGCCAGTGATTTGCGAGGCTCACCCCTACTCCTTACAGGTGAAGGAGAGCAGGAGGTTTCTCTACCGTCATCCAGTTTAGAGCCACATCGCAACGGAGTTGGGCCGACGCCTCCAGCAATGTAGTTCTTTTTCCGGTTATACCTCAGGGTATGCCTCAAGCTCTTGTATCTTACCTAACTTTTGTTGAAATTTAGCAATGTAAATCCAATGTAAATATGTGTGAATCTATGAAGTATATATATATATATATATATATATATATATATATATATATATATATATATATATATATATATCAGTGTGTTCCTTTATGTTTTCACGGACATATGTGTGATATCCCTTGCGAGGCTATGGCTTATTCACGGGAGACGTAGTTAGGTCAAGCTCGTTACTAGGTTAACGGGTTTGAATGACGTGGTCCGTCACAGTTGGTATCAGAGCAAGATGTGTGTAAATATAAAGAAACTGGGAAATTACATAGCCATATTTCTAAATTAGTCCACTGCTAGTAGCTGACCCTGGTTTTGTAATGATTTGTTGGCATGTATGTGGTTGGAATGTTGTTTGTGCAGGGTTTTGAGATGGCCGATAAGAGAGATTGGGGTGGTGGAGGAGATGAATAGGAGGAGACAACCCAACGAATGATAGAGAGAATATGGGAATGTCTTACGGATATTCAGATGAGGATGGATCAGCAGGAACCGGTACAGCCAGCAGCAGCAGTACCACCAGTTGCGGGAGAGGCTGTTCCAGTTGCACCAGCTTCACCACTACCAGGTGTAGAGGTACCTCTTGTGGTACCCGTACCACCACCACCACCACCAGTGAGGGTAGCGGAAGAGCCGATGCTGTAGGTTGAAAGATTTTTGAGATTGCAGCCACCTACTTACACAGGAGGACCTAATCCAGACACAGCTGAGCACTGGATTCATGAAATAGAGAGGGTTTTGTGACTATGAGGTGTCCACCCGCGGATAGAGTAGTTTTAGCTACCTACCAGTCGCGAGGTTTTGCGCATGAATGGTGGAGTTTAAAGATGCAGACCACTTTTGCAGGCAGTACAGAGGAGACTATGACATGGTCAGAATTTTTAGAAGCATTTAATGGAATATTCTTCCCAATATAGGTGCAGCAAGCAAAAAGAGAGCAATTCCAAACTCTTCAGTAAGGGAATTCTCCTGTTTTAGAGTACCAGATGAGGTTTATGGCACTCAGCAGATATGCGCCATATGTTGTATCGGATAATTCAATGATGGTCGAGTATTTCATCCGAGGTTTGAGGACTGAGTTACAGAATGCGGTAATACCGCTTATGTGCAGAACTATAGAAGAGGCAGCTCAGAGAGCAGCCACACTGGAGAGGTATGTTCGAGCTCGTCAGTCGGGGGAAAACAGGTTCGGGTAGTTTCTGCCTACCCCAGCAGTCTTCGAGGATTAGTAAAGGAAAGGTGCCAGCGGGACCATCTTCCTCAAGTTTCAACAAGTGGGGTTCAAAATTAAAGAAAATATTTAGTGGTCGAGGAGGAGGTCGCTAGCAGATGTTTCAGCAGGGGCATGGCTATAGGGCAGAGGTGGAGGAGTCTCAGCAGAGTACAGCCAGGCAGCCTACACTTTCACTAGGTTATAGATGTTATAATTGTGATCAGTCGGGGCATTTAATCCGCAATTGCCCCTATCCCAGAGAATATGGTTATGGAAGAGGAATTCAGCAGCAGTAGCAGCAACAGCAACAGGCCCAACAGCTAGTAGGACGAGGTAGGGGAGTACCGCACCAGCGAGGTAGGGGCCGGGTTATGGCTATCACTCGAGCCCAGGCAGAGGCATAAAATTTGATAGAAGGCATATTATCTATTTATGAATTTTCAGCAAGAGTTCTATTTGATCTGGGTGCTTCTCATTCTTTTATTTTCGAAGAATTTCTGGATTCCATGGTGCATCCATTAGAAGAAAAATTGTGTGAATTGGTTGTGGAGGTCCCATCGGGTGAGTTTATGCTCACCTCTTGTTATATAGATGAGGCTCCTGTTGTGATTCAAGGGAATTAGATGCCAGCTAAACTATATGCTTTGCAATTGAGGGACTATGATATTATTTTGGGTATGGATTGGCTGGAGGCTTATGGGGCAATGGTAGATTGCAGAAAGAAGAGAGTCAGGTTTTATCACCCTAGTGGAGAAGTATTTGAATTCCAAGGTATGTCCTTTTATACTTCTAAGTTTATAATTTCAGCAATTAAAGCTAGGAAATTGTTGAATGCAGGTTGTGTAGCTTATTTAGCTTCTGTGAGTCTGGTAGAGACTGACAAGACAGTAGAAGCAGTTCCAGTGGTTAGGTAATTTGCAGATGTATTTCCGGATGATTTGCCAAGTTTGGCTCCATGCAAGGAGGTGGATTTTACTATAGAATTGCAGCCAGGAACTGTGCCGATATCCAAGGCACCAGCAGAGCTTAAGGAATTGAAGAAGTAATTGCAAGAATTGCTAGAAAAAGGTTTTATCAGACCGAGCCATTCACCATGGGGAGCCCCTGTATTGTTTGTAAGGAAGAAGGATGGAAGCTTCAGAATGTGTATTGATTATAGAAAGTTGAATGATGTGACCATAAAGAATAAATATACATTGCCAAGGATTTATGATTTATTTGATCAACTCCAATTAGCTAAGGTGTTTTCTAAAATTAACTTGAGATCAGGGTACCACCAGTTAAGGATCAGAGAAGAAAACATTGATACGACAGCATTCAGAACCAGGTATGGGCATTATGAGTTTATGGTTATGCCATTTGGGCTAACCAATGCACCAACGGCGTTTACGAATTTGATTAACAGAATTTTTCATCCATATCTGGATCAGTTTATGGTGGTTTTCATAGATGACATACTGGTTTATTCAGCATCTGAAGAGGAGCATGCAGCTCATTTGAGGTTTACATTGCAGCTTTTGCGGGACAATCAGCTGTATGCCAAGTTCAGTTAAGTGTGAATTCTGGTTGAAAGAAATTCAGTTTCTGGGTCATGTCATCTCAGTAGAGGGAGTTGTAGTGGATCCAGCTAAGGTTGAAGCAGTTATGAAATGGGAAGCGCCGAAGACAATCACAAAGATTAGGAGTTTTCTGGGTTTAGCTAGTTACTACAGGCGTTTTATACAAGATTTTTCTAGAATTGCAGCACCCATGACTAAATTGACCAAAAAAGGTGTGCCATTTGTGTGGTCAAGCAAATGCCAGAAAAGTTTTATGGAACCGAAGAAAAGGCTTACAGCAGCACCAATATTGACTTTACCAGTAGGCAGTGGTGGTTTTGTTGTATACATAGATGCATCCAGAAGAGGGCTTGGAGCAGTACTAATGCAACATGGTAAAGTGATAGCTTATGTATCTAGACAGTTGAAACCAGCAGAGGAGAACTACCCGACTCATGATTTGGAGCTAGCAGCAGTTGTATTTACTTTGAAGATGTGGAGGCACTACCTATATGGTGAAAGGTTCGAAATATTCACAAATCACAAAATTTTGAAATATATATTCTCTCAAAATGATTTGAATCTCCGTCAGCGCCGATGGGTAGAGTATTTGAAAGATTATGATTTCAATTTGGCTTATCATCCAGGTAAGGCCAATGTTGTAGCTAATGCATTGAGCAGGAAAGCATATCTGAGCCATATGATGATAAAGGAATGGAAATTATATGAAGAGATAGCAGAGAATTCATTGCATGTTCCAAGCAGTCAGCGGCGAGCAGTACTAGCCAATAGTGCTATAGAGCCATCTTTGTATTGGCGAATTATTAGAGCCCAAAGAACCGATGAGAATTTAGCAAATATTGTGAAAATGGAAGGTGTCACTATTGATGATAATTGTGTAGTTAGGCTCAGAGGCAGGTTATATGTACCTGCAGAGAGAGAAGTAAAGCAAAGAGTTCTAGAAGAGGCACATAAATCTAGGTATACGATTCATCCAAATAGCACAAAAATGTATCAAGGTTTGAAAAAGTATTTTTGGTGGCCGCACATGAAAAGAGAAATAGTAGAATTCATTGCAAGATGTGTTGTTTGTCAGTAAATAAAGGGAGAGCATTAGAAGCCTGGAGGTCTACTACAACTGTTACCCATTCCACAGTGGAAGAGGGATGACATTGCTATAGATTTTGTGGCAAGATTACCAAGGACAGCTACAGGGCACAATGGAATATGGGTATTTGTTGACAGATTGACTAAAGTATGCAGGTTAATAGCAGTGAGTATGTCCTGGACAGTGGACATATTAGCAAGGATTTATGTTGATAGAATTATTTCGTTGCATGGTATTCCGAAGACAATTGTTTCTGATAGAGATCCCAGGTTTACTTCTGGTTTCTGGAGAAGCCTACAAAGAGTCATTGGTACAGAATTGAAATATAGTTCAGGTTACCACCCACAGATAGATGGTCAAACAGAAAGAACTATTCAAACAGTTGAAGATATGTTACGAGCATGCTGTTTAGTGTGGGGAGGTAGCTGGGAGCACCATCTGGGCATGGTAGAGTTCGCTTATAACAACAATTATCACACCAGTATTGGAATGGCACCGTATGAAGCGTTATATGGTAGACCGTGTAGAACACCATTAAATTGGCATGAAGTGGGAGAAAGGCAAGTACTGGTGTGACGGCCCTCGTTGGTCAGACCCGTTAACCCAATAATGTGCCTAACACGAGTCCGCCTCCCGCGACCGGACCAAAGCCTCGCAAGGGATATCAAACTACTAGTCCGTAGGAATGTAAAGGAACCAGCTCAAATATATATAAGATTTTCCAATCTCACAAATATTTATTAGAAATGTACATAGCCATAGCACAACTGTAACCAAACTACAACAACAACCTGGGGCATACCCCGAGGTGTACAACAGAAAAGTAAATTACACTGCCGGTGGTGCAGACCGTCCGCTACGGTGCGGCTCAGAACTAGACGATGGGTGTGAGGTCTCCTGCTCTCCCTCACCTGAAAGAGTAGGGGGGTGAGCCTCTCGAGTTACTGGCTTAGTAGGGAAACTCCCTAAAGATCGAGCAAACCAACACAAGTAATAAAGCAGGAGATTACACTAACAATTCATAGAACTATGTAGTAGGATATAAAACTGTAAATACCACTTACCTCTTATCGCTTAACAGAAACCAATAATGATAAATAAATGGTAAACCCAAACAAGTGTACGAGCTACAGTAGGAAAATGCCTCACTCGGGCCACGTGGACTGGCTCGCGACACCAGCTACTGACCCGGACAAATAACACAGGACTACCTCTCAGTCTCGTAGCCACGGATGGAAGGTCTACTTGCCGCTCCACTAAACCAGTACAAAGAACTGTGGAGTCCAACTAAACCACCACAACCTGTAGGTCACACACCCCGCAGGCCCATGTCTGGTACCTTTAGGGACTCTGGCCCGAGCTCCCTAAAGTGAGGCACTGGAAAACAGGACTAGCTGGGGCCCAGTATGTCTACTGGTGTTCGTCTCCCCCAACTACGAGCGCGCTACAAGCGACAACACAACAAACTCTCTCTAGTCGTTGTCCCACTGCCGTCTTTCCCTCAGCTGGACGTACTACTCAGCACAAGAGTGAGGGTGTCCAGGAAGACGACAAAACCTTGATGGTACTTAGTACCGGGACAAGCCCCGAGCACACACGTGCCTGGCTCACACAAAACCTGGGGCTCCCAACTGAAGAGGTACCCACGGTAGGCGTCAAACTACACGCCACGTACACAGAAACCACGTGCATAATGCACAAGCCATGTGAAATCTCCATGCAAACCACGTGAACACCACGTCAACCACACACACCACATGCTCCCTGAGCGCTGAGAGTGTCAATGCACCTTTTACCATTACCACACAATACACACAAGATAATCCGATAATATCACACTAACAAACCCATACACAGAACAAGCATCGGCTGTGATCGCGACGAGGTTCAGTGTCGCCTTCAGAACGCGACAGCCCGATATGTCGCCTTAGAAAACAAGAACGCGATGTATCGTTCTGTCGCGACGCCCAAGTTTGTCGCCTTCACAAGCGCAAACCCTAATCCGGAATCCATCATCCGGATCACCTCTAAAACCCCTATAATCTATGGTTTCCATTCCATTTTCATGCTTTAATGTGTTCCTACACATGCTATCTACTGTTTAGAGAGCTAGAAACACATCAATCACAACACACGAGCGATACACGAATCAAACACGGGAAATCACCCTACCTTCGTGAAGCAGGCAAAGTACGGAGTCCACACGATGTTTTCCCCCGCTCTACACAGCGTCCTCGCGGCGAGAACATGTCAAACCAAGCTCCAACAAGTCAAATCGCACAGAAATTTTCCAGCATAACCCCCTGGCCGAGCAGAGCTCATGTGAGCTCTGTTCTGCTGGGGTTCTATAAAAACTCTTCACAGTTAAGAACGCGATGCCACACTATGTCGCGACCTTAAAGCGACGCACCAATCCGTTGCCTTCCATAAGTCGATGTCAGCAAGCTCACCCTATGCGCAACACGTGGCGCGCATGGAGACGCAGACCTGGAACAACGATTTCATGAACGCGATGCCCTAGGATGTCGCGTTCGAAACGCGACGCCCTTCACTGTCGTGTTCACAGACAGTGAATCAGTGAGCACTTTGGGCCCAAACCTCCGGCCCACAGAGCCTCACCACCTGCGAAAAACACCTACTACACGGGTCATTGGACACACACTGGCCTCCATACACATAGGTAGATGATCCGAAGGGCCGGAACGTCACAACTGGGTCTTGAATTAATTCAGCAGACTACATAAATAGTCAGGTTCATTAAGGAAAAGTTGCAAGCAGTCCAAAGCCGACAGAAAAGCTATGCAGATAATCGTCGCAGACCACTTCAGTTTGAAGTTGGGGATTTTGTTTTTCTGAGGGTTTCTCCTACTAAAGGTGTTTTATGGTTTAGTAAGAAAGGAAAGTTGAGCCCAATGTATGTGGGAGCCTTCCAAGTGTTAAAAGAATCGGAGAGACTGCCTACAGAATTGATTTGCTAGCTGATTTTATTGATGCTCATGATGTATTCCATGTTTCCATGTTAAGGAAATGTATTGAAGATCCAGCACAGATAGTCAGTTATTAGTGGGATGATTTGAAACCAGATATGTCTATGCCGGAGTACCCAGTGCGGATCACAGGTCGTAGAACATAGAAGTTGAGAAACAAAGAAATTGATTTAGTAAAAGTTAGGTGGGAGAATAGGCAGGGAGGAGAAGGTACCTGAGAATTAGCCAAGGAAATGGCTAAAGCGTATCCTTATTTATTTGAGTAAGTTTTTAAATCTTTTAGATGATAGTATAAATTGTGGCGTTTAAGGCTTTAAATGCGTGAATTGTGATTTGAATTTTGAGGTCAAAATTTCTTTTTAGATGATAGTAATGTAATGTTGCGCGTTTTTCGGATCCTTGTGGATCCCTTGTTCAATGGATGTGGTGGCCAGTGTGTGGCCAATGTGGTGTGTTTCAGGTGTGTGTATAGGTTTTGGGGTGTTATGGGCCAGCAGGCTGGGCCCAAAACACCTGCCCGTTCATAGTTTGTGAACGCGACAGCGAGGGGCGTCACATTCTGAAAGCGACGGTCCTGCATGTCGCATTCTTGTTGCAACCACTGAGCGGTCGTCGTCTGCATGTGCGCCATGTGTTGCGTACTGAACGGCATGCAGACGTCAACTTTGGGAAGGCGACGCCCTACCCCATCACATTCAGGTCGCGACAGAGAGATACGTCGCGTTCCCAACCACTGTGCGTTTTTAAGTAACTTTGGCCTAGCAGAGCTGCAGTGTGCTCAGCTCGGCCAGGGGAAGGTGTTGTGGCGATTTTAGGGGAGATTCGTCGGTTTGGTGGCGTTTTTGGCGGGTTCTCGCCGCAAGGATCTTGCGTGGAGCGGGGGAAACGCCGAGAAAGTGTCGTTCTTCGTGTTCTTCACAGAGGTAGGGTGATTCCTCCCGTGTTTAGGGTTGTGAATCTCATGTGATGATGATAGAAGGTGTTTTTTGCTTTAAGAACAATAGATATCATGTTAGGGCACACATTAAAGTATGAAAAATGAGAATTAAACATGGTTTGTTTGGTATGGGGTGGTGATCCAGAGTGAGCAACCCGGATTAGGGTTCCTGCTTGTGAAGGCAACGGAGTCCCCTATCGCGTTTAGAATGCGACAGGCCGACCCGTCGCATTCAGGTTATAAACGCGACATATCGTGTGTCATGTTCTGAAGGCGACACTGCCCTACGTCACGACCTCAGCCGAGAGGTCATGTTGTGCAAGGTTTAAATGGTAAAATTATCTGATTATCGTTATTTTTTGTGCATGGCGAGTATAAGCAGTGCATTGGCATCTGTTGTGCTCTATGAGTGTGTTGTTTACGAAGCTAGCAAGTGGTTTATGTAGTTGACGTGTTGTGCACGTGGTTGACATGAGATTTCACGTGCTTTGTGTGGTGCGCACGTGGTTTGTGTGTGCGTGGCGAGTAGCACGACGCCTACCGTGGTTACCTCTTCAGTTGGGTGCCCCATGTTTTATGTGGGCCCGGCTTTGTGCTCGGGGCTTGTCCCAGTACTTGTGTTGTGCCGTCGAGGTATGTGTCATCTGTCCTAGACACCCTCACTCCTATGTTTGAGTTGTACATCCAGCTGAGGGAAAGACGACAATGGGACAATGACTTGTGAGAGTTTGTGTTTGTCACTTGTAGCGCGCTCGTAGTTGGGGGTACGAACACCAGTAGTTGTACTGGGCCCCAGCTAGTCCTATTTTCCAGTGCCTCACTCTAGGGAGCTCGGGCCGGAGTCCCTAAAGGTGCCAGGCATAGGCATGCGGCGGTGTGGTCCGCAGGTGTGGTGTTGGCTGGCCTCCACAGTTGTTTGACCTATTCTAGTGGAGCGGCAGCTGGACCATTTGTCCATGTCTGCGAGGCTGAGAGGTAGACTTGTGTGGTTTGTCCGAGTCAGTTGCTGGTGTCGCGAACCAGTCTACGTGGCTCAAGTGTGGCGTTCTCTACTTTAGCACATACACCAAGTTGTGGTTTTACTGTTTATTTATTAAGTAGGTTTATGTTGACAGTAAGTGGTAAGTGGAATTTACAGCTTTAATATCCTGCTTAGTTGTGCTATAAATTGCTAGCGTAGCTTCTTGCTTTCATATTTGAGTTTGGTTTGCTCGGTTTTTGGGGGAGTTTCCCTACTGAGCCAGTGACTTGCGAGGCTCACCCCTACTCCTTACAGGTGAAGGAGAGTAGGAGGTTTCTCTACTGTCATCCAGTTCAGAGCCGCATCTCATCAGAGTTGGGCCGACGCCTCCAGCAGTGTAGTTCTTTTTCCGGTTATACCTCGGGGTATGCCCCAGGCTCTTGTATCTTACTTGACTTTTGTTGAAATTTATCTATGTAAATCCAATGTAAATATGTGTGAATTTGTGAATTATATATATATATCAGTATGTTCCTTTGTGTTTTCACGAACATATGTGTGATATCCCTTGCGAGGCTATGGCTTGTTAGCGGAAGACGGAGTCGGGTCAAGCTCGTTACTGGGTTAATGGGTTTGAACGATGTGGTCCGTCACAGATACCATGATGTAAGATAAGACCATGTGTAGATAACATGTTATAGGTTATTCATTTGTATTTGTTTGTTATGACATGAACCATGTGGTAAAATTACTCTTTTGTTAAATTAAATAGCATGAATGTGATAAGTGTAAGGATTGTGCCAATAGGTTACTTGCTGAGTCTTTTGTGAAGACTCATCCTTGTTTTAACATACAGGTGAGACAAGTGTTCCTGTGATTGAGGGGGACGTAGTGAGGTGCGACTCCGAGGGAGAGGAGTAGCGGAGCTTGTGTAAGACTATAATTGTAGCTTGTACTTTCCATTTACTAGTATGTGGACAATACTATGTTATGGACTTGTTTAATTATGGACCTTGTTTATTTTCATTACCACTATATAGATTGTGGGATGTGTGTAATGATGATGGAATAAGAATCTTTTCATTTCCGTTGTACTTTCCTTTGTTATTTGTGTACATCTCTACCTACTATGTTGTGTGGGTACATGTCCCATTGTGATGGCGCACTTTATATCGACGTGGATTGGTATAATGGTACCGATATAAAGAGGGTCGTTACAGACGTGGTATATCCTCAATAGGGTAATCCGACATCCACGACTGTTAACCGACGCGTAACAAATTACCAACCTCACAGGTCGAGTAAGCCGAGAGTGCTGTAACGACCACTCAACGGCTACCCCGATGCCAGTGAAGTCTCTCAAGAACGAGTGCCCCTTGGAGAATTCTCGATCTCCTCATGAGGTCGGGATCAGTTGAGAGTACCAAAGCGACCTTCTCACACTAACTCCCCCGACGCCTCAGACATTACATGAGATAAAACCCAATGACAATTTCTACATTAACTTGTGCTGTCAGCATCAGTTGAGTGTCGAAGCAACCTCATCTTGACTTCCCTGATGACTCCACGACATTAATGAGAGCCTAAGCGACTCACCATTCATAAAGGAAGATGATGCTATAAAGCAAATCGTCATCAACTGTAGGATGATGCATATAGCGACTCATTGTCGGTATCTGTATGATGCTATGAAGCGACTCATCGATTAAGAAAGGATGATGCATACAATGACTTGTCGGAAACCATAGGACGATGCATATAGTGACTCGTCTGCAGCCGTAGGACGATGCATATAGCAATTCGTCGTCGATTAAGAAAGGACGATGCACAAAGCAACTCATCGTCAACCGCAGGATGATGCATATAGCGACTCATCGTCAGTTAAGAAAGTATGATGCATACAGCCACTCGTCGGTAACCACAGGATGATGCAGACAATGACTTGTCGTCGGTTAAGAAAGGACGATGCATGCAGTGACTTGTTGGCAACCACAGGACGATGCATACAGTGACTTGTTGTTGGTTAAGAAAGGACGATGCATACCGTGACTCATCGACAACCGGAGGATGATGCAAACAACGACTCGTCATCAACTACAGGACGATGCATATAGTGACTCATCATCGATTACCTTAGGACGATGCTAAAAAGTGACTCATCAGTTCAGACGTCGGCCATCAAGCCCTACGTCATTGGCCACGGATGACCTCCGGAACAGTCCCCACATCGGTGTTCAGAAGGTCCGAGATCAACCAGAAGAGAGTTAGGGAAGCCATACTAACTTTTAGTAGTGTTTCCCATAGATGGTGCCAAAAATGTTACGGCTTCTTCTTGACGACTCTCTTGGCCGAGGTGTGAGGAGCCGAGGTGTCTGCTCTGCCAACATGGTTGTTGTTCTCCTGACATTCGAGAACCTGCAAAGCCCACCAAGGGGTCTCGATGGGGATACATTCCAATGCTCAAGTCAGTTGCTAGCCAAGAAGAATGGCCTAGACATATGAGAAAAATAGCGTACCTATGAGCCTTGAGTATCCCCTTATTTATAGTGATAGGTCATACAGTTGCGAACTGTCAGATACCCAATTATTACCACACCACGTCGTCGTAGCCATCGCACCACATTCGCCAGATCGTGGCTTTAATGGTTGCCATTACGGCCGCACATTCTGTGCCTGATACCCTAACTTTCACTTTAGTGGGCCGTTACGTGAGATATAATGCCCTAGATTCCCACAAGCTGTTGCACCCTTCACATTGGATGGAGCCAACCTCCCCTTCTCAGTCTATGCCAAGGTGAGCCTCGTTAGAGCTGACCTCCTAATCTGGGACTTTACCCAAGGGGGAGGAAGATTAGCATCATTTAAAGCTGTCCTCGTCACCTTGCCCTGAGCCCGAGGTGATCCTATCGTCTTTACTGATTTCTGATGTCGACCATAACCAACGTCCTAGCCTTGGAGCGTGCGGGAGCTGACCTCCACGTCTCGGCCTTAACTGACGTTGGATGTCTGCCAACCAGTGGGAGTTCTCCCCGTGTCAACAGGAAATCAGAGTTTGGTCGTTCGAACTTGCCTGGAACTTTAGCTCACTAGGATTGGGTGGATCGGTTGATCAATAATCAGAGTTTGGTCGACCATTTGACTTTGGACTTCTAGATGGAGTTCACTGAGACATTCAGTCGACCGAAACACAAACTTATGTCGACTGACTTTCAGTTTTACACTTTCCAACCAATTTTCTACTTCTATTATGTCCTGGCCTTCACCTTTGTAATGTCCACTTACAAGAACGAATTAGACCACTTTTTCTGCACACTTAACACACAAATTAAAACGATCAAATTAAAAATGAGTAAATTAAATGCTTGGGTCATCAACATGAATAATAATTGGTGTTTTGTAATCTTATCAACATGAATGACAATTAGTATTTATGAACATTAAAATCTACAAAGTACAATAAATTTAAGTAAAAAACTAACACAATATAATTTTCTAGGGAGAAATAGTTTGAAAAAAAGGTGTTCCCCAACACTATATGTAGCGTTGTGATCGTCTGGATATGAGTTTAATAGTTTTAGTGTGGTGTTTGGGCCGATGTGTGGCCATTAGGTCTTGGTTGTGGCATTAGTGTGTTGTGTGGGTGTTGTGGGCTGGAAATCTTAGCCCAAACAACCCACTAGTTCTCTGTTTGAGAATGCGACGGGGGTGGGCGACACGTTCTAAACGCGACAGTCCCCTATGTTACGATCTTATTGCCGCCTTTTCCGGGGTTTTGTCTGCTTGTGTGATGCATGGCACATGTGGAGCTAATGCATGGCACAGTCCTTGTGAATGCGTCCCCCCGGTACGTCGCATTCTAAATGTGATGGTTCACCCTGACGCGTTATGATTTCCGATTGGTATAAGCTGTGTTTGGCGGCTAAACAGAGTAGAGAGCTCTATTCGGCTGAGGGGAGCTATGCTGATGGTGGCTTTGGTGATTTCGGCTTAGTGGAGGTTTGTTTGGTGCAATTTCCACGCGAGGAGGTTGCTTAGAGTGTGGGAAATTTCGATCAAAGTGTTCTTCATATTCTTCATGTTAGTAGGGAGATTTCTCTATTTGTTTGTGTTATTTGTATGATTTGAAGTATGTGAATCGTGAATTGATGTGTGGACGTGATTTTCAAGATGATTTACTTGGTTTTTAGAAGTTTGGATTGAATGGGAAATTAGGTTTTATAAGATTTTTGGGTAAGAACCGTGAGTTTGGCTTTCTGTTTGAGAAGGCGACGAGTCGGGCTATCGCGTTTTTATCACGACACTAGACTTTGACGCGTAGGGCCAAAATTTTCTTCATGTGGCTGACTGGGTTGGTGTGTTCTTGTTATGAATGTGACCTATCGGGCCGTCGCATTATTAATACAACAACCGGTCCTGTCGCATTTTGCTTCCCGAAGTGTGTTGTTTTGTGGTTGGCAGTGTGGGTCCTACGTGGGCCTAGCTTTGGTTATTTTTGTTGGTTAAAGAAGTTTAAGCCATGTTAAAGTTAGTAAAGCATGAATTAGTGTTAATGGGTCAATTTATGGTTAGTAGTGTTTATGTTCATTATGTCAATTATGTTATGTAAGTAAGAGGTGGTTTATGAGCATAAGACTTACATGTTTTGTATGTATAAGTTAAAGGTCATGTGTTAACCGATAATAAGTAATTATGGATTGTTGTGGTTTATAAATGAAAGGTTTAAGGTATGATTATGTTATCAGTTGTGACTTATGGTGGTTTGCCGAGTTTGGTGGTCTGGCGCTTACTCTGGAATAACTCTCCAATCAAGTACCCCAGGTTCTCTGTGAGCCAGACACGTGTGTGCTCGGGGCGTGTCCTAGTACTGTGTGTACCATTAAGGTCTTTTCGTCTTCCTAGACACCCATAGTCATTTTCTTTAAGTTGTACATCCAGTTGAGGGAAAGACGACTATGGGGCAATGACTTGTGGTGTGCGAGTGTTCTTCTATTTGGTCACTTGACGTGTTCATGGTTGGGGGACGAACACCAATAGACATACTAGTCTCCAGCTAGTCCTGTGTTTCCACAGCCTCACTCTGTGGGCACCAGAACCCGTAGAGCTGTGTCAAGAGTGGGTCTGCAGTATGTATCACCGTAGAGTGGTATGGTTGGTCTCTATAGTTCTTTGACTTACGTAGTGTTGTGGTAGAGTTGCAGTTGGACATTTCGTTCATGGTTGCGAAGCTAAGTGGTGTCTCTTGTGTTAGTTTGTCCAGGTTGGACACTAGCGTCATGAACCAATAGTCGTGACCCATGTGGTAGCATTACTCCTTCTGACTTTGCTTGTGGTTTTCTCCATAGTGAGTGTGGTACAGTTGGCTTAGTACCGCTTTCTTCTGCAGTTGGTCTTACGGTTTCTTTAATATTCTTTTGGTGGTTTATCTTCAATGTCTTATTATATTGAGTAACTTCTAGTTAGCAGTTTACTTCCGATTAAGTGTGACATTGTAGTGGTGTCTAGTAATTGCATATGTTTATTATTAGTTAGATGTTTACTTGTGAACAGTAAAATGTTATTTATGTTCATTAGAAAGCATGTTTAGGTTCCAACTTTTAGTGTGTTTCTTTTTAATTGTTATATGTGAGCTAACTAGTTGACTTGTTTTAGTTAGTGCTTTCTTCTATTACTTGTGGATTATGTGTGTTGTGGTTGTTTTGAGGAGTTTCTCTTTTGAGTCTGTGACTTTGTGAGGCTCACACCCCTATACCCCAACTTTTAGATGTTTAGCGAGTGTGGTTTTGTGGAGGCGGACCTGTACCACTAGCAATTCTGTAAGCTTTGGCTCTTGTTGTACACCTTGGGATATGTTCCAAGCTTCTCTACTTTTCTTTTGGATATGTAACTATGTAGTGGGGCAATGTAATTTTATGAATGTATATGAGATCTTGTACTTTATCATTCATCTTAATACAGTGTGTGTAACGTCGCGCGTTTTTCGGATCCCCGTGGATCCAGGTTTAGCGGGTCTGGTGGCCAATGTGAGGCCCATTAGTGTTGTGTGTTTCATACTAGATCCTTACCGGGTTTGGTTTGGGTCTGTGTTGGTGTTCAGCTTGCTGGACACCAGCAGTGTGTTGGCGTCCATCGATGAGGACGTCGACTGTTGAACTTGGCGTCAAGCATTGTGGACGTCTAGTTGTGGCGGTCTGGTTAAACGGCCCAAGGGTTGACGTTAACCTGACATGCCTGTGTTTTTATGGCAGACCCGAGCTCTGTTCTTTCTCCTCCTTCTCCCTTCCTCTTCCCCCACCTTCACCCTTGAACTTCTTCGCGAGTTCTGACGGTCGGCGGGAGCTCGTGGGAAGGTCGTGGTGCGCGTGGTAGCGGCAGATCGGGCGGGGAATGGCAGATTGGAGCGCGGTGTTCGTGGGATGTTTCTCGGGTTTCGGCGTGATTCGAGGTTCTTCGGGAGTTTAATTGTGTTTCTGAGGTAGGGGTCGAGCCCTGTTAGCTTGTTAGAAACATTAAAACATGACTTAATCACTTGAACCAGTATTTTTATTGTATTTTTGGATTGAGTTACACCGTGTGGGGTTAATGGGTGGTTTGAGTAATTTAGTGAACGAAGTATGCTGTGTTGGGCTGTTTTGGGTTCATGCATGTTTAAAGAACCATTTCAGTGCATTTCTTGTAATTCTAACGGTTGGAAAACCTGTAGAGCTGGATTAGGGTTTCTGCAGGATTTTAGGCCGGAGAACTTGGCGTTAAGATCTCTTGTCGCCAAGCTCACCAACTGAGATATAGACGGCTAGATCGCTTGCCGTTTACTTCCTTCAAGCGGCAGTCGATGTTGCCGCCAACCTGTGCATGTATCCATGCAGTGTTGTTTATGTAGTTTTCCTGGTTATGAATAATGTGTGATTGTGTGTGCATGGCGATGACTGGTGTGAGCCAGTGCACTTGTTATGCTCTTGGAGCATACTGCTCATGTAATGGACAAGTTTTACATGAATGAGGTGTGATGTACGTAATCGCTTTACGTGGTATGTGTGGTGCATTGGCACCCGTGGCACTCTTGGAGTGCGTTGTCCATGTGTTGGGTATGTGGTTTACGTGGAAGACGTGTGGTACACCATCCAGGGTGTAATATACACGTATTGTCTACGTGGTTTGATTGTGTGTTTACTACACACTTTGTTGTAATGTAATTCTTATGATTTATCGTAGTAACTGGGCAGTGAGGTTCCTGTGTGAGCCTAGCCATGACTTTGTGGTGTTTGGGCAGTGAAGGTCCATACCGACCTAGCCCTGGTCCGTTGTTGTCTTTCGAATAATATTATATGGATTTATGAAGTAAGTGGTGTGTGTTGCCACGGTGGTCATGAGATGACCAATGATAGGCAAGTTTGTGGTTCAGGTATGTGTTGGTATGGGATAGCTTTGGGGTCACACGGTGACCGATGTTAAGCTAATCCTAACACTTGTATATTGTGAATTATAAGTAAAGGGTATATGTGTAAGTATCGTGGTTTGAGCTTGCCGAGTGTGGTGGTCCGGCGCCTATTCCGGAATGCCTCTCTAGTCGAGTACCCCAGGTTCTTTGTGAGCCAGGCACGTGTGTTTGTGTGCTCGGGGTTTTGTCCCGGTACTTGTGTTATACCGTTGAGGTCTGTGTCGTCTTCCTGGACACCCTCACTCCTGAGTTTGAGTTGTACGTCCGGCTGAGGGAAAGACGGCAGTGGGGCAGCGACTTCCCAGAGTTTGTTCTTTTGTCGCTTGTAGCGCGCTCGTAGTTGGGGGTACGGACACCAGTAGTCGACACTGGTCCCCAGCTAGTCCTGTTTTCCAATGCCTCACTTTAGAGTGCTCCGGCCAGAGACTCTAGAGGTGCCAGGCATGGGTCTGCAGTTGTGTGTCTGCAGGTGTGGTGTTGGTTGGTCTCCACAGTTTTTTGACTTCTTCCTAGTGGAGCGGCAGTTGGACCTTTCGTCCGTGACTGCGAGGCTGAGAGGTTGTTCTTGTGTTGTGTTGTCCGGGTTGGATATTGTCCTGATCAGCCATTAGTCCGTTCCCGTGTGGTGGCGTCGTTCTTTATGACTCGTGCTTAGTTAGCTCCAGTTGTAGTTGTGGTGACGTCGTTCCCTTCCGACTCGTGCTTTGCTACTTGTCGTAGTTTGTGAGTTTGTGACTCGTGGTCGAGGTTTGACCAGTTCGAGGTGTGCCCTGGTGTTGGCACAGCTGTGACTGAGTTGTGGTTTGTGTGACTCGTCGATTAAGGTTTCACTTGTAATGTTGTGTCTAAGTGAGGGCACAATATAATCGTGGTTCAGTGTGGTGTTTATCACCTACTTATACCCTTGCTCGGGTATTTGTGTTGTCGTACCTCAGAGTAACAGGTACCTATTTCCTTCGTAGGTTACTTTATAGTTTTGTGGTGGTACATTGTGTACCAGCCTTTCCGGGTACTTGTGTGTTGAGGAGGTCTTGTGGTTTGACCTGCCACTTGTTGTATCCTAACTGTTTTAGGTAGATCTTTGTTTATAGTTTATTGTGGATTAGTTTGTGATTATTAATTATGTTACCTTTGTGGGTAATTTTCCGATGAGGCTTATGGCCTAGGCATATTGTGGTTTAGTTAAGCTATGTTCCGTGGAGGCCGTGTGAGACCTTCCACTTGTTGAGTTTTACTCTTCTTGGATATGATTCCAATTATAGTTTTAGTGTGTTATGATTGGCTTCGTGGTAGCCAGTTCCGTTACCTTGTTGAAGGGTTGCGGAATTCCCAATATGGTAATCTAGAAGGGGGGTTGAATAGATTACTGTCTCTTAAAAAATATTATCACGTTCTTTTTCTTAAAGCACAGATTATCAAGACAGTATCAAGATCTAAACTATGTGTAGATGATGTAGAAACCTATCTAGTGTGTGAATATGCAACGTGTCTATCAAACATCTATCGTAGAAATAATCAAACCACGAGACGCGCAGATTTACGTGGTTCGGAGTACACAACAGTGTATCCTACGTCCACGGCACACACACACACACAGAGTAAACTGCTTATGAGCGAGTTCAGTGACTACAACTCACACACACACGTGTTTTCTGATGTGCACCCACGATCAGAACAACACACACACGTGATCTCAAGCACAAGAGACGCTTGAATCACACAAACACACAACAGTTGATGAGAATTATGAAACAGGAAGAGTTCAGAGCGTAGGAGTAAATCCTAATATGGAACTCTTCTGAGAACGTCTGGATGGAGTTCAAACTTCGACTTGAGTGCTCTGGACTGATGGAGAAGGTTGAATCCACGACGATCTATCTTCAGTACTGCAGGATCAATTGATCTTTCGGTCTCTGCACTGCAGACTTGAAGCAGAGCAGCAGCAACTTCTTTTCTCTTGGACTTGGCTTTAGGGTTTTTGGTTGTGGCTGCTTCTCTCTTAGATTCTCTTCAAAAGGATGCTTATATAGTTGTGTTTTCATGGGAGAGTCGTGGGACTTGAAAACACAATCTTGGATATGAAGGAAGGTTTCCGTATTTGAAGATCCTCTGCATCTGTCGACAGGTTCTGAGTATCTGTCGACAGATTGATACAGATTTGCAACAGACAGACTTCAGGTTGCTCTGGTCTGTGGCATCTGTCGACAGCCGATATTCATCTGTCGACAGGCAGAGACAGTTTTGTCAAAACACAGAACTCTGGGATTTCTGTCTGCGACATCTGTCGACAGGTCTCTGAGAATCTGTCGACAGGTACTCTCAGTATTCTTCAGTCTGATCACAACTGCGGCATCTGTCGACATATGCCTTTGGGTCTGTCGACAGGTTCATGTATACTCTGTGATTGTGATCATTTTCTCATGATTTGAGAAGGCTTGGTTATATGCATTTGTACCTGCATGATGAAACATGTATAGTTAGGTATAATGTAGACATAGATAACCAAATATTGTATCATCTTAATTGACATGTATGAAACCTCAATTCAACTCATTCATCATTAAAAACATTGTTTGACTTTCATTTATCACTATGATGTGAATTTATTTAGTTTCCAGAATATGAACCCAACATTCTCCCCCTTTTTGATGATGACAAAATTATTCAATTAATGCTTATTCAATTAATGCTCATGAACTTGAGGTTTCTTCTCCCCCTTTTGACAACATCAAAATTAAAGACAACACTCACATATGTAGATTTGCACAGAACATGTGATTTCATTCATTGGAAAGGGAAGCATTCACATGACAAAAGTGTGACTGGAGTTACATGAAGTGAAAATACATAAAGAAAAGGAAATAACAAAAGACAGAAAACATTGCTCAGACTGAAGTTAAAGTACAGGACATGACCCACTCCTATACATCTAGTATATCTAAGCAGCATCATCTTCAGGAGCTTGAGGAGGATCATGACGCTCAGTTGCAAGTCTATCAATGCGTGTGTCCAAGGTATCCATTCTTTCATGCAGCCTCTCAAAACCCTGTGTCATTTGGACTTGTAGCTGGGCTAACAAATCCCTTATGGAGGGCTGAGCAGCTTCACCAATACCAGCATCTCCCGGAGCATCTAGTGGCTCTGACTGGGAGTCTTCATCACCTTCTTCTGCATTTTCTTCATCATCATCTTGATCGTCAGTTCCAATGAAATCTTCATCCTCGGCAGCAGCAGGTGCCTTGCCCTTAAGTTCCCGGGTGACGACCCCATCCACTAGCTTGTAACCCATGCGTGAGGCGGCGGTGATATCAAAGCTATTACGGGAGTTGAGTGAGACACACTCACTGTCTGGAATGGCAATGCCAATAAACTTCAAAAGAGAAGTAATTTGGCAAGCAAAAGGCATGGATCTCCTGGGTTGGTAGAAACACTTGGTGATCAGGTTAAACATCAGGAGAGGAAGATTTATTGGTTCACAATGAAGGAAGAAGGTAAACAGTGATTTGTGAACATTGGTGACGAGTTCACGACTGCCATGCTTTGGCGCAATGCAAGTGGTGAATATTTGGTGAATCATGCGGTTGAGTGGAGGGAAGGTGTTGGCATTGAGCTTAGCAATCTCCTTTGTTGT
This sequence comes from Colocasia esculenta, assembly GCA_014218235.1. Taxonomy (NCBI): domain Eukaryota; kingdom Viridiplantae; phylum Streptophyta; class Magnoliopsida; order Alismatales; family Araceae; genus Colocasia; species Colocasia esculenta. The sequence goes on from CM024755.1 coordinate 72,381,134, forward strand.
ATCATAAGGTTGAAGAGTAAGAAGGGGATAGTAGACAGAGGCGTCTGGATGATGAGCAAGAATATCCGCCCCGGTGTTTGGAATCTGGAGGGCAGTGCTAAGAAGGTTAGGAGTGATTTGAAAGGGAGTGCCCTTCACAGAGGTGTAGAACCCTTGAGCGGAGGTGGAGAGATTGTTGAAGAACTCAGTTACGGCAGTGGGGGAGTATGCCGTATGAGCGTAGAGAAAGACTGTCCAACTCTGGGTATCAAACAGGGGTTGGAGGTTGGGAAAGAGATCGGCCAAGGAGTGGAAATCCACGAAACGTGGAGGAACAAACTTTGTGAATGTACCGTGAACCCGTTTGAGATTGAGACGGGGAGGTACGACCAACTCTGGAAGGCGATCATCCCGGTGTTTGGTCCGACGTTCATCGTGAGCCCTGGATCCTTCGCCGGGCGAGGAGGAGGCGGGACGACGACGTGAGGCCAACTTCTTCGCCTTGGTTGCCATGGAAACAGTGGGAAGAAGAAGAGGAAGGGATATGGAGAGGATGTAGGGTTTCCCGTCCAGAAAGGGGAGAGGATGTATGTGAGAGAGGGAAGGGATGGCTGGGGTGGTGTTGGATGTGGAAAGGGCCGGAGATGCCTATATAAAGGAAGAGGGGGAAGTTTAAAAGGCAATGGCCCACCAAATCTGCCCCAAACGGCGTGTCCGTTGGGCTTCCCAACAGGACAGCCGGCGTCTGTCGACAGACAGATTTGTATCTGTCGACAGATGCTTACAGAATATGACTTTGTTGGATTTTCGTAAGGAATTTGAAGTGGACCTCTTGAGCAGTGTTTTTTAGCAGATTACTTAAGGTGAATAGATGACGAATACATATATAAGAACCTATCATATACATGAAGATGTAAAGCCACTTCAAATATCTTAACGGTTCAAACATAATACTGAATTAGCCTTAAGCTGAAGCATGAAGAAAACACTTACGGTATCCAAAAAGAAACACTTTTACTCTTCTTGTTGTTAATTAGAGTATAGGACAACACAATCTTCAGTGGAGGTGCAAATGATCAAGGAGGGAAATATCTACATGCCAAGACATTCAAAAACATCAATTACTCATGGGAATTATCACTCAGTGGAGGCTTCACACTATTGCATTATTGTCCTCATTTGCCCTTCATTTATGCAATGGAAAGAAAATGGTAATCAAGATAACATCTCGCCTTTGAACATGAGAGTAGACATTATTCGTGCCCGTACCCCCAGTTACTCAGTGAAGGTGTCCATCATACCGTTGTACAGAGTTGACGAATTAGCCTTTTGACGCGAGGGCAAACATTTGTGATGCCCACTCCCCGGTTACTCAGCAAGAACTCATCATTGCTCTGCATTTTTCAAAATTATGTAGTTTTAATCTAATGGAATTAAATTGTTTAGGTAGCTTTTCTCCAAGTATTGTGTTAATAACCCAAGTTTCATATACCGATTGATTATCTAGCAATTGTAAACATTAAGCTCAATGATCATAATACCCCAAAAAAAATCATGTTTGCCTATAAGTAAATAATGAAGAAGAGTTAGGTGTTAAGTTTTTGAAAATGGTGAAATGTTTCCAGAATGATTGAACCTAGACTCAACTTGAGTATTATGTAAAAATCACAAGATTGTTGAAAATTGCTTTAATATCTTATGCACATGATGTGATCAAATATGTTATTAACATCAAATAAACACCTTAGACATTTTAAAGAAACCTGCTCAAAGAGGTTTGGATTGAATAGGCTTGGGATGCCAGGAAGAAGTGTGTCTGTCGACAGCTAAGGGGAGCTTGTCGACAGATACACTCAGACAGAGAAATGTGTATTCAGCTAGTTCTGAGAACTGTGATATCTGTCGACAAGCCAGGGTGAGTCTGTCGACAGCTGCACACAGACAGAGTGAAGGGTGTGCGGGAAAGGCCAAAAACTGTGAGATCTGTCGACAGATGCATGGTCGACTGTCGACAGATGCACACAGAGTTCAGAATCTGTGGTCTGTGAATGCCTATCTGTCGACAGGAAAAGAAGGAGCTGTCGACAGATCATTGTTGAAGGCCAGTCTACAGAAAGAAGGGAATATGAAAAGATCATTTTTTGTGAAGGAGATAATGAACAGCAAGATTAAATGTTTTCCTTCACAATAACACCCAACTTTTGAACTAGCTCCCCCATAATGTGTGCTCATGAAAAGACACAAAGGTGATCAATGCAATTCAATCCAAGCAAGATTAGCACACATGTATTCAGCAAAACATTCATGGAATTGAGACTGTTTTTGGTATTATCTAATTTTTTTTTTTTTTTTTTTTTGAGTTAGAGTAGTTTGGCTAATGAAATGAGACTTACCCCTTTATCCAACATGGATGTCACTTCATGGGCTCCAACTACGGGTACTTGGCGGAGAATGTTTTCTCACGCATAATGAAGGTTTCCAAACAAGCTGAACTTGTTTTTCCACAAATCACCATTTGATATACCCCATAGTTGTTGCTTACGAAGGACATTCATCAAGGATTGGGGATATTTGTCACTGATTTTTACATAGGCCTAATTCTCTTCTAAGAGATGTGAACCTATCCTCTGCCAATGGTTTTGTAAAGATATCAGCAAGTTGTTGTTCTGTTGGTATGAAGCTAATTTCCAAATTTCTATTTGCAACCTCATCTCTCAAGAAGTGATGACGAATTTCTATATGTTTTGTCCTAGAGTGTTGGATGGGATTCTTGGATAGATTGATTGCACTAGTGTTGTCACATAGGATTGGTGTGCATCCAAGGTCAATGTCGTAGTCACACAACTGACTTTTTATCCACAACACCTGTGTTGCACAACTCCCTGCAGCAACATATTCTGCCTCTGCAGTGGAGAGTGCAACCGAATGTTGCTTCTTGGATGCCCACGAAACCATGCAACCACCAAGCATCTGACAATAGCCACTAGTGCTCTTCCTGTCAATTTTACATCCAGCATAGTCAGCATCAGAATATGAGATTAAGTTAAAGCTACTCCCTGCCGGATACCAAAGACCCATGTCATGTGTACCTGAGAGATACCTGAATATTCTCTTAACTGCAATTTGGTGACTTTCCTTTGGACTAGATTGATATCTAGCACAGAGGCAAACACTGAATTGTATGTCAGGTCTACTTGCAGTAAGATAGAGGAGTGAGCCAATCATACCTCGGAAATGTTTAGCATCTACCGGTTTACCTTTCTCATCACTTTCTAGCTTAATGCTTGTGCTCATCGGTGTTGAGGCAGGTTTTGCAGTTTCAAACTGAAATCTCTTGAGAAGCTCTTTAACGTATTTTTCTTGGTTTATGAAGAAGCCATCTTCCATTTGCTTGACCTGCAGACCAAGAAAAAATTGAAGCTCCCCCATTAAGCTCATCTCAAATTCACTGTGCATATGATGTGAGAATTCTTCACAAAGTGATGGGTTGGTAGAGCCAAAAATTATGTCGTCCACATACACTTGAACAACAATGATGTGTGTGCGAACTTTCTTTGTAAAGAGAGTTTGGTCTACTTTACCTCGTGAGTAGTTTTTGCTTACCAGAAATTGGCTTAGCCTGTCGTACCAAGCTCGGGGTGCCTGTTTCAAACCATAGAGAGCCTTGTGCAATTTGTATACATGGTTTGGTTTGTCATGAAGTTCAAAGCCAGGTGGTTGAGAGACATAGACTTCCTCTTTGATGTAGCCATTTAAGAAAGCAGTTTTAACATCCATTTGATATAGTTTGAACTTGTTTGAGCATGCATAAGCTAACAAGATTCTGACTGCTTCTAGTCTAGCTACAGGTGCAAAAGATTCTTCAAAATCCACACCAAATTCCTGATTATACCCCTTTGCAACCAGTCTAGCCTTGTTTCTCACCACCTTTCCCTCTTCATTTAGTTTATTCCTAAAGACCCATCGTGTTCCAATTACAGAAATTTCGGGGGTTTTAGGGACTAAGCTCCAGACATTGTTTCTTTGAAATTGACCTAGCTCCTCATGCATAGCATCAATCCATGAATTTTCGTTTAAGGCTTCTTCAACATTTTTAGGCTCCACTTGAGAGACAAAGGCTAAATGATCCTGTTCAACTATTTGATGAACTTGAGACCTAGTTTGAACTGAATCATTTATGTTACCTATGACATTCTCAAGTGGATGAGCTTTAGAGTACCTCACACTTGTTACTGTTGAAGGACCGGGTTGATCTTGCACTTCAGAAGTTTGTTCTGGAGGAGGGGTGGCTGGAGGACTTCCATGTTGTGGATCTTGTGCAGGTACTTCATGTGTTGTATCTTCAGTGTCATCTTGAAACCTGTAAGGATTAGGACTGTTAGATTTGGTTTGAGATTCATCAAATACAACATGTGGAGTTTCTTCCACTTTTCTGGTTTTAAGATTAAACACTCTATAAGCTCTAGAGTGTTCTGAGTATCCAAGAAAAATACCTTTGTCGCTTTTGGCTTCAAATTTGTCCAGATAATTTTATCATTGTTATGTATGAACACCTTTGAACCAAAAACTCTGAAGTGTCCAAGGGATGGTTTCTTACCTTTCAGAAGCTCATAGGGAGTTTTCTTGAATACCGGTCTTACCATGGCTCGATTGAGAATATAGCATGACGTGTTTACTGCTTCTGCCCAAAAGGTTCTGGAGAGTTGATTTTCGATCAGAAGCGTACGAGCCATCTCTACCAAGGTTCTATTTTTCCTCTCCACAACCCCGTTTTGTTCTGGAGTTCTTGGGGAGGAGAATAAGTGTTCTATTCCTTGGTTCCTGCAGAAATCAGTGAAGGAGTGGTTGTCAAATTCTCCCCCGTGATCAGTGCGGATGGAGCATATCTTGTGGACATTTCCATGCTCAATTTTATTGAAGAAGTCTTCAAAAACAATCAAAGCATCATTTTTATGAGCCAGAAATTTCACCCAAGTGAACCTTGAAAAGTCATCTACAATGACAAAACCATACCGTTTGCCATTGAGACTCAGTGTTCTAGTAGGTCCAAATAGGTCCATGTGCAACAGTTCATATGCTTTGGAAGTACTTACCGGTGCTTTCGATTTGAAGGATTTCCGGGTCTGTTTTCCCTGTGCGCATGCATCACAGAAATTTTCATTTTTCTTGAATGGAATTTCAGGAAGTCCACTTACAAGTTTGAGCCTCATTATCTTGTTCAAAACATTGTAACTCGCATGTCCAAGCCTACGATGCCACAATGTAAGCTCATCCTGTTTATTTGCTACAAGACATAAATCATTATTTTCTGGATCATCCAAATCAACCATGTAGATGTTATTCATTCTTTTTCCAGAAAATTTGAGACTTCCTGTTTCCTTATCAAGGATTTGACATGAATCTGATTCAAAAACAATTTTATGGCCTTTATCACACAATTGACTTATGCTAAGCAAATTGTGATGAAGACCATCAACTAATAGTACATTATCTATTGAGTTGGAGGCAAACTTACCAACTTACCTGAGCCAATGATCTGGCCTTTATTGTTACCTCCAAAGACAACGTGACCTCCGTCTTTCTCCACGAGCAAACTGAATTTTTCTTTATCGCCCGTCATATGCCTCGAGCAGCCACTATCCAGGTACCATTTGTTTTGATTGTGTGCTGCTAGGCATTCCTGCACATGTGGATCAGACAAGAGGTTTTGGTACCCAAATTACTTTGGGTGCCGTTTCATCATTCATGCCAAACAGTAAATGCTTTGGAATCCAGATTTGTTTAAATTTCTGTTTTAGTGGATTGTTCCAGCATTGTTTTTCATTGTGCCCAATCTTTTTACAGATCTTACATGATGATGGCTTATGAACAACAGTGGCTTTTGGATTCTTAGTTGCATGCATAGGCATCTTACCCTTTTGTTGCCTAGTGAGCTTAGCATTAGGAACTTGCTGTTTTGCCTTGGGACATCCTTGTTTGGGGTTAGTAGCAAACTCCTTAAGCTTAGTTGGAACAAATTTGGTAGCCTTAGGTTCCTGGTTTTTGCCCTTGGTTTGATTTTTCCTTTTCCTTGAGGGATTTTGATTGCTAGAACTTGGGATAGGATCAGTGAAATTAGTCAGCAGATTTTTTCCTGATTCCTTTGGCTTGGGATTTTGAAACCCAATCCCATGTCTAGCCACAAACACATTGGATCCTAAGATTGCATCTAGATTCTGTTTGCTCTTGACAAAACTAGATAGATCCTTTGTTTTGCCTTTCAATTCCTTTTCAGCTTTTTCCAATTTCTCTTTTAGATCAGTATGCTCATTGTTTAGAGTTTCAAGGAGGTTCATTAGATCATCTTTCTCTTTTTGAGCTTGTTGAAGCTTATTTTTCATGCTATCCATCTCTTCACTGTGTGTTTGTTCATCTATTTTCATCATGTCAATTACCTTATTCAGAGATTCAATTTCATCATTATTATCAGTTTCATGAATAAGGAAATTAACTTTCTTCTTGAGTGCTTTATTTTCTGATTTGAATTGACGGAATTTTTCAAAAAGGACAGTGTATGCTTCTTCCCATTCAGCAGCAGAAAAAGACTCAAAGGAAGAATTTACCTCAGAGGAGTCATCACTCCTTGCCATAAGACAGTGAATCTCGTCATCTTCTGAAGTAGCTTGACTTTTTTCATCATCGTCTTCATCACTCCATGTAGCCAGCATTGCTTTGGCTTTCTTGAAGACGAACTTGTCCTTTTTCAGTTTCTTCTTGAGCTCGGGGCACTCTCCTCTCATGTGTCCCTGCTTCTTGCACTCATAGCACACAACATCAGATTTTTTATTGGACGAATCAAACCTGTTGGTGCCTTTTTGGAAAGGTTTGGAGTTTCCTGAACCTCTTCTCTTGAATTTTAAAAACTTCTTAAACTGTCTAGTGAGCATGGCCATTTCATCATTCTCACTATCAGTAGAGGTTTCAGACTCAGACCCTTCCTGTTGGGCATTCTTTTTGGAATCTGAAGATACTTTATTTGAGGCCTTCAAGGCAATTGACTTCCTTGGATTCTCTTCAGTTTCTTTTCTTTTTACATTAAGTTCATAAGTCATGAGAGATCCAATCAATTCATCCACTTTCATTGTTGAAAGATTCTTGGAATCCTCGATGACAGTGACTTTGGTGTTCCATGAGGATGGAAGAGACCGAGTATCTTCCTCACCAAATCACTTTCTGAGTATTCCTTCTTAAGACCTTTCAATCCATTTATAAGTACCATGAATCTAGCAAACATGTCAGAAATTGTCTCATCACGGTTCATCTTAAACATTTCATATTCTGAGACTAACATGCTTACCTTGGATTCTCTCACCTCAGACGTACCTTCATATATCAACTCGAGCTTGTCCCACATCTCCTTAGCTGAGGTGCATGTGGAGACTCTCGAGTATTCCTTTGGGTGGACCGCGCACTGCATCATGTTGAGGGCGCTCCAGTTGAGTGTCCCTTTTGCAATCTGGTCCTTGGTCCATGTATCTTCGTCTTGAGGCAATCCATATGGTCCTGTTCTGACTATCTTCCACAATTCATAGTTTTGTGCTCGTAGAAACACCTGCATGCGGTTTTTCCAATATGGATAGTCAGTGCCATCAAAGAAGGGTGGCCTGGTCACAGAGTGTCCCTCGGCCATATACCCCTTGGTAGATTCCATTTGATCGTGAATCTCCTGATCGTTAGATCAAATAGATAAAGCAATAAATCGGAGAAACCACGCTCTGATACCAATTGAAGGGTTGCGGAATTCCCAATATGGTAATCTAGAAGGGGGGTTGAATAGATTACTGTCTCTTAAAAAATATTATCACGTTCTTTTTCTTAAAGCACAGATTATCAAGACAGTATCAAGATCTAAACTATGTGTAGATGATGTAGAAACCTATCTAGTGTGTGAATATGCAACGTGTCTATCAAACATCTATCGTAGAAATAATCAAACCACGAGACGCGCAGATTTACGTGGTTCGGAGTACACAACAGTGTATCCTACGTCCACGGCACACACACACACACAGAGTAAACTGCTTATGAGCGAGTTCAGTGACTACAACTCACACACACACGTGTTTTCTGATGTGCACCCACGATCAGAACAACACACACACGTGATCTCAAGCACAAGAGACGCTTGAATCACACAAACACACAACAGTTGATGAGAATTATGAAACAGGAAGAGTTCAGAGCGTAGGAGTAAATCCTAATATGGAACTCTTCTGAGAACGTCTGGATGGAGTTCAAACTTCGACTTGAGTGCTCTGGACTGATGGAGAAGGTTGAATCCACGACGATCTATCTTCAGTACTGCAGGATCAATTGATCTTTCGGTCTCTGCACTGCAGACTTGAAGCAGAGCAGCAGCAACTCCTTTTCTCTTGGACTTGGCTTTAGGGTTTTTGGTTGTGGCTGCTTCTCTCTTAGATTCTCTTCAAAAGGATGCTTATATAGTTGTGTTTTCATGGGGAGAGTCGTGGGACTTGAAAACACAATCTTGGATATGAAGGAAGGTTTCCGTATTTGAAGATCCTCTGCATCTGTCGACAGGTTCTGAGTATCTGTCGACAGATTGATACAGATTTGCAACAGACAGACTTCAAGTTACTCTGGTCTGTGGCATCTGTCGACAGCCGATATTCATCTGTCGACAGGCAGAGACAGTTTTGTCAAAACACAGAACTCTGGGATTTCTGTCTGCGACATCTGTCGACAGGTCTCTGAGAATCTGTCGACAGGTACTCTCAGTATTCTTCAGTCTGATCACAACTGCGGCATCTGTCGACATATGCCTTTGGGTCTGTCGACAGGTTCATGTATACTCTGTGATTGTGATCATTTTCTCATGATTTGAGAAGGCTTGGTTATATGCATTTGTACCTGCATGATGAAACATGTATAGTTAGGTATAATGTAGACATAGATAACCAAATATTGTATCATCTTAATTGACATGTATGAAACCTCAATTCAACTCATTCATCATTAAAAACATTGTTTGACTTTCATTTATCACTATGATGTGAATTTATTTAGTTTCCAGAATATGAACCCAACACTTGTGTGTAGTTTCTGATGTAGTGTGGTTTGGAGTATAAAGGACCAACTCTTTGTTAGCAGTCCTGTTACTCAAGTGTTTGAGGTTCGCCTATAAAGCTTGTAGCCTGGGCAGTGACTTGCCTGTGTGGCTTATAGTTTAGGCAACCCGTTGTTGTAGCAGTGTGCCAGTGAGACTGTGGTTTAGGCACTTTAATAGTTGGGCTGATTAATGATATTATGTTAGTCCTGTAGTCCTACTTTTCTTCTGAGGACATTATGTGTATTATCATAAGCATGTTTAATTGTTATTTATTGTAATGATGTGAGCATGAAATGGTTTGGCTATTGTTGTTGCCAGTGAGACCCATTGGGGTCGAGGTGTCTATGGTTATAGTGTTGTTTTGGGTAGCCCCTACTGAGCCAGTGACTTGTTGAGGCTCACTCCCCTACAGTTCTTTTCAGGGCTTGCCGTGTGTTTGGCTTGCAGCGGTGTTGTGACAGACTTGTACCACCAGCAGTTGTTTAGTAGTTAGTGTTGTGTGAGCTTGTGCTCCCTCGGGGTATGCCCCAGGTAGTTGTACTCTTTTAATTGGACATGTATTAATGTAATGGGACAGTTGTACAAAATTGTGAATAGATATGAGCACATGTACTTTCTTGTGTCTTATATTCTTGTGGTTTGTCTTTTATACTCTTACTGGACACGTGTGTGAGATATCCCTTGCGAGACTTCGGTCCGTTCGCGGGAGGCGGATCTGGATATGGAGCCTTAATGGGCATAAATACCCCGGTCCGTCACAGTGTGGTTGTCTTTTAGATTCTTACTCGACACGTGTGTGAGATATCCCTTGCGAGACTTCGGTCTGTTCGTGGGAGGGGGGTCTGGATATAGAGCCTATTCGGGCATAAGTATCCAGGGTCACTACAATTGGTATCAGAACAAAGTCGAGTTAGAATTTCAGAAGATATTAAGATTACAATGTCCCAAAATATGGTTTAATGTCCACTACTGGTAGTAGATCTACGGATTTTTGTATGAGTTTTCATTTATAGTTATGTTATGTTATAATATGTGTTATTGTTGGTGTGTTATGGAATCAATATGCGTAGAATTGCAGTGGAGAAATGATTTGATTTGGCATGATAATCTATGGAAATGAGATGGTCCTCTGAGGAAAATGTGATAGAGAGTGTGGTAATGTTATTGTGTAATTAGCAGATTTGATAGGATAATGGTATAATGTTAATGGTTCAAGTATAAAGAGAGGCAGTTAATTTAGGTATGTCAGTGTGTTAGTTTTGCTGTAGAAAGGTAGCTCGAATGGTAAGATGATTAGAATTTTTGAAGGGTTCAGGTGAATGCATGATTAGAGTTGATTTCAGATAATGTATAAGTAAATAGAGAAGCAGTAGTTTGTGGCAGCAGGCTTGAGGATGGTAGTGTTATTAGAAGAGGTAATAGTGTCAGAAAGTTTTGTATAAAGTTATAGTAAAGGTATATGCAGATATGAGCAGTTTGTTATAGAGAAAGCAGATGAAGATGAGTATTGAGTAAGTTTCTAAGAGTTCCAGGGATAGGTTATTTAGTAGGCAAGTGGTAGTTTGTGGTTATTCAGCAGGCACGATTAGTGAGCAGTTGTGCATAATGTATGGTAAAGGTGAAGTATGTATTAGAAAAGATTGAATCAAGGAATGACAAGTGCAGAATAAAGCTATTTGAGTAAGATTAGATAAGGTAAGGTATGAAGAGCAGTGTTATGATTTCAAGGATTTGAAATTGAGGTTTTCCAACAGAAAGGATGTCATGCCCCGCCAATTTAGCAGCGGAATAAATCGGGGAGACGTGAGCAAGGTATATGGTAGTGTAAATTGCGCATACAGTCGCAAAAATCAGAGCAACTAATGAACAATAATTGTAATAAACTCTTCATTTTATTGATAAATCACTTAAACTACTACAACCACTAATTCTGAGCCAATATATAGGGCTCAAAGACATCATTACATTGGAAAGGATATTTAAGTAAATATCTAACTAGACTATATGATACTAAGGTCATTTCATCGCTATGATGCCAGGTCACTCATCACTCCGGTCCATTCCCGTTGGTGTGTGTAAGGTCATCATCTGACTTACCTGAAATACATATAACAATAGCGCAAGGTGAGAGATAGCACTCAGTAGGACTTAATATCTCGTGTAAACAGGCATGCTTTAAGTGATTAATATCTTGTAAAGCAAGATAACTAGAGAGAATGATCAAGTATAGTCAAGAGAGTAATAGCACATGATAGCAAGAGAACGATAATACTTTCACATGAAAATAGCATAACAAGCATGATAAGGGATTGGCCATATAACGAGATAGCGTATATGGTTGCACAAAAGTGCACTAGTCGCAATAGCAGGTTTGGTCGATCTTCTTGTCAACCGAGAAAATATAGTATTTTGATTGATTGATTGTCTTCGATTAAATCTTGATAGTCATGCGTTTGGATGCATGCCGAACACCCTAATCATTGAACCCCCGCGAGTTAATAGTCTTTCGGGCGCACCTCCCAGGACCAGATCGGGCCCTTTATAATGTTGCCTGGAATTGATCATGTTTGTTATCTTAGACAATCAATTAAATGGCCAAAATAGAGTACCAAGAATAGATGAGAGTAATTGATGAATAGATGAGAGTATAGAGAGAACGTGAACAGATGAGAGAATTAGGATAATAGATGAGAATGAGGGTCACGTTCGTAAATCATCGTTAAACAAACGATAGTAATAGTTGCACAACACACACGGTCGTGTGCCGACATTCTGATAGAAGTCACAACCGCCCAATAGCCGTGCTACGAATACAGGCCAGAGGTCCGACATGATCTCAAGGTAAGAGAGAACAAACTAAGGCCATTGGATCATGCTGATCCCTAAGGGTAAAATAGGTATTGATGGTACAACCTGCTCGTCGGAAATGGACGTCCGCCAAAGCCAAGGAGTCTTACGGAGGCCTCGACAAGGAGTTCCTAGTCCAGTCAGGAGTATTCCCAACGGAGAGGTCGTCCAAGCCAAGATAAAGTGTGTATAGAAAACTTTTACTCGTCGTGCCTTGAGTGCTCTAAGGTCGAGGAGTCACGATAATGGAATTAAAGTCAGCGAATAAAACGAAGGCAAGTCCTTTTAAAATAATAGGGAAATTTACATGAATAATTATATTTAATTACCAGATATATTATTGAGTAATTTTCTGTAAGGTCTCATGGCAGAAATACATGTTCGGTGTGTGCATGTGAAGAAAATCAAGAGATTGAGATTGGTCGTGAGCATGTCCTTTATAAAAAAAAAAAAAGAGGATTATAGCATGTTTAAGTTTCTACTTTTATATCAAGCTAGAACAAAAGAGAACAATTGTATAGTAAAAGAGAGATGATCATGTCATTAGAAATATTAGAGTAAGATTCAAGTTCTTAACGTCTTTACAAATGCGTTAAACAAATTTTATATTGATGGAAGTATGAAAATCATGCTTAATAAAACTTAATAGAACTTAATCAAACTTAATCATGGCTTAATCAAGCTTAATTGAACATAATTAGGACTTATTCAAGCTTAATCTGAGCTTAATCAGACTTAATTAGATCTTAATGACACTTAATCATACTTTAAATAGACTTAATCTAACTTAATCATACTTAAATAAGACTTAATCAGGTTTAATAAGACTTAATTAAAGTTAAATAGACTTAAACAATACTTAATCAGTCTTAATCTGACTTAATTAAAATTAAATAGACTTAAACTGTAGCATCCTGAGAATTTCAGTAATTGAAAATTAGAGATAAGTAGAAAATATGACCACTTAATAATTTAAAACTAGTTAAATACGTACGCACCATTATCCTAGATGTAAAAACATATCTAAAAATTTCGTGAAAATCATGGTTAGACTTTAAATATTATTCTCTAGTGACCCATAAGGAAATTTGGGCCAATAAAAATCTTTTGGATTGAGTTTAAGAATTATTGTGACTTATTATCTTAATTAAGGAATAAGTCAAAAAACCATTATCACATATACATAAAGGGGTCATAAATTAAAATAAAAATTATGGATGGACCTCAAACATTGGGTATTGACAACCCAATGAAAGAATCAGGCCATAATATATATTTTGGGCCACAAATAAATTCAAGTAGAAACATAACTCCGAAATTTGAAAATATTAACTAATCATGATCAAAAGGTTAAATACTCATCCAATACATATTTGTTGGACTTCAAATTGAGCCCAATTCGTGGTTACAACCTAAAATAAGTTTCTATATTAATTCCATCACGAATTGGGGAGAGAAATCTCCAATTTGAGGAAGGATACACCGAAATTCGTCCCTAAAAGTTTCCTAATCCAATTAGGCAACTAAAGACCCCCCTCTCTATAAATAAAGCCTCTCTCTCCCATGGGACAACCCCTAGGGTTATTGGAGACGTGCTTGGAGGCTATGGTGGCTGGAGATCTCAAGGAGAAGGCTAGAGCAAGGAGAACCTTGTGCTCTTCCCAACTCGGATCTACAGCAACCTGCACACAAGAGTCAGATTAATCATCACCAAAGGTTAGTAAAATCTCGATCAAATCAAGCAAATAATATATTCATAGAAAGCCCTTCAAGTCTACTTTCAGATGAAACTATTTTTCCCAATTTGTACGTAGTGTGTTGGACGTATTAAGAAGATCTTTGCACTACTGTTAAAACTAGGGTTTTCGGGGAGCACGACTTTCTTTCACCTAAAAGGTAGGTCATCTCCATGCCTAACTCTAATTAAACTTGGTCATACTTGCATTCATATGTATAGATCATGTTCTTACTACTTTCCCCAATTTTTATCTTGAGAGTTTCACGAATTAAATCTTGCATGATCTTAATACTGCACTGTTCTGATTTACCCTTGACTTGTCTTACGAGTTTCATACCTCTCTGTGGAGTCAATTTTAGACTGAGGTGTTCAACATAGAACTTGTTACCCTATGAGTCAACTTTCCTTTGGTACTGGTTTCCCCAATTTTAGATGACCGTACTGAGAGTATTAGCCCGAACATGAGCACTATGTCAGATTCATGTAGGCAATCACAATACATCTTATTACATAGTCAAACATCCTTTGTTTCTCGATTATTAATTAATGTACAAAGTATTGAAGTAATCTAACTAACAGAGATGGTTTCATCCGATTTGGATCACCGTAGCATTTGTTTTGATTTTTTAAACCCACAGGTGTCAATCCCAATCCAAGTGGGAGTTGGAAATAGGTAGAAAAAGCAACCCAAACATCATATTCAGGTGGCGACAGGTCGACACGTCACTACCAAAATGCGACAACATCATGGTCACAACCCATACCAAAAATTAGATAGTTTCGTGGTCTTCTTCAGAAGGCGACAAGATGATTGTCGCCTTCATTTCAGAAGGCGACAGGCAATGTGTCGCCTTTTGCCTATGTCCACTTAATCAGCCATTACTTTTTCTATAGACCTCAGATTGACGAGCCATTTTCTTTGATGGATTCCTCATTCAAAGGGCTTAAATATGGTATATTCATGTGTGATATTTGAATAAAAAATAAATGAGTTATAACCTAAGGAAGTGAAGGGATGGGACTGCATTTACCTTCTAAGGGACATACATCTCGGTTTTCGTCGTTTTGTGTTGTTCCTTGCATGTGTGAGTTTGATATATTCTAGGAAGGTTATATAAAGTATTATCAAGCATTTAACAACCCATATGAAAGTTAAAACATGTTCGCATGATTTTTAATTGATCTTAAGTTCATGATCATGCTCTCCACCTGTCGATTATTCACGTTCTTGTCTTGTTACCAAACTTGCTAAACATACAATGATACTTGCTAAAATTGGTCATGCATGATTAGTGTTTCCTGATTTAGCACTCATGATACTTTCCAAGCATGGAGTTTCCATAAATGAAGTTTCTATAACTAGAGTTTTCATAATCGGATTCACACACGCACTAGAGTGATTCTCACGCGCGGCATGCACATAGACTCTAGCACGATAAGAAAGCCCCTTGTTGGCTTGTAGTGAACTCTCCGTCGGATATTCCTTCTACCAAACTAGTGACCCCTTGACCAAGGCCTCCGTAAGTCTCCTCTGACCATGGATTCCCACATGGCCGACAAGCATGTTGTACTAATTAAGTACCCATAGTTAGTGTGCACGTATCTCTTCTCTCTTGGCATTCTTGAGGAGATCTTTCTCTTCTCATCTTGACTTTCTCGGAGTGATCGAGTATAACCCATGAAACCAAGTTATTAAAGATAGAATCTATGTAAATGTGTTGTTATACTTTCGGATTGAACTCTTGACTCAATATTCCTAACGTACCCTTGAACTCTATATCATTATTGACGTGACATCATTACTATTGACATGATAGTCCTGAACTTTCTCGACCAGTCTATCCTTATTGACACACATCACCTTATTATGATACGTTCTTGAAGTACATTAATGATATTGGAGTCATGGACTCAAAACTCGTTCTTGTCACCCATGAGTCGATAGGCTCATTGGGACACATGCCAGTGTTGCACAATACGAACCTAACTGAGGGCCCATATCTGGTCCTGGAGATTCTGGCAAAGTCCTGTTACCTATGGGTGTGATTGTTAGATTCACCCCCGACAAGGTCTTGTTTACCGCAAGGTGTTAATTTCCGAGTTTTCCCAAAGATGTTCGTTACCTCAGGAGTTGATTGTTAGGTTGATCCCCTTACAAAGTCGTATGTCTGGCGTGGTGTGGAATCATGATTGGTGCTTGGCATGGCACGTACTTGTTACATGTGGTAAACTTACTTGCTTGTTACCTGCTACTGTGTGCTGGTCCTTAACTCGAATGGCTGAAGGAAGTACTTGCATGAGGCACCAATAGATCCTACATGATATTCTTGTGGAGTGCTCCGAGTGGGTTACTCAAAATGCTTGCTAGTGAAATGGCCATCTTGATACATGTTATCTTGCTCTTGTTCATGAAGTTACCATCTTGCTAGATCATTGTTCACAATATCTTGAACTCTTGAATACAACATTATTGCTAGATTGATCTTTACATCTCTTGATCTCACAATCTTGCAGGATACACTGCACACGTGTTACTTCCGCCGTTTTAATTGCATTGTACATAGCATGTTCTTACCTTCTAGCTTTTAAACTGTTAAATACTTATATCATTGTTGGAAGATGTAAATCCTACTGGGCGAGTGCGCTCATACCTGCTCTCTTTAACATTTCAGGTAGTGAAGGTAAAGCTAAATGATGTGACTTGTGCATCGAGCGTGGAGTACACTTAGAGAGTCCATTCTTATTTTTATTTAGATTGGTCATGAATGTAATTTCCCTTTTCTTTGAGAGAGAGATAGATTGGTGAGCAAGGAGTGTTTCATTTGACATTGGAGGTTGTAATATTCGTTTTGATAAATAAAGGAAGAAATTTTGATTATTGCATTGTGGGCCCTATTTGTAAAAGCTATTGGTCTATAGCTTCTGAATGCTGGCTTGTTCGTCGCGTCTCCTAATTTATTCCGCTGCTAAAATAAAAATTGGGGGCATGACATAAACAATACTTAATCAGGCCAAATAAGGATTAATAACATTGTTGGTCGGCATGTTCCACAAAATAACCAGAGGTCAGGGATTTATGTGCAAAAGGACGAGAAAAAGAATAAAAATCTAGATGGTAACAAAGTGCGGCACAATGCGCCAACACAAATGGGACAACCAATGGATCCGCTAGAAGTGGTTGGCAGCGCATTGCACCGGGACTAGATGGGATGCATAGGGGGCTCTGTGTGCCCAACAAAGAATAGATTTTCCAGCAAAATGTGATTTGCTTCTTGCCTTCGAAAATAACTGAACTAATCTATTTTTGGAAAAACTCTAAACATAAAACTTGTTCTAAACATGATGTAGAAAATCTCTATATATTTTATTTGAATAAATTTGACCTAGGGATGCGTACATTTCAATTTTATGGCCAAAAAGCCCTAATTCACAGTATGCTTGGAAAATGGTTAATACGATCAAACCAATGAATAAAAATTGGGGAACATAGAGGGGAATCCTTCCTAACATGTTGAAGAATCTTCACTCAAAGTTTCATGAAGTTTGGATTAGGGGTTTAAGAGATACAATATCAAGAAGATGCAACTCGTATAAACATAAAAACTGAAACTTTGGGGCTTTAATTCGACGTGTATGCATGATATAAATTGGGGAAAACATGGAGCTTTTGTTACTAGGATCATGATCTAACTAGGGTCGAGTTTAATTTAATTTTGCTTAAGAGATTGCCTACCTTTGAGCACTTTTGTGATCCTAGGGCAAGAACATGAAGAATGCTTGAAGTTCTCCTTCCAAGCCTTCTCCTCCACGAATTCCTCCTCCTTTGGCCTCCTTCCCACATCCAAGAGATCCCAAATGATCATTAGGGTCTTCCATGAGGGTTTGAGGGGTTTATTTAAGGGTAATGTAGTATTATTTCCTAATACAACTCTACCTCTCTTCCAACTCCGAATTTCTCTTATTTATCTAGCATTTTCTAGTATAAATCCACTTATTTGGGTTGGGATGGGACTCAATTTCGTGGCCAAGAAGTTAGGGTAGAGTTAGGACTCTTTTTAAGATAATTACATGAGTTGAAAAGAGATTTTCTTACCCTTTTAATTTTTCCAATAATTTAGCCACGAATTTAATCTTATTTATCTCTCAACCATTATTTGGACTCTTGCTTTTGGCCCAATAACTCATATTTGAACCAATTATACAACCCATATACTAAATTTACTTAATGAGTTTTAAATACCCATTTTAAATTAGAGAGTTTATTCATGGGCCAAAATGGTCCATTAGTCTAGTTCCCATAATGGGCTATCAACACACATTGTTTAAAGTCTACCCATATGTTTATTTTGATTTATAATTCACTTTGGTACATATGATAATAGATTCTCCGACGTATTCCTTAATTACGATAATAAGTCGCAATAATTCTTAAACTTGATCCAAATGATTTTTATATGCTCAAATTTCTTGATGGGTCATTAGAGAATATTATTTAAAGTATAACTACTATTTTTACAAAATTTTTATATGGGTTTACACACATGCAATAATGATCCGTACCTTTTTAACTAGTTTAAAATTATAAATCGATAAAAATTTAATTTATCTATAATTTTTAATTAATGAATTTTCTGGGGTACTACAAAGCATCAGGCAGAAAAATGGTAAGTCAGTTGAGAAGCAGATAAGAAATGTCAGTTTGAGCAGAGTAAAAAGATAGAGTGCGAGAGAATAAGAGCTTTAGTTCAGGTAATTAAAGGGTTTGAATGGAATTGTTGTTAGTGAGTATACCGTAGTGGTAGTGTTTTCAGTGATTGAGGGTGGAATAGTTGTAGTCATGTACAAATAGAGATTTTAGATCTTGCATATATTATTTAATTTTAATGAAGAATGAATATCAGTTGATCAGTGTAGATTATAAAGCAGTGGTGTAGAACAGAGAAATAAGGTAGGGTAGATCATTGTATTTAAGGAAATGGGCGTATAAATTCAAGGATTGACAATGTTTTAGTGAAAGGTAGATATATGTTAAAGGAAAGTTCCAGTTATAGATTTAGAGAGTTTGATTGGTGTAATGGGATTGATCAGGTAAGAGGATAGTCAAAGGGATCACTTCACAGGAATAGTATTTTGTTCAATCCAATTAACAATAAGTTTAAATTTTGAGCATTATTGATCAAAAGAAAAGATGAATGTGGCAGATTATATGGTGATTAAAGTTAGATGATTAAGGTAGTATTCAGTAAGAGTTTATGTGAAGATGTAGAGCAAATAATTCATTTGAGAAGAAGTATTTTTTTCAATAAGAGCATTTTCAAAGTTTGATGTAAGAGTAGAAATAGATCAGTTGAGAAATAGTAAGTAGATTGAGCATGGAAAAAAGAGATTATTGATATATTAAATCCAGCATTGTTTTTCAGTTTCATAGTAGCCAGAAAGATAATGAGTTGGATCAAATTATGGCAGAATGGAACAGAAAGACTAAGCAATGTATAGAATTCGAAATTTCTAAAGTCAGTGAAATGTTGTATATAAAAAGAAAGGTATATATGGTTAGTTAAGTAGAGAAGGATTTTGGGTCAATTAGCATATAATTGGAAGGGTTGGGCAGAGTTATTGGCAGAGTATGTGCAGTGTTATTTGAGTACTCTTATTCCATGGTAAGAAAGTACAGTATTATAGCAGTATATATCAATTCAATGTATGATTTGGGGTAAGCAATAAAGAGATTGAAGTAAAAGTAGTATAAATGAATGGGTTATTTCAGAAAGTTATGAATTCAATTTGGTTTATCAGTTAGAAGGCAGCAGTTATAGTAAGATGCATTTGACTTAGAAGGGAATTGTGATGTTCAATGGATAGAAGAGAGCGGAATATTATAATAGTAGAATGTCAAAGTTCAGAATTAGAGTATGTGGCACATATGGAATTAAAGAAGAATAGATGTGTTAAAGAAAGCAATTCGGGAATTCAGGTATTTTCTTCCAGCAACAATTGATTGAGTGTATATTTCAAGTTTACGTCAAGTGGTTCTTATAAGTGAATGAAGCAAGAATTTGATCTAGTCAGAGTCAGAGTAGTATTGAAATGGAAAAAGTCGAAGATAATAATAGAGAGCAGAGTTAGCAAAGTATTCCAAAATAAATCAGATTTAATTAGGATGGCACAGCGAAAGCGTGGTAGGTTTATAACCCACAGGTCCCAAGATCTCTCAGGATTGCGGTATTAGAAATTTGATTTGTTGGAAAAGAATATAAGGTTTTTGCAGAGTTAATTGAGAAGACAGTGGTTTCCATAAAGGTATGAGTCTAAAGCAACGCAAGTAGATAGAATGTTTGAGAAAGCATGATTTTAGAGTGGTCTATTAGTTATTATTGGTGCACAGAGTAGAGGAACAATTTGAATCAGATAATGATTGTGGAGTGATAATTGTATCGAGTGGTGGTAGGTAATTCAGTTGAATTAGTCAGTAAGTGAAAGTTAAAAGCATTAGTAGACCGGAGCAGTAAAGAGCAAGGTAATAAGTGCAGATATGAATCAATGACAATAGAGAAATTATACGAGGTTACAGTGGAAATATGCAAGCAATTGTAGAAGTAGAGAGCAAATTGGTATATAGATGCAGAGAATTCAGATGTTGCACATTGAGTTTCTTTGAAGAAATTACCAATTTAAGGTCAATGTAGAATAAAGTCATGATTCAAATTGGCAGTGATTAGTGGATAATTGAATGGCAAAGATAAGAAAGCATAGAAAGAAAAGTGATTTAAGAAAATGGTTAAATGCGACAAAATATTTAAGGGCAGAGGTTTATTGTCAAAGGTCTTGAACAGGCAGAATGGCATAGAAGAATGTTGCAGACATAGCTAAGAAAATGTGGAAGCAGGTTGATGTTGGGGATATCCCGATCGGCAGCCCTCTCGCACATGACTCACATGTAGAGATTGGAGAGAATTTGAAGAAGGGAGAAGAAGAACACAAGAACACCAGATTTTACGTGGTTCGGAGGCAACACCTTCCTATGTCCACGGCCACAGTAGCGATTCAATACTACTTCAGAATCGTCACAGTACAAGGAGAAACCGCCCCATTTTATATACTGGGAGGTTAGGGCGCCATAATCGAGAATTACAAGGACAAAAATGCCCTTAGCTCAGAAATGCGAAGTCGTCTATCCTGGGGTGTGAGAAGTCGACTGCCGTGAGGACTTCAACTGCCTTGGGTCTTGAAGTTGACTGCTGAAGTCAACTACCTTGAAGTCGACTGCCTTGAAGACTTCGACTGCCTTGGGTTCTTCTGAAGTCAACTGCCTTGAAGACTTCGACTCATTCTCTTCTGTAAGCCAAATTTAGCTTCCGGGGGGCGCTGCCCCCGGAGACCCCTGCAGGGGGCGCTGCCCCCCTTGACCCCCGCGACCTGACCGCGCAGGTCGATCCACGACTCCAAACCGGTCCACTTTGAGAGTTCAGGCTCCACACTCTAACAGTTGAGTCCAAGGAGATAAAGCACATACGACAATGTAGAATTGCTTCAATTGAGATGGGTAATTAATAGAAAGAATGCGGCGGGGAAATAAAGTAGATAAAGGAAAGAGCATATTGAGTCAACCAGAATAGAATGTTTGTGAAGTAAATTAAAAAGGAAGAAAAGCACAGAGGGAATTGTCGAAGAACGGGTGAGAAGAAATGTATCCATACTTATTAGAATTAGAATTTAATTTTTGTTATTTATTTAATTGTGTAATGTATTTTATTCCAAGTTTCATCCTAATGTCGAGGACGACATTTCTTTTTAGGTGATAGTAATGTAGCGTTGTGATCATCTGAATCCGTGTTAAATGGTTTTAGTGTGGTGTTTGGGCCAATGTGTGGTTGTGGCCTTGGTGCGTTGTGTGGATGTTGTGGGCAGGAAATCTTAGCCCAAACATCCCACTAGTTCTCTATTTGAGAACGTGATGGAGGTGGGCGATGCACTCTGAATGCGATAGTCCCCTAGGTTGCCATCTCATTGCTGTCTTTTCCGGGGCTTTGTTTGCTTGTGTGACGTGTTATCTGCGTGGAGCTGATGTGTGGCACGGTTTTTGTGAATGCGTCTCCTAGGTATGTCTCATTCTGAATGCGACGGTTCACCCTAACGTGTTATGGTTTTCGATTGGTTTAAGTTGTGTTTGGAGGCCAAATAGAGCAAAGAGCTCAATTCGGCCGAGGGGAGCTGTGCTGATGGTGGCTTTGGCGATTTCGGCTTGGTGGAGGTTTATTTTGTGCGGTTTCCACTTGAGGAGGTTGCCCAGAGCGTGGGAAATGTCGATCGATGAGTGTTCTTCATATTCTTCATGTTGATAGAGAGATTTCTTTGTTTGTTTGTGTTATTTGAATGGTTTAAAGTATGTGAATCATGAATTGATGTGTGGACGTGATTTCTAGATGATTTAGTTAGTTTTTAGAAGTTTGGATTGGATTGGAAATGAGGTTTTATGAGATTTATGAGTAAGAGATGTGAGTTTGGCTTTCTATTTTAGAAGATGACGAGTCGGGCTGTCACGTTCTTGTAGCGACACTCGATTCTAATGCATTCTAATTATGAACGTGACGCATAGGGCCGACGAGTTCTTAGTGCGGCCGACTGGGCTTGTGCGTTCTTGTTATGAACGCGACCTATCGGGCCATCGCATTATTAATGCGACAGCCGGCCCTGTTGCATTCTGCTTCCTGAAGTGTGTTGTGCTGTGGTTGACGGTGTGGGTCCTGTGTGGGCTTGGCATTGGTTATTTTATGTTGGTTAAAGATGTTTAAGAGATGTTAAAGTTACTAAAGCATGAATTGGTGTTAATGAATCGATTTATGGTTAGTAGTGGTGAATTTTCATCATGTCAATTATGATATGTAAGTAAGAGGAGTATGGTTTATGAGCATAAGGCTTACAAGTTTTGTATGTATGAGTTAAAGGTTATGTGTTAACCGATAATACATAATTATGGACTGTTGTGGTTCATGAACAAAAGGTTTAAGGTATGTTTATGTGATTAGCTGTGACTTGTGGAGGTTTGCCGAGTTTGGTGGTCTGACGCTTACTTTGGAATACCTCTCCAGTCAGGTACCCCAGGTTCTCTGTGAGCCAGGCACGTGTGTGCTTGGGACGTGTCTTGGTACTTTGTGTACCATTGAGATCTCGTTGTCTTCCTGGACACCCATAGTCATTTTCTTTGAGTTGTACATACAGCTGAGAGAAAGACAACTATGGGGCAACGACTTGTGGTGTGTGAGTGTTCTTCTGTTTGGTCGCTTGTAACACATTCATGGTTGGGGGACAAACACCAATAGACGTACTAATCCCCAACTAGTCCCATGTTGCCACAACCTCACTTTGCGGGCCTCGGAACCCGTAGAGTTGTGTCAGGAGTGGGTCTGCAGTGTGTGTCACCGCAGAGTGGTGTGGTTGGTCTCTATAGTTCTTTGACTTACGTAGTGATGTGGTGGAGTTGCAGTTAGACCTTTTGTCC
Organism: Colocasia esculenta; assembly: GCA_014218235.1. Classification (NCBI taxonomy): domain Eukaryota; kingdom Viridiplantae; phylum Streptophyta; class Magnoliopsida; order Alismatales; family Araceae; genus Colocasia; species Colocasia esculenta. Next base: position 72,404,306 of record CM024755.1, read on the forward strand.
GTGACTACAAGACTGAGAGGTGTTTCTTGTGTTGATTTATCCAGGTTGGATACTGACATCATGAACCAGTAGTCATGACCCGTGTGATAGCATCGCTCCTTCCGACTTCGCTTGTGGTTTACTCTGTAGTGAGTGTGGTACAGTTGGCTTAATACAACTTACTTCTATAATTGGTCTTGCGATTTCTTTAATGTTCTTCTGGTGGTTTATCTTCAGTGTTTTATTTTATTGAGTAGCTTCTAGTTGGAAGTTTACTTCTGGTTAAGTGTGATGTTATAGTGGTGTCTAGTATGTTTATTATTAGTTAGCTGTTTACTAGTGAACAGTGAGATGTTATTTATGTTCATTAGAAAGTAAGTTTATGTTCTAGCTTTCAATGTATTTCTCTCTAATTGTTATATGTGAGCTAACATGTGGACTTCTGCTAGTTAGTTTTTCTTCTGTTACTCGTGGATTATGTGTGCTGTGGCTGTTTTAAGGACTTTCACTACTGAGCCTATGATTTTGTGAGACTCACACCCCTGTACTCTTTTTAGTTGTTTAGCGAGTGTGGTTTTGTAAAGGCGAACATGTACCACTAGTAGCTGTGTAAACTTTGGCTCTTATTGTATATCTCGAGATATGTCACAGGCTTTTGTATTTTTCTTTTGAACATATAATGATATAGTGAGATAATATAATTTTATGAATGTATAAGAGATCATGTATTTTATCATGCATCTTAATAAAATGTGATTGTCTTTTATATTCCTACTGAACACGTGTGTGAAATATCTCTTGCCAGATTTCAATCTGTTCGTAAAAGACGAGTCTAGATATGAAATTTTTTCAAACGTAAGTATCTAAGATCACTACACTATAAGTCATTGTTAAATAGATAATAAGTAACTCCATATTCTAATGATGATATATTTATAATATTTTAAATCTTCAAATAACATTTGCATATTTGATATTTTACTTTTAAAAATGATTTGTAATTCCTTTTCGGAAAAAACACCTCGATCACCGAGTTGCGATCTCATCATGTACCATCGCGAATTGTCGACTCGATCTCAAAGAGTTGCCGGAGGAGGACGGAACGCGCAACAACACACATTGCAGCCGCGTGGAAGGTGGCAGCGGCAGCCCCACAAACACACGGACACGGGGGCCGTGGAATCTTGCAGCGCCCATCGGTAGGGGAGAGTGGCAGGGTGGGTGGGGGCCGCGGGCACAGGCCGTCCTGTGTGGTCCCATCCGGCACCCTTCCTCGTCGGCTCCTCCTCCGTCACATGCGTTTGCTTCTCCACCTTCCCAACCGCCGCCCACAAAAAACCAGATGCCTCACTTGTTCTCTTCCCCGCAAGCCCTTCCTCCTCACCGCACCCCTTTTTAATAGTCGTCTTCTTTTTCCTCTGCATGCGCAGGTGTGCCTCACGGAAACGACCCGGCATTCGCGGGCAGCGCCAAGCCGGATGGCGACGACGACGACGACTATTTAACTACATTCCTAGCATCTAGCGGCGAGAAGAAAATAGCCTCGTATCGAGGGGTGGACCAGAGCGGAGGGGACGAATCGAAACCAGTGAGGAGCAGGAACAACAACAACCTGTCAACCCACCCCTCCTCCTGCACCTCGCACGGACTAATTCCATTTGTCGAACAGGCCCAGAAGAACCCGCAAGCCACAGCTGGCCCTCTTTTGGAAGCTCGCGGGGAGAGTTCGTCGTCGCCTGCTCTTTTGGATCCATAGCCTCCAACGAACCCCTCCCGGAAGGGGAACGCCACATTTGCGCGAACAGGTGGTGCGCGTTTGCGGCACCCGAGGAAATATTATTCCGAGGGAAACGTCGTGGCTCTGTACGGCGCCATTACAGCAGGTGAGCGGGGACTTTGTCTTGTTCAGGAGGATTAAAGGGGGTCCGTTGGCATGGGGCGCCGGAGGGGTTCCGCGGCCCAAGGGCGGCCCTGTGAACCTCGCGCCCACGGCTCGAGAGCGCCACCGGAGGAAGCGTCCAGGCGTTGGCACTGTAACATTCTGTCCCGCTTGACGCCACGTCGTCGTTACTACGAAAGGAAGAGAGGAAAAACCCCTCCTTTCCTCGGACGTATTAAGGAGTTTTACACAAACATGGACGCCATCCATGTTTTTGCAGAAAGCAGAATCTTGCAAGCTTAGGCTTTCCGCAGGGGAATGTGGTCTCTCCTCCTCTCTAGCAAGAACACCCGTGATAAGCTCAACGTGGGTCTCCCACTCTCCCCTTGAATGCTAATTGCTAATTATTTTTTTTGTGCTACATTTTCTGCACATTTTTGATGCGTAAAATACACGGCACATCTATTAAATTTGTGCCACGTATATAAAAGTCTTTAAAAAAAAGTGAAGTAGAGAATAGATATTAAATATTTTTATTTATATGACGCAAACTTAATAAATGTGCCATATTTCTTTAGCCATGATGTTGCATCGCTAGTTGCTTCAGATTGAGGCCACATCATCCGCGCCTGCAACTGCATACATATCGAGAGATGAAGGATAAGTGCTTTTCATAGTTTTTTTTTTTTTAAATGATTTTCAGTAATCCTCTTACTCTATAAAAATATTCATATAGTCTCCTAACAATTCTATCTAATAAATAGCTATATAGTTAAGTGTGGGTAGATCAATGGCATATATCCAAGGTCACAGGTTCGAATCTCGAATTCAAATAGACCAGAGTAGGGTTTACTCGTCTTAATTTGATTTTATTTATTTCTATTCAATCTATTTGTTGTTCTTAATTGTTAATCGTAAATTATCAGATCAAAACTGCCATTATTCTAACAATATTGCTTTATCAACATTACTCTTAACTGCTTTTCGACACACTTTATTCATTCAATCATCAAGCACACACTAGTGCCTCACTCAACTGTCACACGTCATAACTCATAATTTGATATGTACATATCGGGAACAAAGTAGTGGAGATTAATGTCCCTTCACATCAGATAATTTTTAATTTAATACACAACATCCGTATCAAGAAAACTCACGGGCATAATTAATGATCTGGCCCGTATAATGAGCAGTGATTGCTCGCGCATGGGTTGTCCTTTCCTAATGGAAGATGGTGCGGGTCGGGTTAATTAGCATCTTAATTAAATTTAAATTTGAACTAATTATGAAACATGCATGCATGTGCTGCCATCAGTGTTGCTGTGCGAGAGTTCAGGGCGTACGTGCAGGGATTGGGGTCCCGAGAGGCGCGGATGAATGAGAGGTGGAGGCGTAGTTTTGGGTGCGAAGATCATATATATGGATGAGGAGACAAGGCTTTTTGATCCGTGCGAGGAGAATATTATGTATAATCCCCCTGCATGTGGAAGTTGGAAACATCGAACTCGACCTCATACACGCTGCACATCGTTTGCTTGGTTGTAGGGAAAGATCCCCGTTTCATATAATTATGGGTACAAGTGTTTGTGCAAGCGGGTTGTTATAATGCCGTTTTTGTATTTCTTATTTCAGTTATTTGATCTCATATATAGTTAGATACTTAGATGTCTATGTATTGTTGTTTTTCCTTGTTCAAATTATTTCGTTTCCGCTATCTAATTTAAATATATATATATATATATATCTGTGACTTATTTATATCTTTTTTAAGTTAAGTTTTCATGTCGGACGACTCGACTGTGTCGAGGTTGCCCTGACATGATATAGATAGAATCAATATATTTTGATCTAGATAATTTTATTATAAAAAACAATAATAAAATAATATATATAAAATAAATTAAGTCATATCAAATTGATCGTATCAAAAATTCGTCAAATTTTTGACACGATATGATATGACTCACAACGACACGATAAATCTTACTTTTAAGAGTATATAGATCGAAGATAAGACTTCGATAGAAAGCAACCTAAAATATAGATATATTTAACAAAAATAGTGTGTTCAGCGTGCAGTAAAAAGGGGCCATCTGCAAATTAAGCTGTTTAACTTTATATAAGATGGCTGACGATGGTACTCAATAATTAAAAAAAAAATCTTATAATTCACCTCGCACTTATTGCAAGACAATTTTTATATATAACAAGTATTTCTCTTGTCTTAAACAACTTGGGTTCAAGTTAAATCTAGATGGGTAAAGTTCAAGAGTCGTTTAACTCAAGACTCACAAAAACTCTTAACACTTCGGGTCTCAAGCATCGATCGTACTCTAAAGTTTAACTCTATGCTACAAGAATGTTATATATATATATATATATATATATATATATATATATATATATATGTTCTGCGAGAGATTTCAACGGCAGGGTTCTCCTTGACGTTTTCTAAGGTACCAAAAAACTAGGCACCCGTATGTCTTGTTGCATCCATGGATGGCACTGTCCCAGCTAACTAGTATGCCACCACCAATGAGTTCTACAGTTAGTACATGTGGAGTGGTGGGGTGCACGGAAGATGCCTTGGTTGCGTTGAACAGATCATGACAAAAGCTTAGGGCCATGATCAAATTAGCTGATGTAACAATAAAGTAATAATAGAAGAGTAAGCCCATTGATAATGTGGTGCTGTGCTCAAGAATATATATCATATCCTTGCACATTAGATACCAGATCTGCCCTCTCTTTTTCTATTAACATCAAAACTGATTAAACATTCCCTTTTTAAATGATCAAATTTGTGTTTAGATTACCAGCATGTCCAAGGCAAATTTGGTCAAGTACTTAGCCGTACTATGTAACTTATATTAATCTTTTGATTTATCTAGTTTAAATATATTACCAAATAATTTTGTTAAGCTCTGCTCATGAACAAAATCTCTCAGTACCAAGTTGATTAACCCTATCTATATATAAGGGCAAGGAGAAAGTTTTGGCAACGAGAGAGAGAGAGAGAGAGATCACCATTAACAACACCAGAAGCATGGGTCCTTCATGTTTCTCATTAGTCTCATTCAAAAGAATCGAAATGTGAAAGCACCTTAGCACATCCTTCTCCACCTCTGGGAAAGGGGTTGGATTAGTTGGTGATCTAAATCGACATATAACTTGATTACTTTTAGAGTAATATTTGTTATAATTTTAGATGTGCAGCAAATGTTAATTAGATGGGTGTATTTACATGATGGTTTTACATACGGATGGTAAAATTTGAGACAGGATATCCACAGGAACGAACTATATATATGATCAATATTCAGTACACTCTTAATATACAAGCAAGAATATGCTCACACTTTTAAGTACCCTAGACTTCTATTAGCAAAGTTGATCCATTGGTAATCACGAAGATTAAAGCTTCTAAGTCCATGCTAAAATACATACTTTTTTGAAAAACTATCGAAACTAAAATTATCATTTTTTTGAAAAAAGTAAAATTTGAAGAAAAGGAGGAGAGGAAGACGGCTCTAATGCAAATCTAGTTCTCAATGTGTCATTCTACATGGATGTACCCATGTATTTATAGGAGGCCCTTCTTATTCCGATAAGCATCTCTGTGCGCCCTTGATAACTGACTCCAAAAGATAATTTAAAAATTATCTCATAAGTAGAAGATTTATCCTTTAGTTGTTGTACTTTGTAGATTTTGATATTCACAAAAATATTAAGTTTAACTCATGTTCAGAAAATCACAAAACACTGAATATAATTCATGTTCATGACCAAGCATTTGATTTATGTTTATTTAACTTGAGGGTCTAATTTCTATGTTAAGGGTGCAGTATATTTGTCCAAAAGTCGCACTTGAAGTGGATAATACAAAGTCCAAGACATCGACAAAATAGCAAAGCCGAGGCTGCAAAACTGACAATTAGACGACCGACTTGCCGAAATCAATCGACCAATAATCAAAGGCTAATCAATTGATAGAAAGAAGGCCAATTGATTGATACTAAAGGTTTTGATTGATGAAGAAAATATCGGACGACCGATATGAAGGATTCGATCGACCGACCCAGCCAGTAGCTTCGGCACTGAGACAATCGAAGAATCGGTCGACCAACTTGGTGTTGTGTGTTGACACAAGAGAAGAACCTGGTCGACACCAAAGCAAAAGTACTGGATTAGACGACCAACGTTGATCTGTGTGTCGACACAGAAGTAGAATCAGGTCGACACAAAAGCCATAGTTCTGAATCGGACGACCGATCTTGGGAAATCAGTCGACTGACTCCGGAAACCCAGTTTCCTTTCTAGATAGGACTCCTTCCGCTTTTAGGATTTGCACGAGATTATCTTTAAATCTACAGTTCAAAAGAAGTCTTTTGGTTGTGGGTCTCAAGGTAGAAGTCTATCCTTGTGAGAAGTATATAATTACATCCTTGGAGAATGGGTTCTAGCAAGAAGTTAGGTTAGAGAAAGCACAGGCAAACCAGAGTTTCTTCCAGGCTTTCTTCTTTGGGTTTGCTGATTCAAGTGGAAGCTTTGGACGTTAAGAGTCGTCTGCAACTATAGTGCAACATCCAAGGAAGCCAGTGCAACTGATTTCTACTTCAACATTTTCTCAACATCACAAACAGGAGAAATCTGAACCTTTGTGTTTCTATTATATCCTCTTATTCTTTGGGTTGAGAAACTGATCACACATTTACTTTACATATCTATGTGTGTGTGTGCTCGGCTGTGAGCACATTGTTGTTTGTTCGTGTATAGTGCGTGCACGCATACACATCGGGTTGTCTCATCCTTGGGAAATGAGCTGGGGTTGTGGTTGTCCCCAGAAAAACAATGTGTGTGAGAGGTCTTATAAGTTGTACCTCGGAAACAAGTTAGTGGAAAGTCTCACAGAGGTGTGGGGTAGTGGACGTAGATGCACACATGGGTGTGTTTGTCGAACCACTCTAAATCCTACGTGTATGTGTGGTTTGTTCCATCTTTTCTACTTTCGTTCTACGTACGTTAGGATAGTGGGTTTTGTCTATTACTTGTTATATTCCACTGTACATATCACATAATGGGTTTGATTAATTTAGTCTAATCTATTCCGAGTTAAAAGAATTTTTATTAGGTAATAACCAATTCACCCCTCCCCTCTTTTTTTTTTTTTTTTCAATCTAGCCGAACCAAGGAGAGGGTAGGGACGTCCTCGCACTGAGGGTGCCACTACCTTCACCAGACGGCTAAGGAAATTTTCATTTAAGAGTGTGGAGAAAGGGGGTTGGGGAAGAGTACAAAATGGACTCGGGGCTCCTAGGCGGATGTCCTGCCTTATCATGGCAGCAGGAATCCATTCAATTGCTGGGGAGGTCAGCCCAACGGTCCAAGAGAGTGAAACAAACACAAGAAACTGCAAATTCTGCAAGACAGTCCGCCACCTTGTTGCCTTCCCTCGGGACATGTATGATTTCCGCCTTGACCTTAGCAGCGGTAACAACTATCTCCTGCAAAATGAAGGAGAGATCCCACGGCCTGGGGGTTTGCTTAGTAACAATATGCACAAGGTTTAAAGAGTCAGTCTCAACCTGCACCTCACTGGCATCCATTTTGCAGCACAACCGTAGGCCATCCCTTAATGCGAGGGCCTCAGCATCTAGACTGGTTTTCAGATCATACTAGGGGATGGAAAATGGCCATTGCATATCACCATTGTAGTCCCTGAGGATACCACCACCTCCAGCCTTGCCTGACTGCATGTTAAAAGCATCGTCAACATTTAGCTTTAATCTCCCCCAGGGGGGTGTAAGCCATCTAGCAGTTTTGAGTTCCATAGCTTTCAGATTTCCACTTCCACTTGGGGTCTGGCAGAGAACAGCTGGCCACGGCTGAGGGATCTTTTGGAAGTTGGCAGAAATACATATGGCTCGGACAAACATCAGACTTTTGTTGGTTATGTGCTTAGCTGACATGGTCATGCCTTGGAATTTTGCCTTATTTCTACTGCACCAAGTCTCCCACAAAACTGCCATGAATGTGCATCTTTTTAGCCGCCCAGTAGCATTGGAGATGTCCGGCTGTGTAAGGTAAGAGGTCACACCCTCAGCCACATCAGAAATTTCCATGTTCTTAAAATTCAGGAGATTAGATAGATCTGACCACACTTGATTTACTGTGCTACTCTTGAAAAACAGGTGCATCAAGCTTTCAGGTTGACTATCGGCGCAGCAGGAGCATTTAGAGCACAATGGTATGCCTTTTCCTTGGACTGTCCCATCAACCGGGATGAGGTTCTAGATCATTCTCCACAGAAAGATAGACCATTTGAGGGGTATGTAAGAAGACCACAGGGTTTTCCATTTCTGGGAGGTTTCAGGTTGGAGGAGAAGCCGGACAGATTTAATGGTGAATTTACCATTGGAGTTCAAACACCAGATCCATGTGTCATCTGAATTATTTGTGGTCAGAAATTATTCCAGCAGGTAAGTGGGGTAGTGCATAAGGGCGTTTTGCAGGTGGGTATTCATAGGACTGCTAAGAGCCTGCTGAATGGTGCATAATTTATCGGGCATCTCCTGCCATTTATCTTCAGGAACATATGATCTAAGAGGAACATCTCCTGTCCAAGTGTCATACCAGAAGTATTCACCCCTCCCCTCTTGGTTGTCCATTGCATCCCTGCACATCAATTGGTAGCAGAGCAGAGCTCTTTATCTAAAGAGTGATTCTGGTTGTGATGACCAACAAGGGATTCATGCCTGAGTTCTTCTCTATCCAATGTCCATCGTTCTTTGATGGCAGTAATTACTCCTATTGGAAAAACCGTATGCAAGTCTTTCTCAAAGCTGAATATTATGAGATCTGGAAAGTTGTAACGGTCCATACATATTGTCAGAGGATGAGGGAAAGTGGACGGAGGATCAAATTAAAAAATCTAAGATTAATTTTAGTGTCATGAATATAATGTAATGTGCTATTCATCTTGATAAATATTCCTGTGTTTCCATGTGTAGTTCAGCAAAAAAGATGTGGGACAAATTGAAGTTAATGTATGAATGTAAGGCCCTCAATTTCTGTGCATTTTATGTCTATTTTGATGTTTTTCTATTCTGCTGAAATTTCTTCTTAATGTCAACACAGCAATGTGTGTGTCGTTTACTGTGTGGCCTGAAGATCTAGACGTCCACATCGATTGACATCTATTTCCTGTTAGTGGCAACAATGTGGCTGTTTATATCTCCGACTGCGTTTGGGATTCTAGATCTATAACTGACCCGTTTTCTCTAGAGATGGATTAGGAACCCCCCCCCCCCAACGGTTAGGACTCTAATTACCTAGGATTCCCTCGACCTAATTGCCTATATAGTCGAGTCATCTTTGCAAAGAGAGGGCTTTGGTTGAGAGAGGGTTTTTAGGTTTCCGGGAGAGAAAAGAGAGAACTTGTGAGGGTTGATCCGGTGATCTGAAGGCTTCACCAGCGATCTTCTTCAAAGGGGAGACTCTACTGAAGGTGGAGAAGCTCTCCTAATGCTGGGGGATCGACTGCATCAGCGTGAAGGTCAAATCAAAGAGTGGAACATCACCTCTTGGGCTTGGCCGAGGAGGGCTTCATCGCCAAAATTTGATCTTCAGGGGTTTTCAGAGAGGCAAGTAACTTAGGGGTTTCATCCCTAGACTTATCACCTAGAGTTTAAGAATTTTTCTGGATTTTTAATTTGTGTCCTGGACACCCAAATTCTTCAATTTTCTGTGTTCGGTCTGCACTTTCTGTAGACAGGAGGTTGATGAAAACGTTTTTTTCACCAAGTTCTTGAGTTAATGGCAATCGATTGTGCCATTAACCCATCCTGATGGCAAGCCCCTTGCCGTTAAGTTCATCTGGTTTTACAAAATAGTGATTTCAACCAATGTGATGTGATTTTTTGAGGGTTTGTGAGTGTTTGCATATGTTATAAAATTTTTGACTGGTCAGGTATGTTAGTAGGTCAAACCAGGAATTTTTGTTAAATTTTTTATCATAATTACCAATTATAGAATTTCTATTATGAAGAATTGTGCATGTTTTGACAGATTTAAATTTAGAATAAATAGGTATAATGTATGTTATTGTTATAGAAAATTTCCATGAACTCATGGTTACTGTATACATGTGTTAAGACTATTAGAACCATCTGTTCCCTATCTACCATGTCTAATTGAATCATCTTATTAAATTGTATGTGATCTTTGTTAAATATTAAAAATAGATGTACTACCATGAAAGTTCTAAAAAATTAACCGTATGATATACTTCATGTGTAGAGTTTATGGTTAAAATATGAGCATGTTTTGATATCTTTAAGTAATGTTTTCAGTTGTGAGTTATTAAAAGATATATTAAGCATGATTAGGCAAGAAACGATAATTTCTGTTGATTAGAATCATGTTTAGGCACTGTTATGCATGTTTTAATATTGTTAGACAGTCATGATAAGTTCTACAGCTTGAAGTATATTTGTTTGAACTATACGCATGTGAATGGATCAATCAGTGCATGTACAATGATGTTAAACATGTGATTAATTTGAAATAATGTGATTAAGTGAATGTGTGTTGAAATTGAAACTGCTACCATAGAAGGCTGTGGAGCCGTACTATAGAAAAGTCCCTATGGGAAGGCTCAATGTGTATGTGATATCCTGTGGGCATCAGGATGAAATCCTGGAGGTGGACAAGTACCACTGGTTAGGGTGGAGAGGGCTTCTCCCAGTTCTGCGCAGTTACCAAGATTCATCACTATAATGCCTAGGTGACAGGTATATGTTATGTGATATGTGTGTCCTTCTTTATGGTGGTTCAGACTATGTGTTACGACAAAACTAATGTGTAAAGATGTGAACTATGTGTGAATGTGTAAAGTGATCATGTGAAAGTGATGTGTTAATGTGTTACAATGTGGAATAATGTGAAACCATGTAATCATGTTATATTTATGTCAAAACAGCAAGAAAAATGTGTGAATATGTGTTATAAAAGCATGTGAAAAGTGTTAGACATCATGCTAGATTTGCTATAAACAAGTGTTTAATTCCATGAACAAGTTATTTGGAAATAAGTTATGAATGAGTTATATTTGGTACCATGATTTTAAGTTAAATCCATGTGTAGATAGCATGTTATGAGTTATTCATTGTAATTGTTTATTATGACATGAACCATGTGGTAAAATTGCTCTTATGTTAAATTGAATAGCATGAATGTGATATGTGTAAGGATGTGTCAATAGGTTGCTTGCTGAGTCTTTTGTGAAGACTCATCCTTGCTTTAACATATAGGCGAGATAGGTGTTCCTAAGATAGAGGAGGAGTTAGTTAGGAGCGACTCCGAGAGAGAGGAGTAGCTGCGCTATTGGAGGACTATCTTTGTAGCCTACACTTTCTATATGCTAGTATGTGAACAATGTTATAATATAGACTTGTTTAATTATGGACTTTTTTTATTTTTCATTGCTACTATATAGACTATGGAATGTGTGTAATGATGATGGAATAAGAATCTCTTTCATTTCCGCTGTACTTTCTTTTGTTATTTATGTACATCTCTACCTACTACGTTGTGTTGGGTACATGCCCCACTGTGATGGTGCACTTTATATTGACATGGATTGGTATAATCGTACCAGTATAAAGAGGGTCGTTACAATGAATGCACTTCAGAGGTCAAGGAGACCAAAGCCAACATCATAGTTCATGAATATGAGATGTTCAAGATGAGCCTGGAGGAAACAATCTCTGACATGTTTGCACGGCTCTCAAATATCACCAATGAACTGAACGCACTTGGGAAGAACTACACTGACTTGGAGATAGTTCACAAAGTTCTAAGGTCCCTCCCACTGGCATGGAACACTAAGACGACACTCATTGAAGACTCCAAGAACTTGTCAACCCTCACTATAGAGGAGTTGATTGAGAGTCTCATGACATATGAGATCAATCTAAAGCTGGAGGAGGCCGAGCAACCCTTACTTATTAAGAAAAAGGATGTAGCACTCAAAGCAAGGAAATCCAAGGCAAATAGCTCTGAAGAAAACTCCTCAAGTGAAGATAAGGAGGAAGTGGCCAAAATTTGCATGAAGCTTCAGAAAATTTCTGAGAAAGAAGAGGTCACAATATGCAAAGTTTCCTATAGACTCCAAGGGCAAGAACAAGCATGAAGACTCTAGGAGAAAATCAGAATTAATCTTCTATGAATGCCAATGAATTAGGCACATGAGATCAGAATGCCCAATATTTCTAAAAACACAAAACAAATAGAAGGCAAAGAAGCCCAAATCCATGGTCGCCATATGGAGTGACTCTAACCAGTCATCCTCTGAGGTTGAAGAACCCAAGGAGGAGTGTGGTCTAATGGCTCTTGAGGATGAATCTCCTGAGATAAACTCTGATCGATAATCTTTTACTCTTGAGGAGATTGAACAAATGTATTTTGATTTGTATGAAAAATGAAAAAAATATAAAATAAAATAAGGGACTGAAAATAAGTTTGAAACATTCTTGCATGCTGAAACAAATTGTATGCTTTGCCATAAACATAGATTGCAATGTGAAAAGCTTCAAAATCATAATGAACTACTTCAAAGTAAAATCACATTGTATGAAAATGAAATTGACTTCTTGGCTCATGACAATACTAATTCTGAGAAGTTTAGTATGCTTGAAAAGGAAAATGTCTCTCTGAAATCTGAAAATCAACAATTGAATAACCAAGTCATTGTACTTGAAGAAAATGCTGAAGTTTCTGAAAATTCTATCTAGAAAATGCATGAAACTATAGTTGAGCTCAAATCTACTGTGTCTAGACTTATGAAGGACAAAGAAAAATTAGATGAGGTTCTTAGTGTCAAGGTGAATCCTGATAGACATGGTTTCGGGTATGTACCGACGAAATCTAAGTCTAACTCCCTTGAGTCTAAGACCAAGATGTCTTTTGTTCATTCTTCTAATAGTCCAAGCACTTCTCATCCTAGTCTAAAATAGAAAAAGACTCAACTGAATTCTCATGCTAAGAAACTTGTGCAGGCCAAACAACTAGTTCAGGATAAGAATTCTATGAAGTCAAAGAAAACTAATCATGTTAGAAATCTTGAACAGTCTAAGAATCATGCATAATCAAGGAAAGGAAAGCATGTTAATCATCACACTGTTCATAGGCCACAACCCACGCAACATACTTCAAACATCACATGTTATTTCTGTGGTGGGCATGGTCATATGAACTATACTTGTTCTTTAAAGAAAAACATGCAGAAAATGAACTTGGTGTGGATTAGGAAGGATCTGCTCCTTCCAGGACTAACACTGTTAGACCCAAAACTATTTGGGTACCAAATAAATCCACCTAAGATTTGTGGTTGCACGTGTATTGTGAAATTTTGACATGAGTATCAATGTGAATCTCAAGGCATCTATAGTCTACACTGTTCTATGAGTATCATGTTCTTCTATTTTGGACTTCCAAGGTAATACATGAACACTCTTGTATGTTGTATTGTTTACTCTTTTTAGATTTTGATTATAGGCTGTGTTTTTGTTCTATCAAAATAAATAAATAAATAAATAAATAACACAAAAAGAGTCTTAGGTCTCAATGTCCTTTGCATGTCTATCCATTGTATGCTTGCATGTAAAGTATATATAAAGACATTTCCTTGATTCTTTCTATGGCCTAATACTCCATTGATATTTTACTGCATTGGCTTAAGACATAGTGTGCATTAATTCAGTCATTAAGGGGGAGATTTCTGCATTTGGTGTGTGCATATATTAAGGGGAGCCAAAATAGTTATGTATTTAACTTGCTTCTCAAAATTTATTTGAAATTGAAACCAACACACTAATGCACAAGACTATGATTAATAGAGATCACTTTACTGATCGGTGGAAATTTTTCTTAATACTCTTGTGATGCTTAAATCCACCTAACTTGTAGTAACTCGTGAGAAAAAAGTTACCGGTCCAAAATGAAAAGAGGAACTGAGCTTAGTAACGGGGTCTTTCCACTGAACAAGTGAGAAGTCTCGCGTCAAATGATAATACTTTCCTGAAAATGAAATAAAAGGAAGGAACAAAAAAATGACATCATTTGGTTCGAAAAGGATAAAGGGGTAGAGTGATAGCTACCAAAAATCGAGGGTCTATCATGCATAGGTAAGATTGAGAGTATATGTTAGTGTTAATGAGAATTCTGCTTATCATCATGTGTGATGCCTCTTGATCATGTCTAACACTACACTTTCAATGGTATTTAATTTTGAATGTGTGTTGAGAATTTGATTAAACACTAGACTATTTAATTGCTATCTTTTAGAGCATGTGTTGGCCCACTTGGTATGGCAGAAAGACTAACCTAGAGGGGGGGGGGGGAGTGAATAGGTAATCTGAGATCTGAAATAAAAATCACCACTAAAAATGTTTGGTTAGTCTAAATAAGCGTGTGCAAAGAAAGTAAAGGCGCAGAAGCAAGCACACAAGGAACATAAAGTATTTATCCTAGTTTGGCCCTTCCAAATGGAAGTCCTATGTCCAGTCCCCAAGCAAACTCTTGAGATTTCACTAACCAAGGGTACAGTCCCCTTTAAGGACATACAACACCCAGCCCCTACTGGTCTTCTTCTCTTTTCAGGGCAAGAAGGTAGCCCACTGTTTCACCTTAGCCAGGTGCTTCTTTTACGAGCTCAGAAGCAACTCACTGGTACACACCCAAGCAAGTCTTCCCTTCTAACCAAGGGGAACACTGTGTACAGTCCCACAGCTGGACACACCACCAGACGCAAGCTGATCTTCCCTTCTCAACAGAAGAGGAACACTTCTGAATACAAAAGCAAGGACCTGAAGCCTCTAGATCAAGCTCAAGATAAACAATGAGATGCTTGATCCAAGACTAAGCCTAAGAAAGAAAGAGTTTATAGAACAAGACTCTTCTTAGGCTAAACCCCCAGCTCTCTCTCTCTCAAATACACATAGACACACAGAGAGAGAATGAGGCAGGAAGAGAGAAGACTGCTTGATTGCTTCAGCTTGAATGGGCTCGAGCTCTTCTTCTCTTCTTGCTTGAGTGTGTATGGAGTTGGAGTTTCTCACAGGATGTACACTCTTTGAAAAATGATCTTCAGGAATACTCTTTTGATCTATCTTCTTTCTTTTTGTTTCTCCCTTTAAATGGAGCTGCTTTGAATAGATCCTTTGACTGATAGCCATTGGAGCTTTCTGAACCGTTGCTCTTCTTCTTCTTCTTCTTCTTTCCTTTGAGTCTAACGGCTTACTTGTTGTGCCTATTGGCTAATTGGAATGGAGGAAGATATTCTATCTGGTGGGGCTGTAAAGGAAGCGGATACAGAGCAGATATGAGTTTTTCGCGTCCGCTCCGAATACGTAATGGATAATTCGTATCCGCTCCAAATAAAATTCGGATACAGAGCGGATATTTTAGTCGGATAATATTCAGATTCGGAGCGGATATGGATATTATCCGCTTCAAAAATATGAGACCTGATAAGAGGTATAAAGTGACCTAAAAATCAGAAAAAAATAAAAAAAAATCTGTAAAGTTCTAAAACACATATAAATACCACAAACAATCTCTAAATATTCATACAAATAGCATAGAATGAAAGTTCAACTACTACTTGACAATTAAGGAATCGCTAAAGTTTCCAATGTAGTACATAACCATTCATAAATTACATGTCTCACATTTAAATTACATGTCCAAGTTCTCTTAAAATCCAAAGATAACAGTCAAAATATTTTGAAAATATTTATCAACTTCTTCATTCTCCTTCTCCATATATTGACCTTGAGCATAAAATTCTGCAAAAAAAAAAAAATGTAAAGCATTAGTAGTATTATGCAATAGAACGTAATGATAATAAAAGGAGTAACATTGATAATATAGTCACCCATCCATCTCCAAGACAAATCTTCTACCCTCATGTCCATCATCCACTCAAAGTATGATAGGAGAATGATCTTGTAACATAAACAACACAAAATAAGTAAGAGATACTACGTAACATTTATATAATTACAAAACTTTTAAAAACTCACCTTTTGATTTTTCTGTAGGTAACCAATCTTGCAAATCAATGCTTGTATTGTTTCCGGCAACAATGATGAGCAGTTAACATCAACAACTTATGAACCAGTACTAAAAGCCGACTCTGAAGCAACACTTGTGACTGGAATAGCAAAGATATCTCTTGCTATCTTTGAAAGGATAGAAAATTTTTTGCCATAACACTTCCACCAAGCTAACACATCAAATCCCACTTCATAAGGAGTATGAGTCTCTTCCAAATACACATCCAACTCAGTTTTTTGAGATGACATGGAAACCTTTTGACTTAAAAATTTTTGAAAACTCCCAAGCAATTCATCTTTGGTGTCATCAGATTCTGTCTCAAAAGAGGAAGATGTAGCATGAAGTTGTGTAGATAATCCATAATCTTATGTACTCATATTCATTGCATACTCAGCATAAAGCTCATAAAGGAATGATCGTGCTTTTTCCATGTGAATATCTGCAGTTTCACCATAGATTTGCCGATAAAGGAACATGACATAATCCAACTTCCAACAAGGATCCAGAATGCAAGCTATAGTGAAAATCACACTACATTCCTCCCAATATTTCATATATTTCAGCATCATTGCATTGGCCATATTACGAATATAGTCATGCTCACTGTTCAACCATTCACGCAACTTAATGTGCACAGCACAAACATCACTAAAATATAAACTAGCAGTCATATATTTTGTCCCAGAGAGAGTCAATGTTGCATTGTAGAAGACTTTTAAACAACCACAAACATGTGAAGCTATCTCCCAATCAACAAAAGAAGGACAATCACCATAATCAACATCAATTTCAGCAAGACGAAAAAATCCTCTTTTCAACTCTATGGTAGTTTGAAGCATCAAGTAAGTAGAATTCCACCTTGTTGGCACATCTAAACATAATCCTTTAGATGTTGACAAATGATCATGCGCCAATGCAGTCTTAAATGCCTTCTTCTTTTTGGTGTCTTTCTAACATATAGAACACTCTTGCGAATTTTTTCTATAAATTTAGAAATCACATTCAAACCATCATGTACTATCAAGTTCAGAATATGAGCACTACACTGGATATGAAAAATTTTTCCATGACACACCAACAAATTCTTTTCACAAAGCCACATTCTGAGGTCTCTAACCATTGCATTGTTGCTAGCTGCATTATCCATAGTGATGGCAAACAATTTCTTATCAACATTCCAATTCAAAAGTTGTGTTTTCACAACTTTAAACAATACATCTGCAGTGTGTGGAGTTGGAACATAGTCAAAAGCAAGAATTTTTTTCTTCAACTCCCATTGATCATCAATATAATGTGCAATCAAACAAGCATAACCCATAGTTTGTCCTGAAGTCCACAAATCAGTGGTGAGACTAATTCGACTATACAACTTGTCAAGAGCTTTATATAATTTGTCCTTCTCTTCTTCATAGATTTTCATCATTTCAGTTTTAATGGTAGCTCTCGAACAACATTTGAATTGAGGCTGAAGATTGGAAACAAATTTATCAAAATACTCATATTCAACAAAAGTGAAAAGCAACTCATGCTTGATTATCAACTTTGCAAGATCTTGACGACTACGCTCTTGATCAAATTTGAAATTCACAATCTTTGCATTCATTTCATTTGCAGACTTGGTTGCTTTTAACATTTGTTGTTTGATATCACCATGAACCTTTTGTGGACATCTCTTTATATGATTCATCAAATGAGTGGTGCCTTTTGAACTAGCCCCATCAAACGCCCTTTTGCAATGAAGACATGTTGCAATATCTCTACCATCAGAGGTTCTACTCTTTTCAAAATCATTCCAAATAGCTGAACATAATTTCCTTTTTCTAGATGTTTTTACCGTTGCATTATCAACATCTTGTGCCCCTTCATCCAAGCTAAGAATTGTATCATTACTATCACTAATGGGAGTATTATCAGTACATCCATTAGAAGATGCCACATTGCTATCCACAGAAATATGCACTAAATTTTGCTCCATATGAATCTATTCACACCACATAAAATAAAAAGATAGTTCAATAAATCACACAAAAATACTCTCTAAATGCATAATAAAAGATAGTTCAGGACAGTGGAGACTCACATGATTTGATGCTACACTGCACAAGAGATCCCGTGACTGATCCAACAACGCTTGTTCTTGTCCTGTTAATTTAGCAAGCTCGGATACCAGGGAACTGATCTCTTCTACCTAGAATGTAACAAACAGGAAGTATCTCAGCATGCCAAACAGATCAAAATAGACTAATTGGTTCATGCCACTCGACCTTCTCCACCTCTTCTTCTTCTCTCAGCATGACCAGAACCGTAGAGAAAGGTGAGTAGGGGGGGTGGGAGGCGTTCCACAATCCAGGTCGCCACACCAATGTTCAGGCAATGCAAAGCAAAGCAATCCAAAAGGATCATTATATGTTCTCATTGAACCTAGCCAATTGCACATCACAGAACAGTGAAGAACAGAACCTTTGAAGGAAAATGTGGATGAAACAACAAGGAATAACGAAGAGGTAAAGGCTTTTCTGCGAAATGGAGAAAGCGGAGACAGGTGAAAAGAGGGGGGGGGGGGGGAACGTATAGAACCGCTTAGCATTTACATCATTCAACCCTAAACGAATGTCCTAGGCAACAAGGAATTGCTAACGCCTACCAGCCCAAGAAATCGTTATTCTTGTAACGGCGAGATTCGGATAAACAACACATCCAATATCCCTCGATTTCAAGATCGAGAACAGACAACCATGTCGCATTCAACAATGAAAAAAAAGAAGAAAACATATCAAACGGATCAACCATCCCAAGCCCTCTCGGTGAAAAAAGGATACAGGAGAGAAAAGGAAGAAGAAAAATAGAGGGAGGGAGAGACAAAGGGAGGGAGGGCCAGAGGGGAGGAGCCGGAGGGGGGGGAGCGTCGGAGCTCGGAGCGGGGAGTGCAGAAGGGGAGGAGCCGGAGGAGGGGAGGGCCAGATGAGAGGGAGGGCCAGAGGGGGGAGGGCCGGAGGGGAGGAGCCAGAGGGGGGGAGGGCCAGACACTTACCGCCGTGCAGAGGAGCCGCCGCCGCCGGGTCTGCATGAGTGCAAGGGTTCGACCTCCGCCGCCGCATCTGCAAGGGTCCGCCGCCGTTGCGTCTGCAAGGATCCGACAGTAGGTCGCTGCCTCCCCGATGCCGGGAGGTCACTGGCCGCACTGTGGCTGGCCGAGATGACGAGGGGAGGGAGGAGGCAGGGCCGGGGCTGCGGCCGCAGGAGGGGATTTCTAGTTTTCGACTTTGGCTGAGAAGGTTTGGGGGAAACGGGGGAGAGGGAGTCATCGGGTCGGGTAGGGTTTTTAGGATATATTTTTATTTGTTAGGTATGGACCATTAGATGTAAGATCCAATGGCCAGAATTAACCCAGTTTCGGATCGGATCTTAAACGGAGCGGATCTCCTATTTTCGCGTCCGCTCCGTTTAATATTCGGATAATATCCGTATACGAATCCGCTTCGTCGGATACCTGTTAAATGAATACAGATATGCTTAATCGGATACGGATTTGGATCGGATCCGGATATTATCTGGATCCATTTACAGCCCTACTATCTGGTGCGTACTTCCAAGGGAGCCAGTAGTAGGTCCAAGATGTTGACTCTGTGTAGAGGTGGACCTGCAAGCAATAAATGCAAGGCAGATAGTTAGATTCGTGAAGTCCTTTGTCAGATGGCCCATACCTCTTTTTGCTTTCTGTCTGTATATCATGCAGATAGCTAGAACTAGAATGTAGGTGTTTTACTTTTGTTGCAGGAGGAAAGAGATCTTATCAAACAAGCAAAAAGATCTTTAGTCAGAGAAATAATAAGTTAATTATATGAAGTACATTTGAACTTTCATTGGGCGCCAAAGACAATTTGAAACAATTGAAATATAGAGGAAATCAATGTTTAAGTATAATAGAGTCGATGTGAAAGACAATCAATGTTCCAATGTAATCATTGTTTCAATGTAATGCATGTATGTAGTCAATGTTTAAGTGTAATCGATATTTCAATGTAATCCATGTATTTAATCGATGTTTAAACAGAAATCGATCTTTCAATGAAATCGATCTTGAACTGAAATCGATGTTCAACAGAGTCGATGTTTAAACGTAATCGATGTTCAAAGAGAGTCGATGTTTAAATGTAATCGATGTTTAAGTGAAACATAATCGATGTTTAAATGAAATCGATATTCAACAGAATTGACGTTTAAGTGAAATGAGCCATTGTCGTTGTATTTGTATAGTAATCGATGTGGCACTTAGTCAGTAATCGATATGCATTGAACAACAATCGATTTGGCTTTCTAGTGCAAATCATGAAGCGATAGTGCCACAATTTTATACTTATTATGAAAACATGATATTAAATATATTTATGATATTTAATTAATCATGATTTTTGTTATCACCAAAATATAAGGGTAAAATATAAGAGTGGTTCAACAATCTCCCCCTTTTTGGTGATGACAAAACTTATGGGAATTTTTTGAGAGAAATTATTCAAAAGCATGGAATAAACAAAAAATTCTAAGTTTAAACTTACTCTCCCCCTTTTTGTCAATAACCAAAAAGGAAGGATCTTATAATGTGCATATTCTCCCCTTAAAGAATATTCTTACCAAGTTGAAGGAGAGGGGTTCAACAATATGTTTACTGCTGACATTGATTACTGCTCCCCCTTAGTGTTTGTTTCCCCTGAATGTGAGGCTCCCCCTGAATGTGAGAGTTGTGAGTCTTCATGAAGATTCCCTGCACAGTGCTATAAAAGAGATAGAAATACTTGCAAAGACGTTAGTAGCATTGTAGTTAAAAACATAACAAAAATAAATGAAATAACAAAAATAAGAATGCATATTTCCTCTTCAGATAGAAATGAAGTAAAGAGTAGGGAGTCACTAATTGAATGTTTTTGAGCATCCTCTAACCATACCCATTTGAATGCCTTTTTGTTATTTTGTTCATCAGGAGCAGATTGACATTCTCTTCATCCTTTTCTGTGCTTGAGCTGTCTGAGGAGTTATCCCATGTAGCCGTTAAGATTTTCCTTTTGTGTTTCCTATGTTTATCCTCCTTTCTTTTCTTCTTTTTTCTCCTTGCTCTTGGATAATATTTTTTAGATGATTTCTTCTTCCTCACTGTCACGATCACTGCTCTCACCAGCAGTGTCTACATCCGCAGTGCTCTCCTCAGCCTTGAGCACATTATTTGATCTTCTTTGGAAAGAGTTTTCTCCTAATCTCTCCATATTGATCTCATGAGACATAAGAGATCCAATAAGCTTTTCCATTGACATTGTAGAGAGGTCATTTGCTTCTTCTATAGCAGTGACCTTTGGAGTCCACTGCTTTGGGAGAGATCTTAGGATCTTCCTGACCATGTCTCCTTGGCTATACTTCTTTCCCAATCCTGCAAGTCCATTTACAATTTTAGTAAACTTGTTGTACATCTGAGATATGGACTGTAATATTTAGTATAACTAGTTGGACACTCGTGCGATGCACGACGATTGTTTATAAAAATATTAAATAAATAAAAGTTTTATTTATAAAGATATATAATTTGTTAAAATTTGAATATCATAAAGTTTTGCTATTTATTTTAATATTTTTGTGAGATCTATAATGGAGGGTGAGAAAATAGAGAAAGAGAGGGTGACAAAAAAAACACTCCTATCAACTTGCTAACACACTCTCAAAAATAAAGAAAGAGAGATACATAGGTAGAAGAACAAACACATGCTATCAAATCAACTAATATGTTACGAAATAACTAATATGGTATCCAATCATACTTTTCTTTATTGTCAATTGTGTCAACACTCAATAGCAAAAATTTCATATTCTCCAAAAGCTCTACCCAAAGTCTGCTAAGTTACCAATCACATCCCACATGTAAGCCTATTAGAAGCAAGAAGTTGCCAATTAAAATCCAAATGTTTACATGGAAAATGACTTGGAGGACACTACCAATTAAAACACAAATGTTTCCATGTACGTAAGTTGTCAATTAAATGTAAATCACATCCAAAGTTTAGACATTTCTAATAACATACTAACATGAATTCAAATCAAGCCATGCAAGTTGATTATGAAGGTAGGGTGTCAAACGGTTGATTTAATTCAGCACCATAAAATAGATCACTAAATTTTAAAAATAAGTTTAAGAAAACATTATAAAACTTGACTCCTAAAATATTAACAATCTATAAAAAAACAGCCTAGGTGTTATTGATAAATATTAGTAAAAGAAATATATAGGCATAAGAGCAATAGATCTAAGGGCCTCACATGTTGCTTATTTGTTATCTGAATGTGGTGATTTAATTGTTCCATAATTTCTATTTAGAGTCTCACCTGATAAACATGCATATTTTCTTTTTATCATCTTCAGATAAGTAAGAGCCTTAAATAGATTTACATAGCATTTTTAGGGCCAAGCACATGTTCTCAACATCCCATGTAAGTTCTTAGATTGATGACTCTCTTACTGACTCCAGGAGACAGACTACACCAAGGAAGCAGCTAATGCAGAATTATTTGCTAAGAATTTCTAAGCTATGGATTATGTGAAGGTACCAAACATATACTAGGAGCATACTACGCCTCAGGTCTATACTCATGCAGAAAATTTCTAGTTGGATGGTTATTCCTATTTATTGTCTATTTGAGTATCAACTTGAATGCAGGTTTTAACAATGGAGTATGTGCCGAGAGTAAAATAAACAGAATAAAGGCATTAGATGAGTTGGGAGTTGACTGTAAAAGGTATTTGATTGTTATTGATCTTTTTAAGTTGCATTCTAAAGTGTTGTCCTTTACATTTTTGCCGCTTGCTTCCCAGTTTGTTCACATTTCTTGTTGGGATTGTTGAAATTGGTTGTTTGAACAAATTTTATCTCATGGTTTCTTTCATCCTGACCCAGTGAGTAAAACTGGATATCCACTAAAATCCTGCATATTTTAGTTAGAATTTGGACCATAAAACCACAGAGCCAGTGATAATCATTGAAATTAGATGATTGCAATTTGAGTATTCCTAAATGTCTTGAGACCTCTTCAAAAACTAATCTTATATGTCCACGTTCTTTAGTAGATGTTAAAGTTGTTTTGTTGTTAATTTCCTCTTTGTTATTAGTTGGAATTATGATAAAAACAATGAAAACATAGTAGATGCATGATCAAACTTCATGTATCTCTCAGTCTGCATGTCTCTAGAATACAATGTAACTTTATGAGTTTTTATGTCCCACTTTATATCAACATCTAACAAATATTGGCAGTTAGAAGTCCACATCTTGAATTCTCCCACTTTATATCCCTTCCACTTGCCATCCATCATGTGTTGGTAGAAAAGTTAAACGCTTTTCAGAATTATCTTGGGGAGTCCCAGTTCTAGCCAAGATAGGAATCTGGAGATTGATTTGCAAGATGATTATTCAAATGCTAGGTATTAGGAGCTACGAATTAAAATCCAAATAATTTCATGGAAATTGTCAATTAAATTCAAATCACATCCAAAGCTCAAACATTTCTAATCACATACTAACACGAATTCATACATATTTAGGTGGTAGGCTTATTCTTTCATTTGTTGCTGCTTTAGAATGGAGGGTGTGAGTTCCCAAACTACCTTCTTTTGTCTTTATCTTACAAACCAGTCTTATAAGTTTAGTGATGTACCTAGTCAGTCAAAGGATGGATGGAACATTAGAGCTATGCATAAATTTTAACGATCTCCTTATTGGCATGCACTAAAAATTCTATACATCAGTAAACAGCAAAGATAGAATCATTGATCTATTTTTACTGATAGTGATGGGTTCTACTAAATGAGAAAGAGAGATACATATTTTACTCATTGAGAGGGTGAGAAAAATTATAACCAATAAATTACAGCAGAAACTGTATAACCAAAAAATTATAACCAATAAAATTATATCCCTTCACAATTCCCATGGATGTGTAAGGGTTGCATATATAAGCACATAAAACATAAGAACCTGAAATAGTTTAAACTGTTTAAACATAAGAACATAAAACATATGAAGAGTCTTTTCCCAGTTTTCCCACGGGGTTGTTTTAGTTTTAATCCTTGGATAGATGACATGCCCCGCAAGGCCACAACAGGGACATTATATTGATGTCCTGGTTACCCATGCAAACTTAAGGTGTGATATTTCTACATCTACATTAAATCTATTCAATATAATTTTTCAAGTTCGTGTGCATTGTTGTGCAATCCTATAACCAAATTTGAGGGGGAGGGGGGATGTTTATATGTATATCCATGATTATTTACATATTCCTTATGATGGAGTTTCTTAAGCAAAGTGTGAATGAGATGTCCATTTCAGTGAAAGTTGTCTACTTCCTTCCTTCTTATGTATATTATGATCAACTCCATATCTCTATGACTCTATCTACTATACATTTCAAAGTAAAGTGGTACTAACAATGAAACAGACCTAGCAATTTATGTTCCTCTTAGTTATCCTCTGTTTAATTAAACAGATGTATATATGTTAACATTTGTCTCCTCTTTGCTTATAATGCTAAGACCACCTATTTCTTGGTGTCCTCTCGGTTTAATAAGTTTGCAGTTTTTTTTCTTTTTTATGTTCTAATCTTTGTAAATTCACACCTATGTTTTATTTGTTTTCTCTATGCCTTAAATCCTAGTGGACATGCAGATGCAGAGTCAGGTTCATATAGGAGCTTTACTTTTGATACGTCCCTTGCTTCCTTGCATACATATTTGGGTGGTAGGCTTATTCTTTCATTTGCCTCTTTCAGTGTTGCTCATGTTTACATACTTAGGAACACTATGCTTACATTTTTTGACAGATATTGATGATATTCATTGTAAGATGATGACTCTGGATGGTGGTGTAATATTGGCCTTGCCAGTTTTCTTCCTTGAAGACGTTTATTGGGGAAAAAAAAAGGGAGCAGTTGTGCAATTCTATAATCAAATTTGAGGGGGTGGGAGGCTGTTTATATGTATATCCACATTTGTTTCTATATTCCTTATGATTGAACTTCTTAAGCAAGTGCAAGTGAAATGTCCATTGCAGTGTAAGGACATGTTATCTCATTATGTTATGTTTTATGTTTTATGCCATTGTGCTGTATGTTTTACAGTAAAACATGAGTTTTTTAAAGCTATCCTACCATAAATTAATTGAAATGAACATCTATAAAAAAACACGTTATTGGGTGATGCCACAAATAAGCTTGCAGTTTTTTTCCTTTTTTTATGTTCTAATCTTTGTAAATTCACACCTATGTGAGCTGCTGGTGGTTCTTGAGGAGGT
The DNA here is from genome assembly GCA_014218235.1 of Colocasia esculenta. NCBI lineage: Eukaryota > Viridiplantae > Streptophyta > Magnoliopsida > Alismatales > Araceae > Colocasia > Colocasia esculenta. The sequence goes on from CM024755.1 coordinate 72,429,611, forward strand.
GGAGGCATTGGCAGTGGTGCTGGTGGAGATCATAGAGGAGGTAAAGGCGGAGGCGGAGGTGTAGCCAATTGTTCCGGCTTAGCATCGACAGTGGCTCTAGAAGAGGTGGTGGTTCTGAAGGTGGCGACAACATATTGTTTTCTCCACCAACTACTTTTTTTTTCCTATCTTTGTCTTACAAACGGGTCTTATAAGTTTAGTGATGTACCAACACTTATTTAATGGATGAATGGAACATCAGAGCTATGCATAAATCTAAATGCCCCATTATTGGCATGCACTGAAAATTCTATACAACAGTAAACAACAAAGAGAGAATATTTGCTCCATCTTTACTCACAATGATGTGTTCTACTAAATGAGAAAGGGAGATAGTAACAATATAATATATATATATATATATATATATATATTACGTAATATTTAATGATCATTAGTTTCATGAACCTAGCTTAATGAGTGATGAACTATATTGTTAGGGAAACATTATATTATCCCTGTGCTTCAACTATAACCCAGCTCATAAGATATAAAACCACATATAGACGAACATAAACTGAAACCTAGTCACAGTGATGGGTTCCACTTACAGTTTTCTGACTCAAGAATGGAGAAGAACTCTATAAACTCCAAACCACTTGCCTCAAAGAAAAAAGAGGCTGAGTTGAGAAAGGCATATACATATGAAGTAAAATTTCAAAAAAGAAAAAAATGGGCTCAGTGAGAAAACCTCTAAAACCTTAAGAACCTTAATTAAGGGAGTTGCATTTTAGAACATGTAAAAAATAGTTGCAAGAAAGATCTATTCTTTCTTCTCTTTAGAATGCATCAAACATCTGTTCTTTCTATAAGGTGTATTGATTTATTGCGCACACTCTCAATGACGTTATCTATCTTCTAAAGGTGATAACTATAAAGTTACTCATACACACCCTCAAGAACATAGAAAGAAAATTACATAGAAAGAAGAAAAAACATACAAAATTATAATAATTGAGAGTCTACAAAAATATATTCATCAGCACATTCACTTTTTATCATATTCAGATAAGCAAACAAAAAAAAAGAGAGATGGTCATCAACATCCTAACATATAGAAGATACATCTCTATAGAATAAAAAAGAACAGACTAACATGAATCCATGGGAAATGACTTGGAAGAGATTACTAATTAAAAACCAAATGTTTCCATGAAAGTTGTCAATTGAGAACTATTTTATCGCAAACTCATACACTTCAGAGATATCCAATCATATGCATTGAAAGATGAAAGATATCTAATGAAATTAAGCATTATGTAATCAAGATGTGCTTTGGCAATTAATGAATCAAGAGCTTCATATGAATGAAGCTCATATTGTACATCAAAATTCCAGAGCAAAAACTGACTAATGAGACTGGGTGGTTGTTTTAACTATTAAGCAAAAATAGACCAATGCCATAACTCTATGACTCTGTCTAGTCTACATTTCAAAGCAAAGTGGTAATGACAATGAAACAGACATAGCAAGTTATGTTTCTCACAGGAATATCTAATAATATATATAGTTGGGCAGAGGAAATATATAAGTTATATGATAACAGTGATATCTTCTAACAAATATATATACAATCAAATTATATAAAAAAATGAAAGATCCCACCCTCTGATGCTCCATCATTATATAATATCACAAATTCATGTTTATCACATCACAATTTTTTTCAAACATCTAATAAAATATAAAACCTGGCAATGTCTCTATTAGAAGTGCCTCCTCTCAGTGTTGAGATGTGGTGGAGTGTTGTTCTTGGTGCATCATGACAGTAAGACTACAATGAGAGAGAGTGAGAGAGAGAGAGAAATATTAATTCTTTTAGGGTGAGCGAAACCTGCCAATGAACATATTTTTGTATTCACATAAGCCTAAAACAATTGTAGATAAAAATTTTAATGAATTACTGGGTTTCTTAAAAAAAATGGATTACATGCACCATATGAAGCTACATTAATCCTTTATCAGGAACTTTAGTAACAACATCTGTTTCTTAAATTCTAAATGGATCATATGAATTATATGAAGCTGCATTAATCTTTTATCAAAAACTTTAGTAATAACATCTTCAGAGAATAAGTACTTAGAATGAACAGAGTTCATATACATCAAAATCAGTATGTAAAGTACTTAAATAGATCCATTCTGTGTTTTTAAAATGTATTCAAATCCAGTCATGGTGGTGTTTTTAGGAATGTTTTAAAAATATTTATGTCTTGGCAATAACATGTCTTGATAGTATAAATAATCCTTACTTCCTCTCATGGTTTTTTTTGCGTTACAAATAAAGGTACTTGACAGAGGTGAACATCTTCAGATTTTACAAAGAAAGATACTTGGCAGTAGATGTAGATTTCAGAAACACCAAGGCACAGGGATATCTAGCTAATAATGTACATAGGTGCACTGGGTGAATATATAACTTATATGATCATAGTAACATCTTCTAACAAATATATAAACAATAAAAAGAGATGTTATATAACTTACTCATCTATACAATTATCAGACATTATAAATGATGATGTCAAAATCTTGGTCCGAGTATTTCGCTTCCTACCGAGAAAAATTAACAACTTCCAAGGCTGAGAAAGTGGAATCCATCTCAGGTAGAACCCCAAGTTCTTCTCCTACACCCTACTCCAAGGGGACGGCATGGAGAGAACAGAGATGAGCATCTCTTTGATGAAAGATATACCATGTAAAGAGAATTGTTGCATTCTATTATTTTACATACCCACCCCTTCAAGGATCCCTTGTGTGAAGTTGATCCGAGCATCAGCTTTCTTCATCCGATCCAGAGGTTCCAGTATCATCTGTTTTAGACATTAAAAAAAAAACAACAACAATAATGAGTTCGCCACCTTAAGAGACAACAATTTATGAAAGAAGCGAATAACTTGTGCAAGAAAAATGCTCACTTTGGTTGTTTCTAACCTGAGAGCAGACAAATTTTCATTACATATAACAGGAGATTTTCCAATCTTACAACCCATCAAACTCTCAGCAGTTGAATCTTGAGATTGTATGATCAAGCATGTACGCAGCCCTTCCTTGGCATAATACTGAAAGACAATAAGAGGATCCAAAATTAACCATGCTACTAACTCATCTAAAATTTCAAGAGCATGACGTCATAACAACAATTGTTAATAACAGCCACAAATCGAGCCATGATGCAGCTATAATAGGCAACAACAAGAAAAGGAACTCTATACTGGAAATAATTAAATAGCTTAATGTTGGAACTCTATGCAAGAACACATAGCTTCTACTGGCCTTACCAGGCGCACCGTCCGCCAACAGAGAGAACTCGATCGTCTCACCCTCCTATGGAAAGTAGCAGGCGCCGGGGAGGAAGAAGACCCTTGCAAAGGGGACGCCGCGGTGCTCCACCAGACCGTGCTTCATGTGATAGACGGTTATCAGCTCGGAGTCGGACCCCCAGCACCTGGCGTAGTCGCGGCCCTTGTCACCGGAGCCGCCCGCCTCCCACGAGAGGCTATCGCCGTAATAGTTGAGCAGCAACGCGCGAGAGTCGTCGCCCAGGGCGTCGTCCGCCCGCACCCACTGCCGCGCGGGCAGGTCCAGCCGGTAAGCGACGAAATTGCGGTGCCCATCCGCCCAGGCTTCTGGGCCCATTCCTGAGATGTCCATGACCTCGTCTGGGTCGTCGAGCATGCAAAGGATGTCCCCACCGGATTCGACCATGAAACAAAGGGGAAAGGGGTCCTCCGGCGGTATGCCACCTACGTCCAGCACTGATATGTTCAGCTGCGGTAAGAACGACTTCACGATCAGAAGCTTCCCCAGCTCGGTCATCGCGTATACCTTCCCGTCGACGGCGACCACGGAGCGAATCAGCATTGTGGCACACAGCTCGGGGATGTGAGCGGGAACGCCGTCATCACGGAGATGCACGCCGATCCACCGGCGGTCTCCGACCCGGCAGCACAGGAGAAGGTTTTCGTTCACCAGCGCCACCACCACGCACTGGGGGGATGTCGGATGGGCCATCAGCAGGACATCCAAGTAGTAGGGGTCAAGGGGAATCCACGGCAGACGGATCACAGGGGTTTCCTCCCCGGTGACGGCTGCGACGGCTTCCAAGAGGATGATTTGGCTCCGTGAGCGCTCGGCCTCGGCGTCGACCACGAAGAGGTGACCATGTGAAGCGCCCAAGATCCCTGCTCTGGCCCACGGGCGTGCTGCGCCGAGTGGAGGCTCCCGCCCCTCGAGCCGCCAGTGCCCCTCAGCCTTCACAGCAGGAGAGGCTGTGAGGTCCTCATGGACGGCGAGGGGGGGCATGGACGACAGGAGGTCTCTCCTGCAGGCCGTGAACACCGACCTCCACGCCCTGCAAACGCACGCCGCCGAGAAGACGTCGGTGGGGAAGGCAGGCAGCAGGGACTTCATGATGAGATAGATGGCCAGAGCCGGCAGGCTCGACCAATCGGCGCCGGAGGTGCAGAGGGAGATCTAGATGGGGAGATCAGTGGAGGAGACGAGGAGGTGCAGAGGGAGATCTAGATGGGGAGATTAGTGGAGGAGGCGAGGAGGTGCTGGGGAGGGAGAGAGAGAGAGAGAGAGAGAGCGCCCCAGGAACCTCTCTGGGTGGGAGCACAGGGAGCACCAACACTGAGGACGGTAGGGTTTCGGCGCCCGGGCGCCATGGTAGCAGTTGGCTCTGCAGAGGTGGCCCTCCGGGGGTGGTGCTGGTGAAAAGTTCCCAGAATCGGGATCCGGCGATGGAGATGGGGCTTCCCTCGTGAGGAAGCAGAAGCAGCCAGGAAGAACCCGTGCGATGCAGTGATCCCCAAGAGCCATGTTCATTTCACGAAACTAGAAGGCGAAGGATCGCGGCCCTTCAGTTCTTCTCTCCGGAAAGTGAAACGGCAACAGATGGAGAGATGGAGGAGAGATAGAGAGAGAGAAAGGGGAGGAGGGCTGCTTCGGTGAGGAGGCCGCTTCGGTGAGGAGTCCCGAACGGCTGCCACGTGGTATGGGTTCAGTTTAGGTGGGAAACAGGGAACTCTGTTTTAGTATTATAGTATAGATGTATGGCCCATGGTAGACCATGTAGGTCTACATATGTTTTTACAGGTTTATGGTGCAGGTGGGAGGCTAGAGGGTTGGGCATCTCAGCCCAAAATAGGCCTCTGTCGGGTTCACTAAGAATGCGCCTAACACAGACGACGCGTCTCTTAGTGGAACGCTTTGTCACGCCCCGACGCGGAATATCGAAACGTGAGGCAGTTGCAAGTAAACGGGTACAGAGCGAGTACTAGAGAACAAACCATTGGACTAGAATAAATATTAAAGCATATACATCTCATTAATAACTTTTCAAATGTCTAGTTACAACCACTAATATCAGAGCCATTCAATAGGGCCCAATTACATTGAGTAAATCAAAAGACTAAACTTCAACTCTAACATAATACTAAGATGCTAGGGTACTCTTGACTTCACTCTTGGTCATTCCCGTCCTCTTGAGTGTAAGCATTTCCTCGGTCTCACCTGAGAACACATAACCAATAATGCAGGGTGAGAGATAACGCCTAGTAGGACTTAAATCTCAGGATCAAGCAGGCTTTAAATGATTAATGTATTGAAAAGGAAGAATAACTAATGATAGAGGAAGAGTCAAGTAACGTAAGAGATAGCACAATAGCATGTCATTGAAATAGCACAAGTTTCCAAATATAATACAAGCATCGAGTACAGCACAAATAGTAGGATGGCCATAGCACAAATAGCACAAAGTATATCAATAGCACAACGAGTATAGTATAACACTTTTGATTGCCATTTAGATAGTCAAGATAGATAGCACTCGAGTGTAATGCCAAACACTCTAGTCATTTGACTCACGCGGGTAAATAGAACTTTTGGGCGCACATCCCAGGACCAGACCAAGCCCTTTATATATTGCCAGGCATTGGTTATATTGTTTATCTTTAGACAATCAGTCAATGGCCAATAGAGAGTACCAAGAAATAGATGAGGGTACTAGATGAATAGACGAGTTAGTAGAGAGAGTGTGAATAGATGAGCGAGTAGAGTAATAGATGAGAACTAAGGGTTAATGCACATGAAACGTCAAGTAATGACAATAGTAACAGTTGCACAACACGCGCGATCGGTGTTGGCAGTCAGGTGGAATTCACTACCTTCCACTGGCCCTGTTATGCACAGGTCCAGAGGTCCGACAAGATTCAAGATATGAGAGAGAGCAATCTAAAGCCGTTTGGATCTTACTGATCCCTAAAGGGTATCATAGGTGTTAGGGCACAACCAGCTCGTCGACCATGTGGGAATCCATGGACATAGGAGTCTTACGGAGGCCTTGAACAAGGATTCACTAGTCCGGTAGAAGGAATATCTGACGGAGAGTTTGTCCAAGTCAAGAGAAGGTGTATATATAGAAACAAGTGCCCGACATTCCAGAGGAATTCTAGAACAGTGGAGTGTCGACAACGGTATTTCCAAAACATCGCGAGAAACGAAGTCAAGTCCATTTAAAAATAAGGCAAATAAATATATAATTGAAATGAATTACCACATGTATTATGAGATGTTTTCATGCCAAGTTACGTCATATTGGATGGTTCAAGTGTGTGCATGTGTAAAAGAAATCATAGATAGAAAGAGGTCATGTGCATATATTTTAAATCATTCAATGTACATTCATTTTATAACAGGTGTATTCACTGCGTGTATGACTATTAACAAGGGATATAAACACTGTAGAAAGTTAGAGCATAAAAAAGCATGGGTTTTCATGCAAAAACCCCAGATTGCGACGTACCCCTGTAAGGGTCGCAACAGGGTCTGATCAGAACGTGACAGGGTCATGCAAGGAACACGACGGGTCGATTAGAGCTGGCTGCCAGAACGCGACGCCAGCGCCTGTCGCCTTCAGAATGCGACGGGTGGCTCTGTCGCGATCAGCCCTGAGAACGTGACCTATCGGGTCGTCGCGTTCTCAGGTCCTACGCCTGAGTCCGAGTGGGAAAAGAATAGGCCTTGGATTGCGGTCCAAACCTTCCTTGTTTTGACATAGGGTTGTTCAAAAATTCATAACTAATTGCACAGGCAATGAAAACTCATGAAACTAGTTCTAAACGGATCTAGACATGCAAGAGTACTTCCAGTAAATATGAGTTTGAAAGCAGACATGATCTCGACATGCTTCAACCAAGTTTACTTACGAAGAACATGGTACAGTGTACAGTAGACATAAAAGAATTAATTCGCAAAGTAGGATGGATGAAAATTAGGGCTTTCAGGGGCAAACGATGCCTAACATCCATCAGTATCTCCAGTTAAATTTTCATGGCATGGGGACGAGTATACATGGAGATATAAATTAAACATGATGGTTCAGGGTCATGGTGATTGCAGAACATCAAAAATCAAGGATAAAAGATTGGCTTGATGGAAAATTATGAAACAAGAGGGGTTTTGTTTCTGATGTATGGAACAACCTACAGACCAAATTAATTAGGTTTTACTCGTGAGAATGCCTACTTTTGACTTGTTTGATCTTCTAGGGTTGAAGAACACGGGTTGAAGCTTGATTCAGCCTTCTCCGCATGAGTTCCTCCTCTCCTTGGCCTCCTCTCATTGTCCAGCAAGCGCCAGCAACGTGTTAGGGCCGGCCATGGAGGGTTTAGAGAGTATTTATGCTTATTGGGTTTCTAATTTCTAATAGAACTTTAATTCCTATTAAATTCCGAGATTTCCTATTTCTATCCTCCTTCCAAGCTTTCCACCACCAATTTGGGTTAGGTTGGGATCCAAATTCGTGGCCAACCAATTAGGGTAGGGTTAGGAGTCCAATTCCTACCCAAAATACTTATTTTAATACTTTATTACCCTTTTTCTATTTAGGCAATATTTAAGATACGAATTTAGGGTATTTTCCATTTATTCCTCTTTTAAAAATCCCTATTTTGGCCCAATAACTTTTATGTGATCCATTTAATAAAGCCCATCACTTCTTTTCATTTAATGGGTTTGAATTAATTATCTTTTCTTTGATTTTCTAATTGACTAAATTTTTAATATTATTAAATTTTTATTTTTCGAAAAATTCAGGTTGCTACATCCTCCCCCTCTTAAAAGAATTTGGTCCCCAAATTCATATAACCATAATGGAGAGAATGTCTTACCGAAAAGATCAGGATAATTTCTCCTAATGATCCCTTCAGGTTCCCAGGTGGCTTCTTCCGCTCCACGGTTATTCCACAGAACTTTAACCACATGGATGGGACAGTTTCTGAGTTGTTGCACCTTTCCTTCAAGTATCTTGACTAGCTTCTCTTCATAGGTCATGTCCTTGTTCATCACCAACTTCTCATGGCGAATGATGTGCGTAGGATCATATACATATTTCCTAAGCATGGAGATATGGATCATATTGTGTACACTTGCCAAATTCGGTAGCAACGCCAGTCGGTACGCAACCTCACCAACCCTCTCGAGCACTTCAAAAGGGCCGATGAATCTAGACTGAGCTTCCCTTTAACACCAAATCTTTGGATGCCATGAGTAGGTGACACCTTTAAGAGTACATGATCGCCAACTTGAAATTCTAAATCTCGCCTTCTCTTGTCAGTATAGCTCTTCTGTCTAGATTGAGCAATCTTGAGTCAGTCTCTAATTACCTGAATGTCCCTTGTTGTATTTTGCACCATGTCTAGGCCAAGCCATTGCTATTCTCCAACCTCATTCCAGCATGCAGGAGATCTACAGTTTCTACCATATAGTGCTTCGAACTGTGCCATCTTAATACTCGCCTGGTAACTGTTGTTATAGGCAAACTCTATTAGAGATAGGTGCTCATTCCAATAACCTCGGAAGTCTATAGTGCATGCTCTCAACATGTCTTCAACAATTTGGTTAGTTCTCTCGGTTTGCCCATCAGTTTGTGGGTGGAATGCCGTACTAAAGTTGAGCTTAGTACCAAGTGCACTTTGCAGTCCTTTCCAGAAGTGGGACGTAAATCTCAGATCCCGATCCGAAACAATAGATGATGGAAATCCATGCAATCTCACTATCTCCTTGACATATAAGGCAGCTAGTACCTCTACCGACCACTTACTCTTTATAGGGAGGAAGTGAGCAGATTTGGTTAATCGGTCGACAATGACCCATATGGCATCGAGTCCACCACGAGTCTTGGCTAAACCCATGATGAAGTCCATGCCAATGCTTTCCCATTTCCACTCCGGGATATCTAGTGGTCTAAGCACGCCAGCAGAGCGCATGTGTTCCGCCTTTACTTATTGACAAGTAAGGCAATGAGCGGCATGTTTAGCTACCTCTCTCTTCATGTTCGGCCACCAAAATGTCCTTTTCATGTCTTGATACATTTTGGTACCTCCAGGATGAATAGTATACTTTGTCTTGTGAGCTTCATCCATTAACTTTCTCTTCAGTTCTTCGTTGTCGGGGACGCATGTCCTCCCTTGAAATACAAGCCTTCCCTCTTCGGTCATAGCAAAGTCTGGCCTTTCGGCTAGGGTTTTCTTGATGCGAACCAAGAATGGATCGCTATCTTGTTGAGTTTTAATCTCTTCCAGCATGTCAGATTGAATCTTGATATTGGCGACTAAGACTTGATCATCCCTATGTTCAATATTCAAGTCTAGCCTTACGAACTATTCTAGTAGTTGCATATCACCAAGAACTAGACTCGATACAGATGCCATCGGCTTTCTACTAAGAGCATCGGCCACGACATTTCCCTTGCCTGGGTGGTACTGGATGTTGAAGTCAAAATCTTTCAAGTATTCAAGCCATCTTCTCTGCCTTATGTTAAGTTCCTTCTGAGAGAATAAATACTTTAAGCTCTTATGGTCCGAGTAAACAGTGAACTGCTCACCATATAAATAATATCTCCAAATCTTTAAGGCGAAGACCAAGGCAGACAACTCTGGATCATGCATAGGGTAGTTGACTTCATGTGTCTTCAATTGTCTTGAAGAGTAAGCGATGACTTTCTCCTTTTGCATCAATACACAGCCTAGCCCAATTCCTGAGGCATCGGTGTAGACAAAGAAACCTTCTCTCTCTATTGGTAGAGCGAGAACAGGTGCTGAGGTCAGACTTTCTTTTAGAGTTTGAAAACTCTTCTCACACTCTTTACTCCAGGAGTAGGGAGTCTCCTTTCCTGTTAGATGTGTGAGAGGAATGGTGATCTTTGAGAAGTCCTTTATGAACTGCCTGTTGTAGCCAGCCAGTCCTAAGAAGCTTCTGATCTCTGTGACGTTGGTTAGTCTCTCCCAATTGAGTACAACTTCGACTTTGGAGGGATCAACAGAGATGCCGTCCTTTCAGATGACATGGCCCAAGAAGGACACTTCTTCGAGCCAGAATTCGCACTTGCTTAGCTTTGCATACAGTTTGTTGTCTCGCAAGACTTGCAGTGCTACACTCAGATGTTCTTCATGTTGTCTTTTGGTCTTTGAATATATAAGGATATTGTCGATGAAGACGACCACAAACTTGTCAAGGTATGGTCGATATATGTTGTTCATGAGTTGCTTAAAGACTGCAGGAGCATTGGTTAGACCAAAAGGCATAATGACGGATTCATAGTGTCCATACCTACTCCTGAAAGTTGTTTTGAAAATATCCTCATCCTTGATCCTCATTTGATGATAGCCAAATCGTAGGTCGATCTTGGAGAAATATTGAGTTCTAGATATCTGGTCGAATAGTTCATCGACCCGGGGTAATGGGTACTTGTTCTTGATGGTTAGCTGATTGAGTTGACGATAGTCGATGCATAGCCTCATCGATCCATCTTTCTTCTTAACGAACAGCACAGGTGCTCCCCATGGAGAAGTACTTGGTCTGATGAACCCCTTCTCTAATAGCTCCATCAGTTGTGCTTTCAATTCCTTTAGCTCGGCAGGTGATATCCGGTACAGTTGACGCGATACCGGGGCAGCTCCAGGGATCAACTCTATAGTGAAGTTGACATCACGCTCCAGGGGAATCCCTGGCAGGTCTTCCGGAAACACATCGGGGTAGTCCTAGACTATGTGCATGTCTTCTATCTTAGAACCCTTCTTTTCAACTACTACGGCCGCAAGGAAAGCAATGCAACCTTTCCTTATCATATTGTGGGCCTTTATGGCAGAGACTAGAGACATCCGTCTCTTATGTCTAATCCCAGTGAATGACAACTTAGGGAAATCACTAAAGGTAACTTTCTCTTTCTTACAGTCGACACTTGCCCCATAAGTGGACAACCAGTCGGCTCCCAAAATCACATCATAACCCTCCATGGGCATACACACCAGGTCGGCTTTTAGGTTATGCTCTCCGATTATTACATCGGCAGATGGACATTATTTGAATAATTTTCCCTTCTCTCTCAATGGTGTTGTGATAGAAATTCACATCCCATGGATATAGGTTTAACATTCAGAGTATCAGCAAAGTTTTGAGATATGAATGAATGAGTTGCCTCAGTATCGAATAAAACAAATGTTAATAAGGAGAAAACTTGTAAGGTACCTTCTACCACGCCACCTTCCTTAGTGGGCTCTTCATCATGCAGGTTTTGTAGTCTACCTTGTTTCTTAGGAACATTAGGGCGCCTTTCATTTTCCTTCAGTAGCGGGCACTCGGGGATGCGGTGCTCGCCGCTTCCAAAATGCTGACATGCGCCGACTTTCCTCCAGCATTCATCTACTATGTGACCTGGCTTGTCACAGTACTTGCAGTTGCTTTTCGCTGGAGTGTTGGGGACAATAGCTTTCGGTTTCCTTTCTTGGCTGGGCCCCTCTGTGATGTTGAAGGGATGCTTCTTTCCGTTGGTCGGCTTAGCTGATGATGGACCAGATGTCATTTTCTTTTTCACGAACTTCCCTTTGATATGCTCAGTGAAGTCCGTAGCATCTTCTAGTAGTTGAGCTTTCTTTACCATCTCGGCATAGGTCTGGATGTCGAGAGGGGCCAGTTGAGTGATGTATTGTGGCCTAAGGCCATTGAGAAAGTGCTTAGCCTTCATCCTTTTAGTGTTCACCAGATGTTCAACATAACATGCCAGTCTTGAAAACTAGGCTTCATACTCGGCCACCGTCAAGCTCCTCTGTTTAAGAGCAGCAAATTTCGTAGTCTTCTTCTCTTGGACACGCTCCGAGAAATACTTAGAGTTAAAGGCTTCCTTGAATTTGGCCCAAGTAAATTGACCATTAGCTCTGGTCGCTTCTATCGACTCCCACCAAGCATGGGCGTCCTTCTCTAATTGGAAAGTAGCTAGTTGTAGCTTATCCCCCACTGCACATTGCATAACACGAAAAATTCTTTTCGTCTCTTTTAGCCAGTGCTTGGCCTCATCCGGATCCGTGGAACCACTGAACCTAGGCGAGTTCAAGCTCCTAAAGTTACGATGCAGCTCACCTGCACCGCCGTGGTTTCCTCCACCTTGTGCCGCTTGCAGAAGCGCACGAGTGAGTACTTGGATGGTTTGTTGCATGCCCCTCATCTGACCACGTTCAGCAGTCATCTTAGCTAGCTTAAGTTCCTACAAAAATAACTTGTTGTTATGATATTGATGTGGAATTTAATTTGTGCGTGTGTGAGTTCATTTTAGCTAGTTACCCATGGTTCTAACCATATCTCACATAGGTAGGATAACTGACTCTAGTCGAGGCTGGTCAACCGAGATCATCCTATACTTAAGAACAACCTAGGCTCTAATACCACAACTGTCACGCCCCGACACGGAATATCAGAACGTGAGCCAGTTGCAAGTAAACAGGTACAGAGCGAGTACTAGATATCAAACCATTGGACTAGAATAAATATTAAAGCAAATACATATCATTAATAACTTTCCAATGTCTAGTTACAACCACTAATATCGGAGTCATTCTATAGGGCCCAATTACATTGAGTAAAGAAAAAGACTAAGCTTCAACTCTAACATAATACTAAGATGCTAGGGTACTCTTAACTTCACTCTTGGTCATTCCCGTCCTCTTGAGTGTAAGCATCTTCCTCGGTCTCACCTAAGAACACATAACCAATAACGCAGGGTGAGCGATAACGCCCAATAGGACTTAAATCTCAGGATCAAGCAGGCTTTAAATGATTAATGTATTGAAAAGGCAGAATAACTAATGATAGAGGAAGAGTCAAGTAACGTAAGAGATAGCACGATAGCATGTGATTGAAACAGCACAAGTTTCCAAATATAGTACAAGCGTCAAGTATAGCACAAATAGCAGGATGGTCATAGCACAAATAGCACAAAGTATATCAATAGCACAATGAGTATAGTATAGCACTTTTGATTATCATTTAGATAGTCGAGATAGATAGCACTCGAGTGCAATGCCAAACACTGTAGTCATTTAACTCCCGCAGGCAAATAGAACTTTTGGGCGCACATCCCAGGACCAGACCGGGCCCTTTATATACTGCCAGACATTGGTTATATTGTTTATCTTTAGACAATTAGTGAATGGCCAATAGAGAGTACCAAGAAATAGATGAGGGTACTAGATGAATAGACGCGATAGTAGAGAGAGTGTGAATAGATGAGCTAGTAGAGAAATAGATGAGAACTAAGGGTCAATGCACATGAAACGTCGAGTAACGGCAATAGTAATAGTTGCACACTAAGCGCGATTGGTGTTGGCAGTCAGGTGGAATTCACTACCTTCCACTAGCCCTGTTATGCACAGGTCTAGAGGTCCGGCGTGATTCAAGATAAGAGCGAGAGGAATCAAAAGCCATTTGGATCTCACTTATCCCTAAAGGATATCATAGGTGTTAGGGTACAACCAGCTCGTCGACCATGTGGGAATCCATGGACAAAGGAGTCTTATGGAGGCCTTGAACAAGGATTCACTAGTCCGGAAAAAGGAATATCCGATGGAGAGTTCGTCCAAGTCAAGAGAAGGTGTATATATAGAAACAAGTGCCTAACATTCTAGAGAAATTCTAGAACAGTGGAGCGTCGACAACGGTATTTCCAAAACATCGCGAGAAATGAAGACAAGTCCATTTAAAAATAGGGCAAATAAATATATAATTGAAATGAATTACCAGATGCATTATGAGATGTTTTCATGCCAAGTTATGCCATATTGGATGGTTTAAGTGTGTGCATGTGTAAAAGAAATCATAGATAGAAAGAGGTCATGTGCATGTATTTTAAATCATTCAATGTACATTCCTTTTATAACAGGTGTATTCACTGCGTGTATGACTGTTAACAAGGGATATAAACACTATAGAAAGTTAGAGCATAACAAAGAATGGGTTTTCATGCTAAAACCCCAGATCACGACGTACCCCTGTAAGGGTTGCGACAGGGTCTGATCAGAATGCGACAGGGTTGTTGAATCGAAATGGCACTAGAGAAGTCCTAGAGGGGGGTGAATAGGACTTCTTGGCTTTTAAAAAAAATTCCTCTGAAATGTCACAACACAAAATAAATTTGTTAGTACTTGGTGTGGTGTGTGATTCAAGTGTAAACTAGGCGGAAACAATCACACAAATGAACGAAGTGATTTATCCTGGTTCGGCCCTTCCCAAATGGAAGTCCTACGTCCAGTCCTCAAACCAACCACTTGAGATTTCTACTAACTGCCAATAACTTGGCCTTCTCTCACCCTTGAGAGGTAATACAAACCCACTTGCTCCCAAGCAAGTCTTCCATAGACAGGGGTACAAAAGAACAACCTTACACAAGGCCTTCCCTTCACAAGAGGGGCAAAGCAGGAACACACCTTCTTCAGAAATTACACAGAAGAAGAAAATAAAAGGACTCTTGTGTGTTTGCGTCAAGAATGAGCAAAGACACACACAATTCAGAAAGACTAACAGATTGGAGTTGTAACTCAAGTCCTTTCTGAATGAGCAGGGTGGACTTCAGAAATGTGTACAATTACAAATGCCACCCGGACACAAGACTTCTGTGGAAACAAAGAGAGCTGTTTAGAATCTTGCTGAAAGAGAGTGAGCTCTCAGACTTGTGGCTTGGAAGAAGGCTTGTGGGATTCTTTTGCTTGAAAAAAAATTCTAAGTGTTGAGCTCACTGGACTTGTATTCCGTTGGTTGTCTCCCTTCCCAAACTTCAGCTATTTTTATATCTTCAGAATATAGCTATTTGAAAGATGCCCGTTGTAATTGTAGTCGTTTGATAAGAAGTTTAGGATCCTTTGAATTTTACTAAGCTTGTTGTCCAAGGGTCCTTCTGCTTTGCTTCTTTCTAACGTCTTTAGATGAGAGTTGCAGCTTCACAGCTAGAAGGTCATCTTCTTCATTAGGTAGACTGTGAAGGCTCCATGCTAACAACGTGCTTCAATAAATGTCTGCAGCAAAGACAGGACAATTGTGCAAAAAGGAAGAGAGTACCTCCATGCTTTTGAGGTAGATGAGTCAGATAAAATAAGACAAAGCACGGAAACCTTGTCTAATCATGCTTTTAGGTCAGAAAGAGATAACAGACAGTTGTGCTAAAAAGTAAAGTATAGGTCTGTCAGTGGTAGGTGAGCTTGTTAGATACCCATGCGCCTGAAGCATAATAAATGTGACATATCTATTGTATTCAAGAAAATCCGGAGCAAAGACATGAGGCAAAAAGTTCAGTTTAAACAAAAGTTGCAGAAGTAATCTGAACAAGTTTAGATGAATATTGTAAGTATAGTTTATCTGAACATGTCAGAAAAATAATAAAATAATGACACTCAGATGGTAATATTAACATATTCATTCAATCAACACAAAGCATGATAAGCAAACAATATTATGAGAGTTGTTAGACTGGAGATTTCAGAAAACCATAAGTACAGAATTGTCAAGTGAAGTCGGATATAAGAGTTAGCAATTTGGCTCTGGAAGAGACTGTATTTTAACTTCATGAGTTCCAGTCAAGGATCGATTCGACTTCAAAAAGGTTACCATTCGACTTCTAAAGAAAGTATTAATGAGTCGGAGTCCAAGAAGGATTCGACTTCAGAAGAAAGTATTAATGAGTCAGAGTCAAAGAAAAATTCGACTTCAGAAGAAAGTATTAATGAGTCGGAGTCAAAGAAAGATTCGACTTCAGAAGAAAGTATAATTCGACTTTAGAAGAAAGTATAATTCGACTTCAGAAGAAAGTCTTCACGAGAAGCATTCGACTATATGAGTCGAATTTGACAGTCAAATTGTATATAGTAGTGTGGACTTCGAAAAATTTCTGGGTTGTTTAGACTTCAATTCTAAGGGAGTCGGAGATGATAGTCGGAATCACAAGTCAGTTTCAGTATGACACAGAGGGAGTTTGTGGACTTAGAAAATTTTCGAGATAGAGTTTTCCAAGATAATAATTTTTTGTGATAAGTAAAATAGATATTTAATCTATAGAAAGTCTTTTAAAGATCT
Organism: Colocasia esculenta; assembly: GCA_014218235.1. Classification (NCBI taxonomy): domain Eukaryota; kingdom Viridiplantae; phylum Streptophyta; class Magnoliopsida; order Alismatales; family Araceae; genus Colocasia; species Colocasia esculenta. The sequence continues at coordinate 72,446,048 of CM024755.1, forward strand.
TGTCATAGCAAAACAATGAAATTATGGTAAACTAAAATTTTAGATTTTCTTAGGGGTAGTTGCTAAACAATTCTCCCCCTTTTTGTTAATGACAAAAACTTAAAAAAAAATAAAATAAATAGATAGTGAACAAATTGAGATAAAAGATATATATTTTCCTGGAGAATATATATATTTTCTTGGAGAGATTTTGTTCTTACTTTCTTACTACTTTCTCCCCCTTTGTGGCAGTAACATAAAAGGTAACAAAACACAAGAGAGATATGTAAGAAGCAAGAAGGACCATAAACTGCATTCAGAAGGTTAAATACAACACATAGAGTTTATGATTTGGACAAAGAACTTGGTAAATACAAAGAGCGGGGGATCTGATTGAGATAGGGCGTGATATGAGCCCACAGCCTCTCCTTATTTTCATAGAAGAAGTTTTCAAATAGACTACTATCAATGTTGTAGTTGGAACTGATGGAGGGCAGCTTCCTATGAGATTTGATATGACATTTATGGTTCCAGACAAGCTTCTTGTAGTAATTTTTCTTGCTCAGAGTTTCTCTAAGGTGAACAAACTTTCGAGAGGTTGCTAGATGAAGAAATTCATGCACTGTAATATTCCAGTGCAAGCCTCGGGGCATAGTTGTTTCCTTAGCCTTGAAATATACCAAGTACCTTTGTTCCCATTTGAGACCGATGATCTTCCTTAAATCCGTATAACTTTTGGACAGATACTCATAGGGAGAAAGCTTCATTTTTTCACAGGCTGAATGATCTGTAGGATAAGCTGCTGCCCATTGATCTAGTGAGAACCTCTCAGACTCAGCAAAACAGAGCTGGAAATTTAACAAATGATGAGAGTTCTTGGAAAGCTGGAGGAACACAAACTGTTGGAGAGACAGTTTGATTTTATACTTAATCTTGAATCTAATACCATTCCGAATGTGCCTATTGAAAATTGGTTCAACAAAATCTTATCTGGCTGCAATGGCACCTACAAAGGATGGGTATAACCAGGATGGTAAAGCTACAATCATGGAGGGTTCAATTTTTCTTTAGCCTTTGAGCAAATTTTCCCATTGACCTTTAGATACATCAGGCAGACCCAACTTGAATCTCGCACAATTAAAATCTTCCATTCTTGAGTACTTGGCCTGAGAGTTTTGGATGTGATGTCCAAACATGTCATAGAACCTTAGATTCATGTGGAGTTCAACTGTCAAAAATTTGTTCCTTAAGAGGGTTTCCTGATATTTGGCTGCTTCTCCTGGATAGAGGTCAAGAAATTCTTTGGGAGTTAGGCTGTGGCATTTCTGGGAAATGAATTGGAGGTTAGCCAATGTGACTTGGGTAGAGTAAAGAAGAGTAGGGAGCCAGTGTTCAAATGTGAATCCTGGCATCTCATGAACTTCAAGGAATTCTCTAATGGATAGATATTCTCTGAACAGGTTCATATAATGTTCAGAGTGGAGGATGAAGGCATACCAAAAGGGAGGAAGATGTTTTGCGGGGTTGTCTTTCAATGTTGGTCCACTAGAGGATGAAAGCTGAATACTGGGAAGAATTTTAGAAAGTTCAAGAAATGATTTTCCGGTTGCTGATTTGGAAGCAGTGGGAAGATAAGAAAAGAAGTGAGCTAGTTGTGTGTGGAGAATGGGAATTGTCGCCTTGGGAGGTTTGAATTGATATTTCATAGGATAGAGTGTAAGTTTAACCTTTTCAAAGGCAAGAGGCTGATCCCTTGGAATAGATGTAGAGGAAAGAGGATCAGATAAGGTAGAGTGTGGAGGGTGTTCAGTAGAAGAAGAGGTAGGAACTGGGGTTGCAGTAGGTTGAGATGATGTTGGTGGTTGTTCAGGCTGAGGAGGAGGATCAGCAGTGGAAGGAGTTGGCATAGGAGGAGGATGAGAGGAAGAGAATATAGGATTACCATTTTTGACAAGTTTTCTCCTAACTTTCCTCTTGAAGGTATTGACCTTGGACCTATCATCCTCTAAAGACTCAAGGGGTCTCTTAGGCCTACACTCCTGCTGGGGTTCCTCATGCTGCACATCTTTCTCAACTACTGCTGCTGGAGTCTCCTCTAATACAGATTCTTGTTGCTGCTCAACCTTCTGCTGAAACACCACAATAGCCAATTGGGGCTCTGACACTTGAACTGGAACTTCAGCCTCTTGCTCTGGTTCTTGCTCTGGTTGCTGCTGCTCTCCCTGCTGCTTTGCCTGCTGCTCTGCCTGCTGCTCAGGCTCCTTTTGCTGTTCATTTTGCTGGTGAACTTGAGGACCAGATTCTTGAGAAGTGCCCTATTGGCACACAAACTGAAGTAGAAGGTCCTTAATCTGCTTGACTTCATCAGTCAAACCATCAAATTTAGCATCAATAAATTCCACTTGTAACTGAAGAACATAAATACTTTCCTACTGCTTGTTTAATAAATCCAAGATGGAATGCAAACTGTTGCTACTCTCCCCCTGAGACCTTGGCTGGGTCTCAAACTAAGAAGGGGAGTAATGACACTGCCTTTCCTCAAAGTCTTGTTCAAAAGAAGAAGCTCTGAGAATGTCTTCTTGTTCTACTCCTTTTCCTTTTAAATTTCTTAAGACTTGATTTATTGTTTCTTCTGGAGCATCTTGTTCAGGAAAAGAATTCAGGAACATGAAATTGCTCTTCTTTCTGCAAAGGTTGATCTTGGTCTAGTGCTGGGGCTTCCATTCTAATTTCTTCTCTTGGTTCTGCTTCCTGCTGAGCTGCTTGAGAGGATGGGATGATATGTGTCTCATCTGGATAGACTTCATGAGTACATTGAAGCACTGAATCCTTCATCCATAAGTTCTGATTTCTGTTGACTAAGGTGTAATGGCTTCTCCTCAAGGTTGACAAGCCAATTTTCTCTTTGATTCCAACAGAAATTTCTCTGCATAAGTTGACTGAAAACCATTTGAAAATTAAGGTAAGCAAGGGTCCATGAGGAAGGGATTCCTGCAAATCTTTGGAGGCTACCATCTTTTCTAAAATAATTGCTGGAAAATTTACTTTATGCCTCTGAATGGCTCAAAATAATAGGTTGCCATCTCTGGAAGTTATGGAAGAATGGGTCCCTGCTCTTGGAGTTATAACATTTGTAATGACTGAATGGATGAGTCTCTTTTCTGCGGCAAGTTGTAATGACCCTCTTTATACCGGCACGGTTATACCAACCCACATTGATATAGAAAGCGTCGCCACAGTGGGACATTTACCCAACACATTCAATAAGCTGAGATGTACACAAATATGAACACATAACAGTGGAATGAAAGAACTGAATGTAAATTTATTATTCCATCATCCACATTTATCCACAGTCTATATAGTACAAGAAAGAACTAAAGTTCCCATAACTGGAATTTAAATCAAATACATTGTCCATAACTTAAATACATGTTTCCCTTTATTACATACTTATATAAAAAAGTACGAAAGTACAATTCTCCACGAAGGTCTCCTACTCACGCTCCGAGTCACTCCTGACTATCTCCTCGGAATAAGTAGGAATATCTGCACCTGTACGCCGAAGCAAGAGTGAGTCTAAAAAGACCCAGCAAGTGATTCCATTCACATTAAGCATACATGCATCACATGGACATTTTACCTTCTAAACAAAACAACTAATGCGTTTAACATGGATTGGACAACTTTTAAAAGAAAGCCTAAACATGATACTTCTACCAGTTTATCATACATGGTACATCCTTATGTTTCTTTCACAATAAAGTAAACCTATCACATACTTTCTACGCATTCTTTAACATGCTATTTTAAGTCAACACTTGTTCCATTCATGCTACATTATAAAAATAAGTTAAGCATGGTATTGCACATATTGGAAGAGGTATTCCTAGCATGGATTCTATGTGCATTCTCACATTCATAGCACATTTATAAACATGGGTAGCTTGCTGTTTTGACATGGATAAAACACATTCATAAATTGGTTCACAATTTCATATATTATCACATTAGTCCACATTTCCACATGATCAGTTACACATTTTACACATGCACTTTTCACACATATATAAAAATCACATTATTCTCATTACATGCCGTGACACATAGTCCAAACCACCTCTAGAAGGACACACACTTATCTCATTCACACACATACCTATCACCTAGGCAATATAGTGATAGATCTTAGTTACTGTGCAGACCCGGGAGAAGCACTCTCCACCCTAACCAGTGGTACTTGTCCACCTCCAGGATTTAATCCCAATGCCCATGGAATCTCATACTCATATGAACCTTCCCGTAGGGACTTTGCTACGGTACAGTTCCTCAGCCCTCTAAGGTAGCAGTGTCATCCATGGCACATTTACAAAATTTCTATTTTTAAATACACACTAATTTCATATTCACATACATGTACATGGTTCAGATTTCCTAACATGGTACTACTATTTACAATGTTAAACAGTTAAAAATTTATTCTAATCATGTTGCAATTATCTAATTTATCACTAATTACACTAAACATGCTTTAATTGGTCATTTCATCATGTAATAAACAAATCAATACCTACTGTTGTGCAATTCACATGAAATTTTTACTACGGACTGATTATAGGTTGAACATCATACATGAAAATTTTCATATTTTTTAGAACTACACACTAATTATAATAATTATATTATAAAATTGGTCAACAATCAAACTTGCCTGGTTCACAGTGCTATAGGTGCATTAACCATCCTACAACATGCATCTGACAGTTATGATTTTACATAAAATTTCTAGGAATTTAACTAGTTCCATACAATTTATTTGTGAATTTAAACTGATATTGCATGCTTACCATTTTACAGTTCAGAAATATAACTATTTACACAAACATCAAAAATTTGCCCAATTTCCATAGTATGACCTGATACTGGTGCACATATTATATAAATTTCACAATATCCAAATTCAACACGGATCCATATCAACAGTATTTTTACAAGATTAAGCATGTCTGACAGATGGTTTAGGGATTTTAATAAATAACACATTCAACGAAAAATTCATAAAAATTTCTCAACATGATCCACTAGAGATATTACATAACATATAATTTTTTTTTACAGTATATCCTCATGCGTAGGAATCCGAAAAATAGTTTATTAAGGGTAGACAGACAAACTGTCCCCGCCTGAAGAACTCAGCGGCAAGGGGGTGGTCACCTATCTGGTTAACGACAACAAAGGCCGTTGCCAACTTCGGATCTTAACGGCATCAAAGGTTGCCATTAAGTTCCTGTCTGTGCAAGACACAGATTGAACTCCAAAAATTCGATAGAAAGGGAGTTCTAGGACACGATTTAAAATTTATAAAATTCCTGAGACCTACTAGACACATGTATGGATGATGGGTATAGGTTACTTGCCTTCAGAAAAATCTACAAATGGAGGGTTGGGTCGAAGAAGCTCTCCTCGACCTGAGCCAAAGAACCTCCAAAGTCCTCCAAATCCGGGTTCTGTGTTGATGCAGACAGCCACCCAATGTCGAAGGAGCCATCCCTAATACTTAGACTCCCCTCCAGTCGCAAAAGATGGCCGGAAGGAGCCATCAATCGCCGGATCAAAGGGTCCACAGTTCTGGTTTTTCGCACAAGAGAACTAGCTTTTTTTTTTTCTCAAGGGAGCAAAAAGGTCTGATCTGGTCAGAGATGGGTGTTTTTATAAGGTCAAGGGTCGGTGACGCGCTTAGGTAAGGTTTCCTGACCGTTGGAGGTCGGTTACCAAAACAGAGGCGACATTTCCAAAGGTGTTTCCGGATCTGAAGCCGCAACAGATCTGGGAGGTTAACGTCAACATAACTAGCCGCCAATATGGAGTTGGCGTCCATCGATGTGGCCGCTGACTTTGGGTTGGCGTCCACACATAGTGACGCCAATGGGTCGCCTAGCCAGAACTTAAAAACTGCAGCAACTACACTTACTCATTGCATGTACATGAACTACACAGTGTATACCTTAGAAAATTACTACTACTCATGGAATGTAAGTAAATAATATATACAATATATATATATATATATTATATTTACAACAATACATCAATTAGTTATATATGCATATCTACACACACCCAAGCATAAGTTCTTCACACAATCAAACACCTACATAAGAGGATAAAATTCAAGGGCCTTACACCCTCTTCCCCTTAAAGAAACTTCGTCCTCAAAGTTAGACCGATACTACTTAAACAACTAAGGATACTTCTTCTTCATTGCATCCTCAAGCTCCCAAGTAGCCTCTTCTCGCGAGAAGTTGTGCCATAGCACGTTGACCGACGCAATGCTCTTGTTCCGGAGATGCTGAACCTTCCAGTCAAGAATAGCTACCAGTTGCTCCACATAAGATAGATCTGGCTGGATCTCCACTGGCTCGTGAATAATAACATGAGATGGATCTCTGACATACCTCCTGAGCATAGACACGTGGAAAACAGGATGAACACTAGCTAATGCTGGGGGTAAAGCTAGCTTATATGACACGTTGCCCAATCGTCTGAGAATCTCATACGGGCCAATAAATCTAGGACTTAGCTTACCATGCCTTCCAAATCTAACTACACCACGAGTAGGTGAAATCTTCAAGAAGACATGCTCACCTACCTTGAACTCCAAATCCTTCCTCCTGTTGTCAGCATAACTCTTATGCCTATCCTGTGCCGCAACAAGCCTCTTCCTAATCAGCTGGACCTTATCCGAAGTCTCCTGGACTAACTCCGGACCGATCAGCTGCCTATCACCGGTCTCCTCCCAACATAAAGAAGGTCTACAAGGCCTACCATACAATGCCTCAAACGGAGCAATACCAATACTCACATGGAAACTGTTGTTGTATACGAACTCCACAAAAGGCAAATGGCACTCCCAATCATCCTTCCAATCCAGAACATACGCCCTCAACATATCCTCGAGCGTTTGGATAGTCCTCTCGGACTGTCCATCGGTCTGGGGATGGAATGCCAAACTGAGCTTCAACTCCAAATCTAATGCATCCTGAAGACCCTTCCGTAGCCTCGAAGTAAATCTCAGATCTCGATCCGAAATGATCTACTTCGGCACACCATGCAATCTAATAATACTACTAATATACAATCTAGAACTCTCTACTGACTGCTTCTTCTTCATAGGCAAGAAATGTGCAGTCTTCAAGAATCTATCTACTACTACCCAAATCGAGTCATTACCCCGTCTAGATCGAGGCAAACCCGTAACAAAATCCATAGTGACAGCTTCCCACTTCCATACTGGGATCTCCATCTTCTGCATAAGACCAGATGGTCGCTGCTACTCGGCCTTCAGTTGCTGGCATACAAGACATCTAGATACATACTCTGCTACATCCTTCTTCATGCCAGACTACCAAAAAGATCTCTTTAAATCCTGGTACATCTTAGTGTTACCCGGATGAATAGAGAATCTCGACCTATGAGCTTCTGCTAAAACATGCTCACGAACATCTATAATGTCGGGAACACAAACACGGTGATGGAATCTAATCACACCATCCTCATCACGAGCAATGCCTGCCTTGCCCACCAACTCTTGGAGTCTAGGGTCGGCTTTCTGATGCTCGATCACCTCATCCAACACCGAAGACCTAATGGACAACTGAGCTACAAAAGCCTGACATAGGGATGGCTCTAACTCAGTCATCACACATGCTGCATCCTCCAACATCTTCCAATCCTGCTGGAGCGATGACCTCTTCCTACTAAGGGTATCTGCTACGACATTCGCCCTTCCAGGATGATACTGGAGATCGAAGTCATAGTCCTTCAGGAACTCAATCCATCTTCTCTGCCTCAGGTTTAATTCCTTTGGGGAGAAAAGATACCTCAAACTCTTGTGGTCAGTGAACACCTCAAATCTAACACCATACGGATAGTGCCTCCAAATCTTCAGTGCATGAACCACTATCGCAAGCTCCAAATCATGAGTCAGATAGTTACACTCATGCTCCTTCAATTTCCGAGAAGCATATGCTACTGCCCTTCCGTGCTGCATCAATACACAGCCAAGGCCAATCCAAGATGCATCCGTATAAATGGCAAAACCTTCATCACCACTAGGTAATACCAATACCAGAGCAGAAGTATGCTTGGCCTTCAATAATTGAAAGCTATTCTCACATTCCTCAAGCCAAATGAACTTCTCACCCTTCCTGGTTAGCTTAGTCAATGGGGCGGCGAGAGATGAAAATCCCTCAATAAATTGCCGATAATAACCCGCCAAACCAAGGAAAGTACGAATCTCTGAAGGAGTCCTAGGAATCTCTCAATCCAATACAGCCTAGACCTTTGCTGGATCTACTGCTACACCAGCACCGGAGATAACATGTCCAAGGAAATGAACCTCGTGCATCCAAAAATCACACTTGCTAAACTTTGCATAGATCTTGTGCTCTAGGAGAACTTCCAATACTACCCTCAAATGCTGACGGTGTGTGGCCTCATCCGGAGAATAGACCAACACATCATCGATGAAAACTACAACAAAACTATCTAAATAAGGTCTAACCACCCTGTTCATGAGATCCATGAACGCTGCAGGGGCGTTGGTCAGACCAAACGGAAGGACCAAAAATTCATAATGTCCATAATGGGTTCTAAACGCCTTCTTGGACACATCCTCACTCCTAATCCTCAACTAATGATAACCAAACCACAAATCAATCTTAGAAAAGACCGATGCATTCTACAGCTGGTCAAACAGATCATCAATCTGAGGTAAGGGATACCTGTTCTTCACAGTCACTTGGTTTAGCTTCCTATAATCGATGCATAACCTAAGTGACCCATCCTTCTTCTTTACGAACAATACAGGCGCGCCCTACGGAGAAACACTAGGGCGAATAAATCCCTTATCTAACAAATCTTGCAATTGCTTCCTTAGCTCTGCTAACTCCGCAGGTGCCATCCGATAAGGGGCCTTTGAGATAGGAGAGGTGCCTGGAAGCAACTCTAGAGTAAACTCTATCTCTCTAGCCGGTGGCAATCCAGATAAATCATCGGGAAAGACATCTGGAAAATCCTGCACTACATCTATCTCCTCAAGAGTAGGTGACTCATCAGCCTTGGTTACTAATACCATGCTGGGAAGAAAAGCGTCACAACCCTTGTTCACCATTATCATCGCCTTCATGGCAGAGATAACAAACTTTCCCACTAAGTTCCTTGGCAATGGATGAGAAAATTCATCCTCACCGGGAATGCGGAAAACAATCTTCTTCCCACAACAATCCACTAACGCATAGTGCTCCTCTAGCCAATCCAGACGAAGAATAGCATCGTAGTCCTTCATCTTTAGCAAGAAGAAACACCCTTCTAGGAATCTATCCTCAATACACACCGGTAATGACGGAATACACTTCCTAGTCAATACCGTTCCCGCAGGTGTGTGCACTGACAAAGGGACTTCTAACTCCTCATACTCTAATCTGACTCTAAAGCTAACTGCCTAGCAAAACGCTCAGAAATGAACGAGTGAGTGGAACCTGTATCAAATAAAACTCGAGCGTGCACACCCATGAAAAGAATCTTACCTTCGGTAACATGGTCTGCCTGCTCGGCGTCGTCACGAGCTAACGCAAACAGTCGAGCTGGGGCTCGAGGCCTTCCTGGTCGTCCTGTCGCTGGCACTGCTGCTGCTACCGCTACTGGAGCTGGTCCACGCTCGACTCCCTGCTGAAGTATGGGACAATCCTTTATCTTATGCTCTCTGCTCCCACACTTCAAGCACTTCCCCGCCATCTTCCAACACTCTGTACCACCATGTGCCCTCCCGCAATGAGGACACTCCTTATTGCCACTGGGGGAATGCTAAGATGATACATGACGACTTCCCGATACTATGGGACGCTGTGGTGACTGATACGCTGCCTTCTTCTTCTCATGCCTCTGGAATGGAGCTGTAGGCCTCTTCCGCAAAGCCTTCTTCTCCTCAAGATACTGCTCCATCTCTCCTTCCTGCCGACAAGTCGCGCTAAGAGCCTCATCGAGGGTACGATGGTCAAATGCCACCAACCTCGTCCTCAGTGATGGCCTCAGACCCATCACGAACTTCTTCACCTTCCTGCACTCATCAACAACGATATGAGGGGCATAGTTCGATAGCTCGGAAAACCTGGCCTCGTACTCTAGTACGGTCATGGAGCCCTGAGTCAAGGAGAGAAACTCTTGCTCTATCTTGTCTTGGATGTGCTTTGGAACGAACTTGGCCCGAAAGAGTCTCACAAACTCGTCTCAAGCCACCTCTACAGCACTGTCCTTGAACCGGGTACGAAGCAACAAGGACCACCACACATTGGCTCGCTCCTGCTAAAACATTCCATAAGGACCAATCCAAACAATCTAGGCTTAAAGAAATAATTATATAAACAATTTACACATACCTGTAGCATATAGGTGGCTAAAGTGACCTTGTCATCCTCAGCACACCTAATCGCTTGGAAGATCTTTTCAATCTCCCTCATCCAGCTCTCCGCAAGCAACAGATCACTCTCCCCCTTAAAAGAGGGTGGAGCCATCCTCTTGAACTTTTCCATGATGGAGGGTCCACCATGGTCATGAGCCTGGGGAACTGGCACCTGAGCCTGCTACAACAAACAACATAAGACACACTTATACAATATAGCAACATAGCAAACATATAATTTAAATAAAATAGACTACTCTATCTTATTGATCTAACCTGAGCCTCCAGCTGAGCCTGGAGTGCAGCCTGAGTATGGGCCTGCGTCTGCATAGCCTGAACTAGACCTTGCATGAACACTCCATAATCCACTGGTGGCGGTGGAGGAAGCACAGGACCCTGGGGTGCTAGGGCCTGCTACTCACCCTGATCCTCACGCCTAGGCTCAACTCTCACCTCTCTCCTTTGCTCACCCTCACGAGCAGGAACACCACACCTACCTCGCGAAGCCATAGCCTGCAAAACAATTTAATCCCAATTAGGAACTAAACTATCCAATTCCTAACTATGTGGACAATCTATAAAGACTTAGCATATAATGAAGATGATGGCATGTAGCACCACGAAAATTTTAATTACATAAAAATTCAAATAAATGGAAATAAATAATTTTCATAATATCAGAGTATTTAAAACATATGTATCATTATCGTATGTGCTAAAACACATCGGACAATTTCATAAAAATTATAAATCAATCCCAAACATTATTACTAAATGTTTCACAAAGAAATTTGTGCCAAGAAAAATCGGATTAGCCAAGTTTAAAGTGTTTTGCGACTTATTATCGTAATTCATAAATAAGTCGAAAAATTATTATCACACGTACTTGGATGAGTCAGAAAATTAAATAAAAATCATATATGAACTTCAAATAATATCCTTTAATGACCCATCAAGAAATTTGGGTCAATAAAAATCATTTGGGCTAGGTTTAAGAGTTATTGTGGCCGATTATCCAAATTAGGAAACAAGTCGGAAAACTGTTAACACGGAAATACGACGCAACCAAAAATTAAATAAAAATGTTGGAGAGACTTCCAACATTATATATTAATGACCCAATATCATAATTGAGCCAATGGACCACATATGGCCCCAAAATCAAATGGAGCTAGAAAATACATGAAAATTCGTAACCATAAATAGGCTGAAATTAGAAAGAGGCAATTAGAGTTGAATTGGGATGAGAACATGCTTTCCTAGCAACCCAAATTCGTGCTTAACTATGGTGGGAGGTTTCCTAAAGCCTCACACACTCTAATAGAGGAAGAAATCCTCAAATTAGGAAACTAATAAGCCAAAACCGCAACCATAGTTTCCTTGTCACAATAGAACTCCTAAACACCATGGATGCTTAAATACTCACCACCAAACCCTTTGGTATGAGTGTACATCTTGTTGGGGTCGTGTGGAGGAGTTCTTGGCGGCTGGGGAGCAGGAGATCGCCCACACCAAGCCGTTCTTCTTCCCCGTTGCGTCTGCTGCGACCTGCACAGATAGTCATCTTGAAGTCGAACAAAGGTAGGTCAAACCCTAACCAAACCTTGCAAGTCATATACCCCTGGAAAGAGGGTCAATTCTAGTTCCTAACCCCACTAGTTTCACTATTTTTCACTCAGTAGATCGGGTGCAGTAAGCGTTCTCCTCCAAGTGGTCTGAACATAGGTTTTCTGGAAAAAATAGGACTTCTTCAACCCAGAAGGTAGGTTTTCTCGAGCCAAACCGTAACATATGTTATACCAATGTGTAGAGCATCAAGTTAACTTTCGTTTCCCACTAGTTTCATCAAGTTCCAATGAGTACATGTTGAGTTATAGGCATTTTGCGAAAGTCGCGCATGTCTAAGACTTTTTACGTTCGTGTTGATTTATTGTGCATCTCTAGGTCGTTTAAAATTATTTAAAAATCATAGTTTGCATCTACTCCATGTTCCCTACAACATTCATGTTGAGACTTTTGTCCGAAAAGCTCTAGTTTAGATGATATAAGCGTTGCATGAATCGTACCCCTGTTTCCTGCATGTCATGGTTCTAATCATCTCATGATGTCTGTTTAATGGCTTAAAAGTGATTAACCCATTTAAAAACTATAATTACATGAACAATATTCTAATTATTCTTTTAATGACGTGATCATTCATGAAACTTGTGATTCGCTCTTGTTACTGTTCTAGCTTGATTAAAATGATAATTGTTATCTTAAAATCTTGCAAACCCATGTGTAGTTAAATGCATTATTCATTGCATGCCATCATGTTAAGTGCTTTCCGCGAGTTTGAGACTGATAGATTGTGAATTGAGACGCGTACATCACTACACACTTGCACATCTAGGCAGCCCTTTCTTGGGAATTTGGAAGCTCTCTATCGGTCATATTGAATCGGTAGACTAGTGACCTATTCTCCAAGGCCTCCGTAAATCTCCTCTGACCATGGATTCCCACATGGCCGATGAGTTGGTTGTACCATTGAAGTTCCCTAGAAATAGCGTGCACTTCCTCTCTCGTCTTGTTCTCGTGAGTGTGATTTACAATCCAGACTAAAGCCATTAATGAAAAGATTGAACTAAAGTATAAATCGTACCGTTATGCTGCTGAGTTTATCTCTTGACCATTGTTATCATGAAATCATGTTCAAATTGCTTATTACTTGTTCCCGTCATCATCATGAACATGACATTACTTATGCTTACTTATTGAAAGTTTCATTGGCCATTATTAATGACTATGGGTATCTACATTTAAAATTTAAGTGAGATACTGACCGGGCACGGCGAGTGTCCAAGGGCTCCAGTCTAGCCCCAATGACGGAGAGTCATAAATATACTGTTAACCATGGGGTATAATGATTACTGGCGTTGCATCTGCATTGGGAGTCGTGTGTGCGTGTTGAATGATAGATACAATAACCACATACACGTGTCCTAGTGTACATTATTGATGGATCTTTTCTTGGTGTACATTAGTGTCTTCGTGCCTGATTAAGTGAATCATGTTAAAAGTTCGTGCTCGTGCGTGCTTGCTTGCGTGATATGGCGATCCTGCATTTAATGCAATTAGTGATATCTTGCATTCTTGACATCAAGTGAAATCTTGCGTGCTTGTACAAAGTGAAATATTGCTCGTTCTATCTTGTTATATCCTTCTAGATCTTGTTCTATCATGATCTCTCTATCTAGCTTGTTTCATGTATCGTGTTTTAATGAGTTTTATTCGTACATGCATATCATGACAACCATCGTGCTTACCTAGTTCTAAATTTCTAATCACTTATGTCATTGCCCGCACATTGAGATATAAATCCTACTGGGCTAGTTTTCTCATCCCCTACTTTTACAAATCTAGGTGACTGCGAAGTTCAAGAGGAAGAGCTAGTCGAGGATGGGAATGCGTTCGAGTGATGAGCGTTCCAAATATGAGTCTAGTTATAGTAGTTTGCTTTGAGTGATAGATTCATGTAGTAGGATGTGAGGAGTAAAATGTACTTTTCCTTTTTTATTAAGTCTTAGTCCTGTAATAGTTTCTATTCAGAATACAATGAGTTGAGATTTGAATACAAGATTAGTTGAGTTCAATATTTGGGCCCTATGATGATGTATGTTGTTATACATTTAGTGCGTGCTAGCTAGAGGCTTATTTGCCGACTGTTCACGTCTCAGGATATCGACTCGAATTATTCCGCATCATTATTTATATCCGCTGCGTAACTCTCGGGATGCGACATGGCATATACATATTTATGTACAATCTCAACCTGTGGCTCTCTGATACCAATCTCTGTAACAACCCTCTTTATACCGATACGGTTATACCAACCCACATCGATATAGAAAGCGTCGCCACAGTGGGACATTTACCCAACACATTCAATAGGCTGAGACATACACAAATATGAACACATAATAGCAGAATAAAAGAACTGAATGTAAATTTATTATTCCATCATCCACATTTATCCACAGTCCATATAGTACAAGAAAGAACTAAAGTTCCCATAACTGGAATTTAAATCAAATACATTGTCCACAACTTAAATACATGTTTCCCTTTATTACATACTTATAAAAAAAGTACAAAAGTACAATTCTCCACGAAGGTCTCCTACTCACGCTTCGAGTCGCTCCTGACTATCTCCTCAAAATAAGTAGGAATATCTGCACTGGTACGCCGAAGCAAGAGTGAGTCTAAAAAGACCCAGCAAGTGATTCCATTCACATTAAGCATACATGCATCACATGGACATTTTACCTTCTAAACAAAACAACTAATGCGTTTAACATGGATTGGACAACTTTTAAAAGAAAGCCTAAACATGATACTTCTACCAGTTTATAATACATGGTACATCCTTATCTTTCTTTCACAATAAAGTAAACCTATCACATGCTTTCTACACATTCTTTAACATGCTATTTTAAGTCAACACTTGTTCCATTCATGCTACATTATAAAAATATGTTAAGCATGGTATTGCACATATTGGAAGAGGCATTCCTAGCATGGATTCTATGTACATTCTCACATTCATAACACATTTATAAACATGGGTAGCTTGCTGTTTTGACATGGATAAAACACATTTATAAATTGGTTCACAATTTCATATATTATCACATTAGTCGACATTTCCACATGATTAGTTACACATTTTACACATGCACATTTCACATATATATAAAAATCACATTATTCTCATTACATGTCATGACACATAGTCCAAACCACCTCTAGAAGGACACACACTTATCTCATTCACACAAATACCTATCACCTAGGCAATATAGTGATAGATCTTAGTTACTGCGTAGAACCGGGAGAAGCACTCTCCACCCTAACCAGTGGTACTTGTCCACCTCCATGATTTAATCCCAATGCCCATGGGATCTCATACTCATATGAACCTTCCCGTAGGGACTTTACTACGGTATAGTTTCTCAGCCCTCTAAGGTAGCAGTGTTACCCATAGCACATTTACAAAATTTCTATTTTTAAATACACACTAATTTCATATTCACATGTACATGGTTCAGATTTCCTAACATGGTACTACTGTTTACAATGTTAAACAGTTACAAATTTATTCTAATCATGTTGCAATTATCTAATTTATCACTAATTACACTAAACATGCTTTAATTGGTCATTTCATCATGTAATAAACAAATTTATACCTACTATTCTCCAATTCACATGAAATTTTTACTACGGACTGATTATAGGTTAAACATCATACATGCAAATTTTCATATTTTTTGGAACTACACACTAATTATAATAATTATAACAGTTGTATTATAAAATTGGTCAATTACCAAACTTGCATGGTTCACAGTGCTACAGGTGCATTAACCATCCTACAACATGCATCTGACAGTTATGATTTTACATAAAATTTCTAGGAATTTAACTAGTTCCATACAATTTATTTGTGAATTTAAACTGATATTGCATGCTCACCGTTTTACAGTTCGGAAAATATAACTATTTACACAAACATCAGAAATTTGCCCAATTTCCATAGTATGACTTGATACTGGTGCACATATTACAGAAATTTCATAGTATCCAAATTCAACACGGATCCATATCAACAGTATTTTTACAGGATTAAGCCCGTCTGACAGATGGTTCACGGATTTTAATAAATAACACATTCAACGAAAAATTCATAAAAATTGCTCAACATGATCCACTAGAGATATTACATAACATATAATTTTTTTTTACAGTATATCCTCATGCGTAGGAATCCGAAAAATAGTTTATTAAGGGTAGACAGACAAACTGTCCCCGCTTGAAGAACTCAGCGGCAAGGGGGTGGTCACCTATCTGGTTAACGACAACAAAGGCCGTCGCCAACTTTGGATCTTAACGGCATCAAAGGTTGCCATTAAGTTCCTGTCTGTGCAAGACACAGACTGAACTCCAAAAATTCGATAGAAAGGGGGTTCCAGGACACGATTTAAAATTTATAAAATTCCTGAGACCTACTAGACACATGTATGGATGATGGGTATGGGTTACTTGCCTTCAAAAAAATCTACAAATAGAGGGTTGGGTCGAAGAAGCTCTCCTCGGACTAAGCCAAAGAGCCTCCAAAGTCCTCCAAATCTGGGTTCTATGTTGATGCAGACAGCCACCCGATGTCGAAGGAGCCTTCCCTAATACCTAGACTCCCCTCCAGTCGCAGAAGATCGCCGGAAGGAGCCACCAATCGTCGGATCAAAGGGTCCAAAGTTCAGTTTTTTCGCACAAGAGAACTAGGTTTTTTCTTTTTCTCTCAAGAGAGCAAAAGGGTCAGATCTGGTCAGAGATGGGTGTTTTTATAAGGTCAAGGGTCGGAGACGCGCTTAGGTAAGGTTTCCTGACCGTTGGAGGTCGGTTACCAAAATAGAGGCGACATTTCCGAAGGCGTTTCCAGATCTGAAGACACAGCAGATTTGGGAGGTTAACGTCAACATAACTGGCCACCAATATGGAGTTGGCATCCATCGATGTGGCTGCTGACTTTGGGTTGACGTCCACACATATTGAGGCCAATGGGTCGCCTGGCCAGAACTTAAAAACTGTAGAAACTACACTTACTCAATGCATGTACATGAACTACACAGTGTATACTTTAGAAAATTACTACTACTCATGCAATGTAAGTAAATAATATATAATATATATATATATACATATATTTACAACAATACATCAATTAGTTATATATGCATATCTACACACACCCAAGCATAAGTTCTTCACACAATCAAACACTTACATAAGAGGATAAAATTCAAGGGCCTTACAAAAGTTCATTGACCAGAAGACCTTTCTTGCTTACTGTCGCCAAACTACCAATAATGTCCAATTTTTGCTTATCCAAGGGCACTGACTCACTGAACTTGTGCCTGGAAATAGGACATCCTAAGATTTCTGCTAACAACTCCTCAGAAACTGTAACCTTGATCCCCTTTACATATCCTATAACTGAGGTTTTGGAAGAGACTTGAAAAGTTACATAATAAGCCTTGATGGCATTCTCTACTATTGGTTCAGAAATCTGACACAGCTTTGTCCAACTCATGGCTTCTAGGGTTTCTTCTGCCCACGACAGACTACCACTCAAATGGGAGAAGTCTACTACTTTTCCTGGACAGATGGAGATCTTAGTAGATGCTAGGCGATGGAGTTGCTCATGAGATAACAGGGTTTCGTCCGGAACCCTAGATGAAGCCATCTTCCTTCAGAGAGAATGGAGGTCTTGGAGTTGTTCTGAAGACGACTGCCAGAGAGGATGAACAGTGTAGGCGCGAAGAGGAGGAAGAAGATAAGGGGAGTTGAAGATAAGGGGAGCTGATGACACCCTAGTGTTTATGAACGGTCAAACCAGCAACATCAGGAAATTTCTGTCTTTCTTGAAAGCTTATGAAGAGTCTTCTGGGCAAAAGGTGAATTCTTCTAAAAGTAGTTTCCTTATTTCTCCTAACGCTCCTCCTGCTACTGGTGCTCGCATCAAAGGCTTAATAGGTTTCAGCAAGGAGGAGGGGGTTCTTAAGTATTTGGGGGTTCTGATCAGTCATGGCCGCTCCTTAGTCTCCCATTATAAGCATATCATTGACAAGGTTAACACTTCGCTGGCTTCATGGAAAGCTAAGTTGTTATCTCAGGCAGGTAGAGTTGTGCTCATTAACTCGGCTCTGTGTTCTATCCCCATTTACGTAGCTTCCGCCACTTGTTTGCCTAAGTCTATTATTCAGCAGATTGAGTGCTCCTGCGCTTCCTTTTTTTGGAATAGTGGTGATGAAAATAGGAAACGTCACTGGATATCTTGGGATCGTATATGTAAACCTAAACAAGAAGGTGGTCTGGGGGTTAGAAGTATGTGGCATGTTCAGATTTCCCTTATGGCTAAGCTCATCTGGAATGCTATGCATGCCAATACTTTATGGTCTTCCTATGCTAGAAGTAGATTCATGGTTGCTACGTCAAATGAAGTTGTCAGGGTGTTTCCTATAGGGATTCCTAAGGTGGTTTTCAATGCTGCTCACTCTCTCATTTTACAAAATAGCAGGTGGATTTTAGGCGATGGCAAGAATATCGATATCCTGAGGCATACGTGGGCTGGCAATTGCCCACTGATGTCCTTAATACCTGTTCCTAATCAATACCCTTTTACTACTGTCCATGAGGTAGCAGCTAACACTGATCACCCTTTGAGGAATCATGCAGCGATTGGGAACCTAATGGACAAGGTCGACATTCTTGATGCTCCTGATAAGTGTGTTTGGATGAGTAGTGCTGATGGGACATTCTCTACCAAGTCCGCCTTTCAGGCCATTAGGCTGCATGGTGTTCACCGGCCTTCTTAACTCAAAATATGGAACCATACTTTCAATCTGAGGGCATCTTTGTTCGGTTGGCGGATTTTACATCGTGCAGTGCCCACTGATGATAGAATTTCAGATTGTGGTATCTATCTGGTCTCCTCCTGTTCCTACTGTTCTTCTTCATCTACAGAAGATTTTGACCATCTTTTCCTCAAGGGGGATCTCGCTGTAGCGCTCTGGGACTGGGCTCGCCCGCTCCTTAATGGCCAGGTATTTGGTTCGCACATAACATCTACTTTATGGAACATCATTTCTGCAGTCAATTGCAAGAGCGCCATGGGGTTCATTTCGTTATATGTTGTGCTGCTTGTTTTATGGGAAATCTGGAAATATAGATGTGCGAAGAGGTTTGATTCGACTCCAAAGCTGTTAGGGAAGATCAATGCGGATATTAGATATGCTGTGGATGTGGCCATTCAAGGTGTTAAGTTTAAGCATGAATGTACTGCTGATTCCATTCATATTATGTCATCCTTTGGCTTTAAACCCTCAGTTAAGCTTAAGGTTCCCAAGATTGTCAGGTGGACACCTCCGGAACATGGGGTTTGTCTCAGCGTGGATGGTGCTTGTAAGGGGAACCCGGGTCCCTGTGGTGGGGGGGGGGGGGGGGGGGGGGGGGGCTGCCTACAAAATCCAACTGGGGAGGTCCTTCTGAGTTTCGCTTTCTTCTATGGCCATGGAGATAGTTTGCTTGCTGAAGTTCGTGCGCTCACTGATGGTCTTAGATTGGCTGCGTTGCATGGGTTCCATATTACGACTGTGCACTCAGATTCTCTTCTTTTAGTCCAGTCCTTTATTCATGAGAAATGTCCATCCTGGAAGTGTTCCTGGTGGTGGAATCTGGCCCGTTCCTTACTGCTGCAGATGCATGTTAGCATGGATCACGTCTTTAGGGAGGCCAATAGGATGGCTGACGCCTTGGCGTCCCATGCCTGCCTTACTCAGCAAAGATCGATTTTCTCTTCTTCTATTTTTTCTACCAGCTGTAAAGGTCCAGTTGCTCTTGATAAATCTGGGCTCCTTCTATTAGATTGCTGTGATTTCTGGTTGTTCAGGGGTATGCCCCGGTGTTACATGTATATTTTTCCACATATATAAAATTTTAGGCGCAGGACAAGGCTAGGGGAGTGAGAACGTTATCCCCTGCTGGGGGATAGCGCACTTAGCTAGCTCTTCATTCCTGTGTCCTTTTCTGTTTAAAAAAAAAGGGAGTTGAAGAGAGTTTGAAAGGGTGTCTTCACACACAAAAAGAGGGTGTCTTAATATAAAGGGTTGGAAAGAGCTGACCAGAGATTTTAGGATGAACGGACGGGATTGACTGATTTGACCGTTGCGTAATAAATAAGTCCATTAATTTGATTTATTAACAAACACCTTTTTGGACTTATAGGAAGTTTGTTTGTGTACCCAAATTCACAAGTCGAATGTCGTAGTCATGAGTCGGATTATGTCTTCGACTGTAACAGTCGAAGTTTTGGGACTAAAAAAAAATTTTACAGTGAAGCACAGTTTTTTCACAGCAAACACATAAAATTTTAATCATGAATTTTTCATAGCGATTTAATCAGGGTTACACATGCCTATTTCTCTTCTAATAGATGTAAATCTATCTTCAGGAAGGGGTTTTGTAAAAATATCAGCAAGATGTTTTTCTGTAGACACAAAATTAAGTAAAATATCACCATTACTTACATGGTCCCTGATGAAGTGATGTCTAACCTCAATGTGCTTTGTCCTTGAGTGCTGGATAGAATTTTTGGTCAGGTTTATTGCGCTTGTATTGTCACATAGCATTGAAATTTCTTGAAGTGTGTGACCATAATCCTCTAATTGATGTTTGATGCACAAGAGTTGAGTACAGCAACTTCCAGCTGCAATGTATTCAGCTTCTGTAGTGGATAATGCCACTAAATTCTGCTTCCTGGGTGACCAAGAAATCAAGCACCCTGTAAGGATTTGACAAGTACCACTGGTGCTCTTTCTATCTATTTTGCATCCAGCATAGTCAGCATCACTATATCCAATTAACTTGAAATCTGAACATCTGGGATACCATAATCCTAATTTACTTGTATTTATAAGATATCTAAAAATTCTTTTGACAGCATGAACATGAGATTCCTTTGGATCAGT
The DNA here is from genome assembly GCA_014218235.1 of Colocasia esculenta. Classification (NCBI taxonomy): domain Eukaryota; kingdom Viridiplantae; phylum Streptophyta; class Magnoliopsida; order Alismatales; family Araceae; genus Colocasia; species Colocasia esculenta. The sequence goes on from CM024755.1 coordinate 72,467,051, forward strand.
TTGAAATCTTGCACACAAACATACACTGAACATGATATCTGGCCTACTAGCAGTGAGATAGAGTAGTGATCCTATCATTCCTCTATAGACCTTTGGATCTACCTTCTTACCAAGAAGATCACTATCTAACTTAATTCCTTAGCTCATGGGTGTTCGTAATGGCTTACACTTGTCAAAACCATACTTAGACAGTAAATCTGAAATGTATTTAGTTTGTCAAATGTGAGTTCCTTCCTTGGTCTGCTTGATTTGCAACCCAAGAAAATAGTTAAGCTCACCCATCATACTCATTTCAAATTCACTTTGCATAAGATTTTCAAAGAATTTACAGAGTGATTCATTAGTAGAACTAAAAATAATATCATCAACATATATTTATACAATTAGGATTCCATCTGAAAATTTCTTTATAAATAGTGTACTATCAACTTTAGCTCTTACAAAATCATGTGATATAAGATAAGCACTCAATCTTTCATACTAAGCTCTTGGGGATTGTTTTAGACCATATAGTGCTTTCTTTAAACGGAAAACATGATTAGGATATTTAGTATCTTCAAAACCTGGTGGTTTCTCAACATATACTTCTTCTTTTATGAAACCATTCAGAAAAGCACTTTTGACATCCATCTGAAATAAGTTGATGTTGAGGGAGCATGCATAGGATAATAGAATTCTGATTGCCTCTAATCTAGCTACTGGGGTATAAGTTTCATCAAAATCTATGCCTTCCTCTTGGGAATACTCTTGAGCTACAAGTCTGGCCTTGTTCCTAATGATTGCTCCTGATTCATCCATTTTATTTCTGAAAACCCATCTGGTTCCAATGACTAGATGATCAGAAGGTTTAGGGACAAGAGTCCATACTTGGCTGCGTTGGAACTGATTAAGTTCCTATTGCATAGCAAGTATCCAAGATTCATCACCCAGTGCATCATCGATTGTCCAAGGCTCAATTTGAGAAACTAAAGTAGAAAAATCACAAGGAATTTGCATACCTCTTGTTCTTACCCTATCTTGAGGATTACTTATGATGTTTTCCCTTGGATGATCTTAGTGATACCTTAGTTCTCTAGGTAGTGCTTCTTGTGGTTCTTCTTGCTATTGGAGTTCTTCTAATGGAGGATCTTCCTTTTCTTCTTCTTTTTCTTCTTCTTCAACAGATGTTCCATCTAGATTCATGCACAATTCTTCAACACATTCTTCTTCTTCTTCTATTCTTTTAATAGAAGGATTAGTTTCATCAAATAATACATGCACAGTTTGTTCTATGGTTAGAGTTCTTCTATTGAAGACTTTATAACCCCTAGGTTTTGAAATATATCCTAAGAAAAATCCTTCATCACTTTTAGCATCTAATTTTCCTAAGTTATCCTTACCATTATTTAAGATGAAACACTTACAGCCAAAAGGTCGAAGATGACTAATGTTAGGCTTCCTTTCCTTGTAAAGCTCATATGGGGTCTTCTTTAGAATAGGTCTGATCATGCACCTGTTGATAATTTAGCAGGCTGTGTTGACTGCCTCTGCCCAGAAATATCTTGGTAAATTATATTCATTTAGTATTGTTCTAGCCATTTCTAGTAGTGTTCTATTTTTCCTTTCTGCTACTCCATTTTGTTGAGGTGTCCTTGGTGCTGAAAAGTTATGTTCAATCCCATTTTCTTCACAGAACTTCAGGAATTCTTCATTCTTGAATTCTCCACCATGATCAGATCTGATACTTATAATCTGGAATTTCTGGTTCTTTTGAACTACCTTGCTGAATTTTAGGAAAGCTGAGAAGGCTTCTGATTTGGCTTTTAGGAAAGACACCCAAGTGTATCTTGAGTAATCATCCACAATTACATAGCCATACACTTTTCCTCCAAGACTGACTGTTCTTATAGGTCCAAACAAATCCATGTGAACTAGCTCCAAAGGTTTGATAGTTGTAACAACTGTTTTGGACTGAAATGAGGTGTTGGTTTGTTTTCCTTTTGCACAGGCTGAACATATTCTAGATTTCTTCACTTTCATCTTTGGAAGTCCTTCAACCAAATCATGCTTTATCAATTTCTTAATGACTGAAGTGCTTACATGGCCTAATCTTCTATGCCATAGATCGGATTCTTTACACTTACTGGTAGCAAGACATAAATTTACTTCCTTTAATTCTTCTAACTGTAAAGTGTACAGGTTCTTCATCCTTTGAGCTTCAAATACAGTTATTCCATCCTTTTGAATAACACACTTATCATTCTGAAATTTTACTAAATGCCCTTTATCACACAACTGACTTATGCTTATGAGATTATGCTTTAACCCTTCTACATACATGACATCCTCAATCAAATTCTTATCCTTAGTACCAACTGTTCCACATCCTAGAACTTTTCATTTACCATTGTCTTCATAGGTGGCTTGACCAATTTCATCTCTAAAACTTGTGAACAATTTCCTATCACCTGTCATATGCCTTGAGCACCCGCTATCCAAATACCATTTGGATGCTCTCAGCTGACCCTGCAAATAAAATCAGGTTGTAACTTTTGGTACCCAATTTTTCTTGGGTCCTTGGTGGTCAGTTTTAGGAATCCAGCGCAAATGTCTAGTGGTGCATGTACTGACAGTGTGTCCTAGTTGATTGCAGTGATTACAACATAAATCAAAAGCATTCTTGATATGTGTGGTGTTGTTAAATTTCTATTTTTGTTTATAAACATGCTGATTTACTTTTTTTGGATTTTTAATTTCTTTTTATGTTAAAAATTTAGGGGTTGGATATACTTTAGGATGAGCAATGTCTTCTTCATTTAGTGGGGGTGTGTATCCTACTCCATATTTCTTCTTTCCTATCCTAGATCCTTTCAATCTAATGAATAAGGAAGTTTTGCGGTTAGAAATCTTTTCTATAGTAGCTCTTAGGTAATTATTTTCTTCTTGTAATTTTTCTTCATCTTTAAGTTCTTTTAAACTTGATTCTATTTTTAAAATCTTAATGTTTTTAATTTGTAAGTCTTCGTACAACAATTCATTAGCTCTTTTGGTTTCACTCAAATTTTGACTTAACCTATCTACTTCATTTTTAAGAAAGGTGTTAGCCTTTTCTTGGTTTAGTAAGTTTAGTTTAACTGTTTTTATTTGCTTAACTATTGTTTTATATTTTTCATACAATTCATTAAATGTATCTTCAAGACTGTCAGAATCTGATTCAGAACAAGAAGTAAAGGAGGTTTCGGAGTTTTTTTTTTTAAAAAAAAAATTGATATGACAAAGGAGTAGAACTCCAATGTCATGATCGGGTGGTTTTTGTTTTATATATTGCTGAAAACATAAAGGAATGTAAAGGAGTACATAAGTTACGGGGCACTAGCTAGAGGCACCCTACGCAGAGGGGTCTAAAGCATGTGACATATCCGTCCTAGCAAACTAGAAAACAACGGGGGCAAAGCACAATGTGCATCAGTCCGAGAAGTCTTCATATTCCCCGTCGGAGTCCATGGTTAGAATAGTGGTGCTGCGAGTTTGTCTTGCCCAAGCATTGTGCAGTGTTAGCAGGTCGTCGTCCTCTGTCTCGGTGCTGGTCTCGAGGCCGGGGATGCTTCTGATGTTGTGTATCACGAGGAGGTTGATCATGTAGCCATTGTCTTCTCCTTTTTAGGGGCGAGATGGCAGAATCGGTGCTGCCATTGAGGACGTTGTAGTAGGGAAACACGGGGGAGGAGGTTTATTTGCTATCATGCGGGTGTCTCCTCTCTTTGTCTTTTTGCGGAGTGCATCGGCGAAGGACATCCGAGGCACTATCGTGGACGGTGAGACTGTCATTTTTGGTGGGGTATCAAGTAGTGCAGAGCTCTTTACCTCAATGGAGGATGGAGTGGCTTCAGCTGATGTGGCTTCCAGAAATGCGGAGAACTTTTTCGGGTCATCAAGAAGGCAAGAAGTAGCCGAACTCCGAGCAGAAGCAGCAGCATTTAAAGCATGGGGTGTTGACATGTTTTCATCCCCCTCATATTTTTTGGGAACCACCGGGGAGGTGGCACTCGTTTCAGCTTCAACAGGGGGTTGATTTGCATAACTAGCATAGTCGGAGGTTGATTGTGCAACTGTATGTTGAGGCGGCATTCCATCGGGAACGGTACCCACTGCTGCACTACCAATGGGCACCGTGGCAGAACTAGCATGGACATAATCACCATCAGAAGTGGCAGTGATGTGGGCTTGTCCAAATGTTGGTTCTGTGACAAAAGAATGAACAGTGAGGGCCACAGCAGTCACAGGCGCTAGTTCAGATTTTTGAGTTGGCATATCATCGAACACTGGGTGTGCCTCACATTGTGCAACATTTTTGGCTGGCACTTGTGCATTCTGGGTGCCAGGACATACACTAGAAACATCCACCGAGCTGCTAAGAGAATTCTGAGTAGGATTGGCATGTTCAAATTTTGCAGACTTGTTTGACTCGTTGGGAGAGGTAGCAGAGGGACCTGCTGCATGTGCCATGCCCTGTTGGGACATGCTTGCTGTGCTCGCTTCCTTGCATTCATGACCAGTAACATTGTTGGATGCATTGCCCGTAGATTTAAGTGGCTGCCATACATGTTTGGAGACCGGTTGACGAAGAATGGGAGCCCCAGACTTGGAGTTCTGGTCTGCACCCGGATGTTCCCCTTCTCCATGAGTGTGAGTGGTTCCTTTCTTGCAGTTTGATGCCACATGGCCCAGCCTTTTGCAGGTGTTACAGAACTTAGGGGGGTCTGGGTATGTTACTGATTTCCAATAACCGCCTGCACCGATGCCAACCCAGATTCGCTTGGGTATTTTCTTTGAGATGTCCAACTAGACATTCACGCGAGCAGCTTGCGTGCGAGTTAAGCATGTAGTGTTCCTGTCAACTTTGAGCACAGGGCCAATGCTCCCAGCTAGTGTACATATCATGGCATTGTTGTAGAAGTTTGCTGGGAGGGTTGGCATCTCAATCCACACGGGAATGATGGGGGAATCCTTGTCGGGGGAGAAATCCATTGTCCATTTAAAGAAATAGAAGGGTCTCCCTTGGACATATAGCAGTTCCTTGAGCAGAACCAGCAGGAAGTCTTCTTTGTTCTGGAACCAGATGAGGAGGTGGTGAGCATCCATTGCACTGATGCAGAAGTCTTGTTTAAAGGTGAACCTCTGTGCAAGGTGATTTCTGATGTCCTGAAATGGGGGCCGTCCCTGTGGTGTCCTGGCGATGACAACATGTTCTAATGGCTTGCAAGACACCTTAATCTCCTCCATGGTGAAGAAGGCAGCGGGTTCCCCTTGGTCCGTGACTGCAAGTCCATGAGCAACCAGGGGAAGGATGGGGGGTGAAATGGACTACAGGAGCACCTGGGCAAACGAATGTCCAGTAGCAGGAACATTGGGTGCGTGGGCTGCACTCAAAGGGCTGGGGGAGGCTGTTGGCGAAGCAGATGTACCAGGGAGTTGTGCAAGCCTGCCATCCAACAAACCAGGGCTGCTGGCGGCTAGGATGGTGGGGGGGCCCATCAGTGAGAGCAGGTACATCAGCAGCTCGATTTGGTGCTCTGGCAGCAGTAGGATCAACAGGGGGGGGGGGGGGTCTCCCCTCCCCACCAAGAGCAGCCATGGCTGCCCCCCCCCCCCCCCCATGGGAGAAGAGGGCCACAAGGAGGAAGGTCGGCTGGGAGCAAAAACTTGGAGCTTCTCTCACTAGGTTTCGGAGTTTACCTGTTCCAGTCCTGCCATGAGGGCTAGATTTGCATTTTCTTCTTCTTCAGATTCTGAACTTGTGGATTCTGAGCTGGTGGCTTCTTCGTTATCCCATGCTGCAGCCATTGCCTTCTTTTTATATTTTCTGAACTTCTTTTCTTTCTCTTTCTTTTTGTCAGATTTTTCTCCTTGATCTTTTTTCTTCAGCTTCGGACATTCAGATTTGTAATGTCCAAGTTAGTTGCATTCATAGCAAGTTGGCTCCTTCTTCTTTTTGTCTTTCTTAAAGAATCTCTTAAAGTCGAATTTCTTCTTCTTTGCAAGAATTCTCTGCAATTTTCTTGATAGCATAGCTTCATCATCACTATCATCTGATTTTTCTTTGGAGTCTTCAGATGAGGAGGAATCTGCAATCTTCAAAGTATTTGACATTTTCTTTTTCAAAAATTTTTTAGCAAATCTCTCCATATTAATTTCATGAGCCATGAGGGAGCCAATTAGCTTATCAATGGATAATTGAGTTAAATCATGTGCTTCCTCAATGGAAGTGACTTTAGGAGTCCATACATTAGTGAGAGATCTTAGGATTTTTGTAACTGTTTCTTCATTAATTAGAACTTTTCCAAGAGAGCTTAAACCTACTATTATGTTAGAAAACCTGTTATACATCTGAGTTATATTTTCTGTTGGGAGCATTTTGAATTGTTCATATTGGGACACAAGAATATCCATTCTAGTTTGTTTAACCCTATCAGTACCTTCATAAGTTACTTGCGATTTGTCCCACATTTCTATTGCAGTCCTACAGACTGATAGTCTATTAAATTCTCTTTTAGACAGTGCACAACAAAGATAATTTTTTGCCTTATAATTCAAGGACATGTTTCTATTATCTGCTATGGAAAGACCAGAAGAGGATTCACCAATGATTTGATAATCACCTTGTTCTATTACCTGCCATAAGTCAAAGTATGTACCTCTGATAAAACATTCCATGCGCATCTTCCAATATTGATAATCATCACCATCAAAGAATGGTGGCCTTGTAACGGATTGACCTTCATAGTTGTGAGCTTCAGCTACCATTTCTTATCAAATCTTCAGATTCTTCTGAGAAGACCTCGCTCTGATACCACTTGTTGGATCGAAATGGCACTAGAGAAGTCCTAGAGGGGGCTCAATAGGACTTCTTGGCTTTAAAAAAAATTTCCTCTGAAATGTCACAGCACTAAATAAATTTGTTAGTACTTGGTGTGGTGTGTGATTCAAGTGTAAACTAGGCGGAAACAATCACAGAAATGAACAAAGAGATTTATCCTGGTTCGGCCCTTCCCAAATGGAAGTCCTACGTCTAGTCCTCAAGCCAACCACTTGAGATTTCCACTAACTTCCAATAACTTGGCCTTCTTTCACCCTTGAGAGGTAATACAAACCCACTTGCTCCCAAGTAAGTCTTCCCTAAACAGCGGTACAAAAGAACTGCCTTACACAAGGCCTTCCCTTCACAAGAGGGGCAAAGCAGGAACACACCTCCAGCAGAAATTACATAGAAGGACTCTTGTGTGTTTGCGTCAAGAATGAGCAAAGACACACACAATTCAGAAAGGCTAACAGATTGGAGTTTTAACTCAAATCCTTTCTGAATGAGAAGGGTGGACTTCAGAAATGTGTACAATTACAGATGCCACCCGAACATAAGACTTATGTGGAAACAAAGAGAGCTATTGAGAATCTTGCTGAACGAAAGTGAGCTCTAAGACTTGTGGCTTAGAAGAAGGCTTGTGGGATTCTTTTGCTTGAAAAAAAAATTCTAAGTGTTGAGCTCACTAAACTTATATTCCGTTGGTTGTCTCCCTTCCCAAACTTCAGCTATTTTTATATCTTCAAAATATAGCTGTTTGAAAGATGCCCATTGTAATTGTAGCCGTTTGAAAAGAAGTTTAGGATCCTTTGGATTTTTCTAAGCTTGTTGTCCAAGGGTCCTTCTGCTTTGCTTCTTTCCAACATCTTTAGATGAGAGTTGCAGCTTCACAGCTAGAAGGTCATCTTCTTCATTAGGTAGACTGTGAAGGCTCCATGCTAACAACGTGCTTCAATAAATGTCTGCAGCAAAGACATGACAAAAAGGAAGAGAGTATCTCCATGCTTTTGAGGTAGGTGAGTCAGATAAAATAAAACAAAGCATGGAAACCTCGTATAGTCATGCTTTCAGGTCAGAAAGAGATAACAGACAGTTGTGCTAAAAAGTAAAGTATGGGTCTATCAGTGGTAGGTGAGCTTGTCAGATACCCATGCGCCTGAAGCATAATAAATGTGACATATCTTTTGTATTCAAGAAAATACGGAGCAAAGACATAAGGCAAAAAGTTTAGTTTAAACAAAAGTTGCAGAAATAATCTGAACAAGTTTAGATGAATATTGTAAGTATAGTTTATCTGAACATGTCATAAAAATAATAAAATAATGACACTCATATGGTAATATTAACATATTCATTCAATCAACACAAAACATGATAAGCAAACAATATTATGAGAGTTGTTAGATTGGAGATTTCAGAAAACCATAAGTACTGAATTGTCAAGTGAAGTCGGATATAAGAGTTAGCAATTTGGCTCTGGAAGACACTATATTTTAACTTCATGAGTTCTAGTCAATGATAGATTCGACTTCAAAAAGGTTACTGTTCGACTTCTGAAGAAAGTATTAATGAGTCAGAGTCCAAGAAAGATTCGACTTCAGAAGAAAGTATTAATGAGTCGGAGTCAAAGAAAGATTCGACTTCGGAAGAAAGTATTAATGAGTCAGAGTCAAAGAAAGATTCGACTTCAGAAGAAAGTATAATTCAACTTTAGAAGAAAGTATAATTCGACTTCAGAAGAAAGTCTTCATGAGAAGCATTCGACTATATGAGTCGAATTTGAAAGTCGAATTGTATATATTAGTGTGGACTTAGAAAATTTTCTGGGTTGCTTAGACTTTGATTCTAAGGGAGTCGGAGATGATAGTCGGAGTCACAAGTTGGATTCAGTATGACACAGAGGGAGTTTGTGGACTTAGAAAATTTTCGAGATAGAGTTTGTCCAAGATAATAATTTTTTGTGATAAGTAAAATAGATATTTAATTTATAGAAAGTCTTTTAAAGATTTTGTCATAGCAAAACCATGATATTATGGTAAACTAAAATCTTAGATTTTCTTAGGGGTAGTTTCTCAACAAGGGTCATGCAAGGAGCGCGACGGGTCGGTCAGAGCAGACTGCCAGAATGCGACGCCAATGCCTGTCGCATTCAGAATGCGACGAGTGGATCTATCACGATTGGCCCTGAGAACGCGACCTATCGGGTTGTCGCGTTCTCAGGTCCTGCACCTGAGTTCGAGCGAGAAAAGGGCAGGCCTTGGATTGCGGTCGAAACCTTCCTTATTTTGACATAGGGTTGTTCAAAAATTCATAACTAATTGCACAAGCGATGAAAATTCATGAAACTAGTTCTAAACGGATCTAGACATGCTAGAGTACTTCTAGTAAATATGAGTTTGAAAGTAGACATGATCTTGGCATGCTTCAACCAAGTTTACTCACAAAGAACATGGTACAGTGTATAGTAGAGATAAAAGAATTAATTCGCAAAGTAGGATGGATGAAAATTAGGGCTTTCAGGGGCAAAGGATGCCTAACATCCATCAATATCTCCAGTTAAATTTTCATGGCATGAGGATGAGTATACATGGAGATATAAATTAAACATGATGGTTCGGGGTCATGGTGATTGCAGAACATCAAAAATCAAGGATAAAAAATTGGCTCGATGGAAAATTATGAAACAAGAGGGGTTTTGTTCCTGATGTATGGAACAACATACAGACGAAATTAATTAGGTTTTACTCGTAAGAATGCCTACTTTTGACTCATTTGATCTTCTAGGGTTAGAGCTTGAAGAACATGGGTTGAAGCTTGATCCAACCTTCTCCCCACGAGTTCCTCCTCTCCTTGTCCAGCAAGCTCCAGCAACGTGTTAGGGCCGGCCATGGAGGGTTTAGAGAGTATTTATGCCTATTGGGTTTCTATTTCCTAATTTAACTCTAATTCCTATTAAATTTTGAGATTTCCTATTTCTATCCTCCTTCCAAGCTTTCCACCACCAATTTGGGTTAGGTTGGGATCCAAATTTGTGGCCAACCAATTAGGGTAGGGTTAGGAGTCCAATTCCCACCCAAACTACTTATTTTAATGCTTTCCCTTTTCTATTTAGGCAATATTTAAGATACAAATTTAGGGTATTTTCCATTTATTCCTCTTTTAAAAATCTCTATTTTGGCCCAATAACTTTTATGTGATCCATTTAATAAAGCCCATCACTTCTTTTCATTTAGTCGGTTTGAATTAAATCTCTTTTCTTTGATTTTCTAAATGACTAAATTTTTAATATTATTAAATTTTTATTTTTCAAAAAATTCAGGTTGCTACATGCGTCCACCCTAACAGACGCGACATTGAGAAGAAAGCGTCAACCTGCATGGATGCGACTTTCGATCGCCGTGCATGGGCGCCGCTGCATGTGCACCACGTGGCGCATGCAGGGACGTTGGGGTTTAAAGGCGTCGCTGATGTCAGACGCGTTTATAAACGCGGCGGGAAGACACGACGCGATTAAACCTTGTGTGTTTTGAGCTCCAGCCCTTGGCCGAACTGTGCCAGTCGCTCTGTTCAGTTGGGAGGAACTCTGTGGGGGCTTGCTGTGGGATTCTGAAGATATTTCATGGTTTTGGCTGTCCGATCGGCGTGATTCCGACGCGAGGAGGAGCTTTGGAGCGCAGGGAACACCAGGATATTATCGAATTTGTGTTTCATTTACAAGTAGGAGAACTTTGCCCTGTTTTCTCTTCCTTGGTTTGAATGGGTTAGGGTTTACAATTTTTGAAGTGGAAATCATATAAGGAGGGTAGAGATCATGTCTAGGGTTTCGTTTACATGCTTACTACCTGCTTTAATTGCATGTATGGGAATTTAGGATGATTTTCGGAATGGGTTTAGGTCTGGGTTTTGTCACTTGAAAGGCGTTGGAACCAAACGACGCGATTCATCTTGTAATGCGTCAGGTAAGTCCAACGCGATTCAGCCACCAAAAAACGTCCACTGTGTTGGACGCATTTTGAAATATGGCCACCCGAGCTCGGGTGTTCTGTGGCCAGTCTTTCTAGTTTCTGTCCCACACTACTTGGGCTGTGTTGGCAAGGCAATGTAGGACACGTGTAGGTTGGGTTGACTTGTATTGTGGTTGGTAATGAGAGATTTTGTGTGGAAATGTGTGCATAGCAAGTCGGGGCATAACGCCTTCCGAGGTTACCTCTCTAGTCGGGTCCCCAGCACCGGGTGCTCGAGGTTTGTCCTGGTATAGTGCGTACTGTCGAGGTTTGTGTCGTCTTTCTGGACACCCTCATTCCTGAGTTTGAGTTGTATGTCTGACTGAGGGAAAGATGACAATGGGTATCGACACGTGTCTGTGGGTGTGTAGTCGCTTGTAGCGTGCTCTTGGTTGGGGGATGGACATCGGTAAACGTACTGGTCCCCAGCTAGTCCTGTTTCCAGTGCCTCACTTTAGGGCTCTCGACCGGAGTCCCTAAAGGTGTCAAGCTTGGGCCTGCAACTATGTAGACTGCATGTGCAGTGTTAGTTGTCTACACAATTCTTGTTTTGTTGAGGTGGAGCGGCAGCTGGACCTTTCGTCCATGGCTGCGAGACTGAGCGGTGGACTTGTGTTGTTTGCCCGAGACTGTGGCTGGTGTCGCGAACCAGTTCTCGTGACTCGCGTGTGGCGTACCCTTTTGTAGCTTGTACACATGTTGTGATTTGATGTTTACTTACTTATAGCTATAGCATCATGCATAGGCACTGTTATATGTTAATTGCTTACAACTTTGTTATTTGTATCTATTGTTTATTGTGTTTGTCGGCCTTTGGGGGAGTTGCCCTACTGAGCCAGTAACTTGTGAGGCTCATCCCTTCTTCTTCCAGGTGAAGGAGAGCGGGAGGGTTCTCATCCCTCTTCTAGTTTGGGACCGCACCGTAGTGGAGTCTAGCCTACACCACCAGCAGAGTAAAGTCTTTACTTGTGTAGCCTTGGAGGTTTGTCCCGGACTGTTGTACTATTTAATGACTTGTGTATAGAACTGAGTATGTACATTCATGTGAATATATGTGAAAAATGCTATCTTATATGTGATCAGCATGTTTTTTTATATTTCCACAGACATGTGTGAATGATATCCCTTGCGAGGCTTCGGCCCGATCGCGGGAGGCGGAGTCGTGTCGGGCACGTTATTGGGTTAACAGGTCCAAACGGTGAGGATCGTCACAGTTGGTATCAGAGCAAGGTCCGTGTAAATATGAGGAAATAGGAAATGTACATAGTATGTTTCTTACTATAGTCTACTGCTAGTAGTTGGCCCTATTTTTGTAATGATATGCTTGTGTGTTGTGTGGTTGGAATGTTGTGTGTGCAGGTTTATAAATGGCTGATAGAAGAGATTGGGGAGGTGGTGGTGATGATCCAGAGGAGACAACACACCAGATGATAGAGAGGTTGTGGGATAGCATTACTCAGATTCGGACACGGCTAGATCAGCAGCCACTGGTTCAGCCAGCAAGAGTACCACCGGTTCAGGAGGAGGTAGTGTCAGCACCCGTGGCACCACCATATGGAGCAGAGGTACCACCTACAGTACCTGTGCCTCCAGTTGCACCAGCGAGGTCAGCTAATGTGGAGGAGCCCACAATGTTAGTGGAGAGATTCTTGCGATTGCAGCCACCTACGTACTCAGGAGGTCCGAATCTAGATATAGCGGAGCATTGGGTGCATGAAATGGAAAGGGTATTTGCTACTATGAGGTGTCCACAGATGGATAGAGTTCTTCTGGCTACCTATCAGTTGAGAGGTTTTGCACTAGAGTGGTGGAGACTTACGATGCAGATTGTGTTCACGGGACGAGCGGAGGATACCATCACATGGGCGGAGTTTCTTGAAGCATTCAACAACACTTTCTTTTCGGAGCAAATTCAGCAAGCAGAAAGGGAGCAATTCAGGACACTTCAGCAAGGGAATTTGTCAGTGTTGGAGTAGCAAATGAGGTTCATGGCCTTGAGTAGGTAAGCACCTTATGTGGTAACCAACAATGCAATGATGGTGAAGTACTTCATTCGGGGGTTGAGGCCGGAGTTGCAAGATGTAGTGATACCTTTGATGTGTGGTACAGTAGAAGAGGTAGCCCAAAGAGCAGCAATACTTGAAAGAACTGTGCAAGCCAGGCAGTCCAGTGGATCAGGATCAAACATAGGTAGTTTCTGACTTCCACAACCATCACCGGGTGTTAGCAAAGGAAAGGCACCTTTAGGAGGAGCTTCTTCATCGGGTTTTGGTAAGTGGGGCAACAAGTTAAAGAAGATATTTAGAGGTCGAGGAGGTGGCAAGCAGCAAGGATTTCAGCAAGGTAGAGGTTATAAGCCAGAGGTGGAAGAGTCCCAGCAAAGCACGGCAAGGCAGCCTGCAGAATTCAAGTGTTACAATTGTGATCAGCCGGGGCATTTGGCAAGGAATTGTCCTTGTCCGAGAAGAGCTAGCTATGGTAGAGGGGTACCATAGCAGCAGCAACCACATCAGTAGTTTTCAGCTGAGCGAGGTAGAGGCACACCATACCAAAGAGGAGGAGGACGAGGACGTGTGATGGCGATTACATAGGCTCAAGCGGAGGCGTCAAATCTGATAGAAGGTATTATACCTCTTCTTGAATTTTTAGCTAGAACATTAATTGATCCAGTTGCGTCCCTTTCCTTTATTTCCGAAGACTTTATTGATAGTATGGTTCATCCATTTGAGGAGAGGCAGTGTGAGCTTGTAGTAGAGGTCCCTTCCAGGGATTTCATGCTTACTACATGCTATTTGGATGAGGTTCCCATTGTGATTCAAGGAAATCAATTGCCAGCTAGATTGTATGCATTGCAGTTGAAGGAGTATGATGTGATACTAGGCATGGATTGGTTGGAAGCATATGGGGCAGTTGTTGATTGCAGAAAGAAGAGAGTGAGGTTCAGCCATCCAGGAGGGGATATATTTGAGTTTCAAGGTATGTCATTCTATACCCCTAAATTTATCATTTCTGCCCTTAAGGCTAGGAAATTGATTAATGCAGGGTGTGTAGCCTATTTGGTATCTGTTAGTTTGGTTGAGGCAGGTAAAATAGTGGATATGGCACTAGTGGTAAGGGAGTTTACAGATGTGTTTCCAGAGGAGTTACCAGGCTTGGCACCACATAGAGAGGTGGATTTCACCGTAGAGTTGCAGCCGGGCAGTATGCCCATCTCCAAGGCACCTTACAGAATGGCACCTACAGAATTAAAGGAGTTAAAGAAGCAATTGCAAGAGCTACTTGAAAAAGGTTTCATTCGGCCGAGTCATTCACCATGGGGAGCACCGATTTTGTTTGTAAGAAAGAAGGATGACAGTATGAGAATGTGTATAGATTACCGCCAATTGAATCAAGTCACAATAAAGAACAGGTATCCACTTCCACGAATAGATGATTTGTTTGATCAATTGCAGTCAGCAAGGGTGTTCTCCAAACTAGATTTGAGGTCGGGGTACCATCAATTGAGGATCTAGGAAGAAGACATTGACAAGATGGAATTCAGGACAAGGTATGGACATTATGAGTTCGTGGTTATGCCATTTGGGCTAACCAATGCACCTGCAGCGTTTATGAATTTAATGAACATGATTATCCATCCATATTTACATCGATTTATTGTGGTGTTTATAGATGACATTTTAGTGTATTCAGCATCAGAAGAAGAACATGAAGCTCACTTGAGGGTCACATTGTAGACATTGAGGGAGCATCAACTTTATGCAAAATTCAGTAAGTGCGAGTTTTGGCTTAAAGAAATACAGTTTTTGGGGCATGTCATTTCAGGTGAAGGTGTTGCAGTTGACCCAGCAAAGGTGGAAGCAGTTATGAAATGGGAGGAGCCAAAGACAGTCTTAGAGATTAGGAGTTTCCTTGTTATGGCAGGTTACTATAGGCGGTTTATCCAGGATTTCTCCAAGATTGCATCACCTATGACAAGACTTACCAGGAAGGGTGTACCATTTGTTTGGTCATCTGATTGTAGACGCAGTTTCATGGAATTGAAGAAGTGGCTCACTTCGGCACCGATATTAGAAATACCATCAGGCCAAGGTGGTTTTGTGATTACAGATGCATCTAGAAGAGGACTTGAGGTAGTGCTTATGCAACATGGAAAGGTGGTGGCATATGCATCTAGGCAATTGAAGCGACATGAGGAGAATTACCCCACACATGACTTAGAGTTAGTAGCGGTTGTATTTGCATTGAAGATATGGCTGCACTATTTGTATGGTGAGATGTTTGAGACATTCACGGACCACAAAAGCTTGAAGTATATCTTTTCACAAAAGGACTTGAATTTGAGGCAACGTAGGTGGATGGAATATCTCAAAGATTATGATTTTAGTTTGGCATATCACCCAGGCAAGGCAAATGTGGCAGCGGATGCTTTGAGTAGGAAGGCGGTTATGAGTCACATGATGATGAGGGAGTGGAGATTATATGAAGACGTGGTAGAAAACTCCTTGATTGTTCCAAGTAGTCAACGAAGGGTTGTGTTAGCTAGTAGCACCATGGAACCGTCTTTGTATTGGCAGATTATAGAAGCACAGAAGGTAGATGAGCACTTGGCCGATATTGTAAAGATGGAAGATGTCACCATAGAAGATGGTTGTTTGGTTTGGTTCAAGGACAAGTTATATGTTCCAAGTGAAGCTGGTGTGAAACAGAAAGTGTTAGAGGAAGCACATCGGTCCAGGTACACCATACACCCCGAGAGCACAAAAATGTACCAAGATTTGAAGAAATATTTCTGGAGGCCAAGTATGAAGAGGGAAATAGCAAAATTCATAGCAAGGCGTGTAGTATGTCAACAAGTTAAAGCAGAGCATCAAAGGCCGGGAGGTTTATTGCAGCCATTACCAATACCGCAGTGGAAGTCAGATGATATCTCAATGGATTTTGCTGCAGGTTTGTCAAGGACAACATCAGGTCACAACGAAATTTGGGTTTTTGTTGACAGGTTGACAAAGGTATGCAGATTGCTAGCAGTTAGTATGTCATGGGCAGTGGACCATTTGGCAAGATTGTATGTTGAGAGAATTGTACCATTGCATGGAGTACCGATCACTATAGTTTCAAACAGAGATCCCAGATTCACATCTAATTTTTGGAGGAGTTTGCAGAGGGTTGTGGGCACACAATTAAGGTATAGTTCAGCATACCATCCCCAAACCGATGGGTAGACAAAGAGGACAATCCAAAACATTGAGGATATGCTTCGGGCGTGTTGTTTGGTTTGGGGAGGTGGATGGGAGCAACACCTTAGTATGGTTGAGTTTGCCTACAACAATAGCTGCCATACGAGCATCGGCATGGCACCATATGAGGCACTTTATGGAAGACCTTGCAAAACACCGCTGAATTGGCATAAAGTGGGTGAAAGGCAAGTAATGGGACTAGAGTTGGTGCAGCAATGTGCGGAAATGGTTAATTTTATTAAGGAAAAGCTTCAAACGACACAAAGCAGGCAAAAAAATTATGCAGATACATGGCCCAGGCCTCTACAGTTTGAGGTTGGTGACTATGTGTTTTTAATGGTTTCTCCAACCAAAGGTGTGATGAGGTTTAACAAGAAGGGCAAGCTGAGTCCCAAGTATGTAGGTCCGTTCCAGATTGTGGTGAGAATTGGAGAAACGACATACAGATTAGAGCTTCCAGCAGACTTCACGGATGCACACGACGTGTTTCACGTCTCATTGTTAAGAAGGTACATTCGTGATCCTACACAGGTAGTCAACTATCAAAGAGATGATTTGACACTGGATATGTCCATGCCGGAGTATCCCGTGATGATTACAGGCCGCCGCACACAGAAATTAAGAAATAAGGATATTGAACTGGTAAAGATTAGATGGGAAAATAGGCAGGGTGGTGAAGACACTTGGGAGTTGGCCGATGAAATGTGCAAGATGTATCCATACATGTTTGAGTAAGCGTTACTTTATTTTAATTGATAGATGCATACATGTTGAACTGTGTTTATGTTTATTCCTTTAATTTCGAGGATGAAATTATTTTTAGGTAATAGTAATGTAATATCTGGTATGTTCAGATTGTGGTTTACTGGGTTTTGGAGGCCAATGTATGGCCCATTGGTAGACCATGTAGGTCTACATATGTTTTTACAGGTTTATGGTGCAGGTGGGAGGGTGGAGGGCTGGACATCTCAGCCCAAAATAGGCCTCTGTCGGGTTCACTAAGAACACGTCTAACACAGTCGACGTGTCTCTTAGTGGAACACGTCCACCCTAACCGACGCGACTTTGAGAAGCAAGCGTCAACCTACATGGACGTGACTTTTGACCACCATGCGTGGGCACCGCTGCATGCTCACCGCGTGGCGCATGCAGATATGTCGGGGTTTAAAGGCGTCGCCGATGTCGGACGTGTTTATAAACGCGGAAGGAAGTCATGACGCGATTAAACCCTATGTGTTTTGAGCTCCAGCCCTTGGCCGAACAGTGCAAGTTGCACTGTTCAGCTAGGAGGAACTCTGTGGGGGCTTGCTGCGGGATTCTAATGAGATTTCATGGTTTTGGCTGTCCGATCGGCGTGATTCTGGTGCGAGGAGGAGCTTCAGAGAGCGGGGAACGCCGGGATATTATCGGATTTATATTTCATTTACAAGTAGGGGAACTTTGCATTGTTTTCTCTTCCTTGGTTTGAATGGGTTAGGGTTTATAGTTTTTGAAGTGGAAATCATGTAAGGAGGGTAGAGATCATGTCTAGGGTTTCGTTTATATGCTTACTACCTGCTTTAATTGCATGTATGGGAATTTAGGATGATTTACGGAATGGGTTTAGGTCTGGGTTCTATCACCTGAAAGGCGTCGGAACCGGACGACGCGATTCATCCTGTAAGGCGACAAGTAAGTCCGACGCGATTCAGCCATCTAAAAACGTCCACTGTGTTGGATGCATTTTGAAATATGGCCACCCGAGCTCTGGTGTTCTGTGGCCAGTCTTTCTAGTTTCTATCCCACACTGCTTGGTCTGTGTTGGCAAGGCAATGTAGCACACGTGTGGGTTGTGTTGACTTGTATTGTGGTTGGTAACGAGAGATTTTGTTTGGAAATTTGTGCATAGCAAGTCGAGGCATAACGCCTTTCGAGGTTACCTCTCCAGTCCAGTCCCCAGCATCAGGTGCTCAGGGTTTGTCCCAGTACAGTGCGTACCATCGAGGTTTGTGTCATCTTCCTAGACACCCTCACTCTTGAGCTTGAGTTGTACGTCCGGCTAAGGGAAAGACGACAATGGGCAGTGACACATGTTTGTGGGTGTGCAGTCACTTGTAGCGCACTCTTGGTTGGGGGACGGACACCGATAGACGTACTGGTCCCCAGCTAGTCCTGTTTCCAGTGCCTCACTTTAGGGCTCTCAGTCGGAGTCCCTAAAGGTGTCAAGCTTTGCCAAGGTCCTGATGGTAATATGTGATGCGTCTTTGCCAAGGTCTACCATGGACTAAACTCCAGTCTTGCTACAGAAGCTTTTGCACTTAGGGACAGCCTCTTAATTTGCAGCAGCAAGGGTGTCTCTGAGGTGCTAGTGGAGACTGACTCTTTGAACCTCCTTCACATTATTACTGGGCAGCTACCTTGCCTATGGGAACTCACGTGCATTTTGCAAGATGTGACTGTCAAGACCTAGAACCTCAAGGCTGAAATCACATACGCTCCCGGAGAAGCAAACAAGGTGGTGGACTGCCTTGCTGGTCATGCCATCTCCTGTCCTCAACTTGTCACGTGGAATGTTTGGGCTAATCTTGTCACGCCCCGACGCGGAATATCGGAACGCGAGGCAGTTGCAAGTAAACGGGTACAGAGCAAGTACTAGACATCAAACTATTGCACAATGAATAATACTAAAGATAATCCTTCTCATTAATAACTTTCAAATGTCTAGTTACAACCACTCATATCAGAGCCATTCTATAGGGCCCAATTACATTGAAATAAAAGCAAAAGACTAAACTGACACTTTAATATAATGCTAAGACACTAGGGTGCTCATAATGTCACTCCTGGTCGTTCCCATCCTCTTGAGTGTATAGTTCATCCTCGGTCTCACCTGAGAACACAACGAAAAATAACGCAGGGTGAGCGATAACGCCCAGTAGGACTTAAATCTCAATAGTCAAGCAGGCTTTAAATAATTAATGCATTAAAAGCAGAGTAACTAATGATAGAGCGAGAGAGTAAGGTATAAGATAGTAGGATAGCACGTGAATGAAATAGCACAACTTTCCAAATATAGAAAGAGTGTCGAGTATAGCACAAAATAGCAAGATGGCCATAGCACAAATAGCACAAAGTATAGCAAAAGCACAACGGGTATAGTATAGCACTTTTTTCAATAGACAACAAGAGAACATAGCACTTTTTGTATTGTCATTTAGATAGTCGAGATAGATAGCACTTGAGTGTAATGCCAAAACACTCTGATCATTTAACTCCCATGGGGACTAGCACTTTCGGGCGCACATCCTAGGACCAGATCGGGCCCTTTATATATTGCCAGGCATTGGTTATATTGTTTATCTTTAGACAATCAATCAATGGCCAATATAGAGTACCAAGAAAAGATGAGAGTACTAGATGAATAGACGAGATAGTAGAGTGAACGTGAATAGATGAGCGAGTAGAGTATAGATGAGAGCTAGTGGTCATTGCACGTAACACGTCGAGTAAACAGACGATAGTAACAATTGCACAACACGCACACTTGGTGTTGGCAGTCATGTGGAACTCACGACTCTACCACTGGCCATGTTAAGCACAAGTCGAGAGCTCCGACATGATTCAAGATAAGAGCGAACTTCTAATAGCCGTTTGGATCATATTGATCCCTAAAGGGTATCATAGGTGTTAGGGTACAACCGGCTCGTCGACCATATGGGAATCCATGGACAGACGAGACTTACGGAGGACTTGAACAAATACTTACTAGTCCGGCAGAAGGAGTATCCGACGGAGAGTTCGTCCAAGTCAAGAGAGAGTGTGTATATTGAAACAAGTGCTTGATGTTCTAGAGAAATTCTAGAACAGTGGAGCGTCGACAACGGTATTCCCAAAACAACGCGAGAAACGATAGACAAGTATATTAAAATATGGTAATTTAATTTCATAAATTACTAGATACATTATGAAATATTTTCATGCCAAATTAAGCCATATTGGATGGTTCAAGTGTGTGCATATGTTAAGAGAAATTATAGATAGAGAATGATCATGTGCATGTATTTTATCACACATAAATATTTGATTTATGACAAGTGTAATTTTCTGTGTATATGACTATTAACAAAGTGTACATGCACTGTATAGAGTTAGAGCATCAAAATTTGGGGGTTTTTATGCAAAATTCCAGAACGTGATGCACCCTTGTAAGGGTCGCGACAGGGTTCAGGCAGAACGCGACAGGCTCTTGTACAGGTCGCGACGGACTAGTCAGTTCAAGCAGGCAGGTCGCGACGGGGTCGCATGAGGGTCGCGACGGCCTAGTCAGGTAGGGCAGCAGATCGCGATGACAGGCCCTGTCGCGATCAGATCACGACAGAGGGCACTGTCGTGACGGCCCTTGTGAACGCGGCCTATCAGGCCGTCACGTTCATAGGGTCTGTGCCCGAATCCGACAGGGAAAAGACTTTACATGAGATTGCGGGCCAGAACTTACCCTATTTGACACAGGGTGATTCACAAAATCATAACTAATTGTACAAGCAATGAAAAATCATGAAACTAGTTGCTAATTGATCTAGACATGATGGGTACTTACAGTAAATAGGAATTTGAAACCAAACAAGGTTTGACATGTTTTAAACACGAGAATTCATGATGAACATGAAACAGTACATAGTTGAGATCAACGATTAAATTCGCAAGATAGGATGAGTCAAAATTAGTGCTTTTAGGGGCAAAAGATGCCTAACATGCATCAGTTCCTATAGTAAAAAACTCGTGGCATGGGGTTGAGTATATAAAGAGATCAAGAATTAAGAAGAGGGTTCGGGGTCATGATGAGTACGGAACATGAAAAATCAAGAACAAAAGATATGCTCGATGGAAAATTATGAAACCAAAGAGCTTTTGTTCCCGATGGACGAAACATCCTACAGATGAATTTTCATGGTTTATGCTTGTGAGAATGCTTACCTTTGACTCGCTGACTTCTAGGGATAAGAACTTGAAGGACGAAGGAAGAAGCTTTGAGCAGCCTTTTCCCCACGAATATCTCTCCTCCTTGGCCTCTTCCCACGTCCAGCAAACCCTTGGCACGAGCTAGGGCCGGCCATGAGGGTTTTAGATGAGTATTTAAGCATCTCCCCATTCTATTTCCTATTATGACTCTAATTTCTATTTATTCTGAATTTCCTATTTCTCTCTCCCCTTTTTAGGCATGAGATCTCCTAATTTGGGTTAGGTTGGGACCCAAATTCGTGGCCTACCTATTAGGGTGGGTTTAGGAATCCAAATCTAACTCAAATTAGCTTTTTAATGCATTAAATACCCATTTTCTATTTAAGTAATAATTTAGTTACGAATTTAGGGTATTTTCCCATTATTCCCCTTTTAAAACTCTCTATTTTGGCCCACTAATTTCTAATGGGTCTATTTAACAAAGCACATTACTTCTTTTCATTTAATGGGTTTTATTTAATTCTCTTTTACTTGATTTTCTAATTGCTTTTATTTTTATTAAATTTTTATTTTTTGAAAAATTCAAGTTGCTACAGATCTCCCCACTTTTGTAAAGGGCCCTTACCACCTTAATAAGGTAGGGTGCCCTTCCATCAGGCCCTAGATCTTTTTTGTACCACCCTTTATTTTCATCTAACATATATAAAAATACCCCTAGCCGCGCAGTGAAGGCAGTGCCACCCTCACATTGTGAGGATGTCCCTACCATCTCCTTTTCAGCTACATTAAAAAAAAAAGGTGTCAGGCTTGGGCCTGCAGCTATGTAGCCTGTAAGTGTGGTGTTAGTTGTCTCCACAGTTCTTGTTTTGTTGAGGTGGAGTGGCAGCTGAACCTTTCGTCCGTGGCTGCGAGACTGGGAGGTGGACTTATGTTGTTTGTTCGGGTCTGTGGCTGGTGTCGCGAACTAGTTCTCGTGACTCGTGTGTGGTGTACCCTTATGTAGCTTGTACACGTGTTGTGATTTGCCGTTTACTTACTTATAGCTATAGCATCATGCATAGGCGCTGTTATATGTTAATTGTTTGTAGCTTTGTTATTTGTATCTGTTGTTTATTGTGTTTATCGGCCTTTGGGCGAGTTGCCCTACTGAGCCAGTGACTTGTGAGGCTCACCCCTTCTTCTTCCAGGTGAAGGAGAGCAGGAGGGTTCTCATCCCTCTTCTAGTTCGGGACCGCACCATAGTGGAGTCGGGCCTACACCACCAGCAGAGTAAAGTCATTACTTGTGTAGCCTTGGGGGTTTGTCCCGAGCTGTTGTACTATTTAATGACTTGTGTATGGAACTAAGTATGTACATTCATGTGAATATATGTGAGAAATGCTATCTTATGTGTGTTCAGCATGTTTCTTTATATTTCCATGGACATTTGTGAATGATATCCCTTGCGAGGCTTCGGCTCGATCGTGGGAGGCAGAGTCGTGTCGGGCACGTTATTGGGTTAACGGGTCCGAACGGCGAGGACCATCACATGGACTTACCTTGTTCCATTTGGAACTTCTCATATTTTGACACCAAGATATCAATCCTGGTCTCTTTTACTTTGTCAATCCCTTCATATGTGAGCTTTAACATTTCCCACATATCCTTTGCTGTTTTGCACACAGAAATTCTGTTGAACTCTTGCTTGGTCAGTGCACAACACATGAAGCTCTTGGCCTTGCTGTTCAAGGATATCTTGTTCTTCTCGTCAGCTGTCCATTCTTCCTTGGGCTTGGAGATTTGGAGATCACCATCTTCTATGATGCTTCAGATTTGATAGTTGTAGCCTTGTATGAAGAACTCCATCCTAGTCTTATAGTATGGGTAATCTTCTCCATTAAATAGTGGATGCTGGAATATGGATTGACCATCTGTAAATCCTTGAGCTGCCATGTATCTTGCTCTAAGATCGTTGGATCTTCTTTGAATAGCTAGAGACCAAGGCTCTGATACCACTTGTTGGCCCACTTAGTATAGCAGCAAGACTAACCTAGAGGGGGGGGGTGAATAGGCAATCTGAGGTCTGAAATAAAAATCACCACTAAAAACATTTGGTTAGTCTAAATAAGTGTGTGTAAAGAAAATAAAGGCGCAGATGCAAGCACACAAGGAACACAAAGGATTTATCCTAGTTCGGCCCTTCCAAATGGAAGTCCTATATCCAGTCCCCAAGTAAACTCTTGGGATTTCACTAACTAAGGGTACAGTCCCCCTTAAGGACATACAACACCCAGCCCCTACTGGTCTTCTTCTCTTTTCCAGGCAAGGAGGCAGCCCACTGTTTCACCTCAGCAGGTGCTTCTTTTACGAGCTCAGAAGCAACTCACTGGTACACACCCCAGCAGGTCTTCCCTTCTTACCAAGGGGAACACTTTGTATAGTCCCACAGCCAGACACACCACCAGACACAAGCTGGTCTTCCCTTCTCAATAGAAGAGGAACACTTCTGAATATAGAAGCAAGGACCTGAAGCCCCTAGATCAAGCTCAAGATAAACAATGAGATGCTTGATTCGAGACTAAGCCTAAGAAAGAAAGAGTTTACAGAATAAGACTCTTCTTAGGCTAAACCCCCAGCTCTCACTCTCAAATACACAGAGACACACAGAGAGAGAATGAGGAAGGAAGAGAGAAGACTGCTTGATTACTTCAGCTTGAATGGGCTCGAGCTCTTCCTCTCTTCTTGCTTGAGTGTGTATGGAGTTGGAGTTTCTCACAGGATGTACACTCTTTGAAAAATGATCTTCAGGAATACTCTTCTGATCTATCTTCTTTCTTTTTAATTCTCCCTTAAAATGGAGCTACATTGAACAGATCCTTTGACTGATAGCCATTGGAGCTTTCTGAACTGTTGCTCTTCTTCTTCTTCTTCTTTCCTTTGAGTCTAATGGCTTACTTGTTATGCCTACTGGCTACTTGGAATGGAGGAAGATATTCTATCTGGTGCGTACTTCCAAGGGAGCCAGCAGTAGGTCTAAGATGTTGACTCTGTGTAGAGGTGGACCTGTAGGCATTAAATGCAAGGCAGATAGTTAGACTCGTGAAGTCCTTCGTCAGATGGCCCATACCTCTTTTTGCTTTCTGTTTGTATATCCTGCAGATAGCTAGAAGTGGAATGTAGGTACTTTTCTTTTGTTACAGGAGGAAAGAGATCCTATCAGACAAGCAAAAAGATCTTTAGTCAGAGAAATAATACGTTAATTATATGAAGTACATTTGAACTTTCATTGGGTGCCAAAGACAATTTGAAACAATTGAAATATAGAGAAAATTGATGTTTAAGTATAATAGAGTCGATGTGAAAGACAATCGATGTTCCAATGGAATTGTTGTTTCAATGTAATGCATGTATGCAGTCGATATTTAAGTGTAATCGATATTTCAATGTAATCCATGTATGTAATGGATGTTTAAACAAAAATCGATGTTTCAATGAAATCGATGTTGAGCTGAAATCGATATTCTAATGAAATCGATGTTCAACAGAGTCGATGTTTAAACGTAATCGATGTTCAAAGAGAGTCGATGTTTAAACATAATCGATGTTTAAGTGAAATGTAATCGATGTTTAAATGAAATCGACATTCAACAGAATCGATGTTTAAGTGAAATGAGCCATAGTCCATGTATTTGTATAGTAATCAATGTGGCACTTAGTTAGTAATCGATATGCATTGAACAACAATCAATTTGGCTTTCCAGTGCAAATCATGAAGCGATAGTGCCGTAATTTTATATTTATTATGAAAACATGATATTAAATATATTTATGATATTTAATTAATCATGAGTTTTGTTATCAGTAAAATATAAGGGTAAAATATAAGAGTGGTTCAACAGCATGCACTCCCATCAGATTCCCCAAAGTGACATTTTAGAGAATTTGATTCACATACCTTGTATTATGCCAATTGTGTTAGATTGACATGGCACTAATAATGTCCTAGAGGGGGGTGAATAGGACTTCTTGCGCTTAAAATTTTTTATCTGAAATTAGACAACACTAAATAAAATTGTTAGTATTTAGTGTAGTGTGTGAAACAAGTGTAAGTTGACGGAAACAATCACACAAATGCACAAGAAATTTTATCCTAGTTCGGCCCTTCCCACATGGAAGTCCTATGTCCAGTTCTCAAGCAAACCACTTGAGATTTCACTAACTGCCAAGAATACTTGGCCTTCTCTCACCCTTGAGAGGTATTAGAAGCCCACTTGCTCCCAAGCATGTCTTCCCATAACAGGGGTACAAACACTACCTTCAAAAGGTCTTCCCTTCATAAGAGGGGCACAATAGGAAACAAACCTCCTGTGGGTTGCACAGACATAAATAAAAGACTAGTGTGCCTGCTCACAAGATTGAGCAAACACAAGGAATTTAGAAAGGATTACAAATGGAAATTTTAGCTCTACTCTTTCTGAATCTAACTAGGGTGGACTGAAGAGAAGATCTATGACTACAAATGCCACCCAACAGAAAAAGACTTCTGAGAACTTGAGAGCATGAAGTTTGCAGGTTGAGGGAGAAGCTCTCTTTCTTTCACTTCAGTAGAAGGCTTTTTTTGGAGACTCTAGCTTGTGGAGCAGATTGGAGTTGTGTTGTTGATTGGTCTCACTGTCCAAGTATATTTATTGTTCAAACTTCGGCTTCTATATATGCTTCAGAAGATGTTTCCGTTTGAAACTATCCATTGAAGAACTAACCGTTTGAGGAGTGACCTTTGATCCTTTGGATTTAGATGCTGTTGAGATTTTGTTATCCAACAGTCCTTTAGTTTTTTAGCTTTCCAACGGCTTCAGACCTTGTATGTAGCTTCACAGCTTGGAAGACAGTCTTCATTTAATGTTCTGTGAAACTCCATACTGGAAACATGCCTAATAAATGTTCTGCAACAAAGGACAAGACAAAAGAAAAGATACCTCCATACTTTCTGAGGTAGGTGAGTCAGAAATATATGTAAAGTATAAAAACCTCAGATAGACAGATGTTCAGTGCAATAAAAGGTAGACAGACAGTTGCATCAGAAAGTAAGGTGAGGTTCTGACAGTGGTAGGTGAGCCTGTGTCAGGTACCCTATGCGGCTGATAGCATTTACTATAAGACAACTGTTGTCTAAAGAAGAACTAAACTTCTGACAAAAAGCAAGAGACCAATTTGTATAAATATTTCAGATCTTTTCAAAGATAATTTTTTATGGTCATTATGAATATAATATATCCTACCTGTCAGAACATTTTAATAATTGTAACATGACAAGGTATTATTTTGTAGGATATTCAAGTATTATATAAAAGATCTCATAGGGATAACAAACACATTTAATAATCATTCAAACAAGATTTCATGGATCTTATGAAATAATAATTTTATACAGAAAATGTTTAGTACAGAAATTGTCAGGGAAGTCGGAGTCAAAAAGACATGTACTTCGACTCTATTGGAGTTAGAGTCAGAGTCAGAAAACAAGAGATACAACCTGAACTTCGACTCTACAGAAGTTGCTGTGAGACTAATCATAGAATTCGACTAATTAAAAGTAGGAGTGATAACCATCAATCGGTCATACTTCGACTTCTGAAGGAGTCAGAGGGAATACTTCGACTTCCATGGAGTTGGAATACAATACAGAGACTTCGTCTTTTCAGAAGTCGGAGTGAGGACTTCGACTTCCATGAAGTGTTCATCAGTTGATACCTTACTTAGACTTCTAGAGAGTCAGAGTCAAGACTTCGACTTATAAGGAGTTGGAGTCTAGTTCAAAGATGGTTCAACACTTCAATTTTTCTGGAGTCGGAGTCCACAGTCGGAGTTAGTATGATACATAGTGTACTCTGTGGACTTAAGAATTTTCAAGATAGTATTGATATAGTATTATACAAGTTTTGCTCTTCATGATATATTCTAGTAGATTTGTTTGTAGAAAGTCTTTAAAAGGTTTTGTCATAGAAAAATCACCATGTTAAAATAGTTTAAAGTCTTAAACAATTTTCTTAAGGGATAGTTGCTCAACAATTCTCCCCCTTTTTGTTAATGACAAAAACTTTTAATTAGACAGTGAAAAACAAATTTGATTTTGCAAAACTAGCAAAACCATGTCATGTGATCCTATGTATTATTTTATTTGTTTCTTACTTTCTTTCTCTCCCTTTGTGGCATTAACAGAAAGGATAAGATACAAGGAGAGAGAGAGAGAGAGATACACATAGAAATGTAGAATAGAACTGCATATATATATTGGTGTTCAATTACAAGTTACATCTAAGAAGCGGATAGGGAGCTTGGTAGATACAGAGAAGGAGGGATCTTGGCAAGAAAAGGTTTAAGAATGGCCCAAAGCTTCTTCTCATTATCAGGAAAGAAGTTCTCAAACTTAGCAGAATCTATCTTGTAGGAAGGTCCTATGGAGGGGATTTTCCTATAAGACTTGACATGTATACGATGGAACCAGTTAATTCTCCTATGGTAATTGCTAGGGCGCAAAAGTGTCTTCAAAGGGACAAACTTCTTCCTAGCTGCTAGATGGAGGAACTCATGAGTTGTAATGTTCCAATACAAGCCCTGATTGATTGCAGCTTCCCTGGCCTGATAGTGTACTAGGTATCTCTGCTTCCATTTGTGTGCAATAGATTTCCAAAGCTGTTCATAACCTTTGCAGAGATACCCAGGAATAGACAATTTGAGCTTCAGGCAATCAGAGTGGTCTTTAGGGTATGCTGTAGCCCACTGATCTTCTGTAAATCTCTCAGATTCAACAAAAGAATTCTAAAAATCTATCATGTGCTAAGAGTTCTTTGGAGCAAACATGAGAGCAAACCTATGGTATGACAGACTCATATTGTACTTGATTCTGAACCTTGCAGCTATTCTGATGCGTCTGTTAAAAACTACTTGGGCAAAATTCTTCCTAGCAGATATGGTCCCCATCAAACTTGGATGTAGTCCAGAGGGCAATCCAACTATCATTGAAGGTGTGATCTTTCTTTGCCCATGGATAATAGATTCCCATAGACCTTTATTGACATCAGGTAAGCCCATCCGAAATCTTGCTTCATTAAACTGCTTCATTCTAGTGTATTTGGCCTACGACTCTCTAAGGAGGGTACCAAAAAGGTCAAAAAATCTAAGGTTCAGGTGAAGGGAAACATCCGTAAATTGGTTTCTAGCCTGAGTTTGTTGGTATTTGGTGGCTTCACTAAGATAGAGTTCGAGAAAATCTTTGGGAGATAGACTGTGGCTTTTCTAGGTGATGAGATTGTTATCAGCCAACAGTACTTGAGAGGTTTTGAGTAAAGAAGGAAGCCAATCCTCAAAGGTATAACCTGGAATTTGATGGACTTCAAGGAAGGCTTTGATAGACAAAAATTCCTTAAACAGGTTCATATGGTGTTCAGAATAGTATACAAAGGCATACCAGAATGGGGGGAAGTAGTTTGGTAGGATTGTCTTTCAATTGGCGCCCACCTTTGGATGAAAGTACCATACTAGGTACAATCTCTGAAAGGGAAAGAGTGGATCTTCCAGAAGAGGGTGTAGAAGATGTAGGAAGAGAGGAAAAGAAATGAGGAGCTGAGGTGTGAAGAATGGGTATGTTTGCCTTGGAAGGCTGGAAATTGTACTTAAGAGGATAAATTGGAAAGGTGATATTGTTGAAAGCGAGAGGCTGGTCCTCTGGATGACATGTAGAGGGAGGAGGATTAGATGAGGTAGAAGGAGGAGGTGGAGGTTGTTGTTCAACAGTGGGAGCTAGAGGTGTAGGAGCAATAGGGGCAGTAGGATGAGAGGGAGGTGGAGGAGGTTGTTCAGACACAGAAGGGGTAGGAGCAGTAGTATCAGTAGGAGTGGAGGAAATGGTCAAGGATCTAGAAGGAAATACTGGGTGACCATCTTTAAGGAGTTTCCTTCGAACCTTTTTCCTAAAAGTTCTGACCTTGGTTCTGGCATCTACCTCCATATCCTCAGACTCTAGAGGCCGCTTAGAACCTAACTCCTTCTCCTGAGGGGGCTGCTGCTGCTGCTGCTCTAGCTCAACTGCAGACACTTCTCTCTGTACAGACACTTCCTCAGACTGCTTTTGATGCTGCTCTTTCTGTTGGTACTATTCCTCTAGCTGCTGCTCTTGCTCTGGCTATTGCTGCTGTTGTTCCTCTTGATGTTGCTGCTCTTTCTTTGGTTGCTGCTACTGCTCAGGCTGCTGCCCCTCTGGATGTGTAGTGGGTGGAGCAGGGGACTTTCCTATGCCCTGTTGGCACACCAACTATAGTAGAAGGTCCTTCATCTGCTGGACCTCCTCAGCCAAAATACCAAACTTAACATCCACTTGTTGGACTTGCATTTGTAGAATTAACATACTCTCTTGCTGTTTCATCAACAAATCCATCAACACATTTGTACTGCTGCTGGTCTCCCCCTGAGTCATTGGCCGGGTCTCAATGTGTGGAGGGGAGACATGATGCTCTTCTTCTTCAAATATTCGCTCAAATGGAGTAGTTCTAGGTACTTCTTCTTCTTGTGCTACTCCCTTGCCCCTTAAATCTCTGAGCACTTGACTGATTGTGTCTTTTGGGGCTTCATGCTCAGGAGATGGGATAGGAGCCTGCTCTTGTTGTAGCTGGGATTCTTGCACTTGCTCTTGCTCTTGTTGTTGTTGTTCTACAGGAGCTTCTTCTCTTTCTTCCTCAGTGCCAATCTGTGGAGGCTGGATTTCAGGAATATATGAGGAACTCTGTGCCTCATCAGGAAATATTTCATGAGAGCACTGTGGCACAAAGTCCTTGGTTCAAAAGTTTTGTGCCCTTGCTCTCTAGACTGTAGTGGCTTCTTCTCAAAGTAGATAGACCTATCTTTTCCTTGACTGCCACTGAAATCTCACCACTTAAATCTACTGAAAACTTCTTGAAGATAAGGGTCAGTAGAGGTCCATATGGAAGGGACTCTTGCAAATTTCTGGATCCTGCCATCCTCTCCAAAATAATAGAAGGCAGGTTGACCCTATGTCTATGAATAGCCCAAAATAACAGACTTCCATCTCTAGCAGTGATAGAAGAATGGGTGCCAGCCCTAGGTGTGATGATGTTGGTGATTATGGAATGGATCAATCTTTTCTCTGCAAACAACTCATTTACTAGGAGTCCTTTCTTGCTAACAGATCCCAGACTCCCAATAACACCTAATCTTTGCTTCTCCATAGGCACGACTTCACTGATCTTATATCTAGAATTAGGGCAATCTAGAATTTCAACTAAAAGTTCTTTAGAAACTGTGATGGTGGTGCCCTTCACTATCCCTGTGACTGATCCTTCAGGAGTAACTTGGAGGGATACATAGAATGCCTTAAGAGCACCCTCGAAGGTTGGCTCTGCAATCTGGCACAGTCCTGACCATCCCAATTCTACTCAGGTTTCTTCTACCCAAACTAGCCTACCATGAAGCTGACTTAAATCTACTACCTTCCCGGGGCAAATGGAGGTTTTAGTAGAAGAGAGGCGTTGGAACTGTTCAGGTGTGAACATGGTTCCTTCCGGAGCCCTAGAAGAGGCCATCTAGACAAGAACAACAGAGAAGACTGAGAGGAATGTCAAAGGAGTTACAGAAATGGTGTTTAGAAGTCAAGAAACCTACCTTTCTTTAGAGAGAATTAAAGATCCTGTAGATGCTCCGAAGACGGTTCCGGTCGGGATGAACACCACGCGCGAGAAGAGGAAGAAGATGACAGGGGAGTCGGAGAGAGAGTTCAAACAGGTGGTTTGGGAAAAGGAGGAAAGG
This sequence comes from Colocasia esculenta, assembly GCA_014218235.1. Taxonomy (NCBI): domain Eukaryota; kingdom Viridiplantae; phylum Streptophyta; class Magnoliopsida; order Alismatales; family Araceae; genus Colocasia; species Colocasia esculenta. The sequence continues at coordinate 72,497,866 of CM024755.1, forward strand.
GTCCTAATATAGAAATGGGAATAAGTAACAGACCATTGATGAGGAGATGAACTGCTGTGATTAAATGAGTGAACCGTTATTGTAATAAATTCCTCTTTAAATGATAATTAAAAATGTTTTATTTAATATATATATATATATATAATTAACATGACCTTCAACTTCATAGACTCCAACTCTGGAGGAGTCGAAGTGCCACCTCCGACTTTTCAAAAGTCGCAGTACACAATTCCTGCTTCATGAGTTGTAGTAGACTCTGACTTTGTGAGATTCGCAGTCTACACTCCGACTTCATGACAGTCGCAGTTCCAAGACTTAGAAAAGATTTGCAATGAACTTTAACATGCACTTCAGAAATGTAGACATGAATTTATTATACATCACAGTAATTTAATCAGGGTTGCACATACCTATTTCTCTTCTAATTGATGTAAATCTATCTTCAGAATGAGGTTTAGTGAATATATCAGCTATATGATTATCTGTGGAGACAAAATCAAGTAAAATATCACCATTACTTACATGGTCTCTGATGAAATGATGTCTGACCTCAATATGCTTTGTTCTTGAATGTTGGATAGGATTTTTGGTCAAGTTGATTGCGCTTGTGTTGTCACACAACATTGGAATCTCGTGAAGTGTTTGACCATAATCTTCCAGTTGATGTTTGATCCATAGAAGTTGAGTGCAGCAACTTTCAGCTGCAATGTACTCTGCTTCTATTGTGGACAAGGCTACTGAATTTTGCTTTCTAGAAGACTAGGAAATTAAGCATTCTGTAAGAATTTGACAAGTACCACTGATGTTTTTTCTATCTATTTTACATCCAGCATAGTCAGCATCACTATATCCAATCAACTTAAAATCAGAACTTCTAGGATACCATAAACCTAATTTACTTGTGTTTATAAAATATCTAAAAATTCTTTTAACAGCATTAACATGTGATTCTTTAGGATCAGCTTGAAATCTAGCACACAAATATACACTGAACATTATGTTTGGTCTACTAGCAGTAAGATAGAGTAATGATCCAATCATACCTCTATAGATCTTTTGATCTACTTTCTTGCCAAGTGGATCACTATCTAACTTAATTCCTGAGCTCATGGGTGTTCCTAAAGGCTTACACTTGTCAAAACCATATTTGGAAAGTAAATCCAAAATGTATTTGGTTTGACAAATGTGAGTACCTTCCTTAGTCTGCTTGATTTGCAACCTAAGAAAGTAATTAAGCTCACCCATCATACTCATCTCAAACTCACTTTGCATAAGGTTTTCAAAGAATTTGAAAAGTGATTCATTAGTAAAACCAAAAATAATATCATCAACATATATTTGTACTATCAAGATTCCTTTCAAAAATTTCTTAATAAATAAAGTGCTATCTACTTTACCTCTTATGAAATCATGTGACATAAGATAAGCACTTAGTCATTCATATCAAGCTCTTGGAGCTTGTTTCAGACCATACAATACTTTCTTTAAATGGAAAACATGATTTGGATATTTAGTATCTTCAAAACCAGGTGGTTGCTCAACATAAACTTCTTCTTTTATGAAACCATTCAGAAAAGCACTTTTAACATCCATTTGAAATAAATTAATGTTGAGAAAGTATGTATATGCTAATAAAATTCTAATTGCCTCTAATCTAGCTACTGGGGCATAGGTTTCATCAAAATCAATGCCTTCCTCTTGAGAATACCCTTGTGCTACCAGTCTGGCTTTGTTTCTGGTGATCACTCCTGATTCATCCATTTTATTTCTGAAGACCCATCTTGTCCTAATAACTAGATGGTCAGAAGGTCTAGGGACAAGAGTCCAAACCTGGCTACGTTGAAACTGGTTAAGTTCCTCTTGCATAGCAAGGATCCAAGATTCATCAGCCAGTGCATCATTGATTGTCCTAGGCTCAATTTGAGAGACAAATGCAGAAAAATCACAAGGAATGTTCATACCTCTTGTTCTTACCCTATCTTAAGGATCACCTATTATGTTTTCTCTTAGATGATCTCTGTGATACCTCAATTCTCTAGGCAGTCCTTCCTGTGGTTCTTCTTCTTGTTGAAGTTCCTCAAGTGGTGGATCTTCCTTTTCTTCATCTTTCCCTCCTTCTTCAAAGGATGTCTGTTCTAGATCCCTGCACAGATCTTCAACACAATCTTCTTCTTCTTCTATTCTCTTAATAGAAGGGTTAGTCTCATCAATAAAATATGTACTGTTTGTTCTACAGTTAAGGTTCTTCTGTTAAACATTTTATATCCTCTAAGTTTTGAAATATATCCTAATAGAAAACCTTCATCACTTTTAGCATCCAACTTTCCTAAGTTATCCTTACCATTATTCAAAATAAAACACTTACAACTAAAAGGTCAAAGATGACTGATGTTTGACTTTTTCACCTTGTACAGCTCTTAAGGTGTCTTCTTTAGGATTGGTCTGATCATGCACCTGTTGATGATGTAGCAAGCTGTGTTGACTGCTTCTGCCCAGAAGTATCTTAGTAAATTATATTCTGTAAGCATAGTTCTGGCCATGTCCAGCAGTGTTCTATTATTCCTTTCTGCTACTCCATTCTGCTGAGGTGTTCTTGGTGTAGAGAAGTTGTGTTCTATTCCATTTTCTTCACAGAACTTTACAAAATTTTCATTCTTGAATTCTCCACCATGATCAGATCTAATGCTGATTATCTAAAATTTCTGGTTCTTTTGTACTAATTTGCTGAACTTCAGAAAAGCTGAAAATGTTTCTGATTTGGCTTCCAAAAGGATACCCAAGTGTACCTTGAGTAGTCATCTAGAATCACATAGCCATACACTTTTCCTCCAAGACTTACTATTCTTATGGTCCAAATAAGTCCATGTGAATGAGTTCCAAGGACTTGGAAGTTGTAACTACTGTTTTGGACTGAAATGATGTCTTGGTTTGCTTTCCCTTTGCACTGGCTGTACAGATTCCAGACTTCTTTAGTTTCATCTTCAGAAGATCATCAACCAGATCATGCTTGATTAATTTCTTGATAACTGAAATGCTTGCATGTCCTAGTCTTCGGTGCCATAAGTCAGTTTCTTCACTCTTGGTGGTTGCAAGACATAAATTCACTTCTTTCAATTCTGCTAGTTGTAGGGTGTACAGATTTTTGACTCTTTGAGCTTCAAATATTGTTTTTCTATCCTTTTAAATAATGCACTTATCATTCTGAAATTTCACCAAGTGACCCTTGTCACACACTTGACTGATGCTAATGAGGTTGTGCTCATGGACGGATGTAGAGTGTATCTAGTGGGGTCACATAACCCCACTGGATTTTTTTTTTATAGAAATGGCTATTTAAAGTGTGGATTTTAAGGAGTTTTTATATGAGAGTGACCCTACTGGAATTGACGGTGTCCAGTCCTAAAAATTTATATTATTAAAATATTTCTTTTTTTATTTTAAATATATATTTAAAATTATTTATTTATAATATATATAATATATAAATATTAAAAACTAATTTAAGTGATCCCACTGAACAAAATTTCTGTGTCCGTCTCTGGTTGTGCTTTAATCCTTCTACATATATGACATCTTCTATTAGATCCTTTTCTTTTGTTCCTACTGTTCCACATCCTAGCATGTTGCCTTTTCCATTATCTCCATAGGTGACTTCACCAATCTCATCTCTAAAACTTGTAAATAATTTTTTGCCACTTGTCATATGCCTTGAGCACCCACTATCCAAATACCATTTGGACGCTCTCAGACGACCCTGGAAACAAACTTAAGTTGTAACTTTTGGCACCCAAATTTTCTTGGGTCCTTGATGGTTAGTCTTAGGAATCCAACATAGGTGTCTAGTTGTGCATGTGCTGACAGTGTGTCCTAGTTGGTTACAGTGACTACAACATAGATCAAATACATTTTCACTCACTGTTGGCCCATCATTGGCGACGATGTGATAGCTGCCGTACAAGGTTTTTTTGCGGGTTACACTCTTCCCCGTGGGCTTACGTCTTCCATTATTACCTTGATTCCTAAAGTTGATGAGCCTCAAACTTTCAGTGATTTTAGGCCTATTACCCTGTGCAACTTTGTCTATAAGATTATTACCAGGGTGTTTTGTGACAGACTTACTCCTATCTTACCCTATATCATTTCTGAGGAGCAAAGTGCTTTTGTCAAAGGGAGATTCATTCTGGATAATGTTTCTCTTGCTAGACATATTCTAAGAGACATTCACCGTAAGGTGAGAGGTCATAATATTCTTTTCAAATTGGACATGGCAAAGGCTTGTGATCGTATGGAGTGGGACTTCATCCTGCAGGTCATGAACAAATTTGGTTTCTCTCCTAGGTTTACTTCATACATTGCCATGGTTCTATCTAATTGTTGGTCTTCTGTTAGCTTCAATGGTTCCTTGGCAGGATTTTTCAAATCCACTAGAGGTATTCGGCAGGGTGATCCTCTAGCTCCTATCTTATTTATTATTGCTTCTGAGGTCCTTAGTCGTGGATTGAGACAGCTCTTTAACTCTGGTCGTATTCAGCACTATAGTAGCCCCAGGGGTTGTTTGAAGGTTTCTCATCTCCTTTATGCTGACGACACTTTGATCTTTATGAATGCGGGTATTCTTAATGTCAAAACTTTGTTATCTTTCCTGCATGCCTATGAATTGAGCTCGGTCAACAGGTTAATCCCAGTAAGAGTTGTTTTCAAATTTCTGTTAAGGCTCCCAAAGTGTTAGCAAGTAGAATTTCTCAAATCACTGGATATCGCTGCCACCATGGTAGTATGATCTACCTAGGAATTCCTTTAAAACCCAAACGGCTGAAGACTCAAGACTTTAAATTCTTGGTTGATAGACTCACCCGCAAATTAGCGGGTTGGAGGGCTAAATCGCTCTCCCAAGCTGGCCGGGCTGTGCTTATCAGGTCAGTTCTTTTGAGTCTTCCCGTCTACTTGGCTAGTTCAATCTCTATCCCCAAGTCTATTTGTCATCAGATAAACAGGGCTTGTGCCAATTTTTTCTGGCAAGGAGCTGATGGTAGCTATCGTCGCCATTGGGTTAGTTGGCACAGGGTGCAAAAACCTTTTGTTGAAGGTGGCCTTAATTTCAGAAACATTGAGACTCTACAAATTGCTATGGCTGCTAAACAGTTATGGTCTATTTTGCATGGCAATTCCCTCTGGTCTACTTATGCCAAAAAAAGGTTCTTGAAAGGTTCACATCTTCAGGACATTTTCAACCCCTTCCCTTATGGTATTTCTAAGAAGAACTTCTTGCAGGCTAGGGATATTGTTCTGGATAATTCTAGGTGGTTGACTGGCGATGGTTCCACGGTGGATTTCTTTCGTGATAAATGGATTGGAAAATGTACTGTTTTGCATGGCATGAGGAATGCGGCTTCCTATACTCAGCAGTGGCCTAGAATATCAGTTCGGGATATGGTCCTTTCTCCGCACGAAAGTATTTGGAACAGTTTGAACTACAATCCGCATGAGGTTCAATCCCTCCTCTCTCAGCGGCCGGATGTGTTCATCTGGGAAGGATCTGCTCATGGCGACTTTTCTGTAAAATCGGCCTACTGTCTTGCTTCTCATAATGGTATTCGCCGGCCTGCTTTTACTAAACTATGGCATCATGTGTTTCCTCCTCGTTCAGCCATGTTCATGTGGAAGATCCTTCATAGGGCGGTTCAGGTGGATTCTCGCATTATGGAATGTGGCATCCCGGTGGTTTCCAAATGTGTTTGCTGTGCGGACCATCACCTAGAATCTCTGGACCATCTGTTTATCTCAAGCGACATTGCCACGGAGTTATGGTCTTGGGTGTCGCCTTTGCTCCACAATAAAACTACATGGAGCGACCATATTACTATTAGATGTTGGAGTATTATTGCTCACTCAAATTTGCGTTCGGCTTATCATTTTGCAGGATTGCTGGTTTGCCTCTTAATGATTTGGGAAATATGGAAGTTCAGATGCACTGCAAGAATGGAGGGCACCCTTCGGACTGTTGAGGATATTAAGCAGTCCATTATGTTTAATGCGCACCGAATTGTTAATACGATGCACTTCTCTCGGTCTATTTCTTCTGCTCAGGCTGATGCTCTTCAGGGGTTTAACATTCATCCGGTGGTCAACATCAAAGTTCCTTTCCTGATAAAATGGCTTCGTCCACATCATAACTACTGTCTCAATGTGGATGGGGCGTTCAAAGGTACTACTGGCATCTGTGGGGGCGGTGGCTGTTTCAGGGATTCTAGAGGTCAATTCATCTATGGATTTGCATTCTACTATGGCGCTGGCAGTAGCCTTCTGGCTGAGTTGAGGGCGATGCATGATGGCTTGCGTTTGGCACTTGAGAGGCGGCTTCCTGTCTCCATTCTTTATTCAGATTCGGCCCTGCTAGTTGGTGCTATCCACTCTGGGCGGTGTCCTCATTGGTCGGTTTTCCCTTGGTGGAAGGGTATATGCAAGATGGTTGAACAGCTTAAGCCGATAATTCAGCACTCTTTTCGGGAAGGAAATCAGGTGGCGGACTGCCTGGCCAATCATGCGTGTGCTCAGGCGGACAACACGGTTTACTCCGACTTCAGATTGCTCCCTCCCTCTTCTAGAGGTGCACTTCTTGTGGATAAAGCTGGGCTGCCAAGCTTTCGGATTCCTTAAAGAGCCTTGTTTTTCTACTTTTTGGTCATTGTGGTTTTCCTACTTTGGTTTTCTTAATTCTAATAGGTTGAAGTTTCATCAGGCGTCGGGTGTATCATGTACTTTGTTCATCTCGATCATATCTATAAAATTTTTGGCAATGGGTTGATCGCCTGGGGGGGTGAGCACATTTTCCTCCTCTGGAGGAAAATGCACCTGACCGGTCGCTGACCCTGTTGCCCTGCTTAAAAAAAAAAAATACATTTTTCATGTGTGTAGCGCTGTTATATTTCTGTTTTTGTTTGTAAACATATTGGTTAACTTTTCTACGATTTTTTATTCCTTTTTCTTTTACAAATTGCGGAGTTGGATATTTTTCAAGATACACAATATCTTCTTCATTATGTGGAGGTGTATATCCTACTCTATATTTCTTTTTACCTGTCCTAGAATCTTTTAGTCTTACAAACAAAGATGTTTTACAGCTAGAAATTTTCTCTATGGTAGCTCTTAAGTAGTTATTTTCTTCTCTTAACTTTTCTTCATCTTTTAGTTCTTTTAGGTTTGATTCTATTTCTAATATTTTACTATTTTTATTTTTTAAGCTTTCACATAGTAGTTCTTTTGCTCTTTTAGTTTCATTCAGGTTTTGCAATAATCTTTCTACTTCATTTTTTAGGAAAGTATTAGATTTTTCTTGTGTAAGCAAATTTAATTTAACTATTTTCATTTGTTTAACTACTGTTTTATATTTTTCATATAATTCATTAAAGGAATCTTCAAGACTGTCAGAATCCGATTCAGAACATGATGTAAAAGAGGTTTCGGAGTTTACCTGATCCAGTCCTTCCATGAGGGCTAGATTTGTCTTTTCTTCTTCTTCAGATTCTGAGCTTGAAGAGTTTGAACTTGTAGCTTCTTCATTATCCCATACTGCTGCCATTGCCTTTTTCTTGTACCTTCTGAATTTCTTTTCTTTGCCTTTCTTCTTCTCAGATCTTTCTGCTTGATCCTTCTTCTTCAGCTTAGGACATTCAGATTTGTAATGTCCTGGTTGATTGCACTCGTAGTAGGTTGGTTCCTTCTTCTTGTCCTTCTTGAGGAATCTCTTTGAACCAAACTTCTTATTCTTAGTAATGATCCTTTGCAATTTCCTTGACAGCATAGCTTCATCATCACTGTCATCTGATTTCTCCTTTGAGTCTTCAGAGAAAGAGGAATCTGTAACTTTCAAAGCATTTGGCATTTTCTTTTTCGATGAACTTTCAGAAAACCTTTCCATGTTGATTTCATGAGCCATTAAGGAGCCAATTAATTTGTCAATAGAAAGTTGAGTTAAATCATGTGCTTCTTCAATGGCTGTGACTTTGGGGATCCAGACATTAGTTAATGATCTTAAGACTTTTCTTATAGTTTCTTCATTTGTAAGAATCTTTCCTAGTGAACTCAATCCTATTATTATATTTGAAAAACGATTGTACATTTGAGTTATATTTTCATTAGGAAGCATTTTAAACTGTTCATACTGGGAGACAAGAATATCTATCCTAGTTTGTTTTACTCTGTCAGTTCCTTCATATGTAACTTGTAGTTTATCCCACATTTCTTTAGCAGTTCTACAAGTAGATAGTCTATTGAATTCTCTTTTAGATAGAGCACAACATAGATAATTTTTGGCTTTGTAATTTTGAGACATGTTTCTCTTATCAGCTATGGAGAGAGCAGAGGTAGTTTCACCAAGTATAGCAAAATCACCTTGTTCTATTACCTGCCACAGATCAAAATTTGTGCCTCTAATGAAGCATTCCATCCGCATCTTCCAGTACTGATAGTCCTCACCATCAAAGAATGGTGGCCTTGTAACAGACTGACCTTCATAGTTGTGACCTTCAGCCGCCATCTCTTCTCAAATCTTTCGATTCTTCGGAGAAGACCTCGCTCTGATACCACTTGTTGGATCGAGATGGCACTAATAATGTCCTAGAGGGGGGGGTGAATAGGACTTCCTATGCTTAAATTTTTTTATCTGAAATTAGACAACACTAAATAAAATTGTTAGTATTTAGTGTAGTGTGTGAAACAAGTGTAAGTTGGCAGAAACAATCACACAGATGCATAAGAAATTTTATTCTGGTTCGGCCCTTCCCACATGGAAGTCCTATGTCCAGTCCTCAAGAAAACCACTTGAGATTTCACTATCTGCCAAGAATACAAGGCCTTCTCTCACCCTTGAGAGGTATTACAAGCCCACTTGCTCCCAAGCAAGTCTTCCCATAACAGGGGTACAAACACTACCTTCAAAAGGTCTTCCATTCACAAGAGGGGCACAACAAAAAACAAACCTCCTACGGGTTGCACAGACATAAATAAAAGACTAGTGTGCCAGCTCACAAGATTGAGCAAACACAAGGAATTCAGAAAGGATTACAAATGAAAATTTCAGCTATACTTTTTCTGAATCTAACTAGGGTGGACTGAAGAGAAGATCTATGATTACAAATTCCACCCAACAAAAAAAGACTTCTATGAACTTAAGAGCATGAAGTTTGCAGGTTGAGGGAGAAGCTCTCTTTCTTTCACTTCAGTAGAAGGCTTTTTTTGGAGACTCTAGCTTGTGGAGCAGATTGGAGTTGTGTTTCTAATTGGTCTCACTGTCCAAGTATATTTCTTGTTCAAACTTCCGCTTCTATATATGCTTCAGAAGATGTTTCCGTTTGAAACTATCCATTGAAGATCTAGCTGTTTGAGGAGTGACCTTTGATCCTTTGGATGTAGATGCTGTTGAGATTTTGTTATCCAATAGTCCTTCATCATTTTAGCTTTCCAACGGCTTCAGACCATGTTTGTAGCTTCACAGCTTGGAAGACAGTTTTCATTTAATGTTCTGTGAAACTCCATGCTGGAAATGTGCCTAATAAATGTTCTGCAACAAAGGACAAGACAAAAGAAAAGATACCTCTATAGTTTTTGAGGTAGGTGAGTCAGAAATATGTGTAAAGTATAAAAACCTTAGATAGACAGATGTTCAGTGCAATAAAAGGTAGACAAACAGTTGCATCAGAAAGTAAGGTGAGGTTCTGACAGTGGTAGGTGAGCCTGTGTTAGATACCCCATGCGGCTGATAGCATTTAATACAAGACAACTGCTGACTAAAGAAGAACTGAACTTCTGACAAAAAGCAAGAGACCAATTTGTATAAATATTTCAGATCTTTTCAAAGATAATTTTTTGTGGTCATTATGAATATAATATATCCTACCTGTCAAAACATTTTAATAATTGTAACATGACAATGTATTATTCTGTAGGATATACAAGTATTATATAAAAGATCTCATAGGGATAACAAACACATTTAATAATCATTTAAACAAGATTTCATGGATCTTATGAAATAATAATTTTATACAGAAAATGTTCAGTACATAAATTGTCAAGGAGGTCGGAGTCAGAAAGACATGTACTTCGACTCTATTGGAGTCAGAGTCAGAAACAAGAGATACAACCTGAACTTCGACTCTACAGAAGTCGCAGTGAGACTGATCATAGAATTCAACTTCTTGAAAGTAGGAGTGATAAGCATTAATCAGTCATACTTCGACTTCTGAAGGAGTCGGAGTGAAAACTTCGACTTCCATGGAGTTGGAATACAATACAGAGACTTCAACTTTTCTGGAGTCGGAGTGAGTTCTTCGACTTTCATGAAGTGTTCATCAGTCGATACCTTACTTTGACTTCTAGATAGTCGGAGTCAAGACTTCGACTTCTAAGGAGTTGGAGTCCAGTTCAAAGATGGTTCAACACTTCGATTTTTCTGGAGTCGGAGTCCACAATCCGAGTTAGTATGATACATAGTGTACTCTGTAAACTTAAGAATTTTCAAGATAGTGTTGATACACTATTATACAAGTTTTGCTCTTCGTGATATATTCCAGTAGATTTGTTTGTAAAAAGTCTTTAAAAGGTTTTGTCATAGCGAAATCACCATGTTAAAATAGTTTAAAGTCTTAAACAAATTTCTTAAGGGATACTTGCTCAACAAATTGCACCTCTTATCCTTAATACCACCACCCACTTTTTGATACTATTACAAAGGGGGAGAGAATATATGTAGAATTTATATTTTGGTTTTGGGGGTGAGTTTACGTCCAAAACAAAAGGAGAGGGTTACAGTCATAAGTATTTTAGAAATGGGAAGTTAATCTTGCATGAATGAATGCATGCATTGTGTCATATGAAAACACATAAAACTAAATCAAATTGGTATCTAAAATCAAATGTTGTGTTTTGTGTGAAACATCTACAAGTGTTTTGTCATCATCAAAATAGCGGAGATTATTGTACTCTGTAGATTTTGATGATCACAAAAACACTATGTTTAACTCATGTTCAGAAAATCACGAAACACTGAGTATAATTCATGTTCATGACCAAGCATTTGATTAATGTTTATTTAATTTGAGAGTCTAATTTGTTTGTTAAGTGTGCAATATATTTGTCCAAAAGTTGCACTTGAAGTGGATAATACAAATTTCAAGACTTGGACATAACAACAAAGCCAACAGCAAAGCCAAGACTGCAAAACTGACAATCAGACGACTGACTTGCGAAATCGGTCGACTGATAATCAAAGGCCAATCGATTGATAGAAGGAAGGCCAATTGATTAATACTAAAGGTTCCAATTGATGACGAAAAGATTGGATGACTGATATGAAGGATGCAGTCGACCGACTTAGCCAGTAGCTTCGGTACTGAGACAGTCGAAGAATCGATCGATCGACTTCACTAAATCAGGCGATGGACATGGTGTTGTGTGTCGACAGAAGAGAAGCACTAGGTCGACACCTGTAACGACCCCGAGAACCCGACCCTCGGCCCAAGCCGAGGACCTGATTTTCGCGGTCACCGCCCACTGATCCGGGGACTCGGAAGGGCTATAACACAAGTGTAACAGAATATGTAAGGGAAATAAACGTCAACTTCTGAACTAGAAGCACACACTCGGAAGCAGAAAGAAGAGCAAGTCCGCAACGTATCACTCTAGGTACAGTCCCAACACACACACACTAGTACAAGTGAAAAGGGGAAGGATAGAGCCCTTAGGGGCATACCCTGAGGGTGAAGTACAACTGAGAGGGGGGAACCACTGCTAGCTACAGGGACGATGACCACCGGCCCGCCTACTCCACTCGGCGCGCGCCCTGCCGCTGCTGAGAAGTCTCACCTACAAAAGGAAGGGATGAGCTTCACAACAGAAGCTCAGTAGGAACTACCAATCTCCTACTAGCTCTAACAGACAGAAGAATATATATATATATATGTACAATTAATTAAATAACAATAGTTATGCTTTCTACTCTACAAAGAAGAGTGCAGAAGCGAAGCTACAAAGTAGGAACGGTACGGAAAGACACCACAGTTGAAAACTCTGTAGAACCTGCATGTCGTGAGCACCACACGGCTGGCAACACAGACAAATAGAACCCTGCCTGGACAAGAGACACTAGCTATGGAAACTTCTACCACTAGTCAACCGGTCAGGTGCGTCCATTAACGTCTTATCCTCGACCCAGGTCCAAATCTCCACTCTCGTCAGAGTGGGAGCAGGAGCACAAAGTACACAACAGTAACCATCGTAGTCTGGCCGGACTACGGTCCCTCGCCTGGCCTCTCCAAGTGGTTCGGGGCCACAAAGAACGAGGCAGTGAGAACAACGGCTGGCTGGCCTGCATCGGGTAGAACTCTGACCATCCTCGGTGTCCCAGACCAACCAAGAGAGCTCTGCAAGCGACTCAACGCTGCTGTCCTAACCACCGTTTTCCCCTCAACTCCAGAGTCCATAACTCGAGTACGCTCGTCACCCTGAACGCTCCCTCTAAGGCGCACGAGGATGGGGGTCACAAGCAAACGGTAACAACCACTCTCACGGGACAAGCCCTTAGGTGTCGAGCACCAGGCGAATGACTACTGTAGGACCGTACTAGGAACTAGCACTGGTGCCACGGGTATAGAAACAACTGGAAACGGCAAAAACTTCACGAGAAACAAAACTCTGCAAGAACTTACCTGTCTCTGGTGCTGTCGCGATGCATCAGGCCATCGCGACACTGTCGTGACTCCCAAGGCCGTCGCGACCATGTCGTGACACCTTAGATCATCGCGATGATGTTGCGGCGGCCTCGCCGGTCGCGACATCATCGCTGTAGACACCCGGTTCTAGCTAATGAGTTTAGCCACATTTCTTTTCACCTTAGTGGGCCCCTAGTTGGTTACTCACCATGAGCCCATCATTAGCCTTGTTTTGAGCCCATTAACGATTTAAATTGCCTTGAAATCCCACCCATTATCAATTTGAGAGAGTCCTTAAGCATCAATAACTCTTATCTTTTCATGTGGTTGGCTGATAATTCACATAAATTTTGATTTCATAGTCACGACGCATCATAGCGCTGCGTCTCGGTGTCGCGTCGATGCCAGCCGCCGCGACAGTCCATGAATTTTCATGCACGTGGGCATACTGTCGCATCGCCCCGCCCTGTCGCGTCTCCAATGTCGCGGCCCTATGATACGCCGCGACAGCAACTGCGCATGCAGGCCTCCGCAACCACCTCCTATTTATCCTCCCATGGGTTTATCTTTATCCCTAGGGAATATCTCAACCCCTTGGACGGGATTTGGGCCCTAGGGACTCTCTGGAGGACCCCAAGGACTCTCCCATACGATTTTGGGGGGGCCTTTATCTCTCATTTGAATTATTTTTCACCTTAAGGGGATATTCTCTCTCAAAAATCTATATAAGCAAGGCCATCCCCCTCATGGACGGAGGGGGGGCCCATTTTTTACCCCGAAGGGCTGCCGAAATCTCCTCTCATCAACACTTAGCCTCGCAGCCACCAGTTTCCATCATTTCCTTCACATTCCCCTCCACCAAAACACCCTCATTTCATCATTTATGGAGCATGGAACGTGAGAAGGACAACTCCTGCTACCTCCTGAAGCTTTTGCACACTCATTGGGACTACATCCACGCCAGAGAGTCACCCTAATGGGGCTCATCTTCTCCTCCTCTCTTCCACCTTCGTTTCTACATGCATTTTTATGTTGTTTCTAGTTAGATCACATTCACCACATACCCACGTTGTTTATATACCCAAAGGGGTTTAAAACCACCCCAGGTGCGTTCCTAACATGATTCCTCCATTTCCTCTCATTTTTAGAATGGATACTATGCTTAATATGTTCTAATAGGGTTTTTTCTTGTTTCTTCTTTGTTTTGGCAGGCACCCAAGCTTTTCCACGAGGAGCTCTTGTTCTCCAGCCGGCTGGAGGACGGGAAGAAGGTCCACACACGACATCTCCCGGACACAGAGAACACGACGACGGAGGACGATGTGACAAGAGACGCGTTAGGTTGCAGCGACGCGTTATCAGCATCGTCGCGACGGGTAAGACTGCCGCGACACCAGGTCCACCTTCTTTCTCTTTCCATTTCCTAGTTAAGTTAGCCCGTGTCATTTTCTACTCATTAGGCAACTTACTAGGTGGCGATCACATTCCTACTTCTATACTCCTAGTTTTAGTACATGCTTGTGTTGAGGGGGGGCACAATCCCCGTGATTACACCTTTTGGCGATCACGGTGGGACCTTCAGTGCTACCCTCGTGGATTTAGCCTACTTGCTTGCCATGTTTTCTTCTTTATTTGCCATTTTAGTGCCCTGTTAGTCTGCATGTTCTTTGTTTCCTGCTTTTTTTGTCCCTCGGTTCGTGTCGCGGCATATCGCGGTGACGCGATAAGGTCGCGGCCCCCGGAAAGGACGTGATAGAAGGTCAGTGTTTCTTCTTCTTATATCTGCCTTTTCCTACTTCTATGAGATCATGCATCCCTGTTCCTTGTCTCTATATCATGTATTTTCGTGTTTTTGAATGTTAGAATCCTGTTAGGGTTTGGGTTTTCCTTTTATTTCCATTTGTAAGTTTTCGGGACCTGTCGTGGCTGAGAGCGAGGACGCGACCAGGTCACGTCGAGGGTGAACGTCGCGTCAACAGGTACACTTTGTATGTTAATGTTTTGCTTCATGAATCGGTTTTTGAATGTTTCTTGGTCCATGCTGTATTAGTTTAGTGTTTTGTGCCTTTATTATCTGTTAAGATAGTCTGTGTGAGTCTGGTTTGGTGACTTTCTTTGTTCTCGGGGCTCTGTTCTTATCACGGTAGACCGCCCTGTCGTGATAGGGTCGTGATGTACACGGCCGCCGCGACTCTGCCCGAGTGCTATTTGTTCACCCTGTTTGGTTTTTACGTGTCACTTGTGCATACACTTTGGGCACTTAGGCCCTTGCATACACTACTCATCCCATCTGTTCAGGTTCCCCCTTGGTTGAGTGAGCCCTCTCACCTACGAGCACTCGTAGGCTGACTCGGGCCCACCTTCCGAGGACCTCTGTAAGTCCTCGTGACCGTACGCACGTTGCGGTTCACCGGGCCGGTTGTACCCATTGTACCCATTAGTCCGAGCCACCCCTTGCGTGTGAGTGTCCCACCCCTTAGCTGCACCTGAGGACTCGAGTTCATACCTATTAGGGTCCACTTGACCGAGTGACATCCCCTTAATTAATTCATCTAAAGGTCAAGTTCGAACCTTAAGAAATTTGCACATTAATCATGACAACTTGAGTGTTTCAGTTCATCCCTTCTCCTCTCAGTCTTTCTTTTTGTGTTAGAGTCTAGGTGTTGTCAGTATCACCCCCTATTGGTTTTGGGGGGTACATGCGTCATTGTTTAGGAAGATCAAGTCAGTCCCCTCCGATCCTTGTATTCTATCATAATCCCTTGTTCGACATGGACCAATTTCGGGTCCTTGCCGACGATGCTCTGCCCATTGGGCTCCTTGAGGAGGTGGCCCAACCCTCTACGGCCACACTCCCGGGGCGTATCCAACCTCCCCTCATCATCGGGAGTCAATCCCGTCCTCCTTCTCCTCTAGGGGGGGATGACCCCCACTCACAATTCAGTCAAATCCTTCCCCATCTCACTTCGGACCAAGTCCGAGAGTTTCTAGCCGCTGCCAAGGGGAAGCGACCTCTATCTCCCCCGGGTCAGAGTTCAGTCCGACCAGTGGATTCCTCCGCCCATATTACCTCAGCACCCCATCTTCCATCCTTAGGGGTAGACCCCACGCCCCTCCGTCCTCGGGACATCCATTTCTCGGAACCAAGCTACCTTCCTGCACGAGAGGTCCGGCCTCGATCCCTCCAACTTCAACATATTATACGGCCGAGCATGCTCCCCTCCCCCGTGAGAGATCTCACTCTTTTGAGCCATCTCGCTCCCTTGTTTTTGCACATCATGTTCAAACCCCCTCCGACTTCTTCGCGGAGTGGACAAGCATGAAAAAGGAGCTACATGACCTCAGGAGGCAAATTGATGCTCGCAAGGTAACCGATATTGCTCTCCCATCGTTCCAATACCTCCGGCTACCACCCCAGTCGGAGCTCCCTGTGTACCGGCGATACTCTGCGGTAGAGGACCTATATCTTCATTTAAAAGATTTTGTTTATGAATCTGCACCGCACAAGTATGACTGCCACCTCATGGCATACTTGTTCAGAAAATCTTTAGATGGTCCAACTCTGGAATGGTTTTATTCTTTGCCCCCGGAGGAAGCCGAGGATTTCCAAATTGTTCAAGAAAGGTTTTTACAACAGTTCCAAGATCCGGTCGGACCCGAATACTCCTTTTTAGATCTGGTAGATGTAAAGATGAAGTCCGAAGAGGAGTTCTCAACTTATGCTGACCGGTGGCGTTCACTGGCCGCCAAGGTCTGCTGCCCCATGCTAGAGGAGGGGAAAGTCAAGCTATTGATCTCCAATGCTACACCAACCTACCGAGCCATCTTAGCCATGAATGACATTACTACCATGCACCAGCTATACAGCCGAGCCCGTTTCATTCAGACCCAACTTAAGGACTCGCCTATACATTCAATGTTTGAGACCCCTAAAACCCGTTACACCAAGAAGCCTCAAGGCCCAGTCATTGAGGGGATCCAAACCAATGAACAAGTGGGCGCGGTAAGTAACTCCCAAGGCCCGGTATGTAGGTCTCCATACATCCAGCAACCTCAGCATCCATGAAGTAACAATAGGCAGCAACCTCCCCAAGGTCAGAACCCTCCACAAGATCAGTGCCAGTACTCCCAGGTTCCTCCTCCTCAGAATGGCTATGCCCCCAGAAAGCCCAATGGACCCAAAAGAGCCCAATAACCTCCTCTGCCTGAGTCTTTGGCCGATGTCTTTGCAGCCCTCATGTCCTTAAATGCTCTTAGACTCCCTCCTAAGAAGGCAAATTAGAATATGGCAGCGGACCAAACAAAGTATTGTGTCTACCATCGCCATCCGGGCACAATGTGTCGGATTGTTTTCAGTTCCGGGACATAATATATGACATTCATGAGCAAAACCAAATTGATTGGGCAGAAATGAAAAGGTTAATTCAGACATTGAGAGACCAACAGGGTCAGAGGCAACAGCAGCAACAGCAGAGGCGACAGCAGCCGCAACAACAACAACAGCAGCAGCAACAACAACAGCAACAGTTCCAGCCCTTCCAACAATAGTATCAGCAACAGCAACAACAACAGCAGCCGCAACAGCCGACAAATGACCTTGGCATAATCGGCAACCCCATGCCTCAACACCCGCCTGCTCCAAACCCCCAACCTGCTCCACCACCTCCTCCACCCGCACATGTTAACCCTGTCATCCACCACCCACTGCCAAAAGCTCAATGGGCCTTAGACGATGAACACGAAGTGGGCCAGCTTCTGGTAATATCCCATGTCACATCCACTACCCCCGTGCCTACATCCACTGTGCCTCCCACCATTACACCCACCATTTCCGCCATCACCTCACCATCTTACAACACCTCTGTCATATCACCCATTATCCCTTCGCCTAGCAACGTCTCTTTCTCCCCTACGCCAATGCCATTACTAGCCAACCCCTCCATTCTTGACACCTCACCTCCTCCACTCCACCATAACCTTGCCCTGCGGAGTGGGCGGATGTTCCATCGGATGTACCCTAATGCATCCGTGCCCATGCCAGGTCAACCAGCCCAGCAATCCAGCACCCAACAGCAGCCAGATATAGAAGAAATAGATCCCGTCCCGGGGACCCAATATAATATTTTGAAGCATTTGGATCAGACCCCCGCCAAAATCTCTATATTAGAGCTAATCAAAAGGTTGCAAACTCATCAAGATGCCCTAAGGGCCTTCCTGTAGAGGGTCATGGTCAGTGAAGACATGAACCCTGATAATCTACCTTCTGTACTTTCAATTGTGAACAAGGGACCCACTATTACCTTTTCTGATGGTGAGCTAGCTGCCCCTGAAGCCAGAAAGATGCCTTTATGTGTAACACTCACCATAAATAAAGTGGCCATTGACGCAGCGCTAGTGGATACAGGAGCCTCAATTAATGTTTGTCCACTGGGCACCCTAGGAGCCTGCAACATCTCAGAACGCCAGCTGCAGCCTACCCCCACCACTATAGCTGCCTATGACAATTCCCGGCATGCCTGTCATGGGGTTATCACATTACAAGCAGAATTGAGACCACTCGTCATGTCAGTGGAGTTTTATGTGCTGAATATTGATCACACTTACAAGGCCATCTTAGGGCACCCGTGGATTGAGTCACTAGGGGTAGTGCCCTTCACGACACACCAATGCTTTAAATTCCCCTTCCAAGGGCGGATAGTCAAGGTGAAGAGCGTAGCAACGACCCACACAGTGGAAGCAGTTGAGAGGGTATTACCTTTAGTATGGCCATCAAATAAGCCCATTATTTCAGTGCTCGATGTCAATTACCCCTGGGCTTATACATTCTCTTCTAACCGCCCAATCGGGTCCCCATCTGTGGTAGTTGTCAAAAAGGATGTGACCACGAATGCAAAAGGTTGGGATATCATGTTCAGGCTCGGTTATCAATCAGGGAAAGGTTTGGGTTCTCATCTCCAAGGGAGAACCAAAACAGTGGCTAACACAAAGAAGTTCACAAAACATGGTCTAGGATACTCAGAATGGGCTCCGTTCTCATCTTCTGCCCAGTCAAACTATGGCCCACTCACCTGGACATTATATGAACATTTTGTCAAAGGGCCTGTGCAGCCCGGGTACAATACTACAGTAGAAGAAGCACCAAAGTCAGCATACCAAGCCCTGGAAGCACAACGACCCAACAAGAAGAAGAGAGTCGGGACAGATACATAAGCACCTGATCTTGAAGATTTGATTTCATCACTCAGCCTGTTATTTAAGGAACCAGAAGTCGAGACAGAAGAGCCAGAATTAGAGGATCTCAGCCGCTTGTTCAGTGAGGATGACGAGCCACAGTCTCAGGCAGTAGCATTATCAATGTCAGCAGCCACCACCAAGCGACAGTTGCTTGGATTTGGTGAGGAAGTTGAAATAGTCAGTTCAACCGTTCAAACAAAGGAGCTCTGGCCAGGGTTTTCCCGGCCCCCCAGTCATTTTATTTCATCCATCATTGTTTATAATTTCGATTTCATTCCCTTGTCTCCTCCTTTCATTCTCTAATTCTCTCCCGACGCTGTTGAAGCATTGGTCCGCCCTTCACCTCTCTTCACCGTTTTTCTTAATGACTCAGTTCTGTCCTTTTCCCGAAGCCTCTTGATGTAATGTAGTTCTTTTCATTAAAAAAAAAAATCAAATCAAATCAAATCAAAAATCCAAAAAATGTGTGTTCCCCGTTTGTCTTTTCCCCATTTCTTCATACGGCGATCCTCGTCTTCTCCTTTCCCTTTTCTTCGGATGGTGATCCCCGTCATCCCCTCTCTCCTTTCATCAGACGGTGATCCCCGTCCCCCTTTTCTTTTCTAACTCACCCTTCCCGCTTTCTGCCTTCAGCTGTCTGGCTCTCGCTCTCACTCCCGATGGCGATCCCCGTCACCCTCGCGCTTCCCCTTTACTTCGACGGAGATCCCTGTCACCCTCTGCCTCGACGGAGATCCCCGTCACTTCCCTTTTCTCCTGGGCGGTGATTCCCGCCTTTTCTCCTCATTCTGTCCAAGCTATGCTTTCACCTGACAACCAATATGGTCGTCCTGGGCGATCTGGGTGAGGGGCCTTCTGTTCCCCTGGACCCCAACTCTGTCGCCGGCACCCTGAGCTCGGGTGACCTGCCTCCTCCTCCAGTCCCATCGGAGGACCTTCGCGGCCCTGCTGCACCCTTTCTTTTCCTTTCCAATAAATCTCCGGATACTCTTCCGGAGCCTTCTGTAAATATCAAGCCTAGTTTATATTCAGGGGTAGGATCTAGCAAGTCCCCGTCCCAGTCTAGGAAGAAGAAGGGTAGTGGCATACCCCGTAGGTATCTTCAAGACTTAGTGCAAAGGTGTGGCGCTCTTCTAGCTGTCGAAGAGTTCGTCCAAGAAGCAGTAGTCCTGATCTTAGAGGATCTACGTAAAGAGGAAGGGCTAGACGATGGATTCGGAGTATATGAGATCTTAGCTGAAGATGACCCATTGGAGGAAAATGACTGTGAGATAGAGGATGCTGCCGAGATGTATGCAAGCGGCATGAGAAGATTCGATGATCCCACCTCGGCAGTAGACGAACCCACCAAAGAGGTAAACGTGGGAACAGAAGAGGACCCAAGGCTCAAGACCATAGCTTCCAATCTCCCTCTTGAAGAAGAAAAGGCACTCATAGAAATGTTGAGGGAGTTTAAGGATTCCTTTGCCTGGTCCTATGATGACATGCCCGGCATTGACTCCGAATTGGTAGAACGTAAGCTAATCTTAAAGCCAGGGGCAGTTGCTGTTAAGCAAAAGCTAAGGAGGTTCCTCCCCCACATTGCTTTGAAGATGAAAGAGGAAATCGATAAACTACACAAAGCCAAATTCATCCGTGTAGTCCTCTATCCATTGTGGATGGCGAACATAGTCCCGGTGATGAAGAAAGACGGAAGGGTGCGCATTTGCATAGACTTCCGGGACTTGAATAGGGCATGTCCAAAGGATGATTTTCCGTTACCTCACTTGGATGTCTTAATTGATAACACTGCAGGGTTCGAAACTCTATCATCTATGGATGGGTATTCATGCTACAATCAAATTCGTCTAGCCCCGGAGGATCAAGAGAAAACCTCCTTCACCACCCCTTGGGGAACATATTGCTATGTGGTCATGCCGTTTGGATTAAAGAATGCCGGTGCCACCTATCAGAGGGCAATGCTAGCTATCTTCCACGACATGATTCATATTGATGTTGAGGTATACGTGGATGATATCGTGGTGAAGTATCGGACCAGAAAAGAACACTCCTCCGTGCTTGCCAGGGTTTTTCGTCACACACAAGAATACCAATTGAAGATGAATCCTAAGAAGTGCGTATTTGGGGTTTCTTCAGGCAAGCTGTTAGGCTTCATAGTTAGCAAACGGGGGGTTCAAATAGATCCGCACAAGGCCATGGCAATAAATGAAATGCCTCCTCCCAAGAACATATCTGAGCTTCGAGGTTTGATTGGGCGGCTCCAGTTTATAAGGAGATTCATATCTCAGCATTCCCAAAGATGTCGTCCCTTCTATGAACTATTGAAAGGAGGAATAAGTTTTGAACGGAACGCCAAGTGCCAAGAGGCCTTCGATGAGCTCAAAAGTTATCTCATGAATCCGCCCGTGCTTCAGGCGCTTGTCCCTGGGAAACCCCTGATCCTGTATCTGTCGACTATTGAGGACTCCCTAGGAGCTGTCCTTGCTCAACATGATGAATCCGGCAAAGAAAGGGCAGTCTATTACCTATCTAGGCTCTTCAATCCCTCCGAGCTCAAACACACTACAATGGAGAAAACATGTGCGGCGCTAGTTTGGGTAGTGAAGAAATTGAAGCACTACTTCCTAGCTCATAAGGTGAGTTTGATTTCTATAATGGGCCCTATTAGGTATCTCCTGGAGAAGCCAGTGCTCGCCGACAGATTGGCACACTGGCAAAGCTTCCTCTCTCAATTTGATATCACCTTCATAGTTCAGAAAGCCATAAAAGGGTATGCCATTGCTGAGCATCTTGCTCACCTTCCTCTCCCCCACAGTGACACGGTTCAAGAGGAATTCCCCGATGAAAACCTGTCACTCATCTCTCGCGATCCCTTCTGGTCGCTCCACTTTGATGGAGCTCTCAATTCTAGGGGACGGGGCATAGGTGTTGTTTTGCTCACCCCAGAAAGGATCACCATTCCTCTACCCTATCAGCTCCAATTCTATGCCACCAACAATATCTCCGAGTATGAGGCTCTCCTTGCCGGTCTTAAGCTTGCCTACCTCTTAGGCGCGCGTCATCTCAAGGTCATAGGAGACTCTCAACTCATCCTTCGGAAAGTCCTTTCTACTTACCACACTCGTGACCCTAAACTCAAGCCCTATCAAGATCTGGTCACACTCCTAGCCAAGAAATTCTATCAACTCATCTACATTCATACTCCTCACTCTCAAAATATCCTGGCCGATGCCCTCGCATCCCTGGCCTCCTCTCTCTCCTTCCCTCTCAACCGCAGAGCTGAGACAATCACCGTTCAAAGATTAGAAGCTCCCTCTACTCAGGACCCTTGGTTCATTAACCTTAGGAGCTCTCTAGTTTTGAAGGCAGAGAGAAAAGAAGCAAAGGAGTTATTGCTTGTGGAGCTAGGAGAAATGATGGAAGAAGAAAGGCCGTAGTACCACGAAATTGAGCAATATTGCAGAGATGGTACCTTCCCCGAAGAAGCTGAAGTAGAGGACAAGCGAGCCATCCGTAGAGCGGCATTAAGGTATACCCTTATTGGTAAAGTGCTCTGCAGACGCGCTCTAAATGGAATGCTCCTCCGATGTTTGTCGGACGAAGAAGCTTGGAAGGTAGTGGAAGGATCCCATTCCAGTGAATGCGGAGGGCATGTGAATAGTCAAATGTTGGCTAAAAAGATTCTTAGGCAGGGCTACTACTGGCCGACCCTAGAAGAAGACTGTGCCATCTACGTTCGTAGGTGTGTCAAGTGCCAGATCCATGCCGAAAAAATTCATGCTCCATCCGCCTCTTTGCATCCGCTATCTTCCCCTTGGCCTTTCTCCATGTGGGCCTTTGATATCATTGGGCCTCTTGGTGATCCTAATGCTCAAGTAAAATAAAATTTCTTCATTCTCACTGCTACTAAGTACTTCACCAAGTGGGCCGAAGGTGAAGCATTTGCAGAAATCAAAGGTTCAACCGTGTGCAGATTCATCATGAGGAACATCATCGCGTGGTTCAGAGTGCCAAGCAGCCTTGTCACCGACAATGGACCCCAGTTCATTTCTCAAGAGCTTCAGGATCTCTGTAAGAAATTCAACATTTCCTTGCATCATTCGTCTCCGTACTATCCGCAGGGCAACGACCAGGCTGAAGCCACAAACAAAACACTTTTGAAAATTCTAAAGAAAACTTGTGAGTCTAATAAATTTGCTGATTGGCCATAAAAACTAGTTGAGGCTCTGTGGGCCTACCGACCTCCGTCCGCACGCCCACTGGGCAAACTCCATTCTCACTTACTTATGGAATGGAGGCGGTATGTCCACACGAGATCCTCATTCCTTCACTAAGAGTTCAGTTGGACAAAGAACTTAATCCCGAAAAACATTGGGAGGCGTTGCTTACACAACTAGAACTCTTAGACGAACGGCGTTTAGCTGCAGCTGATCATGTTCTTTCATATCAAAATAGACTCTCAAGATCTTTCCAAAAGAAAGTAATTGAGTGCAAATTTCAAGAAGGAGACACGGTTTTGAAGCGAATTTTTATAAAACCTGGAGGTCCGAGGTCCAAATTGTCAGCAAACTGGGAAGGGTCGTACGTCGTTAAGAGAGTGTACCCCGGAAATGCGTATAGGTTAGTTAATGCCGATGGTGAGGAGCTCTCTCACCCATGGAATGGGTTGTACCTCAAAATATTCTACCCCTAATGTTGTTAACAACACTAATTTGCAAAAAGAATGTTGTTGGCCATATGCCTCACTCCCCCTCATTGTGGTAAATAACCTCTATGTCCAGCCACACACACGCACAACACGGCGACCTAAGGACAATTCCCCTTTGTTTATGATGTTTCTACCCAGCCCTAGTGTAAGGAGCCTGAGGTCAATTCTCTTCTTACTCGGACGAGGTCCAGGGACAAGGGGGGGGGGGGGCTAGCCTGTAGACAAGCAAGCGGTGTAGACCATGTGTATGAAATCTCAAAGAGGGGCGGTCAATTCAAAAAAAGAAAAAGAAAAAGAAGAAATGATGAAATAGTGAAAAAAAAATGATAAGAGAATAGGGGCATGTCAAAGAGTGGCAGTATAGTTCCCCGAGGGATGCCCTTGAGCCCGGTCGTACACATGTCCCCAATTAAAAAGAGAGCAATGGCATTAAAGTCCCTGGACAACAGACGGATTACACATGTAACATACCTATTGCAAGTCTTACAAGCCAGTAACCCCGACCCCAAGACCAAGTCTTGTCTCATTGCTAATCTTCCTGTTCTCCCTAAAAAGACCAAAGAACCTCTACACCTTGTCTATGTTGGAACATTAATATTCAAGGGGCAAGAAACCTTAGTAAGCCAAAGATAAATGCACGCCGCACATAGATTTTATTCGCCAAACATGAAACGGGAGTGAGGTCCACGGCTAATTACCCAAGGAGCAAGAGGTGTTGTTATCAGAAAATCTCAAAAGCAAAAAAAAATCAGAAAATCTCAAAAGCCAAAAAAATCAGAAAATCCCAAAAGCAAAAAAAAATCAGAAAATCCCAAAAGCCAAAAAAAATTAGAAAATCTCAAAAATAAAAAAAAAAATAGAAAACCCCAAAATCCAAAAAAATTCAGAAATTTCTAATATCCAAAGCAAATCTAAAAATCTTTGAAAAATCAAAAAAAAAATGTGTGTACATATCGCTTTCATTTCTAGCATGCATCGTTTTATTTTATTTTCGCCTATTTAATAAGGCTCAGCCCCTTAACAATTACAAAGTCAGATTAATGTTTATTTAAGCGCACGGGGCTGAGTCAAAGAGCAGATCTAACATGTTTTTGCTAAGTGTGCAGGGGCAGGTAATTCTAAGGGACACGCAGCGCCATACTCAGTACTCTCTTTCTCTCTCTCTTGCATGTTTGAATCTCATCTCACATTCATTCATTCCATAAAGATTGACATAAAGTAAAATTTTCACTAAGGGATGAACAATATGTACAAAGGATAAAGAGGAGGTGGCTCACAATCTCCTCACTGTCCACCACCACTCTCCCCGGATCCCTCCTGCCTATCTAGTGGTGGTAACATCTCACCACCACCTCCGCCACTCTGGGCACTCGCCTCTCCCCGGCAGCGCCTCTCCTCCTCCTCATTCCTCCGACGACTGGAGGAACCTGCCAAGTACTGACCAACAGAGGCGCCCGTCGCTCTGCTGACGCTCGCCCTGCTCCTGCTCCTGCTGTGTGAATGGCCTATGGCCGTCACTATCTCTTGAAGGCTTCGGGACACTGCCTGCTGCGCCTGTAGGTCGGTGCGTAATCGAGTCAGCTCTGCCTGATCTACCGACGACCCCTGCACGCGTAGGGCCTCCAACTCCCTCGTCACCTCCGCGACCCGTGCCTCAGCTGCCTCCGCCCGGATGCGCAGTTGGTCTCTCTCACCTCGGAAAGTCTGGATCTCCCCATGAAGTTGGTCCCTCTGACCCTGTAGCTGGTCTCTCTGCCCCTGCAGCTGGTCTCTCTGCCCCTGCAGCTGGTCCCTTTGCCCCTACAGCTCCATCGCGTGCTCGGTGGTGAGCCGCAAATCCCTCTCCTGCAAAAGAACAATTCAGTCAATATCAATTCTTTAAATAAAGATTCAATCTGGAGTTCTGTTATATTTACCCGCTCCTCTAGGTGCCTCTGTGCCTCCTCGGCCCTCAGCACCGCTCCTGCTAGCTGAGCCTCCAGAAGCGACGGAGAGCTCCCTGCCGCTCGTGAAGAGGAAGCACCGCCTGCTCCGGTGCTCCTCACTCTTTCCAGCTCCCCCCTCTGCACACAAAAGTACACGTCAGTTTCCAAAATCAGCTATAAAATTAAGTACTGAAGTCTGAGTAAGTACTTACCAGCTCCTCAGTCTACCTCTGCGCTGCCTCCCGATCCTGCATCGCCGAGTGGAGTAAAGCTCGGAGCGATGTAACCTCACCAGCTACGTCTACCTGCAGCACATTTTCGAATCATCAACTCAATTCTATAAATTCAAATTCATAGATTTGTGGTTTTAGGGTTGTTACCTAGTGTCGGACGCTCTTATACACCTTCCCTCCGTACTTCAAGGCATATGCCTAGAGGTACGCATCGTCGGTAGTCGCACTCGATTTCACTGCTTTCCCCTTGTGCTCCCAGTTGCTGATCTGTTCCTTCGCCCGCTCACACCAATCGGTCGTGTCATGAAGCCCCCGGAAGCTCCGACCCGGCCTACGGTACCAATCCCGGACGGGGAACTCCACTGCACTCTGCCGAAGGCCGAGTGAGCGCTGGCAAAGGAACAAGTGAAGAGGTAGCACCAGGTTGAGCGCATGCACCCACACCAACCTACTGAAGTAGGGGCGGGCCTGCACCAACCAGGGCTGTCCCTCATCACTCTCCCCCAGATATGGCTGCCAAATCACCTGCACATCAAAAGTTCAGTCAGTCATCCAACAATGAAATCAAGCATTAATTAAAGGGAAAGGTTAAGGGTACTTACATCCAGGTAAGGGTAACTATCGATGGCCTCCTGTAGGCGCTCGAGCTGTTCTCCGAGGTTGCGCGAGTCTCGGCGAGAATCCCAACGGCGTGCAATGGGCACGAGGCCCGGCCGTGTGAGATCCCCTCTCCCCAAGGCTGGGAGGTGTAGGTAGGACTAGACCTGCAAAGTGAGAAGCAGATTAAGCGGCAGTTTATAGCAAAATTGCAGATTAATTCAAGGGTTAAGGAGAAGAATTGTACCTAAAGAAAGGGGAAGAACCCGCTCATCGAAGTCTGCCGCTCGGAGGCACCTAGGCTATCGAACTGATGTGCTAGGAAGGCTGCTCCCCAGGCGTACCCCCCTACCTCCGCCAAGTCATCCAGAAGAGGCAGGAAGCGACAATGGACTGTGTCGCCCCTCGTGGCAAACAGAAGTCTACCAAGAAAGAGGACCAAGAAGTGACGCAAGTCCAGGTCCGCTTCCACTCCTGGCTCACTCGCCAGCTCCCTCCGGCTAATCCTAACTAGCCTCTCAAAATGCTCATCCTCAGTCTCCCCTGCTTTCTTCCCGGCCTCAAATACACTTAGGCTCTCCTGCAATGCTACTCTGGGAACTAAGGAAGACCTACGCTCTACAAGTAGCTCTAGAAGTCTCTCGGCTAAGTCATGATAGCATGGGTAGGTGAACCCGCTAACCGGCCTCCCATAAACTCTGAGCCCTGTGATCCGGCTCACATCCTCGAGGTTGGGGATCATATGTCCCCATGGGAATACGAAGGCGGTCGCCTCCACATCCCACCTGCTCCGCAGAGCCTGAGTGAGAGCCGGATCCGCCCTCATTCTCCCTATCATAAAAATCTCCCTAAACCCCATCTCCTCTATCGTCTCTCTCTGGAAGGGGGGGAACGCCAGGAAGACAGCCAATACCACCGTCCACGATACACAGGCCCTCATCTCACCCTGCATGCACATTTTATTTGTTAAACAGTCAAGTTTTGGTGATCGGTCGGAGTCGCGACAGCCATGGAGGCCGCGACCTTGTCGCGACAGTGCGGTGCACCGCCACCTTATCGCGTCGCTTTCTTAGGCCGCGATAAGGTGGCGTCGGCAGGCTTGGCCGCAACATGGTTGCGGCACCCCGGACCGTCGCGACAGCATGTCGTGATGAGTCGCGCTGACGCATTCTCAGGACCGGACCGGCCGGAGCCTCCTTTGTCCGATCCTCTTTCCCATGGGCGTCACGCCCTACATTCGCCTCACAGGGGCTCCGCCTACCCTTCCTACACATTCCATTCAAGGTTTTGGGGCTATTTACTTACCGATTTCATTGCTTTGACCTTCCTCTTCCTCTCCTCTTCTACGTCAATGATGGGGGCCTCCACTTCTTCCTCCTCCTCCGCCTCGATGTCCATAGCCACCTCCTCGGCCAAGGGGGCCTCCGCCCAGCACCGGAAGCTCCGTCGCTCTGCGTGGCGTTTTCCCCGGGACGAGCCCTCGCCAGATTTCATTCCTCCTTCCATGTCAATTCTAGGGTGATTAGCTCGAATTAGAGAGAAATTGGAGCAAGGGAGCAAGGCAATGGTTGTGAAGTTTACAAAGGGTGATTGGAAGATTTGAAGATTCAAGTTTGGGATGCTTGAAAGCAAGGAAAGGGGAAGAGGAAGGCGCCCTTTGCGTTTTGAATACTCAGTTTGAGTTGCGACAGTGCGGAGGGTCGCGTCTTTGTCACGTCGGTTTGGGTGGCCGCGACCTTATCGTGACCATCCGCCTTGACGCATTCTGAAAGCGGTCTTAAAGGTTGTCGCGACATCAACAGAGCCCATTGCGCCAAATAGAAATTCTGTTTTATTCATTCAACTCAAGTCATTAGATTAACTAATTCTTTCTACAATCAAACAAATGCTAAAATCCTTTCCTAACTACCATCTGATATCTGTCCTACAATCAAATCAATCAATGCTCAAATGACTCCCGCTGCCGGCTGAATCTTCTTCAATGCTTCAAGGTACTCTTTGGTCACATCCTCGTCTTCTTCTACCTCGGCTTGGAGAAGACCCAATGCACATCCTTCCCAATGGACGATGGCGCTACACACGTCGCGCTCGTCCTGCTCGTCACCCCTCTTCCTCTCTTGAATAGGCGGGAAGTGTGAAAGGAAGGGAACAACTGTGCCAACCCCGCCGCACTGGAGGTAACACCGGTCTGGGTTGTAAAGAACAAGCACTTCATTGCTCAGTAGTCGCAAGGCCAGTCTGGTGCGCTGAGGAAGATGGATCATCCGGTTGTGCAAGAAACGTGGGTGCATTTCAAATTCGGCCACGGTCATCTTTTTGAAGTAGTCACGCCATGCCTTCAGCCCTTTCAATTGAGCAGTTTTGCACCACGCTTTAGTACTCATGCGAAGAGGCCCACCCACGAATGCCAATGGATGATGAAGCATTGTTTTGCACTCCGTCGCTAGGTTCTCCATCGCCCGAAACTGAATGTGCATACCCATCCAAAGCTCGAGGGCGGTGATCGAGCCGTAGAAGGGACCCCCAGTAGCTGCAGAAGTCAACCAAGCATAAAGATATCCCAAGGCCGCCTGGCCGATACTCATACCTTCTGAAATTGAGGCGATGATGCTGAGATTGGCAAAAGAGATGGCGCCATCCATCGCCGGGAAAATGATGACCCCCCAAATGCAGATTGCGGCAGCCTTAGCAATGGTCGTGTGGTTCCCGGTCTTGCACTTGCATTGGGAAGTGATCCATTGCACAATAGGAAGGAGATGCACTTGCATCCCGCTGGTCATAGAGTGCAGGTCAGTCTTCCTCGTGGTAATCTCCGCGAGGATGCTCCATGAGTTGATGGGCTCCACGGTGTAGTAAATCGCCAACTCCTCACCCCTTTGATACCGTGGGAGGCCGAGCATTATCTCCAGCTCCTCCAGTAGGATTGTGGCCTCGAATGTGGGGAAGACGAACGTATGAGTTTGGGTATGCCACAGCTCCACCAGTGCTGTAATGTTGTCCCACACGTGTACGATCTTGTCATAATTCTTGGCAAGGACGAATACAGTGGATAGCCCCCACTCTTTCAGATGACTAATAGATGAAGGCGGGAGAAGCTCAAGCATCGGAGCTAGCCATGGCACCCGAGAGAATCGCCTCTGGCTGGGTAAGATCTGAGGGGAGATAGAAGAACAGGGAGTCTAAGAGCGGAGAAGAAGAAAAGAGAAGAAAACAGGGGAAAACAGAGCAAAGTTCAGGAAATTCAGAAAAGGAAAAGCACTTACTTGGAGCTCCGGGCGCATGCATATGTACCCCGGGATGGCGGAGAGTTGCTGGAGATCCGCATGAGACTCTTTAGCTGCCTTTGGACCGGAGTAAGGAGGGATATCCTCCTGAAAAGCAGAGAAACTCCTCTTCATGACTGCAAAAGGGGAGAAACTTGAAGAAAAGAAGTAGCAAAGGGTTAGCTGCGAGATTAGCCTCCCAAATCCTCCTTTTATAGAGCTTAGGTAAATGCAAACCCAGTCTAATCCTGTCTCTAGGTCTTAGGATAAGATTAGAAAAGGTTTAGGAGTCCTAGTGGTAATCTAAAAGTCCTAGGATAGATATAAGCTTGAGTTTTCTGCGTTTTTAGGGCTCGGGTCGAGTCGCGACGCCGCGATATGACGCGACCAGGTCGTGACACGGCGGGGTGCCGCGACCATGTCGCGGTCACCTAGGCCGCCGCCTCTCCATCTATTGTGTTATTCCTATGTCTGTGCTTAGTATATTTGTTTGTTTGATTATGTTTGTTTATATATTGTTATTTTGTGCTTATTATGTCCGTTTATTGTCAAAAAAAATAAATCAATCAATCAAAGAAAAGAGGTCGTTACAGGTAAGTCAGGTAAGTATTTCTTCCCTTACTTCCCCGCATTACTATATGGTATTCTAGCTATTATATCATGTCAAGGACCGGCTAGTTCTCAATGTGCTCTGGGATTTGAGTTTCCCTTTATCAAAAACAGTGATAATCTAGGTGCGCATTGTTGATCGTTGGATAGGCCGTTAAGTTGGGTAAGCTCGGGGACGATGGATTCAGGCCTGCACTACGGTTGTGGATAGTCTCTTGACCCGTTTCTCATTCGTCTTAACAATATTATCCTTGATATATTTTCTATTTTCTCTTTTCTTTGCATTCGTTTTGATGATTTCTTTACTTTAGCCCAGCATGCATCATGTAGGACTTTTGAGCTTTCATAACTCATTCCTGACTATTGATGAGCCCTTGTTGAGTACCCAATCGTCCTTCAAATTCCAAACAAGAAATCCAATTCCACTCCGAATCGGAAGGTTTGCCTCCGAGATAGTTGTTCCTGTTAGTTTGACAAGAATTTCCCTGTCTAGATTCTCTATCCAATTTTTCATCCTACTCCTTTGATCCGTTTTGGTTGCGAACCGCTCCCAGGACAGAGTCATGAGTTACCTGCCTGGCACGCACATGTCCCTCCAAAAAGAAAGCAGCAGGCCAATCGGCTAGGGTACCTCTCAATCAAGCGGTTGATCATCCTCTTCTTTTCTCCTTCTCGTCCAGACTTGTGCTTTTCTTTGCATTCTGCTCGAGCAGTTGACTCGAGGCTTTCACGAAGATTCCAATTGCTTGTTGGTTACATCGGATGTCTCATTACCTTGGCTCCCACTTTTCAGTCCACTCCGCATCATTTCCGCTCCGCCGTCACTTCGTGACACCACCACTCCACTTCCGCTTCGTTTCCTTGCAAAGTGGAAGCCAAGGAGGGGCAATCTGTAGACACCCCATTCTAGCTAATGAGTTGAGCCACATTTCTTGTCACCTTAGTGGGCCCCTAGTTGGTTACTCACCATGAGCCCATCATTAGCTTTGTTTTGAGCCCATTAACGATTTAAATTGCCTTGAAATCCCGCCCATTATCAATTTGAGAGAGTCCTTAAGCATCAACAACTCTTATCTTTTCATGTGGTTGGCTGATAATTCACATAAATTTCGATTTCATAGTCGCGACGCATCGTGGCACCGCGTCTCGGTGTCGCGTCGATGCCAGCCGCCGCGATAGTCCATGCATTTTCATGCACGTGGGCATACTGTCGCGTCGCCCCACCCTGTCGCGTCTCCAATGTCGGGGCCCTACGATATGCCGGGACAGCAGCTGTGCATGCAGGCCTTCGTAACCACCTCCTATTTATCCTCCCATGGGTTTATCTTTATCCCTAGGGAACATCTTAACCCCTTGGGCGAGATTTGGGCCCTAGGGACTCTCTGGAGGACCCCAAGGACTCTCCTATACGATTTTGGGGGGGCCTTTATATCTCATTTAAATTATTTTTCACCTTAAGGGGATATTCTCTCTCAAAAATCTATATAAGCAAGGCCATCCCCCTCATGGACGGAGGGGGGCCCCATATTTTACCCCGAAGGGCTGCCGAAATCTCCTCTCATCAACACATAGCCTCGCAGCCACTAGTTACCATCATTTCCTTCATATTCCCCTCCACCAAAACACCCTCATTTCATCATTTATGGGGCATGGAACGTGAGAGGGACGACTCCTGCTACCTCCTGAAGCTTTTGCACACTCATTGGGACTACATTCACGCCAGGGAGTCGCCCTAATGGGGCTCATCTTCTCCTCCTCTCTTCCACCTTCATTTCTACATGCATTTTTATGTTGTTTCTAGTTAGATCACATTCACTACATACCCACATTTTTTATATACCCAAAGGGGTTTAAAACCACCCCAGGTGCGTTCCTACCATGATTCCTCCATTTCCTCTCATTTTTAGAATAGATACTACGCTTAATATGTTCTAATAGGGTTTTTTCTTGTTTCTTCTTTGTTTTGGCAGGAACCCAAGCTTTTCCACGAGGATCTCTAGTTCTCTAGCCGGCTGGAGGACGGGAAGAAGGTCTACACACGACATCTCCCACACACACAGAATGTGACGGCAGAGGACGACGCGACAAAAGACGCGTCAGGTTGCAGCGATGCGTTATCAGCGTCGTCGCAGCAGGTAAGATTGCCGTGACGCCAGGTCCGCCTTCTTTCTCTTTCCATTTCCTAGTTAAGTTAGCCCGTGTCATTTTCTACTCATTAGGCAACTTACTAGGTGGAGATCACATTCCTACTTCTATACTACTAGTTTTAGTACATGCTTGTGTTGAGGGGGGGCACAATCCCCGTGATTTCAATCGCAACCTCTATAGCAGTCGCGATCCTAGCCAAGAGGGGTCCCGGTACAGTCCTCCAAAGAACCACCCCAAAACTGGTACAAACCATCTCTATAGGGGGAGAGGAGCATGGGAAAACACTAGGAAAACATGTAAATGCACCAAACCACCCTCAAACCCCATAAAACTTATATTACAAAGAATCTACGCTCGAAGGAAACCTCATTCACCACGAGCTTGATCCTCACACATCCCACGACCCCAAACCACGGAGAAACCACCATCTTAAGGGGGAGGGGAGCAAGCTAGGACGAGTGGGAGACGAGGGTCCCTACCTCCAAGAGTAGAGCTGACCCGTTGGGCATTCATGTCAGAATGGCCACCTCCTCCTTGCTCCAAGCACCATGAGCACGTCCCCTACATGATGGAGACAACACCTCCTCACCACGAGCACCACGAACGCCAAGAACCATCGAAGAACACGAGAGAGCTCGAGAGAGGAAGAAGGAAGAAGAAGAAGAAGGAAAGGGAGAGAGGGGGAAATGGGGTGCCGGCCTCGGTTTTAAACCGATGGGCCTAGAGACGCGATGGGTCAGCCTGGTGGGACAACAAGCATGTCGCGACGGCCACCCCCGGCACGACCCCAAAAGGCAGCCAAACCTAGAAGACTGGGAAACCAGAACGCGACGACCTGACAGATCGCGTCAACGTTGTATGCACCTGACATCCGACAAAGCTATTCTGACAGAAAGGACAGCAGTTAAATCAGTCAGAAAAGCAGTCGAGACGCCATTAGATGCCGTGACAAGAACGCGACGCCCACCCCCGTCGTGACCATGTCACGATGGCTAGGTGCGCCGCGTTCTGAAGCCTGTCGCGATGGGTTCCCCTGGCGCGACCATGTCGCGATCAGGGTGCCTGTCGTGACCTTGAGGATAGAGCCAAGAGCCCAAGAGAGACGGGTCTTACATCCCACCCTCCTTAAAGAAATTTCATCCTCGAAATTAAAAGAAACTCAGTTTCAATAGGAAGCAGCATAAAAGGGAAAATGCGTACCAATCAATCAAACAAATACGGGAACTACTCTCTCATCTCGTCCTCGTGCTCCCAAGTGGCTTCGCCACCAACGCAGTTCTCCCAAACGACCTTGACCAGCGGAATTTGCTTCCTACGCAACTGCTGCACCCTGTGGTCTACAACTTTGACCGGGTACTCTGGCACGGACAAGTCTAATGCTACCTCAAGCTGTGAGTAGTCCAACGCGTGCGACACATCTGCAACGTACCTTTTGAGCTATGAAACATGAAAAACACTGTGCACGTCTGCCAACTCTACCGGAAGACACAATCTATAAGCAACCTCGCCGATCCTCTCTGTGATAGGGAAATGTCCAATATACCTCGGAATGAGTTTTCCCTTCCTGCCAAACCTCATAACACCCTTGGTCAAAGAAATCCTCAAAAACACAAGGTCACCCACGCTGAACTGCAATGGCCTCCTGCGGACATCTGCATAGCTCTTCTGTCTACTCTGTACTGCCTGAACCCTCTGCCTGACTAAACTGACTGTGTCTGCACACTGTTGCACCATCTCTGGTCCCAAAAGCTGCCTCTCACCTACTTCAAACCAGTGAAGTGGTGTCCTACACGGTCGACCATATAATGCCATGTATGGTGCCATTCCAATGCTCGAGTGATAACTGTAGTTGTATGTGAACTCTACCATTGGAAGGTGGGACAACCAGGTGCCACCCCAGTCCAAGCAACAAGCTCTCATCATATCCTCTAAGGTCTGAATAGTCCTCTCTGACTGACCATCTGACTGCAGGTGATATGCTGAACTCACCCTTAACTTTGTACGAGGAGCTCTATGCAAACTGCACCAAAACCCTGAAGTGAACCTCAGATCTCTATCGCAGACGATAGAAACTGGGGTTCCGTGCAATGGAACAACTCAGTCCACATACAGTCTGGAAAGCCTGTCCACTGACCAAGACATCTTGACTGGAAGGAAGTGTGCTGACTTGGTCAACCTATCCATAATCACCCAGATACCATCATGCCTCTACGGAGTATGAGGCAAATGAACCACAAAGTCCATGGTGATGTCGTCCCACTTCCACTAGAGAATAGGCAACGACTGTAGCACACCACCAGGACGCTAATGCTCAGCCTTCACCTGCTGACAGGTAAGACATCGAGTGACAAACTCTGTCACGCCCCTCTTCATCCCTGGCCACCAGAAGAACCTCCTCAGGTTATGGTACATCTTAGTGGAACCAGGATGAACAGCATACCTCGACCGATGTGCCTCTAACAACAGCGCCTGGCACGCATCACAAGGAACATATAATCTGCCTCTGAACGTGACCTCACTGTCCTCATCCAGCTCAACATCTAGCATCTGCAAAATATCTACCAACTTTGTATCTGCCTGCAGTGCCTCCAGCACTTGACGATACACTGACGGGCGAACTAACAAACTGGTTATCACTGCACAGTCTCTGTACCTCCAAGGGCAGAAAACTCCCTGAGACAGGTTCTCAAACAACTGCCACTCTCAGACCATCAATGAACTCAAGCGAACACGCCTGCTCAAAGAATCTTCTATGACGTTAGCCCTTCCCGGGTGATAGGAGAGGGTAAGGTCGTAATCCTTCAAATACTCTATCCATCTACGCTGCCTCAAGTTCAAATCCTTCTAAGTGAAGATATACTGCAAACTCTGATGATCGTTGAAGATCTCCAACACCTCGCCATACAAATAGTGCCTCCACAACTTGAGAGTGAACACCACTGCTGCTAACTCTAAGTCATGGGTAGGGTAGTTCTCCTCATGCTTCTTCAACTGCCGAGAAGCATAGGCAACCACCCCACCACACTGCATTAGCACTGCACCCAAACCTGTCCTCGAAGTGTCGGTGTAGACCACAAAACCTTCGCTGCCTGACGGCAAGACTAACACTGGTGCTGAAGTCAACCTCATCTTTAGCTCCGCTCGCAGTCCTCAGTCCAAACAAATCTGGCCTCAAGCCTGGTCAATCTGGTCAACAGCTCTGCAATCCTGGAAAAGTCCTGGATAAACCTCTTGTAATAGCCTGCCAAACCTAGAAAACTGTGAACCCCTGACACTGAAGTGGGTTGATCCCAAGACAACACTACCTCAACCTTGGCAGGGTCCACTACCATGCCAGAACCTGAGATCACGTGCCCGAGAAAGTGCACCTCCCTTAGCCAAAATTCACACTTGTCGAACTTGGCATAAAGTTGGTGACTCCGGAACATCTCTAGCATGATTCTTAGATGCTCCTCGTGCTCCTCCACAGAAGCTGAGTAGACCAAAATGTCATCTACAAAGATGACCACAAACCTGTCCAGGTACTCACTGAACACCCTGTGCATCAAATCCATAAAAGCTGTTGGCACGTTCGTGAGCCCGAACAGCATCACGACGAACTCAAAGTGACCATACCTCGAATGGAAAGCTATCTTGCCAATATCTGACTCTCTGATCCTCAACTGGTAGTAGCCCGATCTTAAGTCAATCGTCAAAAACACCTTGGCTGACTGCAATTGATCAAACAAGTCATCGATCCTGGGCAATGGATACTTGTTCTTCATTGTTAGCTGGTTCAGTTGCCTATAATCGATGCACAATTTCAAGCTACCATCCTTCTTCCTCACAAACAACACGGGCGCACCCCACAGCGAACGACTCGGACGGATAAAACCCAACTTAAGCAACTCCTGCAACTAGCGCTTCAACTCGCACAACTCAGCTGGAGCCATCCGGTAAGATGCCTTGGACAAAGGCATCGTACCAGGCAAAAGCTCAATGGAGAACTCCACCTCTCGCTCAGGCGGTAACCCAGGTAGATCCTCCAGAAAAATATCAGAGAACTCACAAACAACAGGTACATCAAAGACCAACGACCCTCTAGGCTCAGAAGAACAAACAGAAGCAAGATACGCTACGCAACCATCGTGGATCAAATGACGAGCTCTATAAAAAGAAATAAAAGTTCGACAGGTAGACCGGATACCTCGGAAGCTGAGAACAGGTGCTCCAGGTATCTCAAACTGAACGGTTTTCCGCTGACAATCCACTACAGCTGAGTGAGCCTCCAACCAGTCTATGCCCAGGATGACGTCAAAGTCACGAAGCTGCAATGCGTACAACCTGGCCGGCAATTGGTGTCCCTGGACCTCAACTGTAACACCCTCCAGGTAACCGAAAGAACGCATATAATCACCGGACGGGAGATTGACCATCACATCACACTGCCTCTCAGGAGTGTGATGAACCAGCGACTCGTAAAACTCCTCGGAAGCAAAATAAAGCGAAGCACCGGGATCAACCAGAACACGAGCAGCTCTACCAAGGATAGGCAAAGTACCTAGAACAAGGTTCGACGCCTCGGCCTCCTCCCTGGTGAGAGCCATCACACGTCCACGCCCACGCTGCGGCGCCTACTGGGGCTGCTGCTGCTGTGGCGGCTGCTGGTGCTGTGGAAACTACTGCTGCTGCTACTGCTAGAACGGCTGAAATTGCTAAGGCTGCTGAAACTGTTGAGGCTGTAAATGGTACTACCCCTGCTGCTGCTAACGGGGTGCCTGCTGCTGCTGAGGGTATTGGTACTGTGGCAACTGCTAAGTGTATTGCACTGGCTGCTGGACTTTCCCCATCAGGCAATCCCTCCTGAAGTGGTCTGGCAAACCACAAGTGTAACAGACTACCTCCTGCCTGCCCTACTCAGCTCTCTACTGGACCGACTGCTCTGCGAACCTCTACTGGTGCTTCTACTGCTTGCCCCGACCACCTCCACAAGTGGTCATCTCCTTGAACCAAAACTGCACGAACTGCCTGAGCCCGAAGAAGAAGAAGTTGCACTTCCACGACTACCTGTGGGGCGCTGGTATGGTGTGGTCCTGGAGGAAGCTCCTCCTTGCTGTTGCTGCTATTGGGGCTACCAGGTCTCTCTCTCCAAGGCGGTGGCCTTAGCCACTGCCACTCCAAAGGTGGTGCACATATGGGCGGTCACACCCCATCTCAAATCCGGCCTCAGTCCTGTAATAAACCTCTTTGCACAAGCCTGCTCACTGCCTCCCACATGAGAAACATGCCTCAACAACCTGACGAACCTCTGGTGATACTGAGCAACCGTCAGATCACCCTGAACCAACTCATGAAACTGATCTCGCCTCTCATGTCGAGCATAATGGAGAAAATACTCGCCGTGGAAGACCTCCAAGAACTTCTGCCAAGTAACCTGATCCAAACGCTGCCCTGGGAAGTGAGTCTGCCTCTGAACTCTCCACGACTCATGGGCTGGCCGCTTGAGCTGATACACTACCAGTCTGACCTGATCCTCCTCGGCACACTCCATGGTCTCGAACATACGTTACAACTCGTGCATCCAACTCTCAGCTCTATCTGGGTCATAGTCGTCGTAGAACACCAGCGGGCGGAGACGTAAGAACCTCTCCAAGAGGGCGGTCCTGTCCTCAGTGACAGCCGTCGTCCTCCTACCAACTCGGGTACTCCCAGTGCCCAACTCCTGCTGGACTGCTGGCTGCTTCTCCTGTGGATCTGCCTGCTGCTCTGGTACTGCTGGGGGAGGTATTGGAAGCTGACCTCCCACTGCTGCCTGCCTAGGCTACCACGCTCCCTAGTACATGGTCCTGAAGAACTGCTCAGCTATACAGAACCAATCCGCATATTGCTGTGGTGGGGGCTGGTACCACTGCTGCTGCTGCTCACCTGCTGTCGCTGCTCCCTGAGGCTGTGCCACAAACTCCTCCACTGACACATCCTCCTGAACTTGACTCAACGCTGGCATATCTGACTCACCCTGCTGCTCCATCAGCTCTCTGGCTTGCCTACGCTTGAGCGGAGCCATATCCTACACGACACACAACCAACAAGGTTAACGATACAAACTCGGGAGGCTAGCAGTGTACTTGTACTACTGTTAGGACTTCCTGTTGTAGTTTAAATCCACTACAAGCACTGTTAGACTTCTCACTGTGATACTGACTGTAACGACCCCGAGAACCAAACCCTCGGCCCAAGCCGAGGACCCAATTTTCGCAGTCGCCGCCCATGGATCTGGGGACCCGGAAGGGCTATAACACGTCTAATAGAATATGTAAGGGAAATAAACGTCAACTAATGAACTAGAAGCACACACTCAGAAGTATAAAGAAGAGCAAGTCTACAGCATATCACTCTAGGTACAGTCCCAACACACGCACACTAGTACAAGTGAAAAGGGGAAGGACAGAGCCCTTAGGGGCATACCTCGAGAGTGAAGTACAACTGAGAGGGGGGAACCACTGCTAGCTATGGGGACAACGACCATTGCCCTGCCTACTCCGCCCAGCGCGCGCCCTGCCGCTGCTGAGAAGTTTCACCTGGAAAAAGAAGGGATGAGCTTCACAACAGAAGGTCAGTAGGGACTACCAATCTCCTACTGGCTCTAACAGGTAGAAGAATATATATATATATATACAATTAATTAAATAACAACAGTTATGCTTTCTACTCTACAAAGAAGAGTGCGGAATCGAAGCTACAAACTAGCAACGGCACGGTAAGACACCACGGTCGGAAACTCCGTAGAACCTGCACGTCGTGACATCCACATGCTGGCAACATAGACAGAGTGAATCCTGCCTGGACAAGAGACACTAGCTACAGAAACTGCTACCACTAGTCAACCAGTCAGGTGCATTCACTGACGTCTTATCCTCGACCCAGGTCCAAACCTCCACTCTCGTCAGAGTGGGGGCAGGAACACAAAGTACACAACAATAACCGTCGTAGTCTGGCCGGACTACGGTCCCACGCCTGGCCTCTCCATGTGGTTCCGGTGCCACAAAGAGCAAGACAGTGAAAAGAAGGACTGGCTGGCTTGCACCGGGTAGAGCTCTGACCATCCTCGATGTCCTAGACCAACCAAGAGAGCTCTGAAAACAACTCGACACCACTGTCCTAACCACTGTTTTCCCCTCAACTCCAGAGTCCATGACTCGAGTACGCTCGTCGCCCCGAACGCTCTCTCTAAGGCGTACGAGGATGGGGGTCCCAGACAAATGGTAACAACCTCTCTCGCAGGACAAGCCCTCAGGTGCCGAGCACCGGGCGAATGACTAGTGTAGGACTGTACTAGGAACTAGCACTGGTGCCACGGGTACAGAAAAAATTGGAAACGGCGAAGACTTCACGAGAAACAGAACTCCGCAAGAACTTACCTGTCTCTTGTGCTGTCACGACGCATCGGGCCATCGCGACACTATCGTGACGCTCAAGGCCGTCGCGACCATGTCGCAACGCCTTAGAGCGTCGCAATGATGTCACGGCGGCCTCTCCACTCGCGACATCATCACACCTCTATAGCGGTCGTGATCCCAGCCGAGAGGGGTCCTGGTACAGTCCTCCCAAGGACCACCCCAAAACTGGTACAAACCATCTCTATAGGGGGAGGGGAGCATGGGAAAAAACTAGGAAAGCATGTAAATGCACCAAACCACCCTCAAACCCCATAAAATATGGATTACAAGGAATCTACGCTCGAAGGAAACCTCACTCACCACGAGCATGATCCTCACACATCCCACGGCCCCAAGCCACAGAGAAACCACCATCTCAAGGGGGAGGGGAGCATGCTAGGATGAGTGGGAGACGAGGGTCCCTACCTCCAAGAGTAGAGCCGATCCGTTGGGGCCTTCACGTCAGAATGGCCACCTCCTCCTTGCTCCAAGCACCATGAGCACGTCCCCAACATGATGGAGACGACACCTCCTCACCACGAGCACCACGAACGCCAAGAACCGTCGAAAAACATGAGAGAGCTCAGGAGAGGAAGAAGGAGGAAGAAGAAGAAGGAAAGAGAGAGAGGGGGAAATGGGGAGCCAGCCTCGGTTTTAAATCGATGGGCCCTGAGACACGGCGGGTCAGCCTGGCGTGACAACATGTCGCGCTGCCCCCGGGCGTTGCAACCATGTCGCGACGCCCCCGGGCGTTGCGACCATGTTGTGACAACCACCCCCGGTGTGACCCCAAAAGGCGGTCAAACCTCGAAGACCGGGAAACCAGAATGCAACGGCCTAACAGGTCACGTCAACATTGTATGCAGCTGACACCCGACAAAGCCGTTCTGACAGAACGGACAGCGGTTAAATCGGTTAGAAAAGCAGTCGCGATGCCATAAGACGTCGTGATAAGAACATGATGCCCACCCCCGTTGCGACCATGTCGCGACGGCTAGATGCGCCACGTCCTGAAGCCTACCACGACGGGTTCCCTCTGGCCCGACCATGTCACGACCAGGGTGCCTGTCGCGACCCTGAGGACAGGGCCAAGGGCACAAGAGGGCCGGGTCTTACAACACCATAGCCCAAGTATTGGATTAGACGACCGACGTTGATTTGTATGTCGACACATAAGTAGAATAAGGTCAACACAAAAGCCATAGTTCTGAATCGAACGCATGTCCTTGGGAAATCAGCTGACGGACTCCGGAAACCCAGTTTCCTTTCTAGATAGAACTCCATCTGCTTTTAGGATTTGCACGAGATTATCTTTAGATCTACAGTTCAAAAGAAGTCTTTTAGTTGTGGGTCTTAAGGTAGAAGTATATCCTTGTGAGCAGTATATATTTACATTCTTGAAGAACGGGTTCCAGCAAGAAGTTAGGTCAAAGAAAGCACAAGCGAACCAGAGTTTCTGTAGTGCCCTAGATCTTTTGCTAGATTGAATTACGTAATGGTGTGTGTTTTCTGCATCTAATAGTAAACTGGGAATTGGATGAACTTGATGTCAAGATTTACTGACGTTGACTACAATCGACGGCATGATCGATTGCCGTCTACTATCTGTTAACGACAGAAGATTGTGTCGTTTATATTTTTCTAAAACATTTGGTTTTTCAGGCAAATTGTTTGATGGAATGATCGATTGCCATTTACTTCATGGTCGACGACAACATAGGCTGACGTTAACCTGACTTGCCAATTTTTGTTGTTACCATTTCGGGGAGAGAAGATCGGTCGTTTCCAAAGCATTTAATGGAAGGATTGGAACGTTTTTGGTTCAAGGGTCAAGATTGAAGCATAGATAATCCATAGGAGTCCTTATAAGACCCTCATTTGGCCTTTAGGAAAAGGTTTTTCCACTGTTTCAGAGGTGAGAAAGAGGGCCGAAGGAAGAGTTGTTGTGTAGTGTTTCGTACGAACTGAAGCAAGCTAGACCAAGGGAGGATTTGAAGGATCGTGTGCAGAAGGTTCTCCAACCGTGGTTGCTGTTCTGGAGGACGGATCGAGCATTTAAAGACAGTGGAAGGGACTGCCTTGTGACCAAGGTGGGCGTCTTCAACTCTTTACTCGTGACTCCAGAAGGAGGGTTAGAGGCAACACAAGGAAATGGTTTAGGATAGTATGTTCTTTAGATTTATCATTTTTACAGATTTTTAAACCCATGAATAAAAGAGTAGAAAGGGGTTGAAGTTCCGTTATTTCATGTGTGGTTTCTGGGTTTTCTGGCCGGATGAACTAAACTTCAACATCGACCGCCGTTTATTTCATGTAAATGTCAAGCTTTTGGATGTTTTTATAGATATATTAACGGCACTATGTGCCGCCGTCAACTGATATTAACGACAGGGAATGTTGACATTAACCTGTGTAAATGGCAGCATACTTTGCCGTTAAGTTCATCAGTGATGTTTTCTGTAAAAATCTGATTTTATGTGTATTATATGAACTATGCATGTGTAGGGTTTTTCGGTTAGGCTCTATTATGTGTAAATCATTACTGTGATGCAGCAAGAATGTCATGGCAATACTGTATGGGCTTACATAGTTATTTTAGAAGATTTTCTTTGGTTAATTAAGGAGATAGTGAAATGATTACAAGTTTAATCCATGTTATGATGTTATAATCGAAAATTGTACTGTCGCTAGATGGAACCACAGACCCATTATACTCAGTTTTTACACAGTAATTGTATGATTCTTTAAGTTTTATACCATGTAAGTAGTCCAAGTTTATGAGAATTAAACCTAAGAAATGATACAGAACTCAGAAAAATGTGAAAATTTATGTGTGATGCATGATTAGGAATAGAGTTTTTGTCAAAATTTTAGAATTTTCAAAACACTGTACTTACTGTTATGATTTTCTGAAGGATAAAAATGTGTATGGAAATCAATAGATGGAGAAAAAGGGTTTGAATGTTGAATTATGATGAAATCAGTAAAAGTAGTATCATGATAGATTGTTGTCGTACAGTAGAATTATGATTTCAGAAATGAGAAAATGTGTTGTGTAATCTTGCATTGTAGTCTTGCTAATTATGTATGATTTTATGAAAAAACATGATATAATTTCATAATTGCATGAAAACATGTAATTATATTTCTGAAATGATATGGCCAATAAGACATTGCTATTTTAGAGATGTCTACATGGAACTACACCATAAAATGCCCCTATGGTAATGGTTCACCTACATGAATTGACTACATGAATCTGTGGGCAACGGATTGAAATCCTGGAAGTAGAAATGTTCTACTGGTTAAGGTGGGAAGGACTTTTCCTGGTTGGGCAATAACCAAGACTTCATCACTGCTTTGCCTAGGTGATAAGTGAATGTTACACTCTATATGATCTCCATTAATAGTGGGGCTATGTCTTGGCAACTATAACTACATGCTACATGATATGAACTACATGCTACATGATATGGACTACATGCTACATGAGATTGATTTCGTGCTACATGACATTAAATACATGTTATAAGATTTTGACTATATGCCATGCCTCATGAAAATGTTTAAATGCTTTGTCTTATTATGTGATGTAATCCACATGTTATATGAAATTGTCTTATTCTACATGATATGTAACCATCCTATGTAAAGAATGATTGCCAAATGAATTAAAGCATGTTGATAGGAAGAGCTATATGGTATCAACGATAAGAAAGGGGATATGCTATCATGTTTTAAAATTAAGTATATGATAAATCTTGAACTGTCTTTCCTTGTTGCTTGCTGGGTCTAGTAGACTCACACTTGATTAACATTTCAGGAGAGGCTGAGGATACCGAGGAGTTAGTACATTCTAATTTTGAGCGTGAGGACATGGAGGCTTAGTTCTTTACATTGAGAGTGTATTTGAGAGACTATGTATGTGAGAATAAGTTGTAATTTGAACATTATGTTATTTTTGGACTTATGATCTGTTATTACTTTGGACTATTGTAGTTCTTCTTTT
This sequence comes from Colocasia esculenta, assembly GCA_014218235.1. Lineage (NCBI taxonomy): Eukaryota > Viridiplantae > Streptophyta > Magnoliopsida > Alismatales > Araceae > Colocasia > Colocasia esculenta. The sequence goes on from CM024755.1 coordinate 72,541,714, forward strand.
ATGCTTTAGACTTGGTATTTGGGTACAATGTTGATTGAAAAGTAAATTTCATATTCCGTTGCAAACTTGTTGGAATTAAATTGTCATTTGTGTATATCTCAATCTGAACTGATAAATGTTGGATGTTTCCACTGTAACACCACTATTGGATCCGATGTGAGTTGGTACAACTGTACCGGGTCTAAGAGGGGTGTTACGGAGATTGGTATCATAGCATTCCAGGTTGAGCATGTACATAAATGAAATATCAACAATGTGTTCATATCCTTAAGTCTATATAAAGAATTAGTCCAAGATTTATGTAGAATAATAAGTTATTATAATAAATACTTATTTTGTAGACTATGGCTACTCGTGGTCATAGAGGAGCAGGCTCGGCCTGAGGTGATGAGTCAGTTGGAGGTTCGCAGGCTCCAGCTCAGCAGGCGCCAAATCAGACATGCGTACCTTTACCACCCCCACCACCACCTTTGGACTATGGAGCATTGATGCAAGAACTAGTGCACACGATACAGACTCAGGCACAGACGGCAGCTGCCTTGCAAGCACAAGTGCAGGCTCAAGTTGGTACTTAGGAAGTATTACCAAGTTGTTGATTTGAAGGAAACAAATAAGGACTCGACTTGGATGTAGGCGCAGGCACCCGTTCATGAGGCAAGTATTGGAGGTGTATCGATGATGGAGCGGTTCAGGTGGATGACTCCACCTTTCTTTAAGGGGGAGAGTGATCCAATCATGGCGGAGAGTTGGCTACGTGAGACGGAGAAGATCTTTCGTGCTATAGGATGCACGAAAGAGGAGCGAGTGACTCTAGCCACCTATATGCTGCAGGTAATGAGGATTCTAGAAGTGTTGTGTGTTGTTTTTAGTACACAGATTCATCTACCTTCTTTTGCAGGAGCATGCCGATGTGTGGTGGTCGTTAGTACTATGCACACAGTTCGAGGATGGAGCTGTCGAGGTTGCATGGACTGAGTTTGTTCACCTGTTCAAAGCGAAGTATGTCCCATAGCATGTGCAAGATCGCATGGAGCAGGAGTTCTTGACATTGACCCAAGGGTCAATGAGTGTGCTAGAGTATGAGGCTAGATTTGCGGAGTTGTCAAAGTATGCACCTCACATAGTGGCTGATGAGTGGAGGAAAGTGAAGAAATTTGTCATGGGATTGAAGCCTTCCTTGAGGACTAGACTTGTGGCTTTCGGGCATCGTTCGATGGAGGAGGCATTGTCAGCAGCATGCATGCAAGAAGCGGAGATGGAGGTGTATCTGGAGGAGAAGAGGGCTTCTTTCAAGAGGCCTGGATCAGCATTTCAGCGGCAAGACAAGAGAAAGAAGACTCCAGTGTTTCCGCCTAGGGCAGTAGTACCAGTGAGAGTGGTTGCACTGACTACGAGCAGTGGCATAGTTGCAGAGTGTGTTCCTAGTGTGGGAAGCGTCACGGAGGAGATGTTTGTTGGGTGACTTCTGGTAGGTTCTTGAGGTGTGGTGACGATAACCACAAGATCCGTGATTGTCCGAAGATGGCACAGCAGACTGCAGTGGCAGCAGCACCAGCAACAGCTAGACCAGCGCCGAGAGCAGCTGGGAGACCTAGGGCTCAGGCTCGAGTTTTTGCTTTGGCGAGAGATGAGGCTGAGTTGTCAGAGCACATCACAGAAGGTACAATTTTGATTATGGGTATGCATGCTCGTGTTTTATTTGATACTGGTGCTATGCATAGTTTTATCTTTGAGAAGTTTGTAAAGGTCTTGATGAAGGAGAATGATTTAGTTCCTGAGGTCTTGGAGGTTCCGTTATCTATTCACACCCCAGCTGGAACCATGTTGACTGGGCAGTGTTTTTCTTCCCTTCATGTGAGTATTGAAGAGCGAGTTTTGCCTGGTAGTTTTTATCTATTGAAGATGAAGGACTACGATGCTATTTTGGGCTTAGACTGGCTCGAGGAGCATTACGCCCTTATGTATTGTAGGAAGAAGATCACTATTTTCCAGATTCCTAGTGAAGATGAATTTTTCCATCTGTTACCCAAGAACATGATGGGTAAGTTTGTGATCTCAGCCCTGAAGGCAACCCAGATGTTGAATAAGGGTTGTAGTGGTTTTCTTGCTAGTGTTGTGTTATCTGTGGATTCGAAGAAGGCACTGACTGTGGAAGATATTGTGGTTGTCCGAGATTTTAGTGATGCTTTTCCTGAGGACTTGTTTGGTTTGCCACCTGAGAGGGAGATTGAGTTCGGTATTGAGTTGGTACCTGGTACTTCACCTATATTTATTTCTCCTTATCGTATGGCACAAGCAGAATTGGCTGAATTGCGGAAGCAGCTCCAGGAATTGCTAGACAAGGGTTTTATTCGGCCAAGTGTATCACCTTGGGGAGCACCTGTACTTTTTGTAAAGAAGAAGGACGGGTCGATAAGGCTGTGCATTGACTACCGCAAGCTGAATCAGGTGGCCAATAAGAACAAGTATCCTTTGCCTCATATTGATGACTTGTTCGACCAATTGCATGAAGCTTCTGTGTTTTCTAAGATTGATCTTCGTTCTGGCTATCATCAACTCCAAATCAAGTTGGAGGATTTGTCTAAAATGGCTTTTAGGACGAGATATGGCCATTATGAATTTCTGATCTTACGATTTAGTTTGACGAACGCTCCAGCTATTTTTATGGATTTGATGAACAGGGTTTTCTGATAGTATCTTGATTCTTTTGTAGTGGTTTTCATTGATAATGTGTTGATCTACTCACCTGATGAGGAGTCTCACTGAGAACATTTGAAGATTGTGCTTGAAGTCTTGAGAACGTACAAACTGTATGCCAAATTCAGTAAGTGCAATTTCTGGATGGAGGAGGTTCATTTCTTGGGGCATGTTATTTCTGGAGATGGTGTTTCTATGGATCCAGCAAAGGTAGAAGCAGTCCTAGATTGGGAGACACCAAGACCGTCTGCTGATATCAGGAGTTTCCTTGGTATGGCTGGTTATTATAGAAGATTCATTGAGGGGTTTTCTTCTATTACTACTACATTAACAAGGCTGACGAGGAAGGGAGTTAAGTTCAAGTGGACTGAAGCTTGTGAAAGAAGTTTCCAGGAGCTGAAGACTCGGTTGGCTACAGCGCCAGTGCTTGTGTTGCCCAATGGTGTGGATTCTTTCTCTATCTATACAGATGCTTAGAAGATTGGGCTTGGTTGTGTTCTAATGCAGGGTGGAAGGGTTGTTGCATATGCTTCTAGGCAACTTAAGGAGCATGAGCGCAACTATCTGACTCATGATTTGGAGCTTGCGGCGGTGGTCTTTGCTTTGAAAATATGGAGACACTATCTATATGGATTGAGGTTTGAACTTTTCTCTGACCATAAGAGTCTTAAGTACCTGTTCTCCTAGAAAGAATTAAATTTAAGGCAACTGAGGTGGATTGAATTCATAAAAGATTATGATTTTGAGATTACCTACCACCCAGGGAAAGCCAATGTGGTGGCGGATGCATTAAACAGGAAGAGGCAGATGTTGCGACAAGACTGGAAGATGTTGGAAGATGCAACGGTTTCATTCGCCGTTCTAGAGCCACAATTCTGTAGCATGTTTTTGGATCAGTTGACCATTAGATATTTTGTGCATGATAAGGTTCTTGCTTTGCAAAAGGATGATCCACTATTGCAGGAGTTAGTTGGGAAATCTGGCATAGTAAGAGATGAAGATGGTGTGATTCGTCTGAATCATCGGGTATGTGTCCCTAATGATGTGGATCTGCGAAAGGAGATTCTGGAGGAAGCACATAGATCAGAGTTTTCTATTCACCCAGGCAGTGGAAAGATGTATCAGGATCTGAGGCATTCTTTTTGGTGGTCCGATATGAACTAGGATGTTACGGATTTTGTAGCTAGATGTTTGATATGTCAACAAGTAAAGGCAAAGCGTCAGCGACCTTCAAGTTTGATGCAGAAACTGGATATTCCTCAGTGGAAATGGGAGCACATAACGATGGACTTTGTGATTGGCTTGCCTAGATTAGCTAAAGGGAATGACTCTATATGGGTGATTGTTGATAGATTTTCGAAGAGTGCTCATTTTCTTGCTATGAAGAAAAAGCAGTCCATAGAGAGCTTGAATAGGCTGTACATTGATGGTATTGTGAAGTTGCATGGTATTCCGAAGTCGATCATCTCAGATCGTGATCTTAGATTTACGTCTAGATTTTGGCAAAGTTTGCAGCAAGCTTTTGGCTGTCAATTGAAGTTGAGTTCGGCATTTCATCCACAAACAGATGGACAGTCTGAGAGGACTATTCAGACATTGGAGAATATGCCTAGGGCTTGTGTTCTTGATTGGAGAGGAGATTGGGAACGCTACCTAGCTCTTGTGGAATTTGCATAGAATAATAGTTTCCATTCGAGTATAGGTATGACGCCATTTGAGGCTTTATATGGGAGACCTTGTAGATCCCCATTGTGTTGGGAGGAAGCAGGAGATCAACATCTTGTGGGACCAAAAGTGGTACAAGAAAATTCGACAAAGATCTAGTTGATTGTGCAGAGATTAAAGGCAGCACAAGATCGTCAAAAGAGTTATGCGGATTGGAGAAAGGACTTGGCTTTTGAGATAGGAGATCATATATTTCTCAAGGTGTCAACAACCAAGGGTGTAGTGAGATTTAGGAAGAGAGGTAAGTTGAATCCCAGATTCATTGGACCTTTTGAGGTATTGAAGAAGATGGGGAATGTGGCATACCAGCTAGCTTTGCCACCATCCTTGGCGAGAGTACACCTAGTTTTTCTTGTATCCATGTTGAGGAGATATGTTCGAGATCCAGCACATGTGATTAGCTATGAACCGGTGCAGTTTCAGCCAGATTTGTCCTACGCGGAGCAGCCTATAAAGATTCTAGATCAGAAGGTTCAAGAATTGAAATCTAAATCTATTCCTTTCGTGAAAGTCCTGTGGAGGAATTTTTCACGTGAAGAAGCAACATGGGAACTTGAAGAGATGATGAAGAAGCAATAACTGTCATTGTTCGGTAAGTGTTCTAACTCAATCTTTGAGGACGAAGATTATTTTAAGGGGGAGAGGGTGTAGTGCCCTAGATCTTTTGCTGGATTGAATTATGTAATTGCGTGTGTTTTTTGCATCTAATAGTGAACTGTGAATTTGATGAACTTGACGTCAAGATTTCTGACATTGACTACAATCGACGGCATGATCGATTGCCGTCTACTGTCTATTAATGGCAGGAGATTGTGTCGTTTATATTTTTCTAGAATATTTGGTTTTTCGGGCAAATCGTTTGACGGCATGATCAATTGCTATCTACTTCATGGTCGATGACAACATAGGTTGACGTTAACCTAACTTGCCAGTTTTTGTTGTTACCGTTATGGGGAGAAAAATCGGCCATTTCCAAGGCATTTAATGGAAGGATCGGGACATTTTTGGTTCAAGGGTCTGGATTGAAGCTTAGATAATCCATAGGAGTCATTATAAGACCTTGATTTGGCCTTTAGGAAAGGGATTTTCCACTGTTTTGGAGGTGAGAAAAAAGGGCCGAAGGGAGAGTTGCTGTGCAGTGTTTCATGCAAACGGAAGCAAGCTAGACCGAGGGAGGACTTGAAGGATCGTGCGCAGAAGGTTCTCCAAGCACGGTTGCTGTTCTGGAGGATGGATCGAGCGTTTGAAGACAATGGAAGGGACTGCCTTGTGACTAAGGTGGGCGTCTTCAACTCTTTTGTAAGGCCCTCGAATTTTGCTGCATTATTGCATGTAAATAATTTGTGTCGTATATGTACGTATGTATGTATCTACGTATGTATTAATTAGTATACTTATGTGTGTATGTGTATAGCTTAGGTATAAATAGTGTATGTATTACTTGATGGTAGTGTGTGCACAAAACTATATAGATATTACATGTAAATATACATGATATGCATGGGTTTCTGCATGTTTTAGACTTCTGGCCGAAAGCCAGATTGGCGTCAATCCCATAGACGTTGATGTGGTGTCAGCGTCAACTCCATGGACGCCAACACTAATCCCAGCGTCCAACGATGTGGACGCCAACCTCTCTGACCTACATGCATTGCAGAGCCAGAAATTCCAGAAGCAAGGCAACTCACCCATTGGGGAGCTGTCTCCCAATGGTCTGAAAGCCATCATGTCACCCTGTGCGTGGGAGAGAAGCCTCTCCCATATATCTAAACCCGAATTTTCTTCCCCAACCCTTCTCCTTGCCTTTTTACAAGAGAGAAAGAGGAGAAGAAACCCTACTTTCTGACTGAGGAAAACCCCCACCTTTGCAAACATAAAACTGGAGATCTAAAGCTTGTTCCGGGGTTCTGCTGCAACAAGGAGCTTGCTGGATCGACGAGGAAGGCCTCCCTGACCTCGGAAGGCACTAGAGCTTGCTCAGGAACCCGGAGTAAAGCGTTTCTAAGAGCTTCTTGGGACAGCCCAAGGAGAGCTTCACCGAGCCCTAGATCCATTAGTGTATTTTTCAAAAGGCAAGTACCCTACTCATAACGTCCCCGTATGTGTCTAGGTTGGTTTTACAAATTTTATGTATTTTCCCTCGTGTCCTAGACCCCCAAATTCACCCCATCTTTGGAGCTCGGGTCTGTGTTCTGCACAGACCTGACATTGACGGCAATGTCCCTTGCCGTTAAGATTATGCTTAGCGTCTATCGACTATGCTGTTGACATTGAATTAGCGGCCAGAGACCGCCGCCAAGTTCATCTAGACAGAACAGTGACCTATTCTGCCCTTCTATACAACTATTTTCGATATGTTTCATGATGAGGATATACTGTAAATCATTTATATGCTATGTATATTGTTGGTGTGATGGATGTGGTGTGTGGATGGATTATCACGAATGATAGGACTTAATTATTTCATGAAGATACATGTGTGATGAGTTTTAATCTTGTTAGACCATGTTTGCATGATTTAGGACAAGTCTGAATGCTCTAATTTGTGAGGATTATGCATGTGAGGTTCAGTCCCTGTTCTAAATTTCTGAGATTATTCCCATGCTTGTGTGAATTATTGCAAAATTTGTTTAGGAAAAATAGAGATCATGCTAGGTCATGATAAATCTTCCATAAATTAATGGATTGTCCAATAAATTTAGGAATAAATTATGTGGTTCCATGCCTGTTAGGGTTCAGACAGTGAGTGGTTAAAACTGTGCTTGTGTTTAACTCCATGTTAAATCGAATTGCGGATAGCATGTGAAATTAATATTAGATTTTCTGTAATTCCATTTTAGTTCAGAAAAATCTGAAAATTTGCATGAGGAATCCTAAACCCGAAATTAACATGTGGTTAAAATTTCAGGTCATTTGGACCAGTATTTAATGTAATATGAATTTTTCCATGTAAATGTGTATTTATGCATGCCAATGTGAAACAATTAGATTTAGGTGTAATTCGACCTGATCGGTGATATTTACCTGAATGTAGATTTTGAAATCTTTAGTGTCATGTTAGGAAAATAGAGAAATGTGAATGTGAGAGAGAAAGTGAATAGAATGAGAGTGACATGTGTAAACCCATGTGTAAAATCGGTAAAAATGTGTAATGTGAAAATTGTGCCAAATGTGACACTGCTTCCGTAGAGGGCAGTGGAACCGTATCAGGGAAAATTCCCCCTGAGAAGATTCAATGTGTAAGTGACCCTAAGGGCATTAGTGGGAAATCCTGGAGGTGGACAAGCACCACTGGTTAGGGTGAAGACTTGTTCTCCCGGTCTGCGCAGTCCAAGAGTCGCCATTGTATTGCCTAGATGGCGTCTATGTGATGTGATGTGTTGTGTCCTTCTTTGGTGGTTTGGACTATGTGTCACGGCACTAAATGTGAAAGTGTAAATGTGAATGTGTAAATGTGCATGTGTTCATGTGTTAATGTGAAAGTGAACAATGTGTAATGTGTATGTGTAAAGTGCAAATTGTGTAAAGAAAACGTGAAACCAAAATGTGAAGATATGATATTGTAATCCATGTTGTGACAAATCTGAAACCATGTTAAATCAGTAGCTTCATTATGTTAGGATCATGTTTATATGTGTAAAATGCCTAGAATCCATACTAGGGACAATTAACAAGTATGTGCACAAAATTCCATGTTTGGTTGTTCACATGTTGTATTTTAAATGACATTGTAGCTCTCATGTGTAGGGTTATGGTTGCTAATTCATGTGAAAACCAGCAAGTTAAAGTATGTAAAATGTTCGTGTACATGCACAAGAATGTGTAGATTCCATGCTAGGTGTGTTTTGTTTCATGTACGTAGGATAATCATGCTAAGTGCTTTCATGTTTTAGTTAAAATGCAAAGTAGAATTTCATGAGTAGGAATGATTGGAGAGCACGTGTTAGGAATTTATCTTGATAAGGAAATCTGAAAGCATGCATCATGTATTTACTTATAGAATTATAATGGTCGGTTATTCATTTCAAACGATTAAGCATGATACATGTTGAGTTTTTGCAATGGTGTGTGTAGAGCCTACTATGACATGTACGTGTATGGTATGAGTGGTGTTACTTGCTGAGTCTTTAGACTCACTACTTGCTTCGGCATACAGGTGTAGTTGGTGACGTGGCACCGTTGGAGGAGACGGTGGAGACGGACTCCGAGCGCGGAGATTAGTCTTTGGAGCACTTTGTGACTTTTACGTTTCATAGTATGTAAATTGAACGTTGTATTAGCGTTATCATGGAAAGAATGTATAATGGTGGACATCTATGTACTTAATTTTCAGCAATTTAAATTATGTGAACTTTTAAGTTCTTTAATGTTATTGAAATTTCATGTATGCTAAATGTGGATGATGAATGAATGAAGACAATAGTTCTTTTTACTTCCGCTACTCTGTTCTTATATTCACGTGTATCTCAGCTGAATGTATTGTTGGGTAAATGTCCCACTGTGGCAACGCTCGCTATACCGACGTGGGTTGGTATAACCGTACCGGTATAATGAGGGTCGTCACATCTTTACTCATGACTCCAGAAGGAGGGTTAGAGGCAAGTAACATGGGGAAATAGTTTAGGATAGTATGTTCTTTAGATTTATCATATTTACAGATTTTTAAACCCATGAATAAAAGAGTAGGAAGGGGTTGAGGTTTTGTTATTTCATGTGCGGTTTCTGGGTTTTCTGGCCAGATGAACTAAACGTCAACATCGACCGCCATTTATTTCATGTAAACGTCAAGCTTTTGGACGTCAATATATATATATATATATATTAACGGCGCTATGTGCCGCCGTCAACTGATATTAACGACAGGGAATGTTGACGTTAACCTATGTAAACGGCAACATGCTTTGTCATTAAGTTCATCAATGTTGTTTTCTGTAAAATTATGATTCTGTGTGTATTCTGTGAACTATGCATGTGTAGGATTTTTTGGTTAGGCTCTATTATGTGTAAATCATTACTGTGATGCAACAAGAATGTCATGGCAATACTGTATGGGCTTACATAGTTATTTTAGAAGATTTTCTTTGGTTAATTAAGGAGATAGTGAAATGATTACAAGTTTAATCCATGTTATGATGTTATAATAGAAAATTGTACTACTGTTATATGGAACCACAGACCCATTATACTCAGTTTTTACACAGTAATTGTATGGTTCTTTTACTTTTGTACCATGTAAGTAGTCCAAGTTTATGAGAGTTAATCCTAAGAAATGATACATAACTCATAAAAATGTGAAAATTTATATGTGTGATGCATGATTAGGAATAGAATTTTTGTCAAAATTTTAGAATTTTCAGAACACTCTACTTACTATTATGATGTTCTGAATGATAAAAATGTGCATGGAAATCAATAGATGGAGAAAAAGGGTTTGAATGTTGAATTATGATGAAATCAGTAAAAGTAGTATCATGATAGATTGCTATTGTGCAGTAGAATTATGATTTCAGAAATGAGAAAATGTGTTGTGTAATCTTGCATTGTGGTCTTGCTAATTATGTATGATTTTATGAAAAAGCATGATATAATTTCATAATTGCATGAAAACATGTAATTATGTTTCTGAAATTATATGGCCAATAAAACATTTCTATTTTAGAGATGTCTATATGGAACTACACCATAGAATGCCCCTATGGTAATGGTTCACATACATGAATTGACTACATGAATCTGTGGGCAACAGATTGAAATCCTAGAGATAGACATGTTCTACTGGTTAAGGGGGGGAAGGACTTTCCCCGGTATTACACAATAACCAAGACTTCATCACTGCTTTGCCTAGGTGATAAGTGAATGTTACACTCTACATGATCTCTATTAATAGTGGGGCTATGTCTTGGCAACTATAACTACATGCTACATGATATGGGCTACATGCTACAAGAGATTGATTTCATGCTACATGACATTAAATACATGTTATAATATTTTGACTATATGACATGCAACATGAAAATGTTTAAATGCTTTGTCTTATTATGTGATGTAATCCACATGTTATATGAAATTGTCTTATTCTACATGATAAGTAACCATCCTATGTAAAGAATGATTGCCAAATGAATTAAAGCATGTTGATAGAAAGAGCTATATGGTATCAAGGATAAGAAAAGGGATATGCTATCATGTTTTAAAATTAAGTATATGATAAATCTTGAACTGTCTTTCCTTGTTGCTTGTTGGGTCTAGTAGACTCATAGTTTATTAACATTTCAGGAGAGGCTGAGGATACCGAGGAGTTAGTATATTCTGACTCTGAGCGTGAGGACATGGAGGCTTAGTTCTTTACATTAAGAGTGTATTTGAGAGACTATATATGTGAGAATAAGTTGTAATTTGAACATTATGTTATTTTTGGACTTATGAACTGTTATTACTTTGGACTATTATAGTTCTTCTTTTATGCTTTAGACTTGGTATTTGGATACAATGTTGATTGAAAAGTAAATTTCATATTCCGTTGCAAACTTGTTGGAATTAAATTGTCATTTGTGTATATCTCAATCTGAACTGATAAATGTTGGATGTTTCCACTGTAACACCACTATTAGATCCGATGTGAGTTGGTACAACTGTACCGGGTCTAAGAGGGGCGTTATAGTTTCTTCCCGGATTTCTTCTCCAAGTTTGCTGATTCAAGATTATGCTTTGGATGTCAAGAGTCATCTACAACTATAGTGCAACATCTAAAGAAGCCAGTGCAACTGATTTCTACTTAAACATTTTCTCATCACTGCAAATAAGAGAAATTTGAACCTTTGTGTTTCTATTCTATCCTCTTATTCTTTGGGTTGAGAAACTGATCACACATTTACTTTACATATCTGTGTGTGTGCTAGGCTGTGAGCACGTTGTTGTTTGTTGGTGTGTAGTGCGTGCGTGCATACACATCAGGTTGTCTCATCCCTGGGAAACAAGGTGGGGTTGTGATTGTCCCCAGAATCAACAGTGTATGTGTGAGGTCTTGTAAATTGTATCTGGGAAACAAGTTAGTAGAAATCTTCACAAGAGTGTGGGGTAGTGGATGTAGACGCACACAGGGGTGTGTTTGTCGAACCACTCTAAATCCTGCGTGCATGTGTGGTTTGTTCCATCTTTCCTACATCCATTCTACACACGTTAGGATAGTTGGTTTAGTCTATTACTTGTTATATTTTGCTGTGCATATCACATAATAGGTTTGATTAATTTACTCTAATCTATTTTGAGTTAAAAGAATTTTTATTGGGTGATAACCATATCACCCTCCCCTCTTGATTGTCCATCGCATCCCTACACATCATTAGTTGGGCTTAAACATATCCCGAGTGGTTTTGAGATTGTTGGCCACTTCCCAATGTCTCCTACTTGGTCAACTAGATTGGATGAATTCTAAATACACTTCCACTATTCGTGAGACCTATCATATTTCTTTAAATGATGTCTTTTCTAATACACTCCTATTATCCATGAGATGTATCACAATTTCATTATTCATGATTTTTTTTACTTATATATTTCAAAGTCCCATCAAACCAACATGTTTGATGAAGTTCTTTGCCGAAATGCTCTTTGTCAAATGATCGACAATCATATCACTAGTGGGAATATAAGTCACTTTTAATTTTCCTTTTTGTACAATATCACATGTATATAATGATATTGTATTTCTATGTGTTTTCCTTCAGAGCTATCACTCCACTATTGAATGCTGACTGATTATCACAGTACATCTTAATTGGCCCTTCTACCAAATTGAGATCCATATCTTTAAGAAACCGTCTTATTCAGAATGCGTGAGTAGTAGCCATGCTAACAGCAATATACTCAACTTCTTGTGTGTATCTTGCAACACAACCTTGTTTCTTGCTACCCCAAAAAACAACACCACCACTAATGATGAACAAGTGTCCCAAAGTGGATTTTTCGTCATCTTTATCACATACGAAATCAACATCAGAGTACCCTAATATCTCAATGTATTAGCTTGATAAACTAGTTTATGGTGCAAAATACTTTTTAAATATTTCATAATCCTCTTCACAGCTTAATTCCCAAAGTGTTGGACCAAGATAACTTTGATATCTGCTAACTAAGCTTACATCATATTCTATGTTAGGCCTAGTACACAACATGACATACATAAAGCTTCTAATTGCTTGTGCATATGGTACATCAAGCATGCATTGCCATTGACCTTCTCCAGGACATTGTTCTTTAGACAACCGTTTACCATGGACTAACAGTGTAGGTGCCAGATTGCTATTCTGCATTCCAAATCTTTTAAGTACTAAATGTAAGTACTTTTCTTGATTAATACTCAACATTCTAGACTTTCTATCCCCCAGGATATATACACCAAGGACATATGATGTCTCACCTTTGTTCTTCATCTCAAATTTCCCACTAATCTCAGATTTGATATTATTCAACATTTCCATGTCATTCTTGATGAGTAAGATATCATCCACATATAAGGATAATATGGCATACTTGATCCCACTCTTCATGACATATAAACAGTTGTCCAACTTATTTGGCACAAACCCAAGTTGAATAACCACATTATAATATTTGAGATACCATTGTCTAGAAGACTGTTTTAAACCATAAAGTGATTTCTTCAGCTTACAAACTTTATCCTCCTATCCATCTATTTGAAATCCCTTAGGTTGTAGCATGTAAATATCTTCTTCCAGCTCTTTGTTGAGGAAAACAGTCTGGACATCTATTTGGAAAAATTCTAAGTCAAGATGAGGTACAATATCTAAGATCATCCTTATAGATGCAAACTTAACTACAAGAAAATAAGTTTCTTAAAAATCTATACCTACCTTTTAATTATATCCTTTGGCAACTAACCAAGCCATGCACTTATCAATTGACCCATCAGACTTTCTATCCCTCAGGATATGTACACCAAGGACATATGATGCCTCACCCATGTCCTTAATCTTAAATTTCCCACTCAGCTGAGATTTAATGTTATTCAATATTTCCATGTCATTCTCGGTGAGCAAGATATCATCTATATACAAAGATAATATGGCATACTTGCTCCCACTCTTCATAACATATACACAGTTGTCCAACTTATTTGGCACAAACCCAAGTTGAATAACCACATTATGAAATTTGAGATATTGTCTAGAAGACTACTTTAACGTATAAAGTGATTTCTTCAGTTTACAAACTTTATTCTTTTATCTATTTATCTGAAATCCCTTAGGCTGTAGCATGTATATATCTTCCTACAACTCTATGTTGAGGAAAGCAATCTTGATATCCATTTGGAAAAGTTCCTAGTCACGATGAGCTACAATTGCTAAGATCATCCTTATAGATTCAAACTTAGCTATAGGAGAATAAGTTTCTTAAAAATCTATACATGCCTTCTGATTATATCCTTTGGCAACTAACCGGGCCTTGTACTTATCAATGGACCCATCAGCTCGAAGCTTTTTCTTAAACACCCACTTGCATCTTATAGCCTATCTATTCTTAGGTAATTCATATAGTTCCCATACATTGCTCTTTTTAATGGAATCAATTTTTTCCTCCATTGCTATTCACCATAAATCAGATTCATGGGATCTCATTGCATTAGTATAATGTATGGGATCTATGTGATTATCCTCCTTAATATCTACTAATAGACACGAAGGCTCACAAGAATACAAGTGATAATCATCCATCCATGTTGGTGAAGTTCTAGGTCTCTTGTTATCAATTGTAGGTTGCTCACTTGCATTTCATTCATAGGTATTTGTTCATGTTCCTGGATGAGGTTCATCCTCAATTTTTGGATAATTTTTAGGGATATCATCATAATAGTCATCATCTATTACAATTAGAGGTTCTTTTACCTCTTGTTGTTGTTCCTCTCATTCCACATTTTTTAGAAATGTAGCATCCCTATATTCAATGATTCTTTTTCATTATAGAAAAATTTATAACAAGAGAACTTACCACAATATCCTATGAATTTGCACTTCAATGTTCTGAAGTCTAACTTATCTCTAAGTTGACTTGGAATGAGAAAATGAGCTATGGATCCCCATTTCTTGAGATGACTCAAATCTGGTTTCCTCCCATTGCAAAGTTCATATGGTGTCCTATCGATAGACTTGGTGAGAATTCTATTTAAAGTATAGTTTTCTGTGAGCAATGCCCCTCCCCAAAATTTCTTAGGGAGACATGATTGTGATAGCATACATCTAACAATATTTATCAATGTTCTATTCTTCCTTTCTGTCACACCATTCTATTGTGGGGTGTAAGGTATGGTGACATTACTTTTTTATTCCATGGTCTTGGAAAGATACTTCAAATTCTTTTGAATTGTATTCCCCACCTCTATCAATTCTTAGCACCTTAATATTTCTACCTAATTATTTTTCTACTTCTTCTCTATATTTCTAAAAGCAACTAAGCACTTCTGACTTAGCAGAAATAAGATACACATAGGCATATCGAGAAAAGTCATCTATGAATGCTATGAAATATTCTTTGTTGTCATATGCTTATACTTAAAAGGCCATAACATCAGAGTGGACCAACTCTAGTAATTTCTTTGATCTATGTCCTACTGCAAAATGTTTCTTAGTCATTTTTCTGACTAAACAATATTCACAAGGTGACAATTCTACCTTTGATAAATGCAGGTTAAATTTTATCATTTGTTCCAATTTAAATTAACTATGATGACCCAATCTAAAGTGCCATAGATCACATTCAGACAATGAACACGAGAATAGTTTAAACCATCATCGATATTATTCATTTTAGTGTCAATTATAGGAATACAAAATAAATCATGTTCCAGGGCAAACTTTCTCATAGCAAAGACTTTCCCATCCTTTCCAATTGACACTCTTTTATCGTAAAAGCGGACTTCGAGGCTGTTCTTCATCAACGCAAGAATAGGAATCAGATTACCCCTGATGTCTGGTGCATAAAAGATATCTTGAGCACCATAATGCTATCTGCAAGTTTCAGACAATATGTCCCAACATCCTCAACGTCTAGGTAGGTGTTGTTGCCCATGTAGATCCACTATTCTCCCACTTTAAACTTGTTCAACTCCATCAGTCTTTTCTTTGTCTTCGCGATATGATGAGTTGCACTAGAAACAATTCACCAGTCACTAGTGTTTGCCATCGCAACATTGCATTCAATAAGTCCAACAAATTTCCTTTTATTTGTTCCTTCTTGTTTTTGGTGTTTGTTCCCACCCTTGTTCTCTTGCTTTTGATGACAATTTGCCTTAAAATAGCCAAATTTCCTGCAAGTATAGCAAGCGCCACGAGGAATCTTCTTTCTTTTTCCTTGGTATTTTTTGGGCTTGAATTGGGCCTTGTTTACTTTAATGGGGGTGATTTTGGTCTACAAACTTTCCAGTAAGCAACGTTGGTCTATTCTAGATTCACTTCTAGTTCATTTCTTGTGGTCAGTATATCATGCTCAATTGTTAATTTAGTTGGCAAGTCCGTGATAGTTAAATTAGAACCACTCAATCTCAACATTGTGGCTGCCATGTCAAGTGATGCCGACAAACTATTCAATATACTTGCCACTTGTATTTTCTTTGGAATTTCAGTTCTAGCAATAGATAGGTCCTTAACTATGACAATCTTTTTATTTACATGCACAATCACACCATCGCCTTCCTGCATCTTACATGTATTGTAACAATGCAAAAGGGGTTGAGTAATTACTTTGGTCTTGGTGTCATACTTTTCTTTGATAATTTCTCACAATTTATTGGAGGTCTTGTAAGCTTCAAAAAATTTTATTAAGTTGTCCTCCGTGAACATGAGCATAAAACTTTTGCCTTCTTGTCATCCATTAACTATTGTTCTCTCTTTTTCTTTTCCGCTTCCGTGGAATTATCGTTGAGTTCTGACTCAACGGTATCGATAACATGTTCAATGTTATCATAGATAAGTCTGTATCTAATTTTTTAATATCACATATCATAGTTGGTTCTATTTAATTTGTCGAGTTTTGTCAATTTCTTAACAATAAATTTACTAGTCATTAGAATTAGAATAATTCTAAAAAATAAATAAATTGATTTAATTACAAACATGAAGATCAAGAAAAAAAAAGTTGCATGATCTTCTTGATTAATTTCAATATCTTTTCTGTGAATTCTATCTTGTTTAAGTCAGTGGCGGATCCTTAGTTAAGACAGTGGGGTCACGTGACCCCACTGACTTAGAAATGAGTCTTAAAATTTTCTTTTTTTTTTGTTTATATAGATCAAAATTTTATGTAAGTCTATATAAGATGACCCCACTGAATTTAAGAGGGACTCCCCTCTAGTCAAGTAACCCCACTGATTTAAGTTACTTTCAAGATGTATAAATTGATGCCATTAATGCCATGCAGCCCCAACATTGGCCTCCAAGCTCTACACTGCATGCGCCCGTGCAGCCTCTGGCTCCGGTGGGCAGACCTGACAAAACCGGATTTCTTCGGACCCCAACAGAACAGCGCGCGCACGCGCCCAGCGAAAGAAAGAAAAAGTTAAAAATCACACCACCCCCCCCCCCTCCGCAAATAAAATACTTGACGTTTTCCCCAAATCCCCATTCTACCCTCGCCCCTTCCGCACGTAACGACCGCACGCTCCCCGAGAAAACGAGGGGCGTTCTGGTGAAAGCACCCGTTTCTCCTCCCTCTACCTTTTCCTCTTTCCTTTTTTCCGGTCATCCAGCGATGGGCATTTGTTTTGGAGCTCTTGGCGTCTTCTTATCCTTTTCCGAATGCCCTCCGTTACTTATGTTTCCCAAAATGCCCTTTACTTTTGATGATTTTCCCATTCGCTTTTGGTAATCCCGTTGCGAACGCGAGGGTATGTCGGAGAATGCAGGTCGTCGGTCGGCCGTGGCCCCTCCTGCAGTCCCCCACTGCGATGGAGCAGCAAATAAAGGAGGCACCTTTGCCGCTGCTCTGCTCCACTGCCACCGTATTTAACTGGCCACCACGCTTCCGCCCCAAGCCCACATCGGGTTTCCGTAGCCTGAGTCAAGCCCACTCAAATTTCAGGCGACCTGCGCCCCTCTCAGTGTCCCCCCTGGTTGGACATGGTCAGGGCGCCATACTCGCCGTCGCCGACGGGGACCAGCTCCGACCCGCTGACCCGCTTCGGGCCCTCCCCGTGCCATGGCCTCCGCCTCGCCGCAGGCCTACGCGATCCACCGGCAGGACATCCAGGCGGCCATCGCCAAGGCTGAAGAGCTCAGGGCGCTCCACGCCGCGCTGCTGCAGGGAGGCGCGGCCGCCAGCCCCGTGGGGTTGAGGCTGTCCCTGGGGTCCGCGGCCTCCCCGTCTGTGTCCAGGGCGTCCCACCAGTTTGCCGCCGCGGACTACCCCGTCTTCACGCCGGTGAGTTTTTGCCTCCGTGGCATTGACGACGTTCTCATGGTCCGATTGAGAAGAGATGGGGTGGGTGGTAGTTATCCTCTGCTTGGGTATCTGTCTTCGCTGGGCTGTGCTGTGTTTCCACGTGGGGCTCTTCGGCAGATGCTGCGGCCGTTCTTCTCCTCTCATACTTTCCTCTCTCTTGGCTGTTTAACGCCCCCGCCAAAAAAAAGAAAAATCCTTCTTTCGTGCTCTTGGCTGTTTTCGTTTGCATTTCTTTCACTTGTTTTATTATCATGTTTGGCAACCTTGCAGCTATTCAAGAGCTCCCATCTCATAGCCTGTCATGCTAGAAGTCTTTGGCTTCAGATCAACAAGTTGTTTTTTTGTTTTTGATGTCTGAGTTTCTGTGATGTGTTTTGTAATATGCTTCTTGCTTAATGCAACAAGTTCCCAGAAAGTTTTGGTCTTTGCGGGTGGTTTACTTTCCATGGTTTTTTTATCGTTTGCGTGTTTTTTCTCTGCAACTGGAATGCGTTTGGACCTCTCAGAAGACTCTACTCTTCCAGCCTTGGACTCGTTGCTTCAAGAGGAAGGAAATTTATCTGCACTGTTTCTCTCTCTCTTTCGAACCGTTCAGTCATTTTATTTTTGATGTTTGGTGGAGATTCTCGTGGCGTTGGCAAGTAGGAGGCGAGTGCCTTTCTTTTCCAATATTTTTCTTCGGTCCTTTGGATGTAGAACGGCATTGATTTGTTGCATTATTGCAAAAGATTCTACTTTTGCAGCGTTTGCTTTTTCTGTCTTTTGGGTACCCGTTGACCTCTGTGGTTGAGAAGAGAATGGTTAATTGATCAGAAATTCTTTGGTTACACGAGGACCAGATTTTTCCTTCTCCCGCGGTAGTTGGAAGTAATAGACTCTCTCTCTCTCTCTCTCTCTCACACACACACACACACACGCTAACGTTAATATATTTGCTGATCAGTATTGTTGGTAGGGCGGGTCGTTAGAGCTTAAATTTCAAGAACATTGAGTACAAGCTGCCGGTGGCTTCATGCTTGTCAAAGATCTATTGAGGCTTCTTTTCTTTATGTTCAGGGATAAAGATGCTTTCATATTTCTTTCTCTTGATTCGTACAATTCAGATACCCTGCAATGTTTTTTGGACTCCATCATGCCTGTTGTCTGTTTCCTAGACTAGAGGTCTTTTTTGCTTTTTTACAATTCAAACATATTGGTCTGCGGCCCTATCCGGTGTTTCATGTTCCAGACAGAACTTTTTTACTTTTTTTTTCTTCTTATTTATCTTTTTTACATTGGCTTTTATCCTTTACTCTTTGCCCTAAATTACAGCCTGAGGAAAACTTTTGTTTGAGGGTTAAATACTTTTAAATAATAAGATCAGAATTCGGCATCTGTATATTTCATTTATGTTATTCTTCTAAACCTCTCCAGGCTTCTATTGATCCGAGATCTAGAGTCTTATATCATCTTTAGAGAAAACACTTCTATCGAGGTTGGTGCACAAAAAAAAAGGGTTCTTGAGTGAAGTGTCATCCTTTCATTTATATCTTTCAAAATTTTCTAAAATCTGGAATCTGTTAACAGAGTTATGAAGAAGAACCTTTGCATGGATATCTGTTAAGCCGTACCGGGAGTCGAACTTTGTCAGAATCTTTGAGCAGAGTTGGACTTGCAGAAGAAGAACATGTTGTTAAAGAAGACATATTTGATGATAAGAGAGAGATCAATTATTCCCCGATGTACAGAGGTGTCGAGTTGTATTCCACACCTGATTGTCAAGAGTCCAAGCCAAGTCCTTGTGTGAACCATGTGGTTTTTCAGAAGATATCAACAGGGACTGAAACCCTCAGGTCCATTAGGAGAACGGGCTCTGAAGAATTCAGAACTGTTGCTACTTGCAATAAATGCAAACCGGCAATCATCAACAGAGGAACTGATGGTGACAGTAGAAATTACAAGAACAACATGGCAGCCGTTCATGAAACAGATAATCATCCATCCTTACAACTGCATCAGAAGAACCGAGGGGCAGTATTATCATGGCTGTTTCCTCGATTCAAGAAAAAACCCAAATCTGAGATGTCCCCAAACACATTAGAATCTGAGGATATGTCTCAGCTTTTCAAAGACTGGGGTTTATGTTCTCTTGAGACCTTGAAGAAGGAGCTGATTGTGGCCAACGAAAACAGAGATGCTGCATTGGCAGAGGTTGGTGAGATGAAATCTTCTTTGGAAGAGCTCAAACAGAAGCTTGTACACTTGGAGGTATATTGTGAAGAGTTAAAGAAGGCCTTAAAACAGGCAATGCAAGGTAAAAATGCTCGATTTATGGAAAAACATGATTTGACAAAAAGAATGAAGTTCACAGGTATCAGCAAAGACAGCTCAATGCCAGTCAGCCATGAAGTAATGGTGGAGGGATTTCTGCAGATAGCATCAGAATCAAGACTCTCTGTCAGACAGTTCTGCAAGACTCTTCTTAGCCAAATTGATGATACGGACGGTGATTTGGTAGAAAAGTTAAATGTCCTTCTTCAGCCTGACCATTTGACACTGAACTTCAGGTATTCAAAAGGATTACTTAATCATTTAGAAGGTCTAATAAACCAAACCCTCTACCAAGACTTTGAGAACTGTGTATTCCAGAAAAATGGTTCACCAAAGGTTCTAGACCCCCAGCAAGATCGCCTCGAGAACTTCACAGCGTTTGTTGCCCTCCGTAACTTGAGCTGGAATGAGGTTCTAAGAAAGGGAACTAAGTATTACAGTGAAGACTTCAGCAGGTTTTGTGATCAGAAAATGAGTTCCATTGTTTCATTGATGGACTGGTCAAGGCCTTGGCCCGAACAGCTCCTCCAATCTTTCTTTGTTGCAACCAAATGCATTTGGCTGCTCCATTTGCTGGCGTTCTCGTTCAGCCCACCACTGTCGATTTTGAGGGTTGACGAGCATAGAAGGTTCGACCCAATCTATATGGAGGATGTGCTTACGGACAAACAAAGAGCGCAAGTGCCCGCTCATGTAAAGATCATGGTGATGCCAGGGTTTTATGTTCAAGATAAAGTTCTTAGATGCAAGGTTCTGTGCAGGTACAGGTCAGTAGTCTAACTATACGTTGTCCCCATTGTCATTTTTCCTTTGGTTTTCTTGGCGAAGCTTGTAATATTCATGATTGACCAGTATAAAAGAGGAGCCCGGCTTCAGGATCAAGTTATCAACACAAGATTCTGCATAGGACTCCATCTGTTAATTTGACCATTGATTTCCTGGTGCGGTTAGTTCTTTTGTAACAACGTCATGAAAATGTGTCGCTTCGATCCCCCCCTCCCCCCACCCTTCTTGGAAATCACAAGATAAGTTTGCAACATTTCTTTCTATGTATCTTATTGTTGAAGAGCTTTGTATATTTTGCTCGGGTTTGGTTACAGATTGTAGAACTGATGGCCTTTCTAACTATCCTGAGTGGTGTTGCCTAGAATGTGTATCAAGAAGATTCGAAACACCGTACCAGTTGCATGGCAATTTTTTGCCTTTTCCACAGGAACATGCACTTCATGTTTGCTCTTTCCCATGCTCTATTAAGATTGGTGGCATGCAAATGGAACTTGGGTATGTAATTTCTTACAAGTCAGTCGAATGTGGGTAGAGGCTTCCATGACCGACTTTTCGACTGTTGGAAAGTGTTACTACTGGGATTCTTCAAATAAATTTCAAGGAACAACTAGTCATAAAGTGAGAACTAGATCCTTTTGATTGTGAACATCAAATTCATTCAGGAAAATTCTGAAAACTGTTTTTGAGTTTTCTTTATTGGTGAGATAGGCATGTAAATATTGAGCAATTATTTGCTAGAATCAAAGTCTTATTGGAAATACGTTGAATTACAACTCTCAAAAGGGGTGGAATTCAGTTATAATTTTGTTTATGATTCATGTATAACTCTAGAAAATTGTTAAAAAATGATGCATTCCTATATCGTTGCGTGTAGCTCAAGAAATAAATTTGTGAATCTTAACAGTCATTTGTGTAGGTAGTCATGGTTCAGTTTCCAGGGCTGTTGACTAGATTTATCTTGAACTACCCAACGATAGATAAAGGCATGCACCAGTCCAAGTGTGAAATTATACTGATGTTTGAACTCTAAAATGGGCTGCACATTAGCCTTTATCTGAGTTAGGTAATGAGATGACAGGAGGGGGATCCCTTGGGGAAGTTTTGTGATCTACAACCACCATGACAATAATCTAACTATCGAGTTGCACTTTAAAAACCCATTATTTTGGTATTAAAAAACATGAGGATCGCTTATACAAGTTTATCATCCACAACCACCATCTCGACAATGAATCACTTTTTTGTGTAATGCTTGGCCCATCAAACCCTTTGATGCTTCGCCCTCTATTTAACTACGAAGTGCATGAGAACAGTTCCCTTCTGCACTCTTCACCATCACGGTCATTAGTCTAGGAAGACTTCTTCATGGTAATATTAAGGAGAAATACGATCCCTCAAGGTATTTCTTTCTCAGATTCATTTCAAATGGCCCCAAGGAAGTTGATCGCTTGTTGTCAATCTTGCTCATCTCAGCATTCTAGAGAAGGCTCTACCCATGGGCATGTTCAAGATACACAAGGTCATATATCATCTCTTATTCTTAGAACTTTTCTCAAACCACAAATATTTGATTTTGATGATTTAGAAGACATGTTTTTCATGTTAAACATGCCTTTTGATGTGCAACCATGGATCCCCTTTATGTCCATTCATGAGAAATTTTATCCTGCATTAGTTGAAGACTTCTACAATAATCTCTTGAGAAGAAACAACAGACCATACAGTACTCTTGTGAAAGGAGTAAAAATAGTTGTGAAGGATGTTATATTCTCAAGAGGCTTAAAGCTTTCATCTTGTGGCAATGAATTTGGAACTTTTGTGTTTTATGATGAAGAAGCATGAGCATTTCATTAATGAATATGTTATGTTAAATGCAAACACTTTCCCACTTCCACAATGTGTGATACATTATTTGATTACCACAATTATCTATCCTAGAGGGGGGAGTAGAGATCAAGTTACAACATTGCATAAGTTCCTGTTCTATTGCATGTTCAATGGAATCAATGTGAACTTACATTGTCTCATGGTAAGTTTGATTGAATTTTGCAATGGACAAGCTAAAAGATCATTACCTTTTGCTTCTGCACTTACTACAGTCTTTGAGCTTCATAGAATTGACCTATCAAATGAAGTATATGAAAAACACCTACTTGTTCTTGTCTACAACAAGAAAAACATTGAATGATTTATGGGATATACAATGGTTGATGGTGTAGTACATCATTTGGACATAGAAAGCAATGAAGAAACTGATGAAGATGTTAATGATTATCAAGAGAACCATAGGTAGGAAAATGATGAAGACCATGGAGAAACTATGCAGACAAAGGAGTAGGGAGGTCATCAATTTGGAAAATATTCACGGTCACAAGCACTTCATAGCAATGTGAATAGCTTTCATGATAGGTTCACGAGGATTGACACTGACCTGTCCTTAAGAGGGAAAGTCAAACAAATTAATGCAATGATTGAATCCTTATCATAGGACATGAATCCTTATCATAGGACATGGCTACTATGAGGATGCATCAGGAAACAATTTCAGCGCACATGGATATTGTGTTGAGTGTGTATTTAAATTTCTTAATGATGATTTTTAATGATGACCAATGGATATCTCTCATACTTTGATTTTGATGATGACATATTATACATATTGTACATATTACAATAATGACTAAACAATATGTTTTTGATACTTAATATTTTATATTTTACTGATAATGACATATTTTGATGGTTCACTCTTCATATATACAGGTTTACAAAGTTTTGTCAAAGTAGTGTCAACTCTAGTTAAAAGTCAGGTCGACACTAGTTGCCAGTCAGGTCGACTCTAGTTGACAATCAGGTTGACACACAAAGTCTGCCCAGTAAGTTCCTGAAGAACAAGTTACAGTAGTGTCGACACTAGTTGAAAGTCAGGTCGACAATAGCTACCAGTCAGGTCAACTCTAGTTGAAATTCAGGTTGACACTAGTGTTCTGCCAGTAAGTTGGAACTGATATTTGGTCAGTAGTGTCAACACACAATGAAACTTGAGTCGACACACATTGCATGAAAACTCAGAAACGCAAAGGGTAAGATATCCAATGGCTGTGATTTATCTCTAGAGACTGTTTGGTAGATTCTATTATTACCAAAATGCCCTTTCATCCAAGTGGCAATGAGAAAAAGGACTTTTGGACACGTGGCAGCCTTGGCTACATCTAGGTTTCTGTGCACATCTCTCCCACGTAAAAGGGACTACACAAAGGCTATAAAAGGTCCTATCTCATCCAGAGCAACTATCCATTGAAAATCCCAACACAGAGGACGTGGGGATCAATCCAAGCAGTAAGAGAAAGCATTGGAGAGCTGAAAGAGGAGCAGATCATGAAGAAGAGCAGCAGAGAAAGAAGGAGGAATCGTACAAGCAACAGATCTGAAAATAGAGCATCGTGGATTGAAGGAATACTCCATCTGATCTTCTCAAGGACCTTCAATTGAAACTTCTGCAGATCATCTTCAACAAGGGACATCCAATTCACCTCGCTTTCATTCATTTTTATTGGAGTGTTCTTCTCAATTTGTCTTTGAGTGCTCGTGAGATCTGTACATGTGTTCCATGTAGATTTCTGTGTGCATGTAAGGGTGTGAATCAGATCAGTGCTAGAGGATCTGATTTCTTGTGAATTTGAACTAGCTAGTGTGGTTTGAGTCATCGTGCTCATGTTTGTGGTCTAAGCCGTCGTGCTCTGTGTGTGCAGTTTGAGCCGTCGAGCTCAAGTGTGTGTGTTGTACTCAGATTTAAGTAGTGTGTCCTCATTGTGTGAGGGGTGGATGTAGGAATCACTGGTGTGATTTCTGAACCACCTAAAAATCTCTTATGCAGTGGTTTGATCTGTTTTCTACGCTAGCTGCATGCATAGGAATTTCACCTTTACACTACTTGTCTAATTGCTTCACACATCAATTACACACACCCACACATCAGATCAGTAAGATTATCTGTCTGAATGGATCTATAATTTGAAGTGATTTTTAAATTGCTTAAGCTTCCGTTGAGATTTATGTTAGATCTATTCAACCCCCCCTTCTAGATCTGTTCATCCTACATATTCAATCCTACAATTGGTGTCAGAGAGGGTTAATATCTGATTTGATTGCTTCTGTTTGTTATGTGTGTTCTATCTACTGAATTGTCTGGTTGCTTATTTATTGTTTCTTATCTTGATCCATGGATTCTCGAGGTTTTATAGTTGAGGGTCATGCTATTAATAGACCACCATATTTTGATGGATATGATTACTCTCATTAGAAAAATCGCATGCAAGTTTTTCTAAGGGCTCAAAACTATGAAATCTGGAAGATAGTTGAAAAGGGTCCATATGAAAATCATGGGAATGAAGAGAATTGGACTAGTGAGCAAATTAGGAAAGAAACTCTTAATTATAGTGCCATGAGTATGCTTCAATGTGTTGTTCACCCTAAAGAGTATTCAAAAATATCCATGTGAAAATCTGCTCAGAAAATGTGGGATAAACTTGAATTAATGTATGAAGGAATATCTCAAGTTAAGGAAACCAAAGTAAAACTACTTGTATCTGAATATGAACTGTTTATGATGAAAACTGATGAATCAATTTCTGAAATATTTTCTTGATTTATGATAATTGTCAATGGACTGAAGGCATTAGGTAAGGAGTACACTGATGCTGATCTGGTAAGAAAATTCTTGTGCTCTTTATCATCAATTTGGCATACAAAAGCTACTGTGATTGAAGACTCTTAAGGATTTATCCAAAATATCCTTGGATGAACTCATAGGATTTTTAATGACATATGAAATAAATCTGAAAAGGACTAAAGAACACATGCTTAAAGCTAAACCAATAGCACTTAAGGCTTCATCATGTCACAAGGAGAACATTCAAGAAAAATCTAATTCTGAAGAGTCTGAATATGATGTGGATGAGATTGCCCTCATGACCAAACATTTCAGAAAATTTTTAAAATCAAGAAGAGGAAAATTCAGTGGAAAGAATAAATATTCTTCTGGCAAAAAGAAAGCTTCTTCAAATACTAATACTGGCAAAAATGAAAAGGCTGATGAGGTTGTTATTTGTTACAGGTGCAATAAACCAAGACATATAAAGTGTGAGTGTCCTGAGTTCAAGTAGAAGTGCATAAGAAATACAAAAAGAACACCAAACTAAAGAAGTCAAAAGCAATTCTAGCAACTTGGTCAGATGAAGACCAAAGTGAAGATGAAGGAGAGAATTCCTCAAGTTCTCAAAATAAGGAATTATGCTTTATGGAAAACAACAACGAAGGCAAGGTAAGTTCTTCCTTTGAACAATACACTGTTGATGATTGGCAAGACGCATATGCTACCTTGGTTGAATAATACTCTGAAATAAGAAATGAAAATGAATGTCTAAAAATGAAAATTAAAAATGTCATGCATGATACTTCTCTAACTAGAAGAATATCTGAACATGGAAACGAAAATTTTGAACTCATTGATGAAAAAGAAGAACTTCTGAATGAATTGGAGGAGTTCAAAATTGCATCTCAAAGGTTTACATTGATTTCATAAAGCTCTCTGAGGGAATGGAAATGCAACAAAAAGAATAACAACAAGCTATTGATGAAATTCAGAAACTTAATAAGTTTCTAACTGAAAAGGATCAAGTGATAAAGAATTTCACAAATGGAAAGTAAAATCTTGATGCCTTACTGGGACTAAGAATGAATGCTGAAAAATATGGACTGAGATTTACCACAGAAAAATCAATGAAAAATAAAACTGTTGAAAAGAAACAAAAATCTTCAAAAATTCTTTTGATAAAGTTTGTCAAAAGCAATAGTTCAGAAAACAAAAATAAACAAATGTCATAAAAAACACCTAAAATACCCAAAAACCAAAATAAAAATGAAGTGTCCAATCAAAAGAAATCAATCAGGTCAACACATGCTGCAAAAAGGTTGACACATGTTAACCATAGATTAAAACCCGCGGCCACTATGTCGACGCATGCTCAACATAGGTCGACCTATCAGTCTCTGAAAAACAAAAAGATGTTACACAAAAATTCAAACAAATATCTGAAAAATTATCAAAATGTAAAAACACATTTTCATGATGTTAATTGGAGATCCATAGCACCATGTCAGTCTAATTTGATCAATTCTTGGAATCATTGGTACCACAGCCCTCGTTGGTATAATTCACATTCATTCTACCAAAAATTTCCAAGATATCAACAGAACATTTGGTCTGGATTTTCTTACATGAACAATCATACCAAAATGCATATTTTTCCTATTTTTGAAAGAAAAAACATTGGTGTCTTCATTCCAAATCAAAACGTTACAATACCAAAAGGGGAAGTCATTTCAGAAATGAAACCTAGAATAAAAATGACTCAAATGTGGGTTAGAAAAGATTTGTTATTTTTGCTTAATCAAACTAATAGTCCCAATAATGTTTGGGTACCAAAATCTTTTCTTCTCTAATTTGAATTGTGCAGGAAGGTCGTACACCCAGTTTCAATGTGTTGTTTCTTGATAGTAAGTGTTCACAGTACATGACTGGAGACAGAACAAAGTTCTCATTTCTGATTGAAAAGGAAGGAGAATATGTCACATTTGGAGATAAAAATAAAGGAAAAATAATTGGATCTGGAGAGGTTCGTAAATCCTCCTCAAACTCAATTGAAAATATTTTGTTAGTTGATGGTTTAGACTATAATCTTTTGAGCATAAGTCAATTGTGTGACAAGGGTCACAAGGTTGTTTTTGAATCAGATTTCTGCAAGATAATTGATTCTTCATCTGAGGAAATAAAATTCTTTGGAAAAAGAGAGAACAAGGTGTACATAATAAATCTTGATAGAAATTTTGTTGAAATCATCTGTTTGGTTGCTAATAAAAATGAAATTGCATGAACATGGCACAAGAGACTTGGTCATGCAAGTTTCAACACCATGAATAAACACTTAAGGCTAAATATGGTTAAAGGACTTCCTAAATCTTTTTCAAATGTTCAGAATCAACTTTATGGGATATGTGCTCAAGGAAAACAAACCAGAAAATCTTTTAAAATTTTCAATGATGTACTTACTTCTAAGCCACTAGAATTACTTCATATAGACCTTTTTGGGCCAACAAGAATTCTTAGTCTTAGTGGCAAACGATATGGATTTGTCATCATTGATGATTTTATTAGATATACTTGGGTTATCTTTTTATCCCACAAAAGTGATACTTGTCAAGAATTCAAGAAATTCTGTAACACTGCCTTAATGAGATTTTCACATAAAATAAAGCCCATTTTGACTGATCATGGGGGAGAATTTGAGACCAAGATCTTTTTCTGATTTATGCATTGAATTGAATATTTTTCACAGATTCTCTTGTCGAGGAATTCTAGAACAAAATGGAGTTGTGGAAAAAAAGAATAGAACTCTTATGAAAATGGCTAGATCTATGCTCTTGGAAAGTAAATTGCCCAAATCCTTCTGGGCTGAAGCTGTGAATACAACAAATCACATTTTGAATAGAGCATTGGTCAGACCAAAAATCAGAAGAAAAAAAAAACCCCTATGAACTTTTGAAAAACAAAAATCCCACTTTGTCTTATTTTAAAGTTTTTTGTTGCAAATACTTTGTACATAACAACAATAAAGAAAATATTGACAAATTTGATGCTAAAAGTCTTGAAGCCATTTTCCTTGGTTATTCTGAAATTTCTAGAGCATATAGAGTTTACATTCTTAAGAATAAATTGTGGAAGAATCTCCACATGTAGTCTTTGATGAAAATTCTTATAAAATTGATGACTCTACATCTTGCAGGACTCCACAAAATGATGAAGAAGATGACTTCATTGTCGAGTCTTCACCAACTATTGAAGAGTATGAAGATGCATTTGAAAATGTGGACAATCAATCACCTAGCACAAATGGATCAGGTAATATTGTTCTAGAACTGAATGAAACTCAAAAGGTAATTCCTGAAACCAGACTCTTAAGAGATTATTCTATTGAGAATGTGGTTGGTAATTTGCAAGATAGAGTTAGCACTAGATCATCTTTTCATAATGTAATAAATGAAAATCTATTGGCAATAATTTCCCAGATTGAACCTAAGTCTATTGATGAAGCTCTAACCAATGAAGATTGGTTCAATGCAATGCATGATGAACTTCATCAATTTGACAGAAATAAAGTATGGGAATTAGTATCTAGACCTAGTGATCAATCTATCATTGGCACTAGATGGGTCTTCCGAAATAAATTGAATGAAAATAGTCAGGTTGTTAGGAATAAAGCTAGACTAGTTGCCAAGGGGTACAATCAAGAGTTTGGCATTGACTTTGAAGAATCATATGCCCCTGTAGCTAGACTAGAAGCTGTAAGAATCTTTCTTGCTTTTGCATCATCTTTGAAATTTAAAGTTTATCAAATGGATGTAAAACGTGCTTTTTTGAATGGTTACATTAAAGAAAATGATTTTGTGGAACAACCTCATGGATTTGAAAATAAAAAATATCTTGATCATGTTTTCAAACTTAATAAAGCTCTTTATGGTCTTAAGCAAGCTCCCAGGGCTTGGTATGACCGCTTGAGCTCATTTTTGCTGAATAAAAGATACAGAAGAGGTAATGTAGACCAACTCTTATTCACAAAAATTGTCAATAATCAGATCATTGTTGTTCAAATTTATGTTGATGACATAATTTTGGGTCTACAAATAAAGAATTGTGCATTGAATTTGCTAATCATATGAAAACTGAATTTGAAATGAGTTTGATGGGTGACTTACAGTTCTTTTTGGGATTGCAGGTACATCAAACAAGTGAAGGGATATTTATAAGTCAAACAAAGTATGTGAAAGAACTTCTGAAGAGATTTGATTTTCAGCACCTCAAGCACTCAAGCACACCAATGACAATAAATGTAGGATTGGAGGAAGATTCATTTGGTAAGTCAGTAGATCTAAAGACCTACAGAGGTATGATTGTCTCTCTACTTTACCTCACAACCTCTAGGCTAGATATTCAATTTAGTGTGTGCATGTGCACTAGATTTCAAGTCAATCCTAAGGAAAGTCACATGTTAGCTGTCAAAAGAATTTTTAAATATCTTGTTGGAACTTGTGAACTTGGAATATAGTATCCTATTGGTTGCAAATTAGATTTAATTGCTTACTGTGATGTTGATTATGTTGGTTCCAAGCTTGATAAAAAAAAGTACTAGTGGCTTGTGTTTATATCTAGGCGGATGCCTAATCTCTTGGGCTTCTAAAAAGTAACATTCAGTAGCTCTATCCACTGTAGAGGCTGAATATGTTGCGGCTGGTTGTTGTGGCACTCAAGTTCTTTGTGTGAAACACCAGCTCCTAGACTATAATCACAAATTGGGTTGTATTCCTATTCTGTGTGATAACACTAGTGTAATCAATTTGTCTAAAAACCCAATTCGGCATTCACGAACAAAACACATTGAAATAAGGCATAATTTTCTAAGAGATGAGGTTGCTAAGAAAACATTTGAGCTTCACTTCATTGAAATAGAAAAACAAGTTGCAGATATTTTCACTAAGCCTCTATCAGAAAATAGATTTTCATCCTTAAGGAGAGAGCTTGGTTTGTGCAAGTTTTCACATCTTTGATATCTTCCATCTCCTTTTTGCAAATAAAAGCCTTCTTGCTCTTGCTAATAAATTCATACTTCTCACATTGCATTGGCATTCTTGGTATATCAAATAGTGATTTGAAGAAAGGTAAGTCAGGCTTGTATGGACACTTTCACTATACGTGAGTATATGTCTCTGCCAAATATCAAGAGCCTTTTATGTAATTGTTGAGGGAGAGCACTATCTTTTAATAAAACATTCTTGATGATTCTACTTTCACTTCACTTAATTCTTCCTTCTTCAATAATCTTCATGTTCACCTTGTGAGGGGGAGTCATTGTTATTTCTTCACTCACTTTCTTTGATCTTACTCATCTATCTTGAGCTCCACTAATCAGAATTTTTGAGTCATTGTGCTATTTTTATATGAGAGACTTAAGACATTGAAACTAAACTAATTGTGGATTTAGTTTTATTTTAAAGATTCACTTTCATATTAAGGTTGTGTCATTTTAATACTGAATGTGTTTAAAATGATTTGAAAAACACTTATCGGCATATGAGTGGCTTTAATGTTTAACATGTGCATGTTTACGCTTCATTTTTACCACATGGTAAGAATAATATCTCTACACTGGTAGCCATGATTTTTCTGGTCAAAGCAAATATAATCCTACAAAACATCAAAAGAAATGGATCAAAAATCTGGAAAGACACAAACAGAGCAATGCAAATTCTTGTACCACTGAGTAACTGGGCCATCTCAACCAAAAAGTTATTTGTCTCGTGTCAAAAAGTTGAAAACAAAATTTTCAACTCTGTGTAAGATAATGACAGTTAAACCACTGAGTAATCAGGAGGTCTTGCATATGGTAAATGTGATCTCTTGCATTGAAATGTGAGATTTAACTAATTTATTCTTATATTTCTTTTCTAGTAAAAATGAAAGGAGCTTCAAATAGATAAGACAGAAAAGTTCAAGACACGCATAAAGTTCATGTATATTGAATTTAGATCTATTATTCTGCACTATGTTAAATATAAAGCTCATAACCTCCTTGTTAAATACTTCTGCTCACTCATATAGGTCACACTGACTCACATTTGCATCATTATTTTTAACTACATTCAGATCATTATATCTTGTTATACTTTGTGTTGAGTGTGTCTTTGTGATTATACTTTGATGCACAATCACAAAACACAATAATTTCTCTCATTTGTCAATATCACTTTGCCTCACTTATTTTGATCATTATTTCACATTCCTTTTCACCACTTCATTTCCTGATCTCCTACCATTTATATTTCACGTACAACTTTTTGATGTTGTCAAAAAGGGGGAGAAATTGCATGAGCTCCTATGGGCTTAGGCTTATAGGGGAGCTTATGGGGGAGTAAAAGTAAAAGTCTCTGGGAGAAAAAGTATGAAGAGAAAAAGTTTGAGCATTTATTTTGTCATCATCAAAAAGGGGGAAAGTGTTGTGTTGAGTGTGTATTTGAATTTCTTAATGATGATTTTTAATGATGACCAATGGACATCACTCGTACTTTGATTTTGATGATGACATATTGTACATATAATAATAATGACTAAATGTAATATCCTAAACATTTGGATCATAGTTTACTGAGTTTGGGGGCCAGTGTGTGGCCCATTAGTTGAGTCTGTGTATGCATGTGAGTTTGCAGCTTTGTGTAGCAGGGTGTGAGGCTGGAGGGTTGGAGAATCCCAGCCTAACAGACTTCTGGCAGGTTCATTAAGAACACGACCAACATAGGCGTCATGATTCTTCATGAACATGACCACCTGCTACGTCGCGATTCAATCGTCGCCTTCCGAGTGCACGTCCGCATGCGCACCGCGTGTCGTATGCAGGGGTGTCGGGGTTTAATTGTGACGGCGGGGTACGTCGCGTTTTAAACGCGCTAGCTCGATACGTCATGATTTAGCCTCTGTGTGTTTTGGGCCTCTGCCCTTGGCCGAACAGTGTAGTTGCACTATTCAGCTGAAGGGGAGGTTTGTTGGGGGTTTTGTTGGTGATTTTGTGTGTGTTGCTGTCCGTCCAGCGTGGTTCCAGTGTGAGGAGGTGCTTCGGAGCACGGGGAACGCCTGGGCAGCATTGGTTTTGTATTTCTTCCACTGGTAGGGGAACTTTCTCCTGTTTTCACTTGTGGGGGTTGTATAGGTTAGGGTTTGAGGATTTTTTTTTGGAGAATCACCTATATTTGATAGTAAGCATGCTTAGGATATCATGTGAATAGTTATTTATTGCTTTACAAGCATGTATAGTCGTTTGGTGTGATTTTTGGAATGAGAGAACAAGATAGGTTTCTTCTGTCTGAAAGGCGACGGAGCCAGACGTCGCATTTTGTGAACGCGGCGACTTGTCTGGTCGCGATTCAGTCTTTAGAGAGATGGGTTGATCCGTCGCGATTCAAGCTTCAATTGGCGTCCACTGTGTTGGTCACGTTTTAGAATGTGACCACCCGAGCTATGGGGTTCTGTAGCCAGTCTGTCTTTTTTCTGTTGCACAGTGTTGGTTAAGCAATATAGGGTATGCAAGGGGTGTGTTGGTTTATATCATGGTTGAAAACGTCGGGTTTTACTTGGATATGTGTGCATAGCAAGTTGGGTTGTTTAATGCCTTCCGTGGTTACCTCTCAAATCAGATACCCCAGGTTCATTGTGAGCCAAGCACAAGGTGCTTGGGGTTTGTCCCGATACGATGTGTACTGTCAAGGTTTGTGTCATCTTCCCAGACACCCTCATTCCTAAGTTTGAGTTGTACGTCCGGCTGAGGGAAAGACGGCAGTGGGCAGCGGCTTCTGTTTGTGGGTGTGCAGTAGCTTGTAGCACGCTCGTGGTTGGGGGACGGACACTAGTAGACGTACTGGTCCCCAACTAGTCCTGTTTCCCAGTGCCTCACTTTAGGGCCGGAGTCCCTAAACGTGCCAGGCTTGGGCCTGCAGCTGTGTATTCTGCAGGAGTGGTGTTGGTTAGTCTCCACAGTTTTTTGACCTCGTTGAGGTGGAGCGGCAGCTGGACCTTTCGTCCGTGGCTGCGAGGCTGAGAGGTAGTCTTGTGTGGTTTTTTTGAGTCAGTGGTTGGTGTCGCGAACCAGTGCTTGTGACTCGTGTGCAGCGTGCGCTTCTTTATCTTGTACATGTGTACGTGGTTTGCCGTTTATTTAATTATAGTTGTAGTACCATGTGTAGGTTGTACTACTTTTAAATTATATATAAGCTTTGTTTATATTGTATGCTCGTTAATCGTTCTCTTGGCTTTTGGGGAGTTGCCCTACTGAGCCAGTGACTTGTGAGGCTCACCCCTTCTTCTTCTAGGTGAAGGAGAGCAAGAGGGTTCTCGTCCCTCTTCTAGTTCGGGACCGCACCATAGCGGATTCGGGTCTACACCACTAGCAGAGTAATTTCCTACTTGTTGTGCCTTGGGAATTTTTGCCCCAGGCAGTTTGTACTCTGTACTTTAACTTTGGTTCAGATCTGGATATGTACATTTCATGTGAATATGTGTAAGATATGGAATCTCATATATGTTTAGCGTGTTCTTTATATTTCCATGTACGTGTGTGTGATGATATCCCTTGCGAGGCTTTGGCCGGTTCGCGGGAGACGGAGTCGGGTCAAGCTCGTTATTGAGTTTACGGGTTTGAACGACAAGGACCTGTAGACACCCATTTCTAACCTATAAGTCGAGCAAAATCCCTTGTCGCATCATTGACGCCCCACGTTGGCTCATCATCGTCAAGCTGGCTTTCTCCGATCATGACATCATTTTGATTAATTCACCGCCCTGGGGGATTGTTCTGGTCAAATCAAACAAATATCTCTCATTACTTCTCTGAATATAAAGTCTGACATTTCATCTGAAGGTTGTGCATGAGTACATGCCAAAAATGCAGAAAAGTCCAGAAGGCGACAGGCCCTATGTCGCGTTCCTGAAAACGACACCCTCTATGTCGCATTCATAAATCCGTATTTTTTAAATCCCTCAAAAAAAAATTGCAAAATAACTTAAGTCAGCCTTCCATATGAGGAAGGCAGCATGTTGAGGTGGCGCCTTCAGGAAGGCGACAAGATGGTTGTCGCATTCTGGGCCTTAAACAGGAAACTCAATCCGAGGCTAACTTGGACCCATGCTATTGATGGTAATTGCTTCTTTTGGACGTCCAAATCAAGTCCAAATCCTCTCAAATTCGGAGGAGACCTTCCTAACATGTTCCTTTCCGAGTTCTAGTGGCCCTTGCACAGCCATACTTGCCTAAAGTCGGACTCTTACCCATTATTCCTCTCAGACCCGAGTTGGGAATAGCCACCCATAAAAACCTTATTTCTCCATCTTTTTGGGCAAGGCCGGAACCATTAGTTCGGGAATCCAGAGAGCTTCATCTTCCAAGAGGAGAGTTTTCTCTCCAGACGACTCAGAAGAGCCCCCCAGGGCGTTTTCCCACCGGCTATCCAATCTCCTCACCCTTCTTTTGTTTATTTCATCAATTTCATGCATGCATAGTTCGTTTTTTCTTCTAGTATAGCATTAGAACACGACACACACACCTATCCTTAGCACCCCCAGGGGTTAAAAGCCCCAATCTCGTGAGTTCCCCCTATAATAGTTCATATACATGCGTTTTTTTATTGAATAGATCTTCTATGCACGAGTTCTAATGGGTTTTCTTTGTGTTTAAATCATCTTGGCAGGTGTTTGAAGGATAGAACGAAGTGAGGCTCCTGTCCCTTGGCCGGCTGAGGAGCAGGAAGACGAGAATCCACATCTCTGTCCCTCTGAAGAGAAGGCGACAACGCACCTGTCGCGTTCAAGAAGGCACCTTAGCCTCTGTCGCGTTCAGGAGAAAGGAAGGCGACACTGCATCTGTCGCTTTATCAGGTACGCCTTCTGCTTCACCTTTCTTTTCCAAGGTAGTCAGCCCTCCACGTCTACATCTCCGAGGCGATTACTCTGGTGGCGATCACGGTCAGTTCCTAATCCCTATACTCATAATTTTTTAATTCAAAGGGGATACCAATCCCGTGATTACACCTTTTGGCGATCACGGTGGGACCACTTGTGCCCATCACGCTCGTTCTTCCTTTCCCTGCCATCCTTGTCATCTAACAGGTGTTGTGTTGTCAGTTTTTCATTGTTTTGTTCTTTTCCTTTTAAGTTTGTTAGTGCTCTGCTGGTCTGGATAAGAAGGCGACGTTTGGCACGTCGCCATCAGGGTAGCGACCCGTGCTACGTCGCGATCAGGTAAGCAGTCTGTCCGT
Organism: Colocasia esculenta; assembly: GCA_014218235.1. Lineage (NCBI taxonomy): Eukaryota > Viridiplantae > Streptophyta > Magnoliopsida > Alismatales > Araceae > Colocasia > Colocasia esculenta. The sequence goes on from CM024755.1 coordinate 72,577,600, forward strand.
ACACCTATTTTCTTTGGTTGAGTATTATTCAAGCCTGTAAAGAAAGCGACAGGGCTGTTGTCGCTACATAAGAGGCGACGGGGTGTTAGTCGCATTCAGGTCAGTACCCTGGTCCATTGACTTTTCTTGCAAATTTGGGTTTGCTTTCACATACTCCATCCAGATTTCGTCATGTCATGCCTTTTCCTATTCTTGAGAGATTGACAGTCTTGTATTTTATAGGATTGACTGATTGTTCGTGCATAATTAGGATTTAATCACTTTCTGTCCACTGCGAGAAGGAAAGCGACAGAACTTGTGTCGCGACCTTGGTAGCGACATCATACTTGTCGCCTTCTTCCTCTGAGGGTGATTAGTCTTAATTCCTGTTTTGTTAGTGTCAGGCTAGAATTTTGCATGCACTCCGGTGCGCATAGGATTTACATACATCGCTCCATATTCATAGCATAGGTTTCCTCCTCAGCGACGTTCGCTCTCTCGGCCACATACTCCTTGTGTCCGACTAGAGCGCGCGCTGGAGGGCCTCCGTAAGTCCCCGTTGACCGTGGATTCCCACACGGCCGCCGGGCTGGTTGTACCCGTCGCCACCTAGGATCGAGTCTAGACTCATTTGGCAAGGTAGAGAGAACTTTAGTCATACCCGAAGTTGGAAGCCCTCTCCCATTTAGGAAACCCCTCCTTGTTTGGAGAGAACTTGCTAAAAGTCAAAATCATTAAAAGGCAAACCTGAACCAAATAAAAGAAACCATCATCATTGCCAACTGCTTGCTTTGGGTGAGACATTTTTTCTCTTTCCTTTTGTCTGCATAGGATTGTTTGTTTAGGAAACTAAGAGTCTGTCTAGGTTAGGTTGTCTCTCAAGTCTGGAAAGGCTTTCTCTGAGTATGGAGTCTTTCTTGAACCCAATCTACAATGGTGAGAATCCCGACACTGCCTTCCATAATCCCTAGGATTACGAGGAGTCCCTACCCCATGATCTCTTTGACGAGGTGGCCCGGCCTTGGGTCGCCACCGTCCATACCTCTGAGGGTCGCCATCGTGACGAGGGCAGCCCGTCTCGGAACACCCACCCTCCTCAGTCAGATGATCAAGCTGCTCAGCTTCTGCGTCTAATTCCACAGCTTGATCAGTCTCAAATTCAAACTCTCATGACGGCTCTCAAAGGAAAGGCCGCCTCCTCACCCTCACCCAGAGCGGGCACATCACGCCCTGCAGCAGCTACCTCCGGCCCCCACGTCTCCATGGAACAAGCCGACAACACCCCCATCCGGCCGCGGACTATCCGATTCACGCCCTTCGAGTCTGAGCATTACATTCCCCGTGAGTTGAGGCCTGGGTCTCCACCTTACCAGCCGTGTTACTCCCCTCACCGTCCTGAGCCACGCGCCAGGCCCACCTCTCGTGCCTCATCCGTCTACGCTCAGCCATCCGCCGCACCGGACATGATGTCCGAGTGGGCGTCCATCAAGAAGGAGCTCCAAGAGCTCCGCAAGCAAGTCGACCCTAGGCAGCACCACGATGTGCACATGCCCAATTTCAACGGCCTGTGGGTCCCCTCTCCATCCGAGCTGCCAAAGTACCGAAAATACAATGGCTCAGGCAATCCATATATCCACATCAAGGACTTCATCTATGAGTCCGCGCCTTACCAGCATGACCGCCGTCTTATGGCATATCTCTTCCGCCGGTCGCTGGATGGGCACGCTCTGGATTGGTTCTATTCCCTGTTACCTGAGGATGCTGAAGACTTCACTGTGGTGAAGGCTAAGTTCCTCGAGCAATTCCAAGATAGAGTCGGCCCTGAATATTCACTCACAGATCTCATGGCCGAAAAGATGAAGCCTAATGAGGATTTCGCCACATACGCCGATAGGTGGAGACAAATGGCCACCAGAGTTCCGGGGTACCTTCCAGAAGGGGAGAAGGTGAAGATCATCATTGCTAATGCCACACCTGCTTTTAGAAACATTCTGGCGATGAATGACATCGTCACCATGCATCAACTCTACAGCCGGGCCCGGTTCATCCAGACCCAGCTCAAAGACTCCCCGATCCACTCCATGTTCAAACCCCAGAAGCCTAGGTTCCAAAGAAAGCCTCAGGGTCCAGTTACCGAGGGCGTCCAGGTGAATGAGCAAGTGAGCGCGTTCAACCCTGCCGGTCAGAGTCAAAACCGCCAACCGTACAATGCCCAGGGTTAGAACCCTACCCGGCCACCCCAGGGGCAGCAACAACGCCAATACAATCAAGTGCCGCCTCCTGATGGTTCTCAGCCAAGGCGTCCCATGGGTCCCTGAAGAACCCACTACCCACCGCTGTCGGAGACCCTCTCCGACATATTCTTGGCCTTGCTCTCCACAGACGCCATTAGGCTCCCTCCTGAGAGACCCCTGAACCCGAGCGTGGATCAAACTCGGTACTGTGTGTTTCATAGGCAGCCTGGTCATACCATCGACCAGTGCTTTACATTCAAGGACCTGGTGTACGACTTGCATGAGTAGTACAGAATAGATTGGACAGCCCTCCGGCAAGTAATCGGAGACATCAAAGAGAGGCAGAGACAGCAGCAGCAGCAAAGGCAGCAGCGCCAGCCACCCCCTCCGCAACAACAACAGCAGCAACATCAGCAGCCGCTGCAGGACCTCGGGATCGTCCACAATCCCTTACCTAACCATCCACCAGCTCCGAACCCACCACTACCACAGCAACCTGCCCAGGTAAACCCCATCGTCCACCACCCTCCTCCGCAAGCAAACTGGACGTACGATGATGAATTGGACGTTCAGCAGATGATGGCCATTAACCAATATCCCATCCAATCTCAAACAACACAACCAGCCTACGCGGCTCCCCAATCAGTCCCTCCTATAGTTTCCATGGCCAACGCCGTCACACTGCCCGTCAGTTTAGCATCCGCGCCAGCTGCTAGCTCACCCATCATCTTACCCTTCGCTCCACCTGTCTCCATCCCTCTACCCCCTATCATATCCACTCCCTCACCCATCATTCTACCACCCCCTGGGCCGGACCAACCCTCCGCCGCAACATTATCCTCCGCCAGACAGCCACCCACCAATCCAACCACCCTACGGAGCGGGTGAGTCTTTCGCCGCCCATACCCACCTATCTCCACCACCACCACTTCCACAAACCCCCAACAGGTCCTGCAGCCGCCACAGCAACAGCAAGCTCAGCAACAAGATGAGGGGTTGATTGAGCCATTGCCTGGAACCCATTATGACATCCTCAAGCACCTGGACCACGTGCCAGCCAAGATCTCCATTCTGGAGCTGATAAAGAAGTCTAAAGAGCACCAGGAAGCCCTGAGGAATTTCCTGTAGAAGGTGGTAGTAAATGAAGACATGATGGCAGACAAGCTACCCAGTGCCCTGGCCATGGTGACTCGCGGGCCGACAATCACATTTGCAGAGAATGAATTAGCCCCCCCAGAAGCCAGGAGGCTCCCCCTTTGTGTCACCCTAGTCATCAACCATATAGCAGTGGGAGCGGCACTGGTCGATACGGGGGCATCCATAAATGTCTGCCCGCTAAGCACCCTGAGGGCCTGTGAGTTATCAGAAAGTATGCTGAGGCCGACGCCCACCACCATTGCCGCATACGACAATTCTAGCGGCATGGTGACTGTGCAAGCCGAACTGGGACCCCTCGCCATCACAGTGGACTTCTACATCCTAGATATCGATCCCATGTTCAAGGCTATCCTGGGACGTCCATGGTTAGAGTCACTAGGGGCTGTACCATCTACCGCACATCAGTGCTTAAAGTTCCCCTTCCAAGGGAGAATTATCAAGGTCAAAAGCATAGCCACCGCCCACTCTGTAGATGTTCTCCACGATACCCACCTCCCAGCTGTGTGGCAAGCCAATCAACCCATCGTCTCGGTGCTAGATATCAACTACCCCTGGAGCTACACGTTCCAGTCCCAGCGAGAGGTCAACCTAGCCCAGGTCAATGTGGTAAAAAGAAAAGAGCCACTAAGCACAAAGGGGTGGCAAATTATGATGAGGTTGGGGTATGAAGAAGGCAAGGGCCTAGGGGCAGAGCTACAAGGTATAGTCAAACCCATCCCCGATGTTGTCATGAAAAGCCGATGGGGCTTAGGGTATAGGGAGAAGTCCAAACCATGGTCATCCAGCACATCCACTCTCAAGGCCGACCGAGAGCCACTCACCTGGACACTTTGGTGTCATTTTGTCAGGGGGCCTACCCAACCTGGATATAACACCGTGGTAGTCGAGGCAGAACTCTGACAGCACGAGGTGCATGGCCGGAACTTCTCCCGGCACATGGCCCCGTTGCTGACCTATCAAGCCCTAGAAGCCCTCCGTCCGACCAGAAGGAGAAAGGTAGGAGACCCAGAGGCTGAGTGGTATAGATGGTTCGACATAGAAGACATCGCCATCGCCTTCAGCCGACTGTTCTGGGAAGAGGAAAGAACCTGGCCGCCAGCTGCGGAAGAATTACTAGACCCGCCCGTTGCTATCACATCCAAAAGGTAGCTCATGAGCGATACCTCAGACGTAGGAGAGCCGGACATCCCCTACGAGGAGGGGAACACTGTTGATGAACTCTGGAGAGGCACCTGCCTAGCCATCCACCCATCCCTCCTGAATTCCCTCCTTCCCAGCCTAGTCCCATCCTCTCCTCCTCTGCTGATCCAGCTGACTCCCCAGCTCCTTACGGCGGCGCACAGCCTTCTCACACCCCAGCTCCCACTGGCTGTCCTCTCCACCCTTCAAGCTGATCCAGGTGACCACGAGGTCACCCTCTCCTATTGCATGCTCTTCTCTGATCTCCAAAAAAAAACGTCCACTTTCAAATGCACGTTGAGGTCGAAGAGCCGGCATACGTCCTGCACTCTGCTAATCAGGGCCCCCCCTCGACTGAGGGTCCCCCTCCTGCCCCTTCATTAGGAGCCATTCTCTTCGAGGACACCATGTCCTCCCCCAGTCCTGTAGAGTCGTCTAGTTTAGGAGAGTCTAGGGTAGGTGAGTCTAGAGTAGATAGGCCTAGGATAGAGAGTCAGGTCAGCCTGCCATCCGCCGGTCCCAAGCACCGTCCCAGGAAGCAGTGGGGAAAAGCTATTCCCCGGAGATATCTTCAAGAGCTAGCTCGGCGGTGTCAAGCGCTACTATTGATAGAGGAATTCACAAAGGAAGCACTGGTGTTTGAAGAGGTGTTTGAGCAAGATGGGGTGTTCATAGACGACAGATTTGGCGTCTACGAAATCATGAATGATGAGGACCCGATCGAGGAAGAGGATAGCGAAGTAGATGACGCTGCCGAGAAATATGCCAGCGGAGTCAGGAGATTTGATGAACCCACAACGGCAGTGGATGAACCTACTAAGGAAGTCAACCTCGGAACAGAAAAAGACCCTAGAAATGTGATGATCTCAGCAAACCTCCCTCCTGATGAAGAAGAGGAATTGGTGCAAATCCTAAGGGAGTACAAGGACTCATTCGCCTGGTCTTATGAGGACATGCCCGGCCTAGACCCCTCTCTAGTGGAGCACCGACTAGTACTAAAAGAAGGGGCAAAGGCAATCAAGCAGAAACTCCGAAGGTTCCACCCACTCACAGCCCTGAAGATGAAGGACGAAGTAGACAAACTCCATAAGGCTAGATTCATCAGGGTAGTGCTGTATCCGAACTGGGTGGCCAATATAGTCCCTGTCATGAAGAAAGACGGCAAAGTCAGAATCTGCATCGACTTCATGGATTTGAATAAGGCATGTCTAAAGGATGACTTCCCGCTTCCTCATCTTGATGTACTAATCGACAACACTGCTAGGTACGAGACCCTCTCATTCATAGATGGGTATTCAGGCTACAACCAGATCCGTCTCGCTCCTGAAGATCAAGAAAAGACATCCTTCACCACGCCCTGGGGAACATACTGTTACGTAGTCATGCCATTTGGGCTGAAGAACGCTGGGGCTACCTACCAGAGGGCGATGATGGCTATATTCCACGACATGATACACGTCTATGTAGAGGTCTACGTGGATGACATCTTGGTGAAGTCAAGGACCAGGAGAGAACACCCCGAGATCCTAGCCAAGGTGCTGCAGAGAGCTAGGGAGTATCAGCTGAAGATGAATCCAAAGAAATGTGTGTTCGGGGTATCATCAGGCAAACTGCTAGGCTTCATAGTTAGCAAGCAGGGTATTGAGATTGATCCCAATAAGGCCAAGGCAATAGCAGAGATGCCTCCTCCAAAGAACATCTCACAATTAAGAGGGCTAATCGGGCGTTTGCAGTTCATCAGAAGATTCATCTCCCAGCATTCGCAAAGATGCTGCCCATTTTATGATCTCTTGAAAGGAGGGGCAAAATTCGAATGGAATAAAAAATGCCAGGAATCCTTCGATGAGCTGAAGAGTTATCTCATGAATCCCCCAGTCTTGCAGCCTCCTGTACCCGGAAAGCCGCTAATCCTATATCTCTCGGTCATTGAGGACTCCCTAGGAGCTGTCCTGGCACAACATGACGAGTCTGGGAAAGAAAGGGCAGCATACTACCTCTCTAGGCTCTTCAACCCCGCTGAATCCAAGCTCACCACCGCGGACAAAACTTGTGCCGCACTCGTGTGGGTAGTCCAAAAGCTCAAGCACTACTTCTTAGCCCACGAGGTCAAGCTGATCTCAAGGATGGATCCACTCCGTTATCTTCTCGAAAAGCCCGTCCTTTCTGATCGGCTGGCGCGCTGGCAAAGTTTCCTCTCCTAGTTTGACATATCCTTTGTGGTCCAAAAGGCCGTCAAGGGGTATGCCATCGCTGAGCATCTAGCCCATCTCCCGCTCCCTCACAGCGACTCCCTCCGAGAGGGATTCCCCGATGAGGAACTCTCAGTCATAATCAAAGACCCCTTCTGGTCCCTTCATTTCGATGGTGCGCTCAACTCCCAGGGACGGGGCATTGGAGCCGTGCTGCTTACCTCGGAAGGTGTCACCATCCCCTTTGCATATCAACTTACCTTCCCCGCTACCAATAACATGTCAGAGTACGAGGCTCTCCTTGCTGGTCTCAAGCACGCCTATCTGCTGGGGGCATCGCACCTCAAAATCATAGGAGACTCTCAGCTCGTCCTGCGGCAGGTACTCTCAACCTACCGCACTCGTGACCCGAAGCTCAAACCATATCAAGACCTGGTCACGTTGTTGGCAAGGCAGTTCCGTAAGCTTATCTACATCCACACTCCTCGTTCTCAAAATATCCTGGCTGACGCGCTGGCGTCGCTAGCCTCGTCTCTATCCTTCCCTCTGAGTCGCCGGACTAAGACAATCGTCGTCCAGCGTCTCGATGTCCCATCCACCCAAGACCCCTGGTTTAGCGACCTTAGGGCAACCTTAGAAGAGAAGGCTAGGAGAAGAGGAGCGCAGCAAGTCATGTTGACTGAGCTCGAGGAGATCTTGAATGAAGAAGAACTGCCATGGTATTTTGAGATAAAACAGTACTGTAGGGATGGAACATACCCTGAAGGGGCAAGTGCAGAGGACCGCAGGGCCATCAGAAGAGCCGCCTTAAGGTATACAGTTGTTGGAGAAGTTCTGTACAGGCGAGCCCTTAATGGAGTCCTTTTAAGGTGCCTTACTGATGACGAAGCTTGGAAGGTGGTGGAAGGGGCCCATGCTAGCGAATGCGGAGGGCACATCAACAGTCAGATGCTAGCGAAGAAGATTATTAGGCAGGGCTATTACTGGCCAACCCTAGAAGAAGACTGTGCCATCTACGTCCGTAGGTGTGTTAAGTGTCAACTCCATGCTGACAAGATCCATGCCCCTTCCTCCTCACTACACCGACTCTCTACACCTTGGCCATTCTCCATGTGGGCTTTCGATATTGTTGGCCCCCTTGGTGATCCTAATGCTCAAAACAAGCAAAAATCGTTTATCTTAACTGCGACTGAGTATTACACCAAGTGGGCAGAAGCCGAAGCTTTCGCAGAAATCAAAGCATCCACAGTATGCCGCTTCATCATGAGAAATATCATTTCGCGGTTCGGAGTGCCAAGCAGCATCGTCACAGACAATGGGCCACAATTCATATCGCAAGAGCTCCAGGACCTCTGTAAGAGATACAACATCACTCTGCATCATTCATCACCATATTACCCACAAGGCAATGGCCAAGCAGAAGCAACTAACAAAACCCTTCTCAAAATCTTAAAGAAGACCTGTGAGTCGCATAAATTCGCCGATTGGCCAGAAAAACTAACGGAGGCTCTATGGGCCTACCATACCTCCGTCCGCACTCCCACAGGGCAAACCCCATACGCCCTCACTTATGGGATGGAGGCGGTAGTTCCGTACGAGATCCTAATCCCTTCACTAAGAGTCCAATTAGACAAGGAGCTTAATCTTGATGAACGTCGAGAGGCGTTACTAGTCCAATTGGAACTCTTAGATGAAAGGCGGCTTATGGCAGCCGACCATGTGCTTTCCTACCAAAGGCGAATCTCGAGGTCTTTCCAAAAGAAGGTAATTGAACGAAAATTCCAAGAGGGTGATATGGTCTTGAAACACATCTTTATCAAGCCCGAAGGTCCTAGGTCCAAATTACAACCTAATTGGGAGGGTCCGTACGTTGTGAGGGAGGTCTACCCTGGAAACGCATATCGCTTAATCAATGCTGAGGGCATCGAGTTATCACATCCGTGGAACGGGTTGTACCTCAAACGTTTCTATCCTTAGGCCTATAGGTGTGAGGCCACGACACCTAGATCGGGGAGTAGCTCCATGTTGGGAGTCTAAGATACCTCTCTAATCACCAAGGGCTGCTCTAAGTTAGGATTGACACACACGCACACAGCAAGCCCGGATAACTACATTCGGTGGGTGCTGCAATTATGCGGGCCCTGCTCTAGCGGTGCATCGGTCATTCTTTCCTAATCGGTCGAACTGTAGGGGCAAAAGGGTCGTAAGGGTGAGGTCATCAACCCGCAGCATACACCGACGAGAGGAAGTCTCAAATAGGGCCGGTCCAAAATAACAAAAAGGGCAAAGAAACAAAGAAACGAAAAGAAAATTCATAATACAATAGGGGCATGGCAAAGAGTGGCAAAGTCCCCGCAGGACACTAATGAGCCCGGTCGTACGCATGCCCCAAAGCAAAGCAAGTCCATGATAAAAGACCATAAAGTCCATCCACAACAGACCCAATTTCCGAATGGTATGCTGTAGGAAGTAGCCGAACCCAACGTCCTCGTACCCACACAAGACTTTCCTTATAATATCTTCCGCTTCTCCCTATAAGGCTGAGTCACCTCTAGGGTCGGGGTTTAATTAGTCACAGCATTAACCCAAGCGTGGGTTTTCCGAGGCGTTGTCACCCTTTACGCACGTCCTAACTTAGAAAGCCCTGTGGCGAGAACCGGAAGTGATCAAGATTCCTAACTAGCGGTTCGAATCGGTCAAAGTGTTGTGGCCCGAATATGCGAGTACCTTCCGTCTCGCGTGTCTTATTTTAGGAAGGGCCAACGCCAGCTTTGGGCGCTAACAAACAAAAACAAAAACAAAAAAAAAACAAATATCTCCAAAACTCCAAAAAAAAAATCAAATATTTTCAAAACTCCAAAAAAATCAAATATTTCCAAAAACTTCAAAAAAATCAAATATTTTCAAAACTCCAAAAAAAATCAAATATTTTCAAAACTCCAAAAAATCAAATATTTCCAAAACTCCAAAAAATCAAATATTTCCAAAACTCCAACAAAAAATCAAAAATTTTCAAAAAAACTCTAAAAATCAAATCTCAAAACATTAAGTGATTCCAAGCCGTTTTGCATACATACATTTCATTTGTTTATTCGCATCTTTTGCCTATTTAATAAGGCTTAGCCCCTTGACAAATTATCAAGGTCGCTCACCTGTCGCATTTTTAAGGCAAGGGGCTAAGCCTAAGAACAGATCTGACATGTTTCGTGGTTGTCTAAGTGTGCAGGACGGAAAAGAAAGCGGCACTCATATCTCACTCGTCACTCTCACTCAGTCACAAACCATAAAAACACAAGAGTTCCATTTCATTCCATTCTATTCATGTACAAAAGAAAAGAGCAAAAAGTACAAACCCTCAGCCGCTCTCCCCTGTACCCTCAGGCGGGTGGGGAGATGGAGGGGCCATCACTCTCGGCCCTGTCTCACTCCCCTCGGGCGCCCTCTCGCGCCATCGCCGCTCCTCCTCCTCGTTCCTCCGCCGTCCGGAGGAACCCGTCAGATAATGCCCAGCGGACCCGCTCGGGATACCGCTCCGGCTGGTCGCTGAACGGCTACGTCCAACCAGGGCCAGGGCTCTCTCTAGCCCCCTCATCTCGAATCGCAGCATGTCGCTGCGATGCCTCTCCTCCACCAGCTGCATGCGAAGGTCCCTAGCCTCGGCACGCAGTCGCACCGCCTCCTCCGCGTCCTGCTGCCAGCGCGCCGCTGCCTCCGCCTCCTGGCGCCACCGTGTCGCCTCCGCTCCTCGGGGCGTAGGCGTAGCTCCGCCATCTCCGCCTCCAGCGCGGTCGTCCGCGCCAGGGCGGTCCTCAACTCCTGCTCCTGCAATGCCAAACATCCTGTCAGATTTCACCAAAAGAACAAAACTCAAGGGGCATCTAGAGTAAGAAACCCACCCGCTCCCACAGCTGGGCGAGGGCGTCCTCCGCTCGAGCCGCCGCCGTCGCTAGCTGGCCCTCCAAGACGGAGCGGCCAGGGTCCTCCCGAGAGGAAGAGGCACCGCCCACCATCTGCTCGGCCCTCTCCAACTCCCCCCTCTGCAAAAGAAACACCACAGGGTCAGTCAACCAAAATCAGGATTAGAAGGGAAGGGTGCAAAGTTACTCACCAGCTGATCCACCACGGCCTGGAGATCATCCCGCTGCTGGATAGTGGAATGGAGGACACCCTCGAGCAAGGCAATCCGTCCCTCGGGGTCAAGCTGCAAGACACAAGTCAAAATCAGTCACATAATTAATTAAAGAATTCAAAACAGACTGAAAGCAGTAAAACTCACCAGTCGTCGAGTCCCCCTGTACACCTGGGCCCCGTATCGCCGGGCATAGGCTTGGTAGTAGTCCTCGTCACTGGCGGCCTCAGAAACCACTTCCTTCCCTCGCCGCTCCCAATCGTCCAGCTGCTCCCGGACCCGGACTGTCCAGTCCGTGACCTGCTGGATTCCCCGGAAGCTGCGACCGGGCCTCTCCCATGACCTCTGGCGGGTCGGGAACTCCACCACCGCCTGGTGGAGTCCCAGTGTCCGCGCCACTAACCGGTGGTGGAGCGAGACCACTGTGTTAAAGCAGTGAAGCCAAATGTCCCTACCGAAGTAAGGATGGCCCCGCTCCGCCCACGGCTGGGTGGCGTCGTCCTCCCCGACGTAGGGAGTCCACTGCACCTGCACACCACAAGTAAAACACGTCAGTCAACTACCAGAAGAGCAATCAAAGTAGAAGGGTTAAGGCTAGAAGTACTCACATGTCCGAAGGGGATGGTGTCCATCGCGTCATGGATCAGCGTCACCTGCCGCCGCAAGGATCGCTCGTCGCGGCAGAACCGCCAGCGCTGGAGCAGGGGCACGGCGCCGCGTCGCCTCGCCACCCTACGGCGAAGAGAAGGGAGGTGGTAATACGCCCACACCTGCAAGAGCAACACAGTCAGTACCACGATTAATTAAATAAGCAGCAAAAATAATAACAAAGGTTAAGGTGAGAAGCATACCTGTAGCAGTGGGAAGAACCCTGCGACACCTGTCTCCCTGCTGGAGGTGCCCAGACTGTCAAAGAGGTGGGCCAGGAGAGCCTCACCCCACGCGTAGTTGCCCACGCTGGACAGATCCTCCAGCAGGGGCAAGAACCGGCAGTCAACTGGGTCCCCTCTGGTCCCCAGTATCATCTTCCCGATCACGAGGGTCAGGAACCGTCGTAAGTCTCTGTCAGCTGCCTCTCCCTCCTCCTCCGCCATCGCCGCTCTGGCGTCATCTGTCATCCGCTCCATGTGCTCCGCCTGTCCCTCCCCTGTCGGGCGGCGTGCACTCACCACCCCCAGGCTCGCCTGCAGCACCGTCCGCTGCATTAGCGAGGACCTCTCTCCCCTCACCTCCAATCCGAGTAGCCTCTCCACCGGCTCCTGATAGCTCGTGTAGGTGGTCCCGGTCACCGCCTGGCCGTCCACTCTCAGGCCGGTGATCCGTACCACGTCCTCTAACGTGGGGACCATGTGCCCCCACGGAAAGAGGAACGCGTGGCACTCCGGGTCCCACCGCTCCTTCAGCGCCTGGATGAGAGCCACATCCGGCGCTAGCTCCTCTAACCTCAAGAAACGGCCGAAACCCATGCTCTCCAATCGGCGTACCTAGAAGTCCGGCAAGCCGTCATAAATCGCTCGAATCACTGCCCACCCGAGTCGGGACCGCAACTCACTCTGCAAGGCAAACGCCAAAAGGGTCAGAAGTCGGAAGAAAAGGCGCAGATCACTCTCTGTCCTAATAAGACGACAGGGGGTCTGTCTCCTTATTAAGGCGACAGAACCCCCGTCGCCTTAAGGGACACTCATTGCGACAGGTGCCTTGTCGCCTTCAGTAAAGCGACATAGGGGGTGTCGCCTTCTCTCTGGTAATACGACAGGGGGTCTGTCACATTACCAGGGCCGAACCGAGACGGAATTTCCTCCGTTTTTCGGCCGTTCCCTCGGGCAAACCGCCCTACAAGCGGGTGCTCCGCACCACCCACATCCCACATTCAAAGTGTAGGGTTCGGAGACCTACCTTCTTGGGCCCGACCAGCTCGTCCTCGTCGCCCGGCATCGCCACGGGCTCCTCCTCAATCGGCACGGCTGGAGGGACCTCTGGGGCCGCCGTAGAGGTCCCCTCACCCGATTGCCGGCGCCGGATTGATTTCTTGCGTCGCCGGCCACCGCCCTCACCGCCTTGGCCGTCTTCTCCGCCACCCTCCATCGCACCGCCGAGAAGGAGAGAGAGAGATAGGAGAGAGAGAGAGGGATAAGAGAAAGGGGAGAGAGGAAGGAGATGAGAGAGAGAAAGGGAGGGCTCGCCGGAGAGAGGGAGGCCGAGAAGGAAGGGGAAATCGTCGGGATCGCCGGAGCAAGCCAAAGAAGGGAAGGATTGAGGGAAGAAGAGAAAGGGCGCCCGACCCTAAGTTCAAATTTCCTCGGATCCTGTGAACGCGACAATGTCCCTGTCGCCTTCTCAATGATGGTCGCGACGTGGGGTCCGTCGCCTTCACTTTAGTGGTTGCGACATGCTGTCCGTCGCTTTCTGGATTGCGACACCACCTATGTCGCCTTATCAGGTCTATGCACCAACTTCTAAAAGGCTCAATGTTCATTGCAATAATTCCATGATCACACCAAATAAGAAGCTATGAAAAATAAAAAAAAATCAACAAATTCCCCTTACATCAAGCATCAAATCCACCAAGTCCCATCAAAACATCGAAAGTACGGTCAAGTCTCTCTCCATAGCTCACGGTCCCCTCAGTGGCCGGATCTTCTCGTGCTCCAGGAGGTACGCCTGGTATGTCTCCCGGTCCTCGTCGAGTCTCGATGGGAGTGCATGGGTAGCGCATGCCCTCCACAAGGCCAGCGCGCTCCGCACGGCCTTCTCATCCTCCGGGTTCCCCAAACGTCGCTTCTTCACAGGAGGTAGGTGCGATAGTGGAAGTACTCTCGTCCTTAGCTTCCCGATCTGTAGGTAGCACCGCTGTGGGTTGTAGAGCACGGTCGCCATGTTCCCGATGAGTTGCAAATCCAAGCCACGTCCGAGGGGTAGTCGGATCTCCGCTCCGCGAAGTGCCGTTATGCCCAAAGCGAAGTGCTCCACTGGTAGGGTGCTGAGGTAATGGCGCCATGCACTCCTAGTCTTCTTGTCCGCCGTCCTGCACAAAACCTTATCGGAGAATTTGGCCGCGCCGCCAATGAAGTTCAAAGGATGGCATCCGAAGATCCTACTATCGGTGGTGGGGTTGTCTACCGGTTTAAACTTTATCCTCACACCCAACCAACACTCCAATAGGATCATAGAGCCATAGAGGAGACCTCCCATGGAAGCCGAAGTGAGGCCCGAATAAAGATACGCCAAGACGGCGTGAGAAAGTGAGAGTCCTCGCCATACCCCACTAATTGCACTAAGGCTAGTGTAGTCTATGAGGTGATCCCCGGACGGGAAGAGCACCACCCCACATAAGCATATCGCCACGGCTTTGGCTATCTCGCAGTGGTCTACGCTCTTGTCTTTACACTTGGATATGACCCACTTAGACAGAGGCACTAAATGGATGAATTGTGGGCTAATCATGGTATGAACATCCCTCGGGTCGGTCATGAACTCTCCAAGGATAAGCTTCGGGTTAATGGGCTCAATTGTATAGCTTATGTTTTGCTCATCTCCCGATTTTGTCTTGGGAAGAGCAAGGAAGGCTTCGACCTCCTCTAGAAGGACGATCGCCTCAAACTTAGGGAAGATGAAGGTATGGGTTTGTGGGTGCCATAGTTCTATGAGGGCTGTAAGACTATGCCAATCAAAGGAGATTTTGTGGTAGTTGTGAGCCGCTATCAAAACCCCACCCAAACCCCACTCTCTCAAGAACCTAATGACATACATGGGTAAGGACTTGATCATCGGGGCGATTCAATTGAGCTTAGAATAACGGCGAGAGCTGGGGAGAAGCTAGGAAAGAAAGAAAAAAGAGAAAAGAAGGAGAGGAAGAACAGAAAATTGATGAGTAAATTCGGAGTTAAAATCATTGGAAATTCAAAACATCACAAACTTACCTCTCTCACTTCCTCGCTCCGGCTCAGATGATTGGGGACGTCCGTCACCCTCATGAGAGCTTCATACACCGCCCGAGCACGCTTCGGACCTTCATAATCCGCCTCCCCACCCATGGGATCAAGAGGAGCTCTCTTCATGGCCATGAGAGCTTGCAAAGCTTGAAGAAAAGAAGAGAGAAGAGAGAGCTCCGAATTTGGCCTCTCATCCCCTTTATTTATAGAGCCATAACACTTCTAATCATGCTAGGAAAGGGTAGGGGAAACCCATTAAGAGTAGGAGTTTGAGTGGAAGGCACTTAAAGTCCAAGTAAGAGACCAATCCTAATCCCATGCTGAAAGCTTTTGAGCTCGGGCTGCAGAACCTGTGAAAGCGACATATCGACCCGTCGCCTTCCAGGTGGTGACAGATACCCCGTCGCCTTCTGAAGTGTAGGGTTGCGACAGATCCTATGTCGCCTTCTTATCAGTTTATGTGTCATGCTGGTTTCTCTATAACTGATCAAGATATTTTGCACATGTGTTTAATGCTTATTATTTGGTGCACTTTCATTGTATCTTATTGTTTTGATTATTGAAAATCCATAAAAATCAGAAAATCAGGAAAATTCATAAAAATCCAGAAAATCCAGAAAATCAAAAGACGCGTGCGTCAGGTAAGTCAGGTAAATATCTCTAACCCTAATCCCTCCGCATTACTATATGGTACCTACGCTATTATATCAGCTCAAGGACCGGCTGGTTCCCAGTGTGTTTCAGGATCTGAGTTCCCCTCCATCAAAAACGAGGATGATCTAGATGCACGCTGTTGATCGCTGGATAGGCCGTTGGGTGATATGACTCGGGGACGATGGATTCTATCGCACGTCGGAGATGCGAAGTGTCTTGACCCTTGCTTATATTGTCTAGCAATATTATCCTTGAATATTTGTTATTTTCTCCTTTCTTTGCATTCGTTTTTATGATTTTCTTTTATTTTAGCCCAGCATGCATCATGTAGGAAATTTTGAGCTTCATGAATCATGATTTGTCAAAGTCAGCTTCCCAATGATGTCCCAACGCAGATTCTCATCTTCTAGACAAGGATTCCACTCCGAATTTGAAAGTTTTCCTCGAGCTTGCTGCTCGGTTCAGTCCGCCAATGATGGTTCCTATGCAGGATTCCTCTCATCCCCATTCTCTATGACAGCCATCCCTTTATCCCCGATCCGCTCATTAGTCGTGACCCGCTCGAAGGCCAGAGTCGAATCGACCCGCCAGGCAGCACCTATCCCCTAATGAACGAAACCTGCACGCTAAAGATAGCCAGGGTACCTCTTGAATCAGGAGGTTGATCATTATTTTCTTTTAACTTTTATTCGTCCCTAGTAGGAACCATCCTTGCGTTTTGTTCTTAGTCATGTTCAAGGTTAGCCGGATAGTTCTCGCTGCTTATTCGTCAAGAATAGGTGTCTCTTTACCTTGATGCCCGCTTTTCAGCTCATTCCGCTTCACTCCGCTACATCTCCATTTCATGCCACTTTCGCTCCATCATCACTCCACTCCCTTGCAAAGCAGGCATCAAGGAGGGGCAATCTGTAGACACCCATTTCTAACCTATAAGTCGAGCAAAATCCCTTGTCGCATCATTGACGCCCCACGTTGGCTCATCATCGTCAAGCTGGCTTTCTCCGATCATTACATCAGTTTGATTAATTCACCGCCCTGGGGGATTCTTCTGGTCAAATCAAAAAAATATCTCTCATTACTTCTCTGAATATAAAGTCCGACATTTCATCTGAAGGCTGTGCATGAGTACATGCCAAAAATGCAGAAAAGTCCAGAAGGCGACAGGCCCTATGTCGCGTTCCTGAAAACGACAGCCTCTATGTCGCATTCATAAATCCGTATTTTTTAAATCCCTCAAAAAAAAAATTGCAAAATAACTTAAGTCAGCCTTCCATATAAGGAAGGCGACATGTCGAGGTGGCGCCTTCAGGAAGGCGACAAGATGGCTGTCGCATTCTGGGCCTCAAACAGGAAACTCAATCCGAGGCTAACTTGGACCCATGCTATTGATGGTAATTGCTTCTTTTGGACGTCCAAATCAAGTCCAAATCCTCTCAAATTCGGAGGAGACCTTCCTAACATGTTCCTTTCCGAGTTCTAATGGCCCTTGCACAGCCATACTTGCCTAGAGTCGGACTCTTACCCATTATTCCTCTCAGACCCGAGTTGGGAATAGCCACCCATAAAAACCTTATTTCTCCATCTTTTTGGGCAAGGACGGAGCCATTAGTTCGGGAATCTAGAGAGCTTCATCTTCCAAGAGGAGAGTTTTCTCTCCAGACGACTCAGAAGAGCCCCCCAGGGCGTTTTCCCACCGGCTATCCAATCTCCTCACCCTTCTTTTCTTTATTTCATCAATTTCATGCATGCATAGTTCGTTTTCTCTTCTAGTATAGCATTAGAACACGACACACACACCTATCCTTAGCACCCCCAGGGGTTAAAAGCCCCAATCTCGTGAGTTCCCCCCATAATAGTTCATGTACATGCGCTTTTTTATTGAATAGATCTTCTATGCACGAGTTCTAATGGGTTTTCTTTGTGTTTAAATCATCTTGGCAGGTGTTTGAAGGATAGAATGAAGTGAGGCTCTTGTCCCTTGGCCGGCTAAGGAGCAGGAAGACGAGAATCCACATCTCTGTCCCTCTGAAGAGAAGGCGACAACGCACCTGTCGCGTTCAAGAAGGCACCTTAGCCTCTGTCGCGTTCAGGAGAAAGGAAGGCGACACTGCATCTGTCGCTTTATCAGGTACGCCTTCTGCTTCACCTTTCTTTTCCAAGGTAGTCAGCCCTCCACGTCTACATCTCCGAGGCGATTACTCTGGTGGCGATCACGGTCAGTTCCTAATCCCTATACTCATAATTTTTTAATTCAAAGGGGATACCAATCCCATGATTACAGGACCATCACACTAAACAACATGTTTTTGATACTTAATATTTCATATTTTATTAATAATGATATGTTTTGATGGTCCACTCTTCATATATACAGGTTTATAAAGTTTTGTCAAAGTAGTGTCAACTCTAGTTAAAAGTCAGGTCGACACTAGTTGCCAGTTAGGTTGACTCTAGTTGACAATCAGGTCGACACACAAAGTCTGCCTAGTATGTTCTTTAAGAACAAGTTATATTTGTGTCAACAATAGTTGAAAGTCAGGTCGACACTAACTGCCAGTTAGGTCGACTCTAGTTGAAATTCAGGTTGACACTAGTGTTCTGCCAGTAAGTTGGAAATGATATTTGGTCAGTAGTGTCAACACACATTGAAACTTGAGTCGACACACATTGCGTAAAAACTCAGAAACGCAAAGGGTAGGATATCCAATAGCTGTGATTTATCTCTAGAGACTGTTTGGTAGATTCTATTATTACCAAAATGCCCTTTCATCCAAGTGGCAATGAGAAAAAGGACTTTTAGACGTGTGGTAGCCTTGGCTGTATCTAGGCTTCTATGCACATCTCTCCTATGTAAAAGGGACTGCACAGAGGCTATAAAAGGTCCTATCTCATCCAGAGCAGCTATCCATTGAAAATCCCAACACAGAGGACGTTGGGATCAAGCCAAGCAGTAAGAGACAACATTGGAGAGCTGAAAGAGGAGCAGATCATGAAGAAGAGCAGCAGAGAAAGAAGGAGGAATCGTGCAAGCAACATATCTGAAAACATAGCATCGTGGATTAAAGGAATACTCCATTTGATCTTCTCAAGGACCTTCAATTGAAGCTTCTGCAGATCATCTTCAACAAGGGACATCCAATTCACCTCTCTTTCATTCATTTTTATTGGAGTGTTCTTCTCAATTTTTCTTTGAGTGTTCGTGAGATCTGTACATGCGTTCTGTGCAGATTTCTGTGTGCATGTAAAGGTGTGAATCAAATCAGTGCTAGAGGATCTGATTTCTTCAGAATTTGATCTAGCTAGTGTGGTTTGAGCCATCGTGCTCATGTGTGTGGTCTGAGTCGTCGTGCTCTATGTGTGTGTAGTTTGAGCCGTCGAGTTCAAGTGTGTGTGTTGTACTCAGATTTGAGTAGTATGCCCTCACTGTGTGAGGGGTGAATGTAGGAATCACTGGTGTGATTTTCGAACCACCTAAAAATCTCCTGTGCAGTGGTTTGATATGTTTTCTACGCTAGATGCATGCATAGGAATTTCTCCTTTACACTACTTGTCTAATTGCTTCACACATCAACTACACACACCCACACATTGGATCAATGAGATTGTCTGTCTGAATGGATCTATATTTTGAAGTGATTTTTAAATTTTTTAAGCTTTCGCTGAGATTTATGTTAGATATATTCCCCCCCCCCCTTCTAGATTTGTTCATCCTACATATTCAATCCCACAATGGAGACACAAAATAAATTGTATAAGAAAATTATGACATGTTTATTTCCTCTTTTAGATTCTCCAACTCAGTAGTGATCTTCTTAACAAGCACATCTAACTTTTCTAGTCTTTGTTGCTTTTTCTAGTCCACTCCCTCTTTTTTGCTGATGTGAAAGTGGGGTAAGTATGTAGTATGTAGGAGCTATAGTATAAATAAACTTTGTCTGTTTTTGTGTGCTATGCATGATTTTATGACTACGTGAGCATGTCATTCATCATAATAGGTTGTTGACTTCATGGTTAGGTGTCAAGTACGTCAGAGAGACATATTGTAATGAAAATATAAAATATTAAAATTCACAAATATCTTTCTATGTGATAATGTCTTGCACAATTTTTTATAATGAATGTGATTTCAATGTTGAGCAAGATTGTGATATTTCATTAGTGTTTTATCATCATTGAAAAGTAGAGATTTTTGGACTCTAAGTTGATTTTGATGATAACAAAATGTTTAAATGAAGTATGAGTTCATGTGGATGTGAATCTATTTTATTGGACTCAATAAAGAATGACCCAAATACTTAATGATATGCAACATGGTTTATATTTTTATATGAATATTTGTGGGTTTAATGTGTGTGTTGAGATGTGTAACAACAACAACATGTAGTGCTCAAACCATGTGTCAAAGCAGCCAAACCTTAAAACTTCACAGAAGTAGTAAAACTTCTAGAAATATAGTTTGGTCGACAATTGATCAAAGACTGGTAGATCAATGCCTTTAAAAAATTGAGTCCAAGATCAAATCGGGCCTAGGACAGAATTGAGTCCAACAAGAAAATCAAGTCTAAGAGGAAATTGAGTCCAAGAGAGAATCGAGTCTATGACAAAATTGACTCTCATAGAAATCAACTCCCAGATGTACTCTCAGAATTGAATCTCACTGAATCTACTCCTAGATGCTCTCATAGAATCCACTCTCACAAAATCAACTCTTAAATGCTCACAAAATTGACTCCCAGATAATTGGCTCATAGCTAGAATTGAGTCCCAAAAGTTGACAAAGGAGGTTACAGATTGGTCGACTAATGGTAAGATATTGGTTTGCCAATGCATATTTTCATTTAATGTATGCTTTTGTATATGAATATTCTGGTCAACCAATTCCAATGCTTGGATCGACCAAAAATAATTACATAGTTAAAAGATTCTAATGTGCTCAATGTGTGCATGACACAAAATGCATTTTAAGGATTGTTTGACGTGACAAAGGGTCCCTATATAACTTCCTAGGGTTTTGAATCTTTCCACACACATCCCCAGATAGGAAAGAAGGTGTTGTGCTCTAGTCTTTTGTGTTTTTTGTCTGTATGCTCTATTCATCACTGTTTTGGCAGTTTCTTCTCGACCAAGAAAGAGCTGGATCCAATGGAATTTTGGATGATCCTCAATTTATTGGAGTTGAAAATTATGAAGGGATGGTCACTCTGATCTTAGTTGCTGATTTGAAGGCATTCTTCTCATCAATCTAGATCTAGTGTGTAACGACCCTTCTTATACCGGTACAATCATACCAATCCACATCGATATAAAGGGCGTCATTACAGTGGGACATTTACCCAACACTACACAATAGGTCGAGATGCACATAAATAACAAGGAAAGTACAACGGAAATAGAAAGTAACTCTTATTCCATCATCATTCACATAATTCCACAGTCTATATAGCAAATGTAAATAACAATTGTCCACATTATACATGTCCATATGAATAACATTGTTTACATACTATGAAAAGAAAGTGTAACTATGAAGCAAATCTTCCACAATGTAGCTACTCCTCACGCTCGGAGTCTCTCCTCACTAAGTCCTCCTCAAGTACTGAGACACATGTCTCATCTGTATGTTAAATCAAGTATGAGTCTTCGAAAAAGAAAGATCCAGCAAGTAACCTAAAAGCACATACTTACACATATCACATACACATGCTAGTCTTTTAAACAATAAAAGGAATACATGGCACATGCTTTATGACAATTAAACAAATATCCATGAACAACCTATAGCGTGTTTTCTACACATAATATGTAACATGATTCATGGTTTCAATTTCTATTCATATCATTTCACAATTTTACATAATTAGAGCATGGAATTATGCACATAGTAACTAGCAATCCTAGCATGATATCTAATCATTTTCACATGCTTTTATAACACTTATTCACATCATAAGCTTGCTGTTTTAATATAAAAAATATCACATTCACATGGTTTCACATCTTTTCACATGCTATCACATTCACATAACACTATCACATGTTCACATTGCACATATTCATATTTTTCACACTTTTACACTTAATTTTCCGTGACACATAGTCTGAACCACCATAAAAAAGGACACACATTCACATAACACATACCCGTCACCTAGGCAATACAGTGATGTATCTTGGTAACTGTGTAGAACCGGCAGAAGCCCTCTCCACCCTAACCAGTGGTACTTGTCCACCTCCAGGATTTCATCCTAATGCCTATAAGATATCACATACACAATGAGTCTTCCCATATGGACTTTTCTACAGTACGGCTCTACACCCTTCTATGGTAGTAGTGTCAATTTCGACATATATTACACATTAACACTTAATCACTCTTTAGCTCATTCACATGCACTTTAAACAAATATACATGCTTCAATTTATAAAACTCAGTATGATTGTTCCACAATGTTTAATTAAACATAACAGTGCTCTAACATGCCGCAATTCTTTTGAAATTACATGATGTAAATTAAACACACTTATCATGGATTAAATACCCTTTTAAAAGACAAACAGTACTCACGGTTGTCATAACATATCAAATTTTTATCACAGACTCTATATATGTAATATGGCATATGTCTAATTTTTCATATTTTTTGAAACAGTAAAACTAATTTTAATAATTTAAACAGATTTCATGCTAGTTTAGCAAATTATTCACTTAAACATGGTAAACAGCAAAACAGTCATTCCTAACAGTTCTAAAACCTGAAAACAGTAACCCTAATATCATGAAAATTTTCTGAAACCCTAACATGCAACAAATCTATTTATTCAAAATTAAACACAGTCATAACATGCTTATTTCATCAATTCAGAATTTATATTAAATATAATCCTGATAAAAAATTTGACAGAACCTCATGATATGACCTAAAGACCATACCTAACAAACCCTAATTTTTACAGCATGTACAAATGTGATAACCCTAAATTTCATTCATTTTATATTATGCATGTGTTATTTACCTGTTTATGTATATAGTGTATGTATTAAAAAGTGCATATTTCAATTTCTAAATTTCTCATGTGCATATGTTAGTATATATATACATTATTTTATGTGAATGTAAGTAAGTAACTAATCTTATACGTGTTGTTCTTATTTGGAAACCATACATAGTATATTTAAGTAATGTGTGCATGCAAATATGTGAACATTTCTATACATCTTATAGGTATATATGAGTTAATTTTATTGCATGTAATGTGTATATAGGTACATATTGCATCTATTTATTCAAGTACAATATATGTAACTATGCTATGTAGATGTGTACATATACATATATATGTATATGTCAATTCAAGTGTGCATATGCAAATTGATTATTGTCGTATAGACTATTTTTATTTAACTTATTGTATATGGCATCTTAATAATACCGTGCATATACTATCTAACCATTGAAATGCATATTATACTAGTTACTCCATGGATACTGTGTGTAAATATACGTTGTACATATATATATATGTATGTTATCTTATGCATGTGATGTCTATCTAATTCTATACACATTAAGTTGTCTACAACATATATGGTACTTAAATAATATTGTGCATATGATAGGTAAGTATTGTTATATACCTTATAAGTGCATGTGAATTATTTTTGTACATGTATATCTTTAAGTGTGCATGCATTATCTTGCTATCGATGTACATGTTATATTTAATCATTCCGTGCATATTGTATTATATAATCCATGCATGTTGTATGTAATTATGCTTTGTACACATATAGATGTATATGTTTAACGTTGTGCACATGATATCTACTTATTTTAATACCCATTAAATTGTTCATGACATGTATGGTAACTAAATAATAATGTGTGTATTGCATTTATATGTTCATGCATAATGCATGTAACTATGTTGTGTATGTATATATATGTATGTTATTTCATGCATGTTATCTTTAATTGAGATTAGTATAAGTTTCATTTAAATAAATAATATATAATGCAAGTAGTTTATATAGTGAATGCATATATATTTATTTATGCACACACTATGTTGTTGGAGCGTAATTGTACGTTATTTGGATGCATATCTGTGTTTTGGCCAAGATGTACAGTTGGCGGCCAACACTGTGCCGCTGACTGCATGCCTGTGATTGGCGTCTAGATCGATGGACGCCAAGCACTGGGTAGGCGGCACCATGTCTGGACGCCAACCACATGTTGACTCCACCAGATGTTGACGTCAACTTTCCTACTGTGTAACGATTCTAGATTTGGTAATGCTCATGTTTGGTCTAGTTTCAGTTTAGGAAAGTCTTGTGTAACTGTAGGAGACCTGCCATAGTGAGTACCCAACCTGCCCATCCTTATAAAAACACCTTATTCTAGCCGCGCCAAGTCTTTTTGGGTGATGGGAAAAGCTAGGGTTCTTGTGAGCTGAACTTTGAAGACTTCGACCGGCGACTGGAGGAATTTCCTGGAGATCTACAATGACTGGAAGATAGTTCAACTATCAAGGAAGCATCCCCAACCCCGAGGATCAACCTACAACGACTGAAGTACCAGATTTATGGAGTTTCTGAGCACCTTCTTGGCAGGGCCGAGGAGGGCGTCATCGGCAAAGTTTGATCTTCTAGGATTTATTTCAAGGCAAGTAACCTATGTATATCAATCCTATACATGTCCCCTTACGTCCCAACATTTTTCCAGATTTTTTCTCGTGTCCTGGACCATCCAATTTCCCCTTGCATGTGAGTGCTGTCTGTGTAGTCTGCTGTCTGGAGGTTGGCGGCAACATCTTGTGCCGCCAAGCTCATGTGTTGGCGGCAGGGGATGGTGCAGTTGACTCAGTAGGCGGCCAGCACTGTGCCGCCAAGTTCCATAGTGTTCTGAAAACTGCTGTTTGATCTTCTTTAAGATATTTAATTGATTTTCGGGTATGAGTGTATGCTGTAAATTTTATGTGGGGTTAGAGGTGATCATTAGGTCATGTCATGAAGATATACTGAATTTTCATGATTTGTGTTAATTATTAAAATTCTAATAATTGAACTGTGAGCATAAAACTACCATGTTTAATCTATGTAAATAGGACAGTTATGAGTTAGCGTTTTATGAATTTTTTGCAATCATGTGATGACTATATTTGCGCATTGGCACTGTTATATTTCACTGTTATATAGTAATTCCTACTTAAGAGAAATTAGTGAGAAATACACATGTAACTAGTTTTAATTGTTATAAATATAATTACTATTCGGAAAAATCTATAAAATTGGGAAGATGCTATGTTGACTATTTTTAAGCTGTTATAAAATTTTCATGATGTTTTGATGACAGTAGGTATTGTTATGGTTTTAAATGAGAAAATGGCCATGTTTAGCATGTTAGGTTTAATTATGTGTAAATCAAGGGTTAACAACATGCTAATATATTGTTTTAGGTTGTTTATCATTGTTAAACAGTAAGAGTGAATTCTGTAAACTAAAATCTAAATGTTATGCAAAGTGTATGAAAAAGGGATTAAAGTGTGTATATTAAGCATGAGTAAAATGTGACAAAGTATGATAATGTGATTAATGTAAAATTTGGCCAAGAGTGTCACTGCTACCATAGGGGTCCGAGAGCCGTACCATAGAAAAGCCCTAATGGAAAGCTCAACGTATGTGAAATAAATCCTAAGGGCATTAGGATGAAATCCTGGAGGTGGACAGGTTCCACTTATTAGGGTGAAGAGGGCTTCTCACGGTTCTACGCAGTTACCTAGATTTGTCACCACATTGCCTAGGTGACGAATAAGTGATATGTGAGTGTGAATTATGTTATGTGCTAAATTCTCCTCTAGTTGGTAGATAGGACTATGTGTCATGGCAACTTAAGTAATAAAATGTGAACAAAGTAATGTGACATGTGAATATGGCACGTGGTAAGTGCCCATGATGCACGTGGTAAGTGCAATGATGTGACATGTGATAAATGAAAGTGCAAGAGAAAATATGTGAAAAAGTGTGAAAGAATATGTAAGGAAGAGTAAATGTTAATGAGTGTAAATGCATGTGAAAACCAAGGTAAAACGTATGCATTCATTTATTTATGTGTTAATTTGTTGAATATAATGTCATGTTGGTATCATGTCATTTAGATTAATATCATCCATATGGTAGAGTAAGTGAATATGTGTATGTAAACATGTAATGTAATGTAATGTGGAAAAAAGAGCATGTAGAAATGTCAAATGAATAAGATGACATGTGAACAATTGTGAATTCATGTAATTAAGTTTAATTCATGTCAAAATAGCAAGTAAAATGAGATTATGATTAGGATAAATATTTGAAATAATGTTTAAGTTCCATGATAAAGTTACTATTCATTTAGTGTATAGTTTCATGCTTAAATTGTAGATAATTGCCAACCGATTTGGATATGTTTTAAATCTTCAAACCATGATTAATAAAGGTGGTGTCATTGTGATTTATTCATATTAAAACAGCTAATGTGTAAATAAATGAGAAAAGTGCATGTGAAACATGAATAGATATCATGTTAGGTTGCTATCTACTTTATGCTTAACTCTGTGTTCTAATCGGTAGAATTGTTCCATGATATGGATAATGTTTAGATTAATAAATCATGTTACATGATAGGTGTTTAAGAGTTCATATATTCATGTCGAGTATGTATTAATATAATTATGCTTAATTATGATAGAATGTTTAGTATCGTGTTATGTAGTTTATTAAAATGCATGTGTAAGTGTCAAGAGAGTAAGATAATTTTACATTAAAAACAGCAAGTTAAATGTGTGATAAAATGGTATAATTGCAAGAGAAATTGGTTAGATACCATGCTAGGAGTGTTCATTATCTTGTACATAACCTTGGGTTTTAAATTGGTAAATACTATGCAATGATATAATAAAGATTTGAACCATATAGCCTAGGATATATCATGTGTAGAGAACTTCTGTAGGTGTATATTATCTTCCATGATTAATATGAGCATGTGTTAACTAGGAATATGTTTGGGAGAATTATGTGTGTAATTGATCATAAGAAGCATGTGCTATGTAAATTGTAATGGTTAGAATGATAGCATGTGTTCCTTATTGTTGATAGCTTAGTGTATATGAGATATGTGTAAGGTTGATGTTTTAGATTACTTGCTGAGTCATTTAAGACTCATACTTGCTTCGGCGTACATGTGTGATAGGTTTCCTGTACCTGAGGAGAGAATAGTGAAGGTTGACGCCGCATACAAGGAGTAGTTACTTGTGGAGACTTTCATTTTGTAGTTGCTTTATTTCATAGTTGAATAATGTTATTCGTATGGACAAAGTAATGGACAATGTAGTTCGTTTCAACTTGTAATAATGTGGACTCTAGCACATTCTTTTGCTATATAGACTGTGGAATCTGTGATGATGATGGAATGAAGTTTAATTATTTCTTTAGTTCCGCTGGACTCATTTAATATTCATGGACATATCAACCTTATCTTTTAGTGTTGAGTTACTATCACACTGTGACGACGCTCATTATACCGATGGGGATTGGTATAATCGTACCGGTATGAGGAGGGTCGTTACAAAGATGGTATCAGAGAACCAAGGTTGAGATTGTACATGAATAGTCCATCATCTTCATAATATTGCAAAGTCTTTATTGGAAATTGTCCATATATGTAGAAAGTAATAACAATGAATGAAAGATAGATAAGAAAATGGCTAGAATTAAGTGATTTAAATTATCACAAGTTAATTGTTTTTGCAGGCAATGACCAGCAACAGTAAGTGTGAGGCTAGGGCTAGAGATCATGAAGAGAGGCGTAAGGTGAGAAACTTCATAATGAGACTCAGGCCAGCATTGAGAGCGAGACTTTTGGAATGCGACCCCCTCACTCTAGATGACGTTCTCAGCACAGCAAGGTTTGCGGCCTCTTTAGCTAGCGAGAGACCCAAGTGTATGCACTGCAATAAGCACCATAGCGGAAATCTGTGTTGGACAAAGGAAGGAAGGTGCCTCAAATGCTGCAGCAAGGACCATCAGATTAGGGAATGTCCGAGGTTGAAGAAATTCGATCCCCGAGGTGGTACAACATCGGCAATAAAGGAGCCAGCAGCAGAGCCACCAACATCAGCTAAGGAGAATGAGGACTACATTTTATTTCCAGAGATGGCATCAACGACGTCACCACAGGTACTCGATTCGATCTTCGAGGACGAAGATCTTTTTCAAGGGGGAGAGTGTGATACCCCTAAATTTCATTCATTTTATATTATGCATGTGTTATTTACCTGTTTATGTATATAGTGTATGTATTAAAATGTGCATATTTCAATTTCTAAATTTCTCATGTGCATATGTAAGTATATATATACATTATTTTCTGTGAATATAAGTAAGTAACTAATCTTATACGTGTTGTACTTATTTGGAAACCATACATAGTATATTTAAGTAATGTGTGCATGCAAATATGTGAATTTTTCTATACATCTTATAGGTATATATGAGTTAATTTTTATAGCATGTAATGTGTATATAGGTACATATTGTATCTATTTATTCAAGTACAATATATGTAATTGTGCTGTGTAGATTTGTACATATACATATATATGTATATGTTAATTCAAGTGTGCATATGCAAATTGATTATTGTCGTATAGACTATTCTTATTTAACTTATTGTATATTGCATCATAATAATATCGTGCGTATACTATCTAACCATTGAAGTGCATATTATACTAGTTACTCCATGGATATTGTGTGTAAATATACGTTGTACATATGTATATATGTATGTTATCTGGTGCATGTGATGTCTATCTAATTCTATACAAATTAAGTTGTCTACAACATATATGGTACTTAAATAATATTGTGCATATGATAGGTAAGTATTGTTATATACCTTATAAGTGCATGTGAGTTATTTTTGTACATGTATATCTTTAAGTGTGCATGCATTACCTTGCTATCGATGTACATGTTATATTTAATCATTTCGTGCATATTGTCTTTATATAATCCATGCATGTTGTATGTAATTATGTTTTGTACACGTATACATGTATATGTTTAACATTGTGCATATGATATCTACTTATTTCAATACCCATTAAATTGTTCATGACATGTATGGTAACTAAATAATAATGTGTGTATTGCATTTATATATTCATGCATAATGCATGTAACTATGTTCTGTATGTATATATATGTATGTTATTTCATGCATGTTATCTTTAATTGAGATTAGTATAAGTTTTATTTAAATAAATAATATATAATGCAAGTAGTTTATATAGTGAATGCATATATATTTATTTATGCACACACTACGTTGTTGGAGCATAATTGTACGTTATTTGGATGCATATCTGTGTTTTGGCCAAGATGTACAGTTGGCGGCCAACACTGTGCCGCTGACTGCATGCCTGTGATTGGCGTCTAGATCGATGGACGCCAAGCACTGGGTAGGCGGCACCATGTCTGGACGCCAACCACATGTTGACTCCACCAGATGTTGACGTCAACTTTCCTACTGTGTAACGATTCTAGATTTGGTAATGCTCGCGTTTGGTCTAGTTTCAGTTTAGGAAAGTCTTGTGTAACCGTAGGAGACCTGCCATAGTGAGTACCCAACCTGCCCATCCTTATAAAAACCACCCTATTCTGGCCGCGCCAAGTCTTTTTGGGTGATGGGAAAAGCTAGGGTTCTTGTGAGCTGAACTTTGAAGACTTCGACCGGCGACTGGAGGAAGTTCCTGGAGATCTACAATGACTGGAAGATAGTTCAACTATCAAGGAAGCATCCCCAACCCCGAGGATCAACCTACAACGATTGAAGTACCGAATTTATGGAGTTTCTGAGCATCTTCTTGGCAGGGCCGAGGAGGGCTTCATCGGCAAAGTTTGATCTTCTAGGATTTATTTCAAGGCAAGTAACCTATGCATATCAAACCTATACATGTCCCCTTAGGTCCCAACATTTTTCCGGATTTTTCCTCGTGTCCTGGACCGTCCAATTTCCCCGTGCATGTAAGTGCTGTCTATGTAGTCTGCTGTCTAGAGGTTGGCGACATCTTGTGCCGCCAAGCTCATGTGTTGGCGGCAGGGGATGGTGCAGTTGACTCAGTACGCAGCCAACACTGTGCCGCCAAGTTCCTCAGTGTTCTGAAAACTGCTGTTTGATCTTCTTTAAGATATTTAATTGATTTTCGGGTATAAGTGTATGCTGTAAATTTTATGTGGGGTTAGAGGTGATCAGTAGGTCATGTCATGAAGTTATACTGAATTTTCATGATTTGTGTTAATTATTAAAATTCTAATAATTGAACTGTGAGCATAAAATGACCATGTTTAATCTATGTAAATAGGACAGTTGTGAGTTAGGGTTTCATGAATTTTCTGCAATCATGTGATGATTGTATTTGCGCATTGGCACTGTTATATTTGACTGTTATACAGTAATTCCTACTTAAGAGAAATTAGTGAGAAATGCACTTGTAATTAGGTTTAATTGTTATAAATATCTAAGCTGTTATAAAAATTTCATGATGTTTTGATGAAAGTAGGTACTGTTATGGTTTTAAATGAGAAAATGGCCATGTTTAGCATGTTAGGTTTAATTATGTGTAAATCAAGAAATCAAGGGTTAACATCATGTTAATATATTGTTTTAGGTTGTTTATCATTGTTAAACAGTAAGAGTGAATTCTGTAAACTAAAATGTAAATGTTATGCAAAGTGTATGAAAAAGGGATTAAAGTGTGTATATTAAGCATGAGTAAAATGTGACGAAGTATGATAATGTGATTAATGTAAAATTTGGCCAAGAGTGACACTGCTACCATAGGGGTACGAGAGCCGTACCATAGAAAAGTCCCTATGGAAAGGTCAACGTATGTGAAATAAATCCTAAGGGCATTAGGATGAAATCCTAGAGGTGGACAAGTTCCACTTGTTAGGGTGGAGAGGGCTTCTCCCGGTTCTGTGCAGTTACCTATATTTGTCACCGCATTGCCTAGGTGACGAATAAGTGATATGTGAGTGTGAATTATGCTTTGTGCTAAATTCTCCTCTAGTTGGTAGTTCGGACTATGTGTCATGGCAACTTAAGTAATAAAATGTGAATAAAGTAATGTGACATGTGAATATGGCACGTGGTAAGTGCAATGATATGACATGTGATAAATGAAAGTGCAAGAGAAAATATGTGAAAAGGTGTGAAAGAATATGTAAGGAAGAGTAAATGTTAATGGGAGTGTAAATGCATGTGAAAACCAAGGTAAAACGTATTCATTTATTTATGTGTTGATTTGTTGAATATAATGTCATGTTGGTATCATGTCATTTAGATTAATATCATCCATATGGTAGAGTAAGTGAATATGTGTATGTAAACATGTAAAGTAATGTAATGTGGAAAAAAGAGCATGTAGAAATGTCAAATGAATAAGATGACATGTGAACAATTGCGAATTCATGTAATTAAGTTTAATTCATGTCAAAATAGCAAGCAAAATAAGATTATGATTATGATAAATACTTGAAATAATGTTTAAGTTTTCCATGATAAAGTTACTATTCATTTAGTATATAGTTTCATACTTAAATTGTAGATAATTGCCAACCGATTTGGATATGTTTTTAATCTTCAAACCATGATTAATAAAGGTGGTCTCATTGTGATTTATTCATATTAAAACAGCAAATGAAATGTGTAAATAAATGAGAAAAGTGCATGTGAAACATGAATAGATATCATGTTAGGTTGCTGTCTACTTTATGCTTAACTCCGTGTTCTAATTGGTAGAATTGTTCCATGATATGGATAATGTTTAGATTAATAAATCATGTTACATGATAGGTGTTTAAGAGTTCATATGTTCATGTCATGTATGTATTAATATGATTATGCTTAATTATGATAGAATGTTTAGTATCATGTTATGTAGTTTATTAAAATGCATGTGCAAGTGTCAAGAGAGTATGATAATTTTACATTAAAAACAGCAAGTTAAATGTGTGATAAAACGGTATAATTGCAATAGAAATTGGTTAGATACCATGCTAGGAGTGTTCATTATCTTGTACATAACCTTGTGTTTTAAATTGGTAAATACTATGCAATGATATGATAAAGATTTGAACCATGTAGCATAGGATATATCATGTGTAGAGAACTTGTGTAGGTGTATATTATCTTCCATGATTAATATGAGCATGTGTTAACTAGAAATATGTTTGGGAGAATTATGTGTGTAATTGACCATAAGAAGCATGTGCCATGTAAATTGTAATGGTTAGAATAATAACATATGTTCCTTATTGTTGATAGCTTAGTGTATATGAGATATGTGTAAGGTTGATGTTTTAGATTACTTGCTGAGTCTTTTAAGACTCATACTTGCTTCGGCATACAGGTGTGACAGATTTTCCGTACCTGAGGAGAGAATAGTGAAGGTCGACGCCGCATACAAGGAGTAGTTACTTGTGGAGACTTTCATTTTGTAGTTGCTTTATTTCATAGTTGAATAATGTTATTCGTATGGACAAAGTAATGGACAATGTAGTTCGTTTCAACTTGTAATAATGTGGACTCTAGCACATTCTTTTGCTATATAGACTGTGGAATCTGTGATGATGATGGAATGAAGTTTAATTATTTCTTTAGTTCCGCTGTACTCATTTAATATTCATGGACATATCAACCTGATCGTTTAGTGTTGGGTTACTATCCCACTGTGACGACGCTCTTTATACCAATGGGGATTGGTATAATCGTACCGGTATGAGGAGGGTCATTACAAAGATGGTATCAGAGAACCAAGGTTGAGATTGTACATGAATAGTCCATCATCTTCATAATATTGCAAAGTCTTTATTGGAAATTGTCCATATATGTAGAAAGTAATAATAATGAATGAAAGAAAGATAAGAAAATGGCTAGAATTTGTTGGCCCTTTTTGGTACGGCAGCAAGCAAACCTAGAGGGGGGGTGAATAGGTTTTTCTGAAATCTGAAATAAAATCTTAAACACAGAAAATAACACTTGAAGGTTTGGTTAGTTTAGTGTGATAAAGAGTAGCAGTGCGGAAGCAAATAAACAATCACACAAGGACACAGGAGATTTATCCTGGTTCGGCCCTTCCCACATGGAAGTCCTACGTCCAGTCCCCAAGCAAACTCTTGGGATTTCACTAACCAAGGGTACAGTCCCCCTTATGGACCTTACAACACCCTGGATCCCCCACCAGGTCTTCTTCTCTTTCCCGGGCAAGGAGGCAGCCCACTTCTCTTACAGGTCAAGAAGCCAACCTCCTGGAACAAACCCCAGTGCGGTTCTGCTAGACACCAACCCCTAGCTGGGTTATCTACTGTATACAGTCCTACAGCTGGACACAGATCTTTCTTAGAAAGATTAGACTGAGAGACCTTACAAGATGAACACTCATGTAAAGCTCACAGTCCCAAACTCTCCCCAGATATACAATAAGCTCGGAGAGAAACAGAAGAGAGAAAAGAAGGCTCGAATGCTTGAAAGCTTGGAAGCTTGAGAGCTTGAAATGCTTTGAATGCTTCTTCTTGGCTCAGGCTCTTTCTCTCTTTCTTGAGTGTATGTGGCGTGAAGGTGCTTCTCACAGATGTACACTCCTTCAAAGATATTCAAGAAAAGGCTCTTGTTGTTCTTCAGCAATGCTCCATCTTTTATATTGAGCAGCTTTGAACAAATCCGTTGAAGAGATAGCCGTTTTAGTTTTGGATCCGTTGGAGTTCTGACCGTTGCTTATCTTCTCTTCATTTGTCTTAATCAGACTCTGGTGGTCTTCGATGTCTGTGAGCATAGAAGAGAGTGTTAGCATAAAAGAGTGTTTATGATAAACGATGCATGGTACTGTGCTTCTGCTAACATACTGAAAATAGAGGTCATATCTTTTTGACAAGACTCTGAAATATGCATGCAGCTTTTTGACAGAAGATGTTTGACTTTTCATTTAAGCGCCAAGCATATTTGAAATATAAAGGCAATCTGTGTTTGATCAGAATTCATGAAGAAGTCGTTATGAGCATGACTTATGAAATCGTTATGGGAACGATTTCTTAACAAATCGTTGTGCTTACTTAGCAAGTCGTTGCGCTCACTTATAGAATCGTTATGAGATCGATTTCTTACCAGATCAATGCGCTTTAAAGAAGAAATCGTTATGGCATCGACTTCTTAACAAAACGTTATGGCTTCTAAAGAAATCGTTGCGAATACTTATGAAATCGTTATGGCATCGACTTCTTGGAAAATCATTTCGGTCACTTAAGGAATCGTTATGGGAACGACTTCTTATCAAATCAATACGCTCAAAGAAGAAATCGTTATGGCCACTTATCAAATCGTTATGGCATCGACTTCTTAGCAAATCGTTGCGGCGCTTGATATTTTGGCACTTTAAACAGAAATCGATGTATATTGATTAAACATCGATTTTATCATTTTAGTGCGCCATAATATTGCATCAATGAAAGACTTAGCTTTTGCTATGAGATTGATGCGACACAGATGAAACAAAAATATTCATTATGTTATCATCATAAGTTTTGTTATCACCAAAATACAAGAACAAATAGAGAGTGGTTCAACAATCTCCCCCTTTTTGGTGATGACAAAATTTATGTGAATTTTCTGATAATAATGTATATAGCATAGAGGTTAGCAAGGAGGTTTCAGAAAATTCATACAAACTCTCCCCCTTTTTGTCACTAACCAAAAAGGAAGGATCTTACCATGCATTCTCTCCCCTTGAGAAAATTTCTTACCATTGAGGGGTTCAACAATAATAGATATTCAATGAATAACTTCCCCTTAGTGAAGGCTCCCCCTGAGTATGAGACTCCCCCTTAGTCTGTGCTCCCTCTGAGCATGAGAGACTCCACCTGAATGAAACTTGAAAATAATTATTAGTAATATTTAAAATTTACGAATAAATTAATGACTACTCCCTCTTCAGATATGAGATGGATGAAGAGTTGGCAGTCTTCAGTGCCTTGAGCATCCTTTGTTCCTGATGCCCCAAGGCTATCCTGCAAATGAGCTACTCAGAAGTAGGTACCCAAATAATTTTGGGTCCTTGATCGTTAGATGCATAAAAATAGCCTTTAGGTATCCAAACTAGGTGCTTAGTTGTGCAGGTGTTCACAGTGTGTCCTAGTTTATTGCAATGAGAGCAGCAATGAATATAATTTGTTTTGCAGTTCTTATTGCCTTTGTGATGCATGATTTGAACATAATTTTTAGAAACCTTTTTCTTTTGATAACGCTTGGTTGTTTCAGGTTCCTTTTTCTGAGGCATTTTGGTTTCTTTTACAAATTTGGTAAATGATATTTTCCTGAGTTTATTACTTGTTTTCCTTTTTCTGGAGGTGTATAACCAAGCCCTTGTTTGTCATTTCCAGATTTTGATCCTTTTAAGCATAGGGCTAAAGATGTTTTCCCTCTAGTTAATTTACTAACTGATTCTTTTAAATAAAAATTTTCTTCAGTTAGAGTTTTCACTTTTTCTTCCAACTCTACTTTTTCATTATCCGTGCTCCTTAAATTTTCATTCAAAAGAGAATTATTATCTTTACTATCCTTTAATTGTTTTTCTAGTTGCTCCAATTCTGATTTAAGATCAGAATTAGTGTTTTCCAAACAAGTAAGGTTGCTCTTGAGATTTTTTAGTTCTTTTACAACAACCTTATGCTTATCATACAGTTCATTAAAAACATGATCTAAATCTTCAGATTCTGATCCTGAATCTGTGCAAGAATCAAAAGATGAGTTAAGATGTACCTCATCTAGTCCTACCATGAGGGCTAGATTTACCTGCTCTTTTTCCGAATCTGAGCTTGATGATTCTGAGCTTGTGACCTCATCATTTTCCCAAGCAGCTGCCATTGCTTTTCTTTTGAATTTCTTGTGCTGCTTCTTGGGCTTTTCTGGTTGACCAGTCTTCTTGAGTCTTGGACAATCTGGTCTCAGATGTCCAGGTTTTCTGCATTCATAGCAGACTGGTCCTTTTTCCTTTTTCTCTTTTCTTTGGATCCTTCTTGATCCGTTTTTCTTCTTCTTCAAAATTTTCTGAAGCTTGGACAATACTTCATCCATATTACAGTCTTCAGAATCTACATCCTGGGAACTAGAAGAAGAGATGGAAGGAGCGGCTACAACTTTAAGAGCGTTAGTGCATTTCATTTTAGATGAACTTTCAGATAATCGCTCCATATTTATTTCATGTGCCATGAGAGAACCTATCAGATTATCGATCGATAATTTTGTCAAGTCATGGGCTTCTTCTATGGCCGTTACCTTAGGTGTCCATGAAATAGTTAAGGACCTAAGTATTTTTCTAACGATTTCTTCATTAGGAAGAATTTTTCCAAGAGAATTTAAACCTACTACTATACTTGAAAATCTGTTATACATAGTAGTAATGTTTTCATTTGGAAGCATTTTAAATTGTTCATATTGTGAAACAAGAATATCTATTCTAGTTTGTTTCACTTTATCCGTTCCTTCATAAGTTACTTGCAGTTTATCCCATATTTCTTTTGCAGATTTACATGCAGATACTCTACTGAATTCTCTTTTAGATAAAGCGCAACAAAGATAGTTTTTAGCTTTAAAGTTTAAGGATAGCTTAACCTTGTCTGTTGCTGTAATAGCTGAAGTACCTGGAATAGGAGTAATAACATAATCACCTACCTCAATTACCTGCCACAGATCAAAGTCTGTGCCTCGAATGAAGCATTCCATTCTCATTTTCCAGTATTGATAATCTTCTCCGTCAAAGAATGGAGGTCTGGTGACTGATTGACCTTCAGCATATCCTTGAGCTGCCATAGATCTTTACTCTAAGATCGTTGGATCTTCTTTGAAAGATCAGAGACCCGCTCTGATACCACTTGTTGGCCCTTTTTGGTACGGCAGCAAGCAAACCTAGAGGGGGGGTGAATAGGTTTTTCTGAAATCTGAAATAGAATCTTAAACACAGAAAATAACACTTGAAGGTTTGGTTAGTTTAGTGTGATAAAGAGTAGCAGTGCGGAAGCAAATAAACAATCACACAAGGACACAGGAGATTTATCCTGGTTCGGCCCTTCCCACATGGAAGTCCTACGTCCAGTCCCCAAGCAAACTCTTGGGATTTCACTAACCAAGGGTACAGTCCCCCTTATGGACCTTACAACACCCTGGATCCCCCACCAGGTCTTCTTCTCTTTCCCGGGCAAGGAGGCAGCCCACTTCTCTTACAGGTCAAGAAGCCAACCTCCTGGAACAAACCCCAGTGCGGTTCTGCTAGACACCAACCCCTAGCTGGGTTATCTACTGTATACAGTCCTACAGCTGGACACAGATCTTTCTTAGAAAGATCAGACTGAGAGACCTTACAAGATGAACACTCATGTAAAGCTCACAGTCCCAAACTCTCCCCAGATATACAATAAGCTCGGAGAGAAACAGAAGAGAGAAAAGAAGGCTCGAATGCTTGAAAGCTTGGAAGCTTGAGAGCTTGAAATGCTTTGAATGCTTCTTCTTGGCTCAGGCTCTTTCTCTCTTTCTTGAGTGTATGTGGCGTGAAGGTGCTTCTCACAGATGTACACTCCTTCAAAGATATTCAAGAAAAGGCTCTTGTTGTTCTTCAGCAATGCTCCATCTTTTATATTGAGCAGCTTTGAACAAATCCGTTGAAGAGATAGCCGTTTTAGTTTTGGATCCGTTGGAGTTCTGACCGTGCTTATCTTCTCTTCATTTGTCTTAATCAGACTCTGGTGGTCTTCGATGTCTGTGAGCATAGAAGAGAGTGTTAGCATAAAAGAGTGTTTATGATAAACGATGCATGGTACTGTGCTTCTGCTAACATACTGAAAATAGAGGTCATATCTTTTTGACAAGACTCTGAAATATGCATGCAGCTTTTTGACAGAAGATGTTTGACTTTTCATTTAAGCGCCAAGCATATTTGAAATATAAAGGCAATCTGTGTTTGATCAGAATTCATGAAGAAGTCGTTATGAGCATGACTTATGAAATCGTTATGGGAACGATTTCTTAACAAATCGTTGTGCTTACTTAGCAAGTCGTTGCGCTCACTTATAGAATCGTTATGAGATCGATTTCTTACCAGATCAATGCGCTTTAAAGAAGAAATCGTTATGGCATCGACTTCTTAACAAAACGTTATGGCTTCTAAAGAAATCGTTGCGAATACTTATGAAATCGTTATGGCATTGACTTCTTGGAAAATCATTTCGGTCACTTAAGGAATCGTTATGGGAACGACTTCTTATCAAATCAATACGCTCAAAGAAGAAATCGTTATGGCCACTTATCAAATCGTTATGGCATCGACTTCTTAGCAAATCGTTGCGGCGCTTGATATTTGGCACTTTAAACAGAAATCGATGTATATTGATTAAACATCGATTTTATCATTTTAGTGCGCCATAATATTGCATCAATGAAAGACTTAGCTTTTGCTATGAGATTGATGCGACACAGATGAAACAAAAATATTCATTATGTTATCATCATAAGTTTTGTTATCACCAAAATACAAGAACAAATAGAGAGTGGTTCAACAGAATTAAGTGATTTAAATTATCACAAGTTAATTGTTTTTGCAGGCAATGACCAGCAATAGTAAGTGTGAGGCTAGGGCTAGAGAGCATGAAGAGAGGCGTAATGTGAGAAAATTCATAATGAGACTCAAGCCAGCATTGAGAGCGAAACTTTTGGAATGCGACCCCCTCACTCTAGATGAGGTTCTCAGCACAGCAAGGTTTGCGGCTTCTTTAGCTAGCGAGAGACCCAAGTGTATGCACTGCAATAAGCACCATGGCGGAAATCTGTGTTGGACAAAGGAAGGAAGGTGCCTCAAATGCGGCAGCAAGGACCATCGGATTAGAGAATGTCCGAGGTTGAAGAAATTCGATCCCCGAGGTCCTACAACATCGGCAATAAAGGAGCCAGCAGCAGAGCCACCAGCATCAGCTACGGAGAATGAGGACTACATTTTATTTCCAGAGATGGCATCAATGACGTCACCACAGGTACTCGATTCGATCTTCAAGGACAAAGATCTTTTTCAAGGGGGGAGAGTGTGATACCCCTAAATTTCATTCATTTTATATTATGCATGTGTTATTTACCTGTTTATGTATATAGTGTATGTATTAAAATGTGCATGTTTCAATTTCTAAATTTCTCATGTGCATATGTAAGTATATATATACATTATTTTCTGTGAATGTAAGTAACACTACAAGAAAAAGCGGTAATAGAGACCGAAATAGGGACCGAAATATTTCGGTCCCTATTCGATCCCTAACTAGTGACCGAATTGTCACTGCAATGAATCGGTCTCTAAATAAATGATTTAGAGACCGATTTCTCTATATTTGGGACCGAAATAATTCGGTCCCTATTCGGTCCCTAAATAGGGACCGAATAGGGACCGAATTAAATCGGTCTCTATATTTGGGACCGAAATAATTCAGTCCCTATTCGGTCCCTAGTTAGGGACCGAATAGGGACCGAATTAAATCGATCTCTATATTAGAGACCGAAATAATTCGGTCCCTATTCGGTCCCTAATTTAGGGACCGAATAGGGACCGAATTAAAGCAGTCTCTATATTTGAGACCGAAATGTTTCGGTCCCTATTCGGTCCCTATTTAGGGACCGAATAGGGACCGAATTAAAGCAGTCTCTATATTTGAGACCGAAATGTTTCGGTCCCTACCGATTAGGGACCGAATAGAGACCGAATTATTTCGGTCCCAAATATAGAGACCGAAATATTTCAATCACAAATTCTCAATGATGTGAGAAAATTTTGTGACAACTCAAATTAATACCAAGTATGAAGCCCCTAGCATATTTGCAGCAGAAAATCATTTAAAGATTTATATTGTTTCATGTCGTTACCATTTCTGCACATATGTACAGTGACAAGGTGTCACCGGATTTTGGTAATGAAATTTAGTTTGAAATTACCATAATTATCAAAAAAATATGTTGATACCAAAAATGTGGATATTGAGAATTTTTGATGCACGGGTAATGAGGTAAATATGATTTATCTATTTTTAGGATAATTTATACTTGATAAATATTTTTTCAAGAAAATTTTAAATAAAAATTATCATAAACTTACCACATTGTAATTAGACAGTGGTTGAAATTTTATTTTATTTGGATGTCATTTACATATTAAATTAAGGTTCCAAAAAGACCTAATTAAATGAATATATAGTAATCTAGTTACGTAACTTATTTACGTAAGATTTAACCTGCATCTAAATGTGAACATGTGTAGGTAGTGGCAGGTATGTGTAAAAGTGTATATATTTATTAGTATAATATATATATATATATATATATCTAATTAGTAGTAATCCATTTTCAAAGGCTAGAAGGGCTAATAGGGCATTAAGGGCTAGAGCTTCAAGCAAAAAGGGCTTGTGCAAAAGAAGAGAAGGGGTTGTTTGCAGGTTTGACATTAGAAATAGAAAGGGCAAGGTTTAGAATCCTCCATTCCCGACGGGGGGACCCAAGGGAGACTAGTTCAGTAAATGCCCTGTTTTCAGGAATTATTGAATCATAAGCATCGAATGCAAGCTGTGAGGAAGAAGAATTCTCTTAGCAGACAAGAATGAAATTCAATTAGTCCCACACTTCCCGCAGGAATAGAAGAGTACGCAAGCACATTCATTTAATTGGAAAGCTTTCCTTGGCTAGGTCCCTCTGAAGAAAGATGTCAATTCCCAAAAGCAGTAACAATAGCAATAGCAGTAGGAGTAGCATTAGGAATTAAGACCTTAGACCTCATTCATCAAAGTAGCAGTCCTTAGGGGCTGAAAATAGCCTCCCCGCAACAGAAAGGAAGAAGACACGAAGGGAGGAGGATTCTATCCTATTAGTACTAATTATATATATATATATATATATATATATATATATATATGTGTGTGTGTGTGTGTGTGTGTGTGTGTGTGTTAAAAGAAAAGATAAAATAATATCAACGAAATGGATAAACTTTTTGCATGCATATATATACGTGAAGTGTACGTGCTTGTTAATTAGTGTCACATGGGAGTGTGTAATTAGGTCTTAAAAGAAAGTGGAAGTAATGATGAGATATAAATAGCTACGTGGGAGAGTGTGGAAGTGTTTATATGCATGTGCAAGTATATATATATATATATATATATATATATATATATATATATATATAAGAGTATATAGAAAGGGGTTGGCGGTGGAAGCATTGGGAGAGGAAGAAACGCCAGGAAGGGAGGAGTTTTCGCGTAAGGAAAAACGAGCTACTTGATTTTTTGGAAATAAAGAAGAAGGAAATAAGGTGTAAGGTAGGTACCTTCACATTACCTTTAAGATAATAAGTTTTTTTCTTGATCTTTAATCAAGTTTATAAGTCAAGAACTTCAGTTAATATAAATGAAAAACAATTATTCCATCTGAAGTTTCATTTTTAAAGGCTACTATATGATTTCTGGAATTGTGTGATCATCGTGTAGGAATATTTCTGTATCTCCTTTCCTTCATGTGTCTCCATCTTTGGTTAGGATCTTGAATATGAGTATCTATCATATTTACCCCTTGATTTGCGTGTCATAAAGATTATTAGGTATACTTTTTGGTCTCTTGTATACGTGTTTTAGCTAATGCTCATGTCTTAGGTAAGTGTTCTTATGAAGGATTCTTATTCTTCTTCTTTTCTTCCAACTGTGTTCTGGAAACAGTGGTAGTGTCAACACTATCTGTCCAGTAGTATCAACACTATCTATCCAGTAGTGTTCACATATCTATCTAGTAGTGTCAACACTATTTATCCAGTAGTGTCAACACTATATATCTATGCAGTAGTGTTGACCTATCCGTCCAGTAGTGTCAACACTATCTATCCAGTAGTGTCACCATTATCTATCCAGTAGTGTTGACCGATTTTATCCCTTATAGTGTTGACCTATCCCTTCATAATATCGACCTATACCTTGCAGAGAGTTGACACTATCCTTCAGAGTGTCAACACTCTCTTTTATTTATGTTGACACACTCTGTTTTCAAATCAACTTAACTCCTGTCTCCAGTGACTTAGGTCGACACACCCATATTCTAGGTCGACACACCCTGCTAATTAGAATTCGAACTTGAAATAACTTTTACATGAACTATGATACACTAATTAATTTCAGATTTACTTGAAATATTTATTAAGCTACTCCTTCTTCTAAAAAGTGATTTATAATGTATTCACGTATCAGTTCTTACTCGATTTGCTTATCTCATGTTCTTGAAATTTCACTTGTAATGTCTAGAACTTGGGATCTGTAGCTAGATCTCTCATTAATTTACAATGAGCCAATAAAAGGGCCCTGACATGGTCCTAGGAGGAGCACCCAAAAGTACTTGTGCCCATGGGAGTGTGAATGGTCTGGTGTGGCATTGCACCTAAAGTATATGCTAAAAATTTGTAGCTATCTGGTTTCAGATAGTGTACATGTGAATATTTAAAACTCAATATCTAATTGTTTAATACATGAGAAATTCTCACTTCCTGAGAACTACAAGGAAGAAATTTGCTTACTTGACTTTTTTTATTTATGATTTTACCATTTACTTGACAATACATGTCTAACATCCTCACAGTGACATATATATTTGCTACGTACACATAGTTCAAGCTAGATGTTTTTTTTTGGCGATAAGAACCGACGAAGCGGCCTAGCTCTCTGTATATATATATATATATATATAATTTATAATATATATTTTATTTTAATTTATCTTTCATTTTAATTAATATTTTAAATATAATAGTTAAGATCTTAATATTTTAAATGTGAATAATATAAATATAATATTTAACTAATAATATATCTTAATATTATAAATAATAATAATATATTTACTTAAAACATATTTTAAATACTAAATCTAAAACCCCTACATTTCCAAACTAATCCCCCTCCCCTAGGCGCCAAATCTCCAAAAAAATTTCCCCCTTCCCCCGCCAACATCCCCACCCCGGCCCCCTCCGCCGCGCCCACACCCCCATCTCGACTCCCTCTCTGCGCCCACCCCCATCCTGGACACCCCTCCGGCCCTCCCTCCCTGCGCACCACGCCACCAACCCCTCCACCCGCCAACACCCCCCACCCCGGACCCCTCCCTCCCTACGCACCACCCCCTCCACCAACACCAGCAGCAGTGGGAAAGCAAATCGTCTCCAACGCCTCGCCGATCGGAAGGGAAGCGGGCGGAGGTGGAGACGCCGGGAAGAGCGAGGAGAAGGCAGCTGAGTGGGGTAGGTCGGCGAGGGGCGGAGACGCCTGCTGTGCCATCAGGGACGCGGGAGAGAGCGTCGAGAGTGGGAGGACTGTGGTGGTCGGGGTGAGGATGGATGGGCAGAGTAGGGAGCTGCTCACGTGGGCGCTCGTGTAGGTCGCCGAACCCGGGGTCTGCGACGACGCTCTCCATGTCCTTCCTAGCAACGCTGCCGCCGCTGGTATTGTTCACGTTGCTGCCAGAACCTAGAGCAATGAGAGTTGAGCTACTACTGGTTTTTGTAAAATGAGGTTGGCTGGTCTCTCCTCGCTCGTCTTTCCCGGAGTAACGGAGGCGAGGGAGCAGGATAGCTGGTCGATGGAATCGTCGAGCAGCTCGATGCAGTCCTCGTAGGCCGTCCGGAGTAGCGTGTCCATCCGGGCGTTGGCGATGGCGGAGGCGCCATAAGAAGGCCCTGCTGACGCTCTGCAGCGTCATGTTCACCGAGACGTGCACCAGATCCCGCTTCCCCGCCTGGACGGCCCCGGGGAACTGCATGAGGGAGCGGACGCAGAGGCTCTGGTGCCGCGTCACACTGCAGGTCTAGGCGATCGCCTGGGTGGGCCCACGGAGGGCCGTGGCGCGGGCCGGCGCAGTGCGGCGGGACAGCAGGAGGAATGCCACAGAGCCGCCCGCGGCGGCGACGAAGAGAACGACGAAGAGGAAGAACAGGGCGACACGGCGCC
This sequence comes from Colocasia esculenta, assembly GCA_014218235.1. NCBI lineage: Eukaryota > Viridiplantae > Streptophyta > Magnoliopsida > Alismatales > Araceae > Colocasia > Colocasia esculenta. The sequence goes on from CM024755.1 coordinate 72,621,147, forward strand.
GCCGGCTACTCGACCCATGGCCACGGTAACCCTCCATTTTTTCTCACTCCCAATCCCTCTGACTTCCCTCCTCCAAGTCCCCAAACCCAGTAGTAACTTCTGGCATGCCTGTCTGCTTCTTCATCATCGTGGCCCTGGCGCAATGTGCAGTATTCCTGGTTCACGGCCAATCCCAAGAAGGTAATTATATGCTGTGTAATGTGTGTTAATTTGTTCCTCTCTCAGCCATGCTTTCTCGATCTTGCCTATTCTCTTTTTCGTAATTTTTTGCACTATTACCATATGATGTAGTGCTGCCACCTGAATACCACCCCAACGTTGAAGATTGAGGTGTCAAGAAGATAGCACTACTAGACTATTCTTCTTGACACTTCAATTTTTGCACTATTACCAGGCAGTTTCTGTGTGTGTGTGTGTGTGTGTGAAGGAGAAGTTTGGAAGAGGGAACAGAGAAGAAAGGAAGTGCTTCTCACCAATTAAGCTTTTCTATGCCCTGGCCTAGGGCAGCCTGTGAACCCTCCTGCTGCCAAACTTGTTAAAAACTCTTATGGTCCTGCCTCAGGTTTTTTGTAATGCTTGATCTCTTAATGTCGCCATCTGATGCTCTTTTAATTTCTGTTAATCCGGCATCTTGCAGCTGTGCGCTTGAGACGCTGAGCACATTGAAATTTGCTCAACGTGCAAAATTTATAAGGAACAATGTAAACATTTCAATGTAATCACATTAATCTCCGGAAAATTTTATGAAATATATTCTGAAATTACTTTTAATTATGCATATAGGCAATTATTAATGAAGAAGCTTCAGGGGATGTTCTTAGCATGAGGCTACAAATTCAACAACTTAAGGTAGCAAGGATCCTGTGTTTTGCATGTTGCTATAATGTTAGTTTGTGAACTTGTGAAATCTGCCAGGATTAAACTCATTTTAAAAATATCTTTTTGCACTGAATCTTCATGCTTGTTCTTTAATTTGATTTTCTCTTCACACTTGCAATCAAGTACTTACCGTCAAAAGTGATTCTGTCAGTTTTTTGTTGGGTGTACCTTGACATATCATTTCATATGCACTAAAAATGTGAACCTTTTTTTTTTTGCATGGTTTCTAATTTAGCTTTGTATTTCTTATATGTTTTTTTCATTTATGTGCTGTATGCAGAAAGAGATTAACCGTTTGCATGGATTAGTACATGGGGGTACTGAGCACCAGGAAAATGATAACTTGAATGCAACCATTCCAGGATCCCCAGGCTCCATTAAGTGGGAAGGAGGACAGGGATCATTTAGTCCTCTCACATTTGACAAAAGAATTTCTCAGGTTTGCATATCTTTACTTGTGAGTTTTGTGAAGTGGATGGTATTGGTGGTTGAAAGAGATACCTTTTTGTCAAACTATAACTTGCTTGTTTGTTTGCAACAGAGAAAAGAATATATAGGCTTACAGTCATGTTATATACTCTAATCTGTTTATGTTCATAACTATGTAGCAGATTGGAGGCTAGATTGAAAGAAACATAGAGTGTATAACATGCCATTTATAGCTTGTGACATATTATTTTTGTGCTATGCTAGAAAATTTTTCGTTCTTTTTCTTATTATACAGTTCTTAATTTTGAGTCTTAATTTTTCTTAGGAGAAGTGGATGGAAGTTTTGAGATGTGAAGTGAGTGAGCAAGAGATATTAAAGAGGAGTGAAAGAATGGATAATGTTATATGGGCATTTGGGCATGAGGTATATATATATTCTTTTATATTTCATTTACACCATAACACCTGATATGCATGCAATTATATATATATTACATTAATTGGCAGGTTAAAGCTACCAGGTACCAGGCATGCCTTCTCTCTCCCCTCATTTGTGATTGATGAATAATTGAGTGGTGATTTAGATTTTCTGTGTGATGAAGATTTTTTTAAGGTTCTGCTTCCTTTTTTAGCTCTACTTTAGAATTTAGTGTCTTCAAGTTGTACCTCATGTTGACTAACATGGACTACACACATTGACTATATGCATGTTGACTAACATGGACTACAAGTCTTAATTTTTTTCAGATTCTGATCCATCCATGATGCTGCTTGGTTTGGACCTCATGTTGACTAACCTAGTTATCCCTTGAAGCTTTGTTGGATGGTTTGATAGTAAGAGGTGCATCAATCAATGACAAGTATGTCATAACATAAACATTTTGATCAATGGGTTCAATGTTTCATTTTACTAAATTATATCTTCACATAATTATCTAGAAATCTATTTTCATTATTATGCCTTTCAGCTATTTTAAGGATGCCTTTTCTTTTTGTTCTTTCCAAGTTTTCATGTTGCAACTATCAAAGAGTTTAAAGTTTGTAAAGCCCGGACTTTGGACCCTAGCTGAAAGATTCTCATTTGCTCTTTATTGTGTAATGTCTCATCTAGGACTGTGGCATACACCAACCACACAGTTCTTCCTGAAGCGTTGGAGAAATGGGGTCTAGATGTTATGCAGAAGTTGCTTCCTCGGCATGTTGAAATAATAGAAATGATAGATGAAGAGGTATGCCTTGTGCAAACAAAGTATATTTCTACTTATTACATTTTTGGGGGTTCTTCTAACTTGTCTCTGGTTTACATCTGAAACAGCTAATTCAAAACATTATTTCTGAGTATGGAACCGTAGATCTTGGTACAGAATATTGGGTTTTGAATAGTGAGAGACTGGCAGAGCTCCGGAAGGTAATCTATGAGTTTCAACATAGTCCTTCCAATACCAAGTACATTGCATTCCTGATCCCACAAAGGCAATTTCCGATCATTTATCTGAGAGCACCAATTTTTTAAAGGTGTTGCTAAGGCAGTGTATTTCCAACCTCTTCTGGACAAGGTGAAGAAAAGGTTGGCTTCCTGGAAAGCTAATTTACTTTCAACTGGTGGTAGATTAATTCTTATTAAACATGTTTTGTCTTCAATCATAATATAAAAGAGCAAGCATGTTTGGTGTAGATAAGAATTTCCTTAAGATAAAACTTCAAAGTAAAGATAAATAAAAAAAACTAAGAATTATAAATTTTGTGTAAAAATGTCTAAAATAATAATCTGCAGAAATGGATATTAGAAAGTGACTAGGTAGTATGTCAAGAATGCCATATAAAGTGAAACATAATTAAATCTACTTTTTTGGGGAGGGGTGTATCCTGAATTTATTTATATTTTTTGAAGAAAAAATTGCAAGAAAGTTTTATCAAAATATTTTTTAGGGAGGGCTGCATAGGGGTGAACACGGTCCGGTTCACCCCTTATTTTTTAAGGAACCGAACCGAACCGAAATACTGTAGCAAACCGAAATACTGAGTTGTCAAGTATGGATATGCATGTTCTCTTTGGGCTTGTTCCCCCCTTAATGCTACCACGCAAATTCTGAAAATGGGATTATATGGTAGAAAGCTAATTTGCCTCTTCTGGCTCAAGGGAGTACCAAGCTGTGCCAAGTCAAGGAGCTTCTCATATATAGGCTTCAGTCAAGTTCCCTACCCCATGATGCTTTGTTGCCTACCCAATCAACTGAAGTCTCTCTAGGTTAGACTAGATGTTCCTGATCAATTTAGGTAGTATCTTTCTATATACTTGTTCTGTATTTTTGTCATTCATCTAAGTAGCTACACTTTAATAATTACATTCAGTAGGAAGCACTTTCATGTCTCCTACCTGTCACCTTCAACCAAAAAAGAAATTATGCCTTCTACCTGCATGTGATTTAAATTGGAAGTTTGGAACATATGATGCGTCCTGAGAACAAGTATTGATGAAGTCCCCTACCCCGCCTCCTGGAATCTAATTTTGATTTCACAGTTGAGACTCTTTAATTTTGTTCAATTTTATTTGAGTTTCTTTCCTTAGTTCTTTTGTTTATGATGACAAACTTGCTTGTTATTAGTTTTAGATCATTGTCATCTCTGAGCAGCTTCTTTAGGCCTTCTTTCTTTTTTGAAATGTTGAATTACCTCCCCCACTCCTTTCCTAAAAAGAAAGATGGAGGAAGGAAAAGAAAAGGGGCGGCCAGGGTTCTAATTGCTAATAAATTGGAAGGCTTTGTCCATTTTCTTTTATGTCTGATTATTTGCATATTCATGCAGATAAGTGATTGCTGTGTTGTTTTATAGGTTAGAAGTCTAACAAACAACCTCCAGTTTATTTTGGATACAGTGAGGACTTCAACCATAGTAGAAGTGCAGGTTAGTCTACTTGGTTGACGTTTACTTTGTGCAGTTGTTATCTAGTGTGTTGTCCTTCCACTTCAAAATTTAATATGCAACAACATTGATTCTACAACCAGATTGTGGACTTTAGCTTGAATTTTTCATACATGTTAAGGTCTTATTTTTGATACCCGAGTTGCATATTACCTGACCAGCTAGCATTACTATATACGAAGTTTCTCTTCTTGTTTGCCAGGCACGTTCTGAAGTTGCCTTCTCCCTCCAGTTTTGGTGCATCAGCAGAGGATGGCTCGTGGTTGTGGCGGTATGGGATCGCCTTCTCCCTCTGATGATGCTGACAGCATTAGTATGGAACTCTCTTCTGCCTTCATAAAATCCAAGGTTGATGATCCAACCTGGAGATTTCTTTAGATTATGCTAGCATATATTTTCTGCTACTTTTCTTGACTCGTGCTGTAATCCTTTAGAATATATAATATATGTTTTTCTGCTTTAGATTGGAGACTCATTTATGGAGGAGGGAGTAAACAATGAGAATATGCAGTGGGTCTCTGGCTTTCTGGGTTAGTCTTCTTGCCTTTAGCTCTTGATTGCTTAGTTCCTTTAGAACTGTTTTTCTTATTTCTTATTTCCTTTTATGATTTTCATTAGATGGACAGGAAGGATTGGATCAGTCATCAGAACATTGGTTGGCCAGTTGCTTTAATGAAAATGAGATCCATTTCAGCTCAGATGAAATGTATGCCCTTTTTAAAGTTTCAATTTAATTTTATGCTTCAACATAATCACAAATGCTGAATTTATGTATTTCCTGTGAAAGAAATATTTCTGGCACCTCTGATGACCATGCTGATATTTCAGGTGAGATTATTCATTCATCTTAAGCTATTAGCAGCTTTTCTTCTTTTCTATGTTTTATCTTATCAAATTAAGCAACAATTCCTTATCTATGAATTAATTCTTACGGGAGCCACATTAGAACATGATTGATATTGGCTTGTCATTATAGAACAATGCAATGTAGTCCTCCATAAGGAAACTGTTACAGCACCAGCGATGGTCTCAACCACTCCCTGTAGGAAATTCAAAGGTACCTGCCAATTGAGCTGCATCTTCTTTTCTCCATCACTCACTACTATAACTGGCCTAGCCATTTCTCTTTCCTCAGCCTAGCTTCTCTGATCCACATATTTTATTTTTATGATAACCAGGTCAGAAATCTTACATCAGAACACCAACAATCTGAACCAGGTTTCTTTTGTTACATGTGTGTCTCTGGCTTCTACCTCATGCATTTCTTTTTGGGTCAGGTTTGCATGATATGCAGTGGCCAGCTAGTAAGAAAGTTCTAATTTTTTTATTAGAATACTCTATTGACATGAATCCCACCCTTTTGTCAACTGAATATCATCATTCTCCGAGTTGTGTCAGCAATGCCAACTGATCTTTCATCATGCTATTAGTGATTCAGAAAATCTTGTGTGACATGTATTGCTTTAGGCTTTATCTGCATTGCCCCCTATTTTCTGGAAGCACTCTGAAGAAAAGGAAAAGAACTAAAATTCTGACTATAACCTGGTATGGAAATTTGAAGACATCCATCTAAACAATTGCCAAAAGAGTGGTGTCACTATGTGTGCATGTATGTCAAGCTCACTAGCTATGTATTGCTAGCAGTCTCTGGCTCTCTGCTTCGGACCTATGATTCCTCTTGAGAGTTAATTAGAAGGTGGCTGCCCTGGCATACCCAAGGTGGCTGCCCTGGCTCTCTGAATAAAATCTTGACTATTAATGCACATTTCTACATCTAGATGGTTATTATAACCACGTGGGAGTTCAATGGAATATTATCATTATTATTATTTTCACATTTTTGTCATTTTGGTACTAGTGTCAAATGCGTTTGAGCTTTCCGTGGAAGTGTGCTGAGTTATTGAACAGTCCCAGGAACGATCTAGAACTGAATGTTTGCTGTCAAGTGGGTACACCGTCATGGCAAATAAAGATGTTTATAATTGTGATACTGATGTTAGATAACAAGATGAATTATTTGCAGTCTGAAAATCGTCTCAGCAAAATGATGTTTACCAGTTAACTTTCATTGTGTACTCAAGCAGTGGCCTAATGGTTACCACTCCATGTATACCAAGTTGTAAAGGTCAAGGGTTCAGATACCACTGGGAATAGGATTCTAAGGAATTTCTAAAGAATAATATAGGAGGCCAGTTTTTCAACCAAGAAAAAAAAGGGTTAACTCTCATGTGGTAGAAAAATAGTTAACTTTCACATCCCTTTTTGTACTGTAGCATAAGTTGAACTGGAGCTTTTGACTATGATTTCTAGGGATCTAGGAATCTTTGAAGATTTGGAAGGCCCCCTGAGTTGTTTTAACAGAGATATCTATGCAACTGTTTGAAGATTTTGCACACTAGTTTTCTTTCTCTCCTTCTAATCTCACACTGTATTAACTTGGTGCCGTATGATGGTACTTCAGAATGTTACTTTCCTCAGAAGGATGACATTTCTATCCTCAGATTTGTTCATCGGATTTTTTTATCTATAATAAATTGTGATGCCTTTCACTTTGGGGAAATATGTCTCCTTGTAAGAGAATCATATGGCAGATTTTTGTCACCTTCTGGCCAGGGTGCAATGTCCATCAATGGCACATCTGGGCCTAACAGGGGAAACTGACGGAGTTAGTTTAGTTAAGAAATGTCCATCAATGGCACATCTGGGCCTAACAGGGGCCTAACGCTCAAAGTCAAAATAAACAAGTTAGTTTAGTTTAGAAATGAAAAACTTAGGTTTGTGGGTCCAAAATTAAAAATACTCATCTGATTGGCCTCCGGTTTGTTCCAGAACGGTCGGGGCGATGAGTGTGACTTGTGGAAACCGACGGAGTTCAATTCGGACTCCCGGTTTGACCTCGACGCTCCAAGTCGTCTTAACCAAGTTAGTTTAGTTAAAAAATAAAATACTTCAGTTTGAGGGTCCAATATTAGAAATACTCTTCCGATTGGCCTCCGGTTTGTTCCAGCACGGTCGGGGCGATGAGTGTGACTTGTGGAAACCGACGGAGTTCAATTCGGACTCCCGGTTTGAGCTCGACGCTCAAAGTCACAATAAACAAGTTAGTTTAGTTTAGAAATGAAAAACTTAGGTTTGTGGGTCCAAAATTAAAAATACTCATCCGATTGGCCTCCGGTTTGTTCCAGAACGGTCGGGGCGATGAGTGTGACTTGTGGAAACTGACGGAGTTCAATTCGGACTCCCGGTTTGAGCTCGACGCTCAAAGTCACAATAAACAAACTAGTTTAGTTTATAAATGAAAAACTTAGGTTTGTGGGCCCAAAATTAAAAATACTCATCTGATTGGCCTCCGATTTATTCCAAAACGGTCGGGGCGATGAGTGTGACTTGTGGAAACCGACAGAGTTCAATTCGAACTCCCGGTTTGAGCTCGACGCTCCAAGTCGTCTTAACCAAGTTAGTTTAGTTAAAAAATGAAAAACTTCGGTTTGAGGGACCAAAATTAGAAATACTCATCCGATTGGCCTCCGGTTTGTTCCAGCACGGTCGGACCGATGAGTGTGACTTGTGAAAACTGACGGAGTTAAATTCGGACTCCCGGTTTGACCTCGAAGCTCCAAGTCGTCTTAACCAAGTTAGTTTAGTTAAAAAATGAAAAACTTCGGTTTGAGGGACCAAAATTAGAAATACTCATCCGATTGGCCTCCGGTTTGTTTCAACACGGTCGGGCCGATGAGTGTGACTTGTGGAAACTGACGGAGTTCAATTCGAACTCCTGGTTTGACCTCGACGCTCCAAGTCGTCTTAACCAAGTTAGTTTAGTTAAAAAATGAAAAACTTCGGTTTATGGGTCTAATATTAGAAATACTCTTCCGATTGGCCTTCGGTTTGTTCCAGCATGGTCGGGCCGATGAGTGTGACTTGTGGAAACTGACGGAGTTCAATTCGGACTCCCGGTTTGACTGCGACGCTCCAAGTCGTCTTAACCAAGTTAGTTTAGTTAAAAAATGAAAAACTTCGATTTGAGGGACCAAAATTAGAAATACTCTTCCAATTGGCCTCCGGTTTGTTCCAGCACGGTCGGGCCGATGAGTGTGACTTGTGAAAACTGACGGAGTTCAATTCGGACTCCCGGTTTGACTGCGACGCTCCAAGTCGTCTTAACCAAGTTAGTTTAGTTAAAAAAATGAAGAACTTCGGTTTGAGGGTCCAAAATTAGAAATACTCATCTAATTGACCTCCATTGCTTATAGTTTTATTTAATTTATGCTTCTAAAATAAGTTATTGCTTATAATAATATTTAATTTTAACTTATTATTGTTATATATGTATTGTAGGTTCCTTCATCGGGTGGAGTGGGAGGACACGAGCACGAGGATGAAGACGAAGACGAGGCATCATGATTTTCATTTCATTATTATTATTGTTGTAGACATTTTTATTATTGTTGTTGGCATTATATTATTGTGATGTTGTGGATATTTTTATTCTTATTGTGGACATTTTATTATTCTGATGTTGTGGATATTTTATTATTGTTGTGTTGTGGATATTTTTATTATTGTTTTGTTGTGGATCTTTTTATTATTTTTGTGTTGTAGACATTTTTATTGTGGACAATTATTATTGTTGTGGATATTATTTATTTTACACAGGTTATTTTCCTAAAAATGTATATATTTTTTAAAAAAAATATTTAAAAAATAGAGACCGATTAGGGACCGAAATAATTCGGTGCCTAAATAGGGACCGAACTGAGTTGGTCCCTATTCGGTCCCTAAAAATAGGGACCGAATAGGGACCGAATCAGGTCGGTCCCTATTTAGGCACCGAATTTATTCAGTCCTAGTTCGGTCCCTAAAATAGGGACCGAATAGGGACCGAATTATTTCGGTCCCTAATAGTGACCGAAATGATTCGGTCCCAATTCAGTCCCTATTTGTAGGGACCGAATAGGGACCGAATTATTTCGGTCCCTAAATAGGGACCGACCTGATTCGGTCACTATTCGGGAATTATTTCGGTCCCTAAAAATAGGGACCGAATAGGGACCGAATCAGGTCGGTCCCTATTTAGGGACCGAAATAATTCGGTCCCTATTCGGTCTCTATTTTAGGGACCGAACTGGGACCGAATACGTTCGGTCCCTATTCGGTCTCTATTTTAGGGACCGAACTGGGACCGAATACGTTCGGTCCCTAAATAGGGACCGATCTGATTCGGTCCCTATTCGGTCCCTATTTAGTGTCCGAATAGGGACCGAATTTAGTCGATCACAGATTTGTGACCAGAAGTTTTTGACCGACAAATTCGGTCACTATTCGGTCCCTATTCGGTCTTTGAGCTGTTTAGGGACCGAATAGAGACCGAATATTTCGGTCTCTATTTCCGATTTTTCTTGTAGTGAATAAGTAACTAATCTTATATGTGTTGTACTTATTTGGAAACCATATATAGTATATTTAAGTAATGTGTGCATGCAAATATGTGAATTTTGCTATACATCTTATAGGTATATATGAGTTAATTTTTATAGCATGTAATGTGTACATAGGTACATATTGTATCTATTTATTCAAGTACAATATATGTAACTGTGCTGTGTAGATTTGTACATATACAAATATATGTATATGTCAATTCAAGTGTGCGTATGCAAATTGATTATTGTCGTATAGACTATTCTTATTTAACTTATTGTATATTGCATCATAATAATACCGTGCGTATACTATCTAACCATTAAAGTGCATATTATATATTCTTTCACACTTTTTCACATATTTTCTCTTGCACTTTCATTTATCACATGTCATATCATTGCACTTACCACGTGTCATATTCACATGTCACATTACTTTATTCACATTTTATTACTTAAGTTGCCATGACACATAGTCCGAACTACCAACTAGAGGAGAATTTAGCACATAGCATAATTCACACTCACATATCACTTATTCGTCACCTAGGCAATGCGGTGACAAATCTAGGTAACTGCGCAGAACCGGGAGAAGCCCTCTCCACCCTAACAAGTGGAACCTGTCCACCTCTAGGATTTCATCATAATGCCCTTAGGATTTATTTCACATACGTTGAGCTTTCCATAGGGACTTCTCTATGGTACGGCTCTCGTACCCCTATGGTAGTAGTGTCACTCTTGACCAAATTTTACATTAATCACATTATCATACTTCGTCACTTTTTACTCATGCTTAATATACACACTTTAATCCCTTTTTCATACACTTTGCATAACATTTACATTTTAGTTTACAGAATTCACTCTTACTGTTTAACAATGATAAACAACCTAAAACAATATATTAACATGATGTTAACCCTTGATTTACACATAATTAAACCTAACATGCTAAACATGGCCATTTTCTCATTTAAAACCATAACAGTACCTACTGTCATCAAAACATCATGAAATTTTTATAACAGCTTATATATTTATAACAATTAAACCTAATTACAGGTGCATTTCTCACTAATTTCTCTTAAGTAGGAATTACTGTATAACAGTCAAATATAACAGTGCCAATGCGCAAATACAGTCATCACATGATTGCAGAAAATTCATGAAACCCTAACTCACAACTGTCCTATTTACATAGATTAAACATGGTCATTTTATGCTCACAATTCAATTATTAGAATTTTAATAATTAACACAAATCATGAAAATTCAGTATAACTTCATGACATGACCTACTGATCACCTCTAACCCCACATAAAATTTACAGCATACACATATACCCGGATATCAATTAAATATTTTAAAGAAGATCAAACAGCAGTTTTCAGAACACTGAGGAACTTGGCGGCACAGTGCTGGCCGCCTACTGAGTCAACTGCACCATCCCCTGCCGCCAACACATGAGCTTGGCGGCACAAGATGTTGCCGCCAACCTCCAGACAGTAGACTACACAGACAGCACTCACATGCACGGGGAAATTGGACGGTCCAGAACATGAGGAAAATCCGAAAAAATGCTGGGACCTAAGGGGACATGTATAGGATTGATATACATAGCTTACTTGCCTTGAAATAAATCCTAGAAGATCAAACTTTACCGATGAAGCCCTCCTCGGCCCTGCCAAGAAGGTGCTCAGAAACTCCATAAATCTGGTACTTCAGTCGTTGTAGGTTGATCCTCAGGGTTGGGGATGCTTCCTTGATAGTTGAACTATCTTCCAGTCATTGTAGATCTCTAGGAAATTCCTCCAGTCGCCGGTCGAAGTTTTCAAAGTTCAGCTCACAAGAACCCTAGCTTTTCCCATCACCCAAAAAGACTTGGCGCGGCCAGAATAGGGTGTTTTTATAAGGATGGGCAGGTTGGGTACTCACTATGGCAGGTCTCCTACGGTTACACAAGACTTTCCTAAACTGAAACTAGACCAAACACGAGCATTAACAAATCTAGAATTGTTACACAGTAGGAAAGTTGACGTCAACATCTCGTGGAGTCAACATGTGGTTGGCGTCCAGACATGGTGCCGCCTACCCAGTGCTTGGCGTCCATCGATCTAGACGCCAATCACAGGCATGCAGTCAGTGGCACAGTGTTGGCCGCCAACTATACATCTTGGCCAAAACACAGATATTCATCCAAATAACGTACAATTATGCTCCAACAACGTAGTGTGTGCATAAATAAATACATATGCATTCACTATATAAACTACTTGCATTATATATTATTTATTTAAATAAAACTTATACTAATCTCAATTAAAGATAACATGCATGAAATAACATACATATATATACATACACAACATAGTTACATGCATTATGCATGAATATATAAATGCAATACACACATTATTATTTAGTTACCATACATGTCATGAACAATTTAATGGGTATTGAAATAAGTAGATATCATATGCACAACGTTAAACATATATATCTATACGTGTACAAAACATAATTACATACAACATGCATGGATTATATAAATACAATATGCACGAAATGTTTAATATAACATGTACATCGATAGCAAGGTAATGCATGCACACTTAAAGATATACATGTACAAAAATAACTCACATGCACTTATAAGGTATATAACAATACTTACCTATCATATGCACAATATTATTTAAGTACCATATATGTTGTAGACAACTTAATTTGTATAGAATTAGATAGACATCACATGCATAAGATAACATACATATATGCATATGTACAATATATATTTACACACAATATCCATGGAGTAACTTATGTAAGGAAGAGTAAATGTTAATGAGAGTGTAAATGCATGTGAAAACCAAGGTAAAACGTATTCATTTATTTATGTGTTGATTTGTTGAATATAATGTCATGTTGGTATCATGTCATTTAGATTAATATCATCCATATGGTAGAGTAAGTGAATATGTGTATGTAAACATGTAAAGTAATGTAATGTGGAAAAAAGAGCATGTAGAAATGTCAAATGAATAAGATGACATGTGAACAATTGTGAATTCATGTAATTAAGTTTAATTCATGTCAAAATAGCAAGCAAAATAAGATTATGATTATGATAAATACTTGAAATAATGATTAAGTTCCATGATAAAGTTAATATTCATTTAGTATATAGTTTCATGCTTAAATTGTAGATAATTGCCAATCGATTTGAATATGTTTTAAATCTTCAAACCATGATTAATAAAGGTGGTGTCATTGTGATTTATTCATATTAAAACAGCAAATGAAATGTGTAAATAAATGAGAAAAGTGCATGTGAAACATGAATAGATATCATGTTAGGTTGCTGTCTACTTTATGCTTAACTCCGTGTTCTAATTGGTAGAATTGTTCCATGATATGGATAATGTTTAGATTAATAAATCATGTTACATGATAGGTGTTTAAGAGTGCATATGTTCATGTCATGTATGTATTAATATGATTATGCTTAATTATGATAGAATGTTTAGTATCATGTTATGTAGTTTATTAAAATGCATGTGCAAGTGTCAAGAGAGTATGATAATTTTACATTAAAAACAGCAAGTTAAATGTGTGATAAAATGGTATAATTGCAATAGAAATTGGTTAGATACCATGCTAGGAGTGTTCATTATCTTGTACATAACCTTGTGTTTTAAATTGGTAAATACTATGCAATGATATGATAAAGATTTGAACCATGTAGCATAGGATATATCATGTGTAGAGAACTTGTGTAGGTGTATATTATCTTCCATGATTAATATGAGCATGTGTTAACTAGGAATATGTTTGGGAGAATTATGTGTGTAATTGACCATAAGAAGCATGTGCCATGTAAATTGTAATGGTTAGAATCATAGCATATGTTCCTTATTGTTGATAGCTTAGTGTATATGAGATATGTGTAAGGTTGATGTTTTAGATTACTTGCTGAGTCTTTTAAGACTCATACTTGCTTCGGCATACAGGTGTGACAGGTTTTCCGTACCATATCTGTAATGATGATGGAATGAAGTTTAATTATTTCTTTAGTTCGGCTGTACTCATTTAATATTCATGGACATATCAACCTGATCGTTTAGTGTTGGGTTACTATCCCATTGTGACGATGCTCTTTATACCAATGGGGATTGGTATAATCGTACCAGTATGAGGAGGGTCATTACAAAGATGGTATCAGAGAACCAAGGTTGAGATTGTATATGAATAGTCCATCATCTTCATAATATTGCAAAGTCTTTATTGGAAATTGTCCATATATATAGAATGTAATAATAATGAATGAAAGATAGATAAGAAAATGGCTAGAATTAAGTGATTTAAATTATCACAAGTTAATTGTTTTTGCAGGCAATGACCAGCAATAGTAAGTGTGAGGCTAGGGCTAGAGAGCATGAAGAGAGGCGTAATGTGAGAAACTTCATAATGAGACTCAGGCCAGCATTGAGAGCGAGACTTTTGGAATGCGACCCCCTCACTCTAGATGAGGTTCTCAGGACAGCAAGGTTTGCGGCCTCTTTAGCTAGTGAGAGACCCAAGTGTATGCACTGCAATAAGCACCATGGCGGAAATCTGTGTTGGACAAAGGAAGGAAGGTACCTCAAATGCGGCGGCAAGGACCATCGGATTAGAGAATGTCCGAGGTTGAAGAAATTCGATCCCCGAGGTGCTACAGCATCGGCAATAAAGGAGCCAGCAGTAGAGCCACCCGCATCAGCTAAGGAGAATGAGGACTACATTTTATTTCCGGAGATGGCATCAATGACGTCACCACAGGTACTCGATTCGATCTTCGAGGACAAAGATCTTTTTCAAGGGGGGAGAGTGTGATACCCCTAAATTTCATTCATTTTATATTATGCATGTGTTATTTACCTGTTTATGTATATAGTGTATGTATTAAAATGTGCATATTTCAATTTCTAAATTTCTCATATGCATATGTATGTATATATATACATTATTTTCTATGTATGTAAATAAGTAACTAATCTTATATGTGTTGTACTTATTTGGAAACCATACGTAGTATATTTAAGTAATGTGTGCATGCAAATATGTGAATTTTTCTATACTTCTTATAGGTATATATGAGTTAATTTTTATAGCATGTAATGTGTACATAGGTACATATTGTATCTATTTATTCAAGTACAATATATGTAATTGTGCTATGTAGATTTGTACATATACATATATATGTATATGTCAATTCAAGTATGCGTATGCAAATTGATTATTGTCGTATAGACTATTCTTATTTAACTTATTGTATATTGCATCATAATAATACCGTGCATATACTATCTAACCATTAAAGTGCATATTATACTAGTTACTCCATGGATATTGTGTGTAAATATACGTTGTACATATGTATATATGTATGTTATCTTATGCATGTGATGTCTATCTAATTCTATACAAATTAAGTTGTCTACAACATATATGGTACTTAAATAATATTGTGCATATGATAGGTAAGTATTGTTATATACCTTATAAGTGCATGTGAGTTATTTTTGTACATGTATATCATTAAGTGTGCATGAATTACCTTGCTATCGATGTACATGTTATATTTAATCATTTCGTGCATATTGTATTTATATAATCCATACATGTTGTATGTAATTATGTTTTGTACACGTACAGATATATATGTTTAACGTTGTGCATATGATATCTACTTATTTCAATACCCATCAAATTTTTCATGACATGTATGGTAACTAAATAATAATGTGTGTATTGCATTTATATATTCATGCATAATGCATGTAACTATGTTGTGTATGTATATATATGCATGTTATTTCATGCATGTTAACTTTAATTGAGATTAGTATAAGTTTTATTTAAATAAATAATATATAATGCAAGTAGTTTATATAGTGAATGCATATATATTTATTTATGCACACACTACGTTGTTGGAGCATAATTGTACGTTATTTGGATGCATATCTGTGTTTTGGCCAAGATGTACAGTTGGCGGCCAACACTGTGCCGCTGACTGCATGCCTGTGATTGGCATCTAGATCGATGGACGCCAAGCACTCGGTAGGCGGCACCATCTCTGGACGCCAACCACATGTTGACTCCACCAGATGTTGACGTCAACTTTCCTACAATGTAACGATTCTAGATTTGTTAATGCTCGTGTTTGGTCTAGTTTCAGTTTAGGAAAGTCTTGTGTAACCGTAGGAGACCTGCCATAGTGAGTACCCAACCTGCCCATCCTTATAAAAACACCCTATTCTGGCCGCGCCAAGTCTTTTTGGGTGATGGGAAAAGCTAGGGTTCTTGTGAGCTGAACTTTGAAGACTTCGACCGGCGACTGGAGGAATTTCCTGGAGATCTACAATGACTGGAAGATAGTTCAACTATCAAGGAAGCATCCCCAACCCCGAGGATCAACCTACAACGACTGAAGTATCGGATTTATGGAGTTTCTGAGCACCTTCTTGGCAGGGCCGAGGAGGGCTTCATCGGCAAAGTTTGATCTTCTAGGATTTATTTCAAGGCAAGTAACCTATGTATATCAATCCTATACATGTCCCCTTAGGTCCCAGCATTTTTCCGGATTTTTCCTCATGTCCTGGACCATCCAATTTCCCCGTGCATGTGAGTGCTGTCTGTGTAGTCTACTGTCTGGAGGTTGGCGGCAACATCTTGTGCCGCCAAGCTCATGTGTTGGCGGAAGGGGATGGTACAGTTGACTCAGTAGGCGGCCAGCACTGTGCCGCCAAGTTCCTCAGTGTTCTGAAAACTGCTGTTTGATCTTCTTTAAGATATTTAATTGATTTCCGGGTATAAGTGTATGCTGTAAATTTTATGTGGGGTTAGAGGTGATCAGTACGTCATGTCATGATGTTATACTGAATTTTCATGATTTGTGTTAATTATTAAATTTCTAATAATTGAATTGTGAGCATAAAATGACCATTTTTAATCTATGTAAATAGGGCAGTTGTGAGTTAGGGTTTCATGAATTTTCTGCAATCATGTGATGACTGTATTTGCGCATTGGCACTGTTATATTTGACTGTTATACAGTAATTCCTACTTAAGAGAAATTAGTGAGAAATGCACCTGTAATTAGGTTTAATTGTTATAAATATATAAGCTGTTATAAAAATTTCATGATGTTTTGATGACAGTAGGTATTGTTATGGTTTTAAATGAGAAAATGGCCATGTTTAGCATGTTAGGTTTAATTATGTGTAAATCAAGGGTTAACATCATGTTAATATATTGTTTTAGGTTGTTTATCATTGTTAAACAGTACGAGTGAATTCTGTAAACTAAAATGTAAATGTTATGCAAAGTGTATGAAAAAGGGATTAAAGTGTGTATATTAAGCATGAGTAAAATGTGACGAAGTATGATAATGTGATTAATGTAAAATTTGGCCAAGAGTGACACTGCTACCATAGGGGTACGAGAGCGGTACCATAGAAAAGTCCCTATGGAAAGCCCAACGTATGTGAAATAAATCCTATGGGCATTAGGATGAAATCCTAGAGGTGGACAGGTTCCACTTGTTAGGGTGGAGAGGGCTTCTCCCGGTTCTACGCAGTTACCTAGATTTGTCACCTCATTGCCTAGGTGATGAATAAGTCATATGTGAGTGTGAATTATGCTATGTGCTAAATTCTCCTCTAGTTGGTAGTTCGGACTATGTGTCATGGCAACTTAAGTAATAAAATGTGAATAAAGTAATGTGACATGTGAATATGGCACGTGGTAAGTGCAATGATATGACATGTGATAAATGAAAGTGCAAGAGAAAGTATGTGAAAAAGTGTGAAAGAATATGTAAGGAAGAGTAAATGTTAATGAGAGTGTAAATGCATGTGAAAACCAAGGTAAAACATATTCATTTATTTATGTGTTGATTTGTTGAATATAATGTCATGTTGGTATCATGTCATTTAGATTAATATCATCCATATGGTAGAGTAAGTGAATATGTGTATGTAAACATGTAAAGTAATGTAATGTGGAAAAAAGAGCATGTAGAAATGTCAAATGAATAAGATGACATGTGAACAATTGTGAATTCATGTAATTAAGTTTAATTCATGTCAAAATAGCAAGCAAAATAAGATTATGATTATGATAAATACTTGAAATAATGTTTAAGTTCCATGATAAAGTTACTATTCATTTAGTATATAGTTTCATGCTTAAATTGTAGATAATTGCCAACCGATTTGGATATGTTTTAAATCTTCAAACCATGATTAATAAAGGTGATGTCATTGTTATTTATTCATATTAAAACAGCAAATGAAATGTGAAAATAAATGAGAAAAGTGCATGTGAAACATGAATAGATATCATGTTAGGTTGCTGTCTACTTTATGCTTAACTCCGTGTTCTAATTGGTAGAATTGTTCCATGATATGGATAATGTTTAGATTAATAAATCATGTTACATGATAGGTGTTTAAGAGTGCATATGTTCATGTCATGTATGTATTAATATGATTATGCTTAATTATGATAGAATGTTTAGTATCATGTTATGTAGTTTATTAAAATGCATGTGCATGTGTCAAGAGAGTATGATAATTTTACATTAAAAACAGCAAGTTAAATGTGTGATAAAATGGTATAATTGCAATAGAAATTTGTTAGATACCATGCTAGGAGTGTTCATTATCTTGTACATAACCTGGTGTTTTAAATTGGTAAATACTATGCAATGATATGATAAAGATTTGAACCATGTAGCATAGGATATATCATGTGTAGATAACTTGTGTAGGTGTATATTATCTTCCATGATTAATATGAGCATGTGTTAACTAGGAATATGTTTGGGAGAATTATGTGTGTAATTGACCATAAGAAGCATGTGCCATGTAAATTGTAATGGTTAGAATGATAGCATATGTTCCTTATTGTTGATAGCTTAGTGTATATGAGATATGTGTAAGGTTGATGTTTTAGATTACTTGCTGAGTCTTTTAAGACTCATACTTGCTTCGGCATACAGGTGTGACAGGTTTTCCGTACCTGAGGAGAGAATAGTGAAGGTCGATGCCGCATACAAGGAGTAGTTACTTGTGGAGACTTTCTTTTTGTAGTTGCTTTATTTCATAGTTGAATAATGTTATTCGTATTGTCAAAGTAATGGACAATGTAGTTCGTTTCAACTTGTAATAATGTGGACTCTAGCACTTTCTTTTGCTATGTAGACTGTGGAATCTGTGATGATGATGGAATGAAATTTAATTATTTCTTTAGTTCCGCTGTACTCATTTAATATTCATGGACATATCAACCTGATCGTTTAGTGTTGGGTTACTATCCCACTGTGACGATGCTCTTTATACCGATGGGGATTGGTATAATCGTACCGGTATGAGGAGGGTCGTTACAACATACATCCAAAAGTCCAGAATTTATCATACAGATATGACAAACAGGGTTCTGTGAAAACTGATGAACTTGACGGCAAGGGCCTTACTGCCAACTAGGGTTAACGGCACAGGATGCTGCCGTCAACTCAAGAACTTGGCGTCAACAAGGTTTCCGTCAACCTCCTGTCTGCAGAAGTGCAGACCGAACTCAAATAAAAGGGTGAATTGGGAGTTTCAAGGCACGAATAAAAATCTGTAAAATTTCTGACACCTAAAGGTCATGTCTAGGGATGTTAACCCTCGATTACTTGCTTGGAAATAAATCTAAGAGGATCAAATCTTTTCGAAGAAGCCCTCCTCTGCCAAGCTAAGAAGGTGAGATTCCCCTCCTAAATCTGGTTTCCTTGTTGAAGCAGATGGATCTCCGGAGTCAGAGAAGATTTCTCAATGGCAGGAGCTCCTTCCAGTCACAGTAGATCACCGGAAGAACCCTACACACGTCAGATCAAGCTTGCAAAAGTTCTAGTTTTTTCCACGAGAAAACCCTAGGTTTTTCTCATGAGCTAAAAGACCAAATCTGGCCGAAAACTAGATGTTTTATAGGGCTAATGGGTCGGGGTACGCCTAGCATTAGGTTTCCTACCGTTGGGGATAGTTTCCTAATCAAGAACCTGGAGAAACATAGCCATTTTTAGATCTGGAATCGCATCAAAATCGGAGAAGTAAACAGCCACATTGCTGTCGTTAACAAGGAGTAGGTGTCCATCGATCTGGACGTCAATATCTCCTACCCATGAAGTCAACGACACACAGGTTGTCGTCAACCTGATGTTAACGTCAGGTGATATTGACATTAACCAGGGATTTCAGCAGAACTCAAAATACATTAAACCAGCATACATGTACAAAGATAAATAGACATTATATGCATAGAATTTGATAAATACAATATGTATAGAATTAGCTAAATACTTATATGCATAGAAATAAATAAATAATATATATATATATATATAATTATAATATGCACAAAATCAAATAAGCATATATGACAAAGTTCAGGGGCCTTACATAGTGATTAAGCTACGACAGGGAGAAGTTGTTCTTGGAGTGTGCTGAAATAGGGGGATGTTAAACTTGAGTTTGAGAGTTTAACTGTTGTTAATTAAGCTATATTGTGTTAAATCTAGACAAATTGGTCTATGTCTGCTAGAAACAATCATGTGTTTGTGTTAATGGTACCAAGGTGTCGTCATGAAGATTGGTTTCTTGTGTGTGTGTGTGTGTGTGTGTGTGTGTGTGTGTGTGTGTGTGTGTGTGTGTGTGTGTGTGTGTGTGTGTGTGTGTGTGGTAGTCTTGGAAGTGTTTTACCAGATTAGTGTGTTAAGCCTCACACATCTTGGAAGGTGGACTACACTACACAAGGGTGTAGTTGAACCACCAAAAAAATCTTTGTGCATCATGGTATGATCTTTATTTCCTACCCTATAAGGGTGTTCACTATTTAGTTCAAATCGAAAAATCAAACCGAATCAACTAGTTTGGTTTGGTTTGAAAATGAAAAAAATTCAGTTTGGTTTGAAATCAAACCGAAAAAGAAAAATCGGCTTGGTTCGGTTTACAAGCTATGTAAATCAAACCAACTAATTAAACCAAATTATAATAATAGGTTTTTAATTTGTATATATCTATCAAGTTTGTTTAATGTATATATGTAAATATATGTATTAGGGAACATAATATGGTCATCAATTGTAACACCCCGAAAAAAAATTAAATGATTTAAAATATAAAAAATAACAAATATATAAAAGTGGTGAATCAAATAAAATAAATGACATGATTAAACTCCCAAAGGGGGAAATCAACTATTTAAATCATATTGGTCCAATACAACTCTAAATGGGCCAAAGATGAAAACTCAATAGCAATAAAACCCCAAAATTCGTACCCATAATTATGTAGAAAATGGGAAGGGCAAATTAGGGCTTAAACTAATGCTAATAGCCAAGCATCGTAACCCAAATCATGGCCAACCATGCAAAGAGCTTTCATATGATGTAGCTACTCCAATTGGGAGAAGAAATCCCAAAAATATGGAAGGTGCCATGCAGAATTCGCAGGCCACCTTTCCTAGCTCCATTAGGACATGGAATAAACCCTAAAACTATAAGAGATTGTCACAAAACTTTTAGGGGAAGTTTGGCATTGTGTTGGGGTCATGAGGAGCAAGCTAGGGCACAGAAGGAGAGGTGAACGGCTAGGGAAAATCGAGCTTTATCCTCAACCTTGCTCTGCATCGACCTGGACGTTTGCATCTCTTATATTCGTTCAAAGGTAGGTGATCTCGGGCCGAAACTAAATGAAACCTATAGCATCTGAAAGAGCATCATGTCTACTTTGTTTTAAATATATTTTTCCCAATTTTCATCAAACATGTTCACCGCATTAAGCGTTTTCCCTAAGTCGCACAAGTCTAGGGCTTTTGTGTTCTTCAAACGTTTCACGCAAGCCGAGGCCGAATCAGGTCAAACCCAAAACATGAATCTTATTCTACTAGTTGTCTCGTCATTTTTCGTGTTAAGAGTTTTGTCTAAATGTCATCATATTTCAAGTTATAGGTCAATCATGAAGGGTGTAACATAGTTCTGCATTTTCGGATATGATCAAGAACCGCGACGTACCCAGATGTCGCAATTCTACCTGCATGAACGCGACATACTTGTACATCGTGATTCAGTAAAAGGCGACCGTGTATTACGTCACTATTTGTTGTCAGACTGGTCAACCCTGACACCTCAAACTGTGTGTCGCATGGGTTTCTGGACCCGTCATGAACGTGACGGCATGTGCCGTCACGATTTGGAAGTTTCCTGCCCATTCGATTCCATACAATTTTCATGCACGCAGTTAGAAATCCATGCATGAACGCGACGTAGGAAAGCGTCGCGATTCAGGCCTCGTCGTGACAGATCGTTCAGTCGCATTCTGAACGTGATGGATGAGACCGTCATGATTCTGTGACTTATTACCGAACTTTATTTATCGGTGTACGGTTCTTTGAAAGGCGACGTTTGAACCTGTCGCGATTCAAAGACCGACCTGAGACTGTTCTTTCTGGCTAGTCAGTCAGCATGTTTAGTCTCTTAGTCTGTAAGCATGTTACTTAGTGTGCACTGGCCTAAAAGTAATCAACCCATTTGAAAACTATAATGACATGAATAAGATTCTAATGTATATTATGAAGTGAATGATCTTGTGTCATTTGATTATCCTCTTGTGATCTAGTTTGATATGAAATTGTCATAATAAGAATGCGATATGAATCTATGGAGAATGCATGTTAGAATGGACTTGCTTAGTTTAAGCTTTCCTATTATATTACTTGCTTGTTGCATGTGGATGTTTATTTACATGCTTTCCGAGGTTTCCATATTATGCTCATCCATTGCACGCATGGTTAGGAGGTTCCGTGTCATGACACTACACATTTGCACAATTAGGCACACCCCTCTTAGGGAATTGGGAGCTCTCTACTGGTCATTCCATATTGGCAGACTAGCGATCTTTTCCCTAAGACCTCTGTAAGTCTCCGTACTTTATGGATTCCCTCATAGAGACCGAGCTGGTTGTACCATGAAGTACCCTGGAGATAGAGAGCACTTGTACCATGTGCGATATGTCTTTAGTCATCCTCTTGTCAAGACATTAAGGAATTATGAAACATAAGATACGTTTTTATGTTGTCCAATTGATCTCTCGAGCTTTTGTCATACCTTGAACTCTATGAATGATCATGTCCCTATTACTATGAGCTTGTTATTGAAAATTTGTGGCCATAATATGTATATGTTAGATCGACACAATGTAGGACTTCAGTCCATTGATTAATGCCTGTGCAATAAGGGCCATGTCTGGTCTTGGGGAGGAGCACCCCAACGTACTTATTAATTACGAGAGTATGGCCTTGTGGTGCTTGGCATGACACTAATATGTGTGCAAGATTTGTGTGAATGTGCCTTCGTTTGATATGATACATCTGATCATGTGAATATGTGAAATCTATGTGAGTATGGCCAATCCTTGTGATACGATTCTATTCTTGAATTACCTGTCCAATGCATATGAAAGTCAGTATTTGTTTCGTTGTGATATTCGCTCTATTCAGCTATTTGACTTGTTAGAAATGCATGCATAGTCATCATGTTCATATTCAGACCCTACTCATTTAAAATGTTAATCATGTAAATCCTATCGGGCTAGTTTGCTCACCCTATCATCCTGTCCATTTCAGGTAGTGAGGAGGATCTCGTGGACTCCGATGGGGCAGGGCATGAGTGAAGAGTACCCATCATACGAGGAGTTGAAAGATTGGGAGTAGATGTTTGAGTAGTTTATGTATTAGTGAAACATTTTCATGGAGTTTATATTTGAATAATGGATCCTTTAGTTTATTCTACTGATGTACGGTTTAATTAGTTGAATGGAATGAAATAAAGAGTATTTAATTGACAATATTGTTGGCTCAAGTCTGTTGTTATATTTAGTTGTGACTCTGCATTATTTGACTGTGATACCTATACTCGTATCGTTCACGCATCCTGATATTTATTCTACTGCTAAATGTCGGGACGTGACAGTTGGTATTAGAGACTGAACTCTTCAGGTCCAAGGGAATAGGAATATAGAACGAAACTAGAACACACGAGTCAAAATCTGTCATACCCAATGTGAGCTTGGGTAGAGCTATGGGTATAGGAGTCACATGTGTTATACTTAGATGTCTAACTTATATTATTATCTTGAAGGTACTTACTACCTCAATGGCTACTGAACGAGCCCAGGCTAGAAACATGCAACAAACTTTACAAAACTTGACTCAAGCAATACCGCAAGCCACCCAGGGTGGGGGAAACTGCGGAGCCGGTGATCTCCATCGGAATTTTCGAAGTATGGACCCATACTAACCCGGATGTTGCTGAACATTGGGTTAAGGAGATTGAAAGAATTTTTAGGGTCATGCAATGCACGGATCAAAAAAAATTACTACTGGCAACTTTCTAATTGGAAAAGGATGTTAGGGCATGGTGGGAGTCGGTTGAGGCGACTCTGGAAGGACAACAACTAACATGGGTACAGTTCATTGAACGTTTCAACAATAAGTACTTCTCAGAGAGGGTTCAGGGGTGGAAGGCAGCCGATTTTGCAGCTCTAAAACAGAGAGGACTGACTGTGGCTAAATATGAGGCCCAATTCTCTCGTCTGTCCCGATATGCCTTGCACTTGGTTGGGACAGAAAGAATGAAGGCAAAATGCTTTCTAAATGGCTTGAGGCCCCAGTATATCACCCAACTGGCACCAATGGACATTCAAACCTATGCTGACATGATAAAGAAGGCGCAGTTACTATAAGACGCCATAGAGACCGCTGAAAGAATCAAGGGAAAGTCTATGAAGAGAGAGCAAGTGTCTACTACCGGAAAGTATCAACTGACCATTGGGAGGAAAAGGCCCAGTGGTGGTTTTATTGAACAAGCCGATAAGAAGCCAAAAGAATTAAGCAAGCAGTTGGTAGTGGCAAATGAGGAAAGACGCAAGCATTGCGATAAAGCTAGTCACCGGTCAGAACAATGCTGGAGAGCACAGGGGAGATGTCTGTGTTGTGGAAGTCGTGACCACAAGTTTTTTGACTGCCCAATGCTGAAAGAACAAGCCCTACAAGAGAAGCGTCCGAATGGACAAAGGAGGCAAGGCCACTTACAAGCTATTCAGGAGCCTAAAGCTGTGGAAGAAGGAGGTGTGGTTGAAGGTACACTTACTATTTCCCGTTCCGCATTTGTTCTATTTGACACAGGAGCTACTCATTCCTTCATATCTCAAACCTTTGTTGACACCTTGCCTATAAAACTCATCCCAATGAAATCCGAAATAGTTGTGTCAGCCCTGATTGGTCCTGGCACCAATCTTAGAAACCATTTGCCATCTAGTGAAGTGTTGAACGAAACTCAAAATCTACCTACAAGCTTAATATGCATGGACATGGAGGGTTATGATGTGATACTAGGAGCAGACTGGTTGTCTGAACATGGGGCTAATGTCAATTGTAAGAAAAGCTAGGTAACATTTAGTCATTACCCAAAGCTAGTGTTCTCAGGAGATAGAAATCGCAGGAGACTGTCCCTCATCTCTGCACTACAAGCCAAAAGGATGATGAGGAAAGGTTGTATGGCCTTTCTAGCTACTGTTATCACCGCAAAGAAGGAAGTGAAGATTGAGGACATCCATATTGTTAGCGTGTACGCTGATGTCTTTCCCGAAGACTTGCTAGGAACCCCTCCTGAGAGAGAGGTCAATTTTACCGTTGACTTGATCCCTAGAGCAGCACCAGTATCCAGGGCACCATATAGAATGTCCCCCGCAGAACTGAAGGAATTAAAAGAGCAACTGATGGAACTGCTGGAGAAAGGATTTATCCGACCAAGCACATCACCATGGGGTGCACCTGTCCTCTTTCTCAAGAAGAAAGATGGGTCGATGAGGTTGTGTATAGATTACAGGCAACTGAATCAATTAACAATCAAGAACAAATATCCCCTGCTAAGGATTGATGAACTATTTGATCAACTATCTAGAGCTAAATACTTTTCCAAGATAGATCTCAGATCCGGCTACCATCAATTGAGGATCAAAGAAAAAGATATACACAAAATAGCCTTCCGAAGCAGGTACGGGTATTACGAATTCATTGTTATGCCTTTTGGACTAACAAATGCTCCTGTTGTTTTCATGCAGCTGATGAATACTATTTATCGCTCGTATCTTGATAAATTTGTGGTAGTATTCATCGATGATATACTGATCTATTCCAAAACAAAAGAAGAGCATGAGGAACATTTGAGGGTTACATTGCAAATTCTGAGGGAGAATCAATTGTATGCCAAGCTAGGTAAATGCGAATTCTGGCTTGAGGAGGTATCCTTTTTGGGGCACATGGTAACCGAGGATGGTATCGCTGTTGATCCATCAAAAGTAGAGGCTGTGTTGAAGTGGGAAAGACCGACAAGCGTCACAGAGATCAGGAGTTTTCTGGGATTAGTAGGATATTACCAAAGATTTATTAAGGATTTCTCAAAGATTGTAGTGCCATTAACCAAGCTAACCCAGAAGGAAAATCCATTTGTGTGGACCGATAAATGTGAAGAGAGCTTTAATAGCTTGAAGAAGTGTCTGACTACTGCTCCTGTCCTCGCCTTACCCACTAAAGAGGGAGGATTTGAAATTTATTCAGATGCTTCAGGAACAGGTCTGGGATATGTCTTAATGCAACAAGAAAAGGCAATAGCATATGCCTCAAGAAAATTGAAGACCCACGAAGTAAATTACCCTCACTACAAGAAATCTTAGTTCTGCCTACGAAAATTTCTTACGGTCTAGTATATTCATAAGCTATTCATATGGATAGGCATATCTATACTTACGAACTGTACCTATCGTAGGGATATCAGACGAATTTTGTTCATGAACTTTTAAGATATATCTATCCCTATGGCATGGTACTTTAAGCATATAACAAAATCATATACTCACGGAGTGTGTTACCGTAAGAAAATAGTAGGTACAAACATCATCTAGAATTTTACCTTATAAAAAAATTTCAAAACACCCTCCAAAAATTTTCGCATCGCGGCAAACTTAACTCTCTCTAAACTCGAAACATCTGCCAAACCTTCCCCCGTTCGAGAACACCCCCAAAACCACACCAGCCCCCGCGCCTAGCCGCCCACACTGCGTGATCCCCCTCCCCTCCCTTCCCCTCACCTACGCCGCTGGCGATCTCCCCCCCTCGATCCCTCTCCCTTGATGAGTGATCTCCCCCCCTTGATGCAGTCAGACGACTTGAGGAGAAGGGCGACTTCGGCGAAGGAGGTACGCAGCAGGGTGCCGCCAGCCCCCATGGACGCGGCGTCCTTGGGGGCGCTCCAGTTCAGCTTGGGAAAGATAGCACCGCCTAGGGCGCTAATGGATTCCTAGACTGCAGACTCCAGCTCTGGAAAGTAGGGGGCCTCAGAAGGCGGCGAGGCATCAGAGTCGATGTTAGAATCGGAGGATTCATGGTCACCATCGTCGGGGTCCAAAAGGGTAGTATCGTCAGAGAAGGGGTCGCGGGAGTTGGGGTGGCGGGGGAGGGGGTTGAGGCCGGAGGCAGAGGCAGGGAGGAGGAAGGGGCCATCATCCTAGAGGAGGTAGCGGAGGAAGGGGGCGGGGATGGGGTGGATTAAGGTTTTGATGGAGTGGCGACGGAAGCGGGGGTACCAATCCCCGATCTGGCACCGCAGCGGCTCCGCCTCCTTCATATCCTCGCACGGGGGGGGGGGGGGGGGGGGGGGGGGGGGGACGGCGACGACGACTGCTGCTGTGTTGGGAAGGGGAGGGGTTCCCCTGAAGGAGCAGTGGCAGCTGCGCTAGGAAACGAAGGATCGCTGAGAAGGGATGACGGCGGCTACTGCTCCTGCTGCGGCACTGGAAGAAAAGGGGAGGCAGCAGTGCGCCTTCATCTGTTGCTGCTGCTACTGCTGGGAAGGCTTCTACATCTGGTGGAGACTTAATAAGAAACTGAAGGTATAACTGGTTAAGAGTTTTTCTGCTTTTACTGAAGGTATAAATTGCATTTAGATTTTTGTTTTTTTTTAGATTAAGAATTTTTCCGCTTTTACTTGTCTGAATTCTCATTTCCATTATGACTTGCTAAATTTAGGTACTTGTTTCATTCTTTTACATTTTTGACTCACTTCTGTAATTTAAGAGCCCCATCAGGTTCCTCATTGCATTTGTTTTTAGTTATTAAGTTTGCAGCATCCATGACACACTTGCATTGGTATTGTACTTAGCTTTGTGCCTCCTATGCGGTCTCCAAATGATAAACTGATGAACATCTTTACGTCAATTATTTCCAGTCCAGAGCATCGTCAGATAGATGGAGGTGGTGTTTCCGGAAAAGTTTTGCAGGAAATCATGTGCAGAGCAATTCTGTTGTATCAGAACCTCCAACTGTGAAGGAGAGCCAAGACGCCTGGCAGAGTACTTTCTATCCACCAGAAGATGGAGTTGCACTTGACGCAGTGTGCTCAAACTTGGGTGATGGACCTTTTGTCTCTTAAGAAAGAACCATAAGAGATGCTGAGGAATCTACTGCCACAGTGATCCAAGCTGCCATCAGGAGACGCCTGGTACGCTTAGTTATTCGTCTGCTGTCTTTGAACACGCTTCAAAAGATCGTTTAGTTTGATTCTACGCTGCCAGCTACTGCAGTTAGAAATGCTTGGACAATTTGATAAGATTCGAGTCGTAAGTTGTTTAGTTGTCTATATATGGTGCTATCATGCTATCACCTTATATAGAAGAAGTATATTCTTAGCTCTTTTGTTTCAGTTGGACCTTGGTCCATGTTTTTCAATGATGGTTTTGCTCATCTATTCACTTCAACAGTTCCAGGATGCCTAATTCGATTATTTTTTTTCTAATATAGTTTCCTTATTTTTTTTGGTCTGCTTTTGCAGGAAAAGATCATAGTTTTTTTAGTGGGTGGCAGTTGCAAAATTCATTCTTTCGTCGGTTTCTAAGGTTTGAGAGGTTTGTCAATAATCACAATCTGGTTATTACTTGTTAAGGTTCTGATCTGTTTCTTACGTCCATGATCCTTTCTTTTTACAACTGTTGTACTTCATCTCTTAGTCAATCCCTTTACCCTAATTTGGTCTATGGTGCTAGTCCAACCTCTCTATTTGGTGGGATAGTTTTGTATTTCCACATTGATGTAGTAGAGGTTATCCCACCTGTGACAGCTCTCTTTCACTATCAGTTTCTCTTACTATTAGCGTTATATATGACAAATTTGTTAAGGTACTTTTTGCAATTATGCTTGTATTCTACTCACTATTTACTGGTATTCAAGCTAACAGAGTCTCTCAGACAGAATATACAACAAATAAAGATTCCTATCAAGCTTATGAGGCAGAACTCATCAAAAGAGGCACTTTCTTTTGATGGGAATATGATATTGGAAAGACTATCTTCGACAACTATGCTAAAGTGAAAGGTAGAATTTTTGGTAAAAAAAAAACCTTCTGTTAGGATTTATTTGTTTCTTCACTTTTTGTTGGGCAAGTCTGGCTTCAATTAGGAAATGTTCAAGCAAATCTTATTCATATTTTTTATGTTTCTTATACTTAGATAAAGTATTTTCTAACTTGCTTTGTCTCTTATTTTTTTATTTGTTGGTGCAAGTGGGTCTTCTAAAGAGTAAAATATTAGATAATTAACATATCATATGACTCTTAGAGGTTGTTCTTGCATGTTTTATCTCTTTTAAGAATATAAGAATACATCCAACCATAAATTTGTTTTCTTTTTATGCTAAAGCAAAAAGGAGGAATCTTTACAGGACAATTTTATTTGATTAATCTAGGCCTTCTAAATACATCAAAAACATAAATTTGTTTTCGAAATGTAACAGGTTGAGCTTGAGGATAATTGATCTTCAACTCCACCCTTTTTGGTAAGTATCCAAATGTTTAACATTTTGTTGAGCAACCCAAATGCACCTAAGACATTTGAACTGCACTATTTATGTCAAAAAAGAATGAAGCATGCTACAAATTATGGCATATGGCTGGAAGACTATAACGTTTTTGAGATAAGCTCAATAGGTTTTGTAGTGAAGTTAAGGAGTAGGCTTTTGATGTATTTAGAGTTGTTTTTGGCACTATCCACTTTTCAGAAAGAAATAAATGTATGAATGCCTAAGATAACCCAATGATGCCGAAGTCTTTGACTAGGCACCTTCTCAACTGTCATGTGGGGTGTCCTACGGCACCTCAAGGGATCATCTCTGAACTCCAAGTGATAATTAATGTAATTCTTTGAATTAGAATCCATTCTGGGTAATATATAGTTTGAGATGGTTTCATGTCTGATGATGTAGAAAAACCTAGTTGATACCCATATCTGCCAGTGTCTAAAGGTTTAGTTTGTAGTCATGTAGGTCTTTTGCTGAATGGAGATAGTAAAAGCAATCAAAATACAATCCCCATGGAACCAAATCCCCTTCAAAACTTCATAGATAGATAACTTAGATTAAAACCAGACATTTAGGGCTTACAAGGTAATTTGCCATGCCTAGTTGTCGTTCAGATTTGGTGAATATTCATGAACATAAGCGTTTGGGGCTGTGAACATGTGAGTTTAGAAATTCTGAACTCTGCTCAGAATTCTATGTTCAGAATTTTTGAAGTTCAGAATTCTGAACAGATTTAGAATTCTGAACTCTGTTCAGAATTTTGAAGTTCTGAAGTTCAGAAATTTTTGGAGGTGAAACCAAAAATCAAGGCATGGGAACTCCACTGACTTCTGAGATTCAATATGGTGCTTCTCGAGTTGAAATATATAGCTAAAATGAGAAGCCATGATACTCATATTGCCGATTTTGAAGTTGTATGTTTGTACTTGCTTGCTGATTCCATCTGCATATTTTTCAGTTTGTGTTATCTCTTCCATATTCCATAATATTGTAACCATCTTTATGCTTCTAAAGGAGCAGATTAGTAATGAAGACTGATTTTTGAAATGTTGAGTCTCTAAATTAATGATGTAGCAATAAAGTATGTGCTTTTGGGCTTCAACTTGCTAATAGTGTAAAGTCAATTAGTACATGATGTTGTTCTTTTTTTTTTTTTTTTTAATTCACATCATCATTACAGTCTGTGCACCAGACTGCCAGAAGCATTGTAAAATTACAGGGATGGGTGTTAATATTATAGTAGTTGTATCTGGTGCCAAGTGGCTCACACTAAGAATTCCGCCTGCTTATTCTGTGTTCCTCATTTCTGAACTTCAGAATTCTAAACACAGAATTCTAAGCACCATATACATCAGATCTAGACAGTCTAAGAATCATTTGCAGGACATCTAAATAGTATTTTTTAATTTCTGAACTTCAGAATTCAGAACACAAAATTCTGAGCAGAGTTCAGAATTATAAGAGCCAGGTTAATATTACAGTTACAGAATTATAAGAGCCATGGAAGTAGACAACTTACAGTTACATGCATGGTCATCTACATTTCTTAATGTCTAACTTTCTTTCTATTATCAGGAAGGAACTTTCAAACCATCAAAGGATGAGAAAGATCATGTCTTGTTACTGGAATTACTTTTCTGGTTCAAAAGATCATTCATGTATTGTTAAGAACTAGAAATGTCTTCATCCAATGGCAGTTCTACGTGTACCTTGTCAAATCTTTCTAGATTTCTGTCTGTTGTTAATGCTTCAAGGTTCTAGGATAGCCTTCCTTAATGCATTTATATATAAATTTGATCACCCAATAGTTAGTGCTAAAATATGATGTTTTCCATATCTACTATTATGACGTTTTGCATGCTCAGCCATGGCATGATAACCACATGAATGCATTTCTGGCTCTTCTTTATTTTACTGTCAGACCACTAGTTTAAGTACTGTTATTTCATCCACAGTCAATTACTCAAATGTGACTTCTATTGGTTGGATCAAATATTATTTTATTACTGTAGTTATGTCAATAACATCTATTATGTAGCAAGAACCAATGATATTGGCTTTGAAGGTGGATGCTATAGATGGATTGAGAAAAACAGAATATTTGACGACATTGACATGTATAGGAATCCTTTTGCAGAAATATGCTCTGAGTTACTTCTGGTTATTCTTTCACTTTATTATACTGCTTTATTGGTGATTCCCTTCCTTAGACTTTTACCTCAATAAACCAAGGCAGTACTTGATATTTACTAATTGTTTATGCTTTGGACTTCTATTGCTTTAGGTGGATAAATTCGCCACCTTGTGATAGTTGTGGAGGTGAAACCAGAAATCAAGGCATGGGAATTCCACTTACTTCTGAGATTCAATATGGTGCTTCTCGAGTTGAAATATACAGGTAAAATGAGAAGCCATGACACTCATATTGCCGATTTTGAAGTTGTATGTTTGTACTTGTTTGCTGATTCAATTGTATGTGTATCGTGACAAAAGAAACTTTTTTGCTAGTCTTCAAAGTTTGATTGGATTGTGATGTGTATCGTGGGTCTTAAGACACCCAATAAATCTGGTTGTTGTTAAGCTAATTTTGTTTGGTCATTTGGCCTGAATTGCTACTGCATCCCATTGTATGGTTCCCTCTACTTAATGGCTAAGATGGTTTCTTCCTTATCATTACAAATAGGGAAAAGAGTGTCAATGGCTGGAACCATCTTAGCCAGTCTAGCAAAAGTGGGCAATGCATTAGAGACAGCCTTCCTGATGAGCATAACTTGATTAGGTGGGATTTGCCTTAGAAGCTTGGGCCAATAAAAGAGTTAACATGTTTAAGGGGGCCCAAAATTCCAGGGATCCAGTGGTCAGTCCACAAATTGATGTTAAAGCCATTTTTCACCACCCATAAAACATCCCCTCTTTAAATCATTTCTAACTGTAAGGATCCAAGTTTGAGATGAATTCAAACCCTTCATAACCTGCCAAAAAGATTGAGATCGTATATGATAATCCAAGAACTGTCACTCAGACCCTTTTCAATAGTTTGCTCTCCTTTTTTTTTTAAACCAATCTACGACTCTGCGTTCATGCATTCCTGAAACAAATTTTAATTTCGATGACTACTTAGATCTAAATTTCATCATGCCATCCATTCTGATATTTTGTGGCCCAAAGTTGCTTCCTTAATTAGCCTCTTTAAACTGAACACTTATCTTAGAATATTGTTCTGTTTCTGTAACAAACAGTTGGACTCTCTGAAGGATTCATCTAGTACTTCATCTTTCCCAGCTATAGAAGTGGACCAGAAGACAGAGGGTATTGAGGACTTGGGAGCTGATGAGATAGCAAAAGAGATCAGGATTGTGAAGAGGCAGACCAATATCACACATGGTCTCCTATCTGTTATGATCATCCTCACAACCATTTGGCAACTCTCATCTTACTAACAATTAACTTCCTCTTCTGAACAGTATGTGAATGTGAACAATAATGTTTGATGTAATCTTTCATTGACATTATTGTTTATTAAACATTAATGTTTTTATATTATTAATGTGTTGTGCATTGTGAATGAGTGGGTGTGAATGTGTGTGGATCTAAATGTGGATGTGTATGTGTTGATCTAAATGTGGATGTGTGTGTGGAACTAAATGTGGATGTATGTGTTGATCTAAATGTGGATGTGTATGTGTTGATCCAATTGCTTGTGAATGTGGATCTTTAAATATAGGTGAATGTGGATCCATCTGAATATATTACTATTTTTTTTTCTAAAACAAAACTGCTTATGGTGTATCCGGCCATAGGGAAACACACTTGCTTATGGTGTATGTGGCCAAAGGCACACATACTTGCTTACGGTGTACGTGCCCGTAGGGAAACATGCTTACGGTTTCAAATGCCGTAGGGAGCTTCGCAGCTGTAACTGAGTATCCTTACAAAAAATATGATTACGGTTAACATCGTCATAGCGAAAAGAGGATAGCCTTATGGTGTTACTTACGGCTACTAACACAGTAACTACAGTTCTATACTTACGGAGTTTAAAACACCGTAGCCCTAGGCCTTTAGCGTCGGTACATAGCCTACAAAACCATATCATAGGGTAACATCGTAAGCAAAGGCTATGCTTACGATTTTTTGTTCTCTACCTACGGTGTTTGGACGTAAGCAAAACCTGATTTTCCTGTAGTGCCTGTACATGACCTAGAGTTAGCAGTCGTAGTGTTCGCCCTGAAAATTTGGAGGCACTACATTTATGGTGAGTAATTCAAAGTCTTTTCTAACCATAAGAGTCTAAAATATCTATTCTCACATAAGGAACTCAATATGAGGCAAAGGAGGTGGTTAGAATATCTCAAAGACTTTGACTTTTCCATTCAATATCACCCAGGAAAAGCCAATGTAGTGGCAGATGCTCTAAGTAGACAACTGGGAGCTATGCTAGCTAGTATGATGCTGGGCGAATGGAAGTTACTTGAACAATTTGCAAGCTTGAATTTAGACATGGGAGAGAAGGAGAAACAGGTGATGATTTGTAATATCCAAATACAGTCCGATCTACTAACTGAAATCAAGGAGAAACAAAGAGAGGATCCCTTCTTAGTTGAGATTAGAGAAAAGCTAGAACAAAGACTGGATTTTTCTCTTGCATCTGATGGGAGATTACTATTCCGAGATAGAACATGTGTCCCTGATCATGGGGAATTCAAGAAGAGGTTG
Source organism: Colocasia esculenta (assembly GCA_014218235.1). NCBI lineage: Eukaryota > Viridiplantae > Streptophyta > Magnoliopsida > Alismatales > Araceae > Colocasia > Colocasia esculenta. Next base: position 72,655,509 of record CM024755.1, read on the forward strand.
TTAAATAAAGCTCACCAGTCAAAGTATACAATCCATCCTGGATCAACAAAGATATACCAAGACTTGAAAAGGTCTTATTGGTGGCCGAATATGAAGAGGGATGTGGCTGACCATGTAGCATACTGTTTAACATGCATGAAAGTCAAGGCTGAGCATTTTAGAATAGCCGGTGGATTGCTACCACTAGAAATTCCGGAATGGAAGTGGGATAGCATTGGTATGGACTTTATCATGGGATTACCCAAGACTAGAGGTGGTATGGATGCAATATGGGTTATAGTTGATCGATTGACTAAGTTGTCTCATTTCTTGCCGATTAAGAGCACATGGTCAGTAGATGTGTTTGCTGCACTTTATGTTAAAGAGGTAGTTAGATTGCATGGGGTTCCATCTACTATAATATCTGATCGGGACCCTAGATTTACTTCACACTTCTGGAAGAGTTTACAAGCGGCAATGGGTACCAAACTAAATTTTAGCAATGCCTTCCATCCACAGACTGATGTACAAACCTAAAGAACCAATCAAATTGTGGAGGACATGCTCTGTGCTCTTGTGCTAGATTTTAGAGGATGATGGGATGACCAGTTGTACCTAATGGAGCTTGTATATAACAATAGCTACCAGGCAAGTATCAAAATGGCACCGTTTGAAGCCTTATATGGCAGGAATTACAAATCACCCCTTTGTTGGGAGGAGGTTGGAGAGAACCAATGGGTTGGATCTGACTTAATCGAAACGACTATCGGGAAAGTTCAGATTGTCAGGGAACGTCTGAAGATAGCACAATCCAGGCAGAAGAGTTATGCAGACAAAAGAAGGAGAGAGCTAGAATTCCAAGTTGGCGACCATGTTTTCTTGAAGGTCTCACCTTCAAGGGGAATCCAAAGATTTGAGATCAAAGGAAAATTGAGTCCCAGGTTTATCGGCCCTTTTGAAATCCTAGAGAGAGTTGGTCAGGTGGCTTATAGACTTGCACTACCTCCACAACTGGAAAACGTGCACAATGTATTCCACATATCCATGTTGAGGAAGTATCTATTCCATGCTGACCATGTGATTAAGCATGAGGACTTGGAGATTCGGGAGGACCTGGCCTATGAAGAGAAGCCGATTAAGCTACTGGATCAGAAGTTTCAACGACTCAAGAATCGTACCTTACCTATGGTGAAGGTCCAATGAAGTCGAGACGGAACTACAAATGCTACTTGGGAAACGAAGGAAAGAATGAAGAAAAACCACCCAGAACTATTCTTAGGTACGATACCATACCATTATGTATAAATTTGGGGACCAAATTTTCTTAAGTGGGGGAGGATGTAACACCCTGGAAAATTTAAATGATTTAAAATATAAGAATATAGCAAATAAATAAAAGTGGTGAATCAAATAAAATAAATGACATGATTAAACTCCCAAAGGGGGAAATCAACTATTTAAATTATATTGGTCCAATACAACTCTAAATGGGCCAAAGATGAAAATCCAATAACAATAAAACCCCAGAATTCGTACCCATAATTATGCAGAAAATGGGAAGGGCAAATTAGGGCTTAAACTAATGCTAATAGCCAAACATAGTAACCCAAATCGTGGCCAACCATGCTAAGAGATTTCCTATGACGTAGCTACTCCAATTGGGAGAAGAAATGTGACGGCCCTCATTATACCGGTACGGTCATACCGACCCACGTCGATATAACGAGTGCTGCCAGTCACAGTGGGACATTTACCCAACGATACAAACAGTTGAGATACACGCGAATATACATAACAGAGTAGCGGAAGTAAAAGAGAACTATCTCCATTCATTCATCATCCACATTAAACATACATGCAGTTTGCAATTTGCAAAAAGGAACTAAAGTTCTCATAATTTAAATGCTGAAATAAAATACAAAATGTCCAATGTCCACATATTACATTCTCTTCATGACAATTCTAATATAATGTTTCAAGTACATACTATGAAGTTTACAAAAAAAGGGATGCACAACTCCACTAGCTAAACTCCGCGCTCGGAGTCTGTCTCCACTGTCTCCTCCACGAAGGTCTCGTCACCGTCTAAACCTGTACGCCGAAGCAAGAGTGAGTCTTAAAGACTCAGCAAGCAACACTATACATGACATTCACGTACAAGTCCTAGTGGTTTCTACATGCACATTTACAGATTTCAAACACAAGCATGCTAGTCAATGCAAGTTTTCAACCTATCATGAAAGTTCTACAGTTTTATACATAAGGCATGCTTTCAGATTTTTAAGATGAAACCCACCTATCACATGATCTCTATTCAATTTACTCATGAGACTTTGATCAAAACGTGAGAACTATTCACATGAACAATTCACATACATGAAGGGGAACATCATTAGCATGGATTCCACAAGTTCTTAAGCACATACCTAACTTTTCAACATGCTTTAGGTTGCTGATTTTTTTTTTTCATGGTTCAATGACTATAAACCTACACATGAGAGCTATAATGTTGCTTAAACATCATATGTGAACAATCCATCATGCCCTTTTTACACACATGTTCATTTGTTGTCTCTAACATGGATTCTACACACTTTTGCACCCATAACATGCAATTTCAGAATTTACTTGGTTTCAGATTTAGTCTCACATGGTTTCAATACGCATTTACACATCTAGAATTTCACATTCCCTTTTTTTTTTACACAAATTTCCTCTTTTCTCATGGTTACACTTTACACATACACATCCACATGTCACTTACACATTTACACATGGTCACTTACACTTTACACATTACACTTTACACATATTTACACAATTTAGGTGCCGTGACACATAGCCTAAACCACCAAAGAAGGACACATTCACATCACATAACACATAGGCACCATCTAGGCAATGCAATGGTGACTCTTGGACTGCGCAGACCGGGAGAACAAGTCTCCACCCTAACCAGTGGTACTTGTCCACCTCCAGGATTTCCCCCTAATGCCCTTAGGGTCACTTAACACAATGAACTTTCTCAGGGGGTCTTTTCCCTGATACAGCTCCACTGCCTTCTCGGAAGCAGTATCACATTGGCACAGTTTACACTTTTACGCATTTACCGTTTTACACATGGTTTCACGCACAACACATCTCATTTCATTCACTCTTTCACTCACCTGAACATTTCTGTTTTTTTTTTTTTTTTCCCTAACATGATACTACTGAAATTCCAAGGTTTAACACACAATACACACATTAATCATGCTGATTTTAGATCATAACGAACCGTATTCCAATTATATGCATGAATTATCGTACTTTACTTGAAAACACATAACTCTTTATCTACTGTTTCAATTGGCCTGAAAATTTAACCACATGCTGTTTTCGGGTTCAAAATCATACCCTCAATTTTTCAGATTTTTATGAGCTAAATAGGATTTATATAAAATCAGACACCTAATTAACATACTATTCACAATTTAAGCTAACATGAGCCTAACACAATTTGCAATCTATCCACTTACTGTTTTGCATAGAAACCACTAACATATGCATGGATTTAGAATACAACACCATCCTAATTCATACATCTATAAATCATTTGTCACAACCTATTTTTACATGTTTTTATTTTACCGAACTACACTTGTTAACAATTCCACAAGCATGCATGGATTACCAAAATTTCAGAGCACACATACATGTCCCACAATTCCTTATGAATAGACTGAAAATAAAACACTCAACTAATCCTAATCATGGAACTTTGAATTGCAAAATCATTTACAAGTTATGTTCACATGCTTACAAGACATCATTACTCACATTCACCACACAACTCACACCCATCCACAAGCACGATGCACGATATACATAGCTTATAGAGATACCATATATCCTCATCGCATAAAACATACCGAAATTAATGTATAAGTGGGACAGAACAGCTCACTGTTCTGTCCAGAAGAACTCGACGGCGGTCTCTGGCCGCTGACTCAGGGTTAGCGACATGGTCGATGGACGCCAAGATCATCTTAGGCGTCCAGGGACCTTGCCGTTTACTCAGGTTTGTGCAGAAACATAGACCCGAGCTCAAAAACTATGGTGAAATAGAGGGTCTAGGACTCGAAATAAATTTCATAAAAATGATAGAAACATCCTAGACTCATACGGGGACACCATGGATAGGTCACTTGCCTCTTTAAAAATCCTCCAAGAGATCTATGGCTCGAAGAAGACCTCCTTGGGCAGTCCCAAGAAGTTGCAGAAGCACCTCCAAGAACGCCTTCCTCCGAGCTCCTGGGTGATCCCCACGCCGAGGGGATGATGGGGAGGCCTTCCCCTTCGCTTCAGCTCCCTCCTTGATGCAGAAGATCTCCAAAACCAGCTTCCAAGGGTCGGATTTTAGGGGTTCAAACTGGGGTTTTTCTCACAGAATGCTCTCTATGGTTTTCTCTCTTCTTTTCCTCCTCTCACAAGGTGAAGGGAGAAGTGAGAGGAGCCAATTTCGGGTTGGACCCTAAGAAGAGCCCCTCACCTACTCACCATACCGATTAGACATGTTCAGAGCCGTTGGGGGACATCCCCCAATGGTTGCCATGCCTTGCTTCAGAAGATAACAGCTCTGCTGCGCATGCAGGTCAGAGAGGTTGGCGTCCAGATCCCTGGACGCCGGATCTAGTGTTGGCGTCCAGGTCTGGACGCTAACACCACCTCAACGGCCTGGGTATTGACGCCAATAGGGCCTTCGGCCAGAACCCTAATTTATGCAGAAAACCATGCATACCGGACATATATACATGCAATGTACATATAGTATCGTATCCACACTACCATCATGCAATAAGTACATTATTTACGTTCAATATAAACACATGTACACGTATTTATACTATTTTAAATATCCACGTAAAATACGTACACACATACTCAACACAATATACACACATAAATATGAAAAGTACGACGGAAATTCGAGGGTCTTACAAGAAATCCCAAAATATGGAAGACGCCATGCAGAATTCGCAGGCCACCTTTCCTAGCTCCATTAGGACATGGAATAAACCCTAAAACTATAAGAGATCATCACAAAACTTTTAGGTGAAGTTTGGCATTGTGTTGGGGTCATGAGGAGCAAGCTAGGGCACATGAGGAGAGGAGAACAGCTGGGGAAAAGTGAGTTTCTTCCTCAACCTTGCTCTCCATCGACCTGGGCGTTTGCATCTCTTATATTCGTTCAAAGGTAGGTGATCTCGGGCCCAAACTAAACAAAACCTATACCATCTGAAAGAGCATCGTGTCTACTTTGTTTAAAATCTATTTTGCCCAATTTTTATCAAGCATGTTCACCGTATTAAGCAGTTTCCCTAAGCCGTGCAAGTCTAGGGCTTTTTGTGTTCATCATGCATTTCACACAAGCCGAGGCTGAATTAGGTCAAACCCCAAACATGAATCTTCTTCTACTAGTTCTCCTCGTTGTTTTTCGTGTTAAGGGTTTTATCTAAATGTCGTCAGATTTCATGTTATAGGCCAATCATGATGGGTGTAACATAGTTCTGTGTTTTCGGATATGATCAAGAACCATGACGTATCCAGACGCCGCTATTCTACCTGCATGAATGCGATGTACTTGTACGTCGCGATTTAGTAAAAGGCGACCGTGTATTACATCACGATTTGTTGTCTGACCAGTCAACCCTGACACCTCAAACTCTGTGTTGCATGGGTTTCTGGACCCATCATGCCATCGCGATTTGGAAGTTTCCCGCCCATTCGATTCCACACTATTTTCATGCACGCAATTTGAAAGCTATGAATGAATGCGACGTAGGAAAGCGTCGCGGTTCAGGCCTCATCGCGGTAGATCATTCAGTCACATTCTGAACGCGACGGATGAGATCGTCGCGATTCTGTGACTTATTATCGAACTTTATTTATCGGTGTACGGTTCTTTAAAAGGCGACGTCTAAACCCGTCGCGATTCAAAGACCGACCCGAGACTGTTCTTTCCAGAAAGTTAGTCAACATGTTTAGTCTCTTAGTCTGTAAGCATGTTACTTAGTGTGCATTGGCCTAAAAGTGATCAACCCATTTGAAAATTATAATGACATGAATATGATTCTAATGTATATAATAAAGTGAATGATCTTGTGTCATTTGATTATCAACTTGTGATCTAGCTTGATATGAAATTGTCATAATAAGAATGTGATATGAATCTGTGGAGAATACATGTTAGCATGGACTTGCTTAGTTTAAGCTTTCCTATTATGTTACTTGCTTGTTGCATGTGGACATTTATTTACATGCTTTCCGAGGTTTCCATATTATGCTCATCCATTGCACGCATGGTTAGGAAGTTTCGTGTCACGACACTACACGTTTGCACGATTAGGCACACCCCTCCTGCGGAATTGGGAGCTCTCTGCCAGTCATTCCGTATTGGCAGACTAGCGATCTTTTCTCTAAGACTTTCGTACGTCTCCGTACTCTATGGATTCCCTCATAGAGACCGAGTTGGTTGTACCATGAAGTACCCTGGAGATAGAGAGCACTTGTACCATGTGCGATATGTCTTTTGTCATCCTCTTGTCAAGACATTAAGGAATTATGAAACATAAGATACGCTGTTATGTTGTCCAATTGATCTCTCGAGTTTTTGTCATACCTTGAACTCTATGAATGATCATATCCCTATTACTATGAGCTTGTTATTGAAAATCTGTGGTCATAATATGTATATGTTAGATCGGCACAATGTGGGACTTCAGTCCATTGACTAATGCCTGTGCAATAAGGGCCATGTCTGGTCCTGGGGAGGAGCGCCCCAACGTACTTATTAACCGCGGGAGTATGGACTTGTGGTGCTTGGCATGGCACTGATATGTGTGTAAAATTAGTGTTAATGTGCCTTTGTTTGATATAATAAGTTTGATATGATACATCTGATCATGTGAATATGTGAAATCTATGTGAGTATGGCCAATCCTTGTGATATGATTCTATTCTTGAATTACCTATCCAATGCATATGAAAGTCAATATTTGTTTCGTTGTGATATTCACTCTATTCGGCTATTTGACTTGTTAGAAATGCATGCATAGTCGTCATGTTCATGTTCAGACCCTCCTCATTTAAAATGTTAATCTTGTATATTAGTGCCTGCACATTGAGCTGTAAATCCTACTGGGCTAGTTTGCTCACCCTATCATCCCATCCATTTCAAGTAGTGAGGAGGATCTCGTGGACTCTGATGGGGCAGGGCATGAGTGAAGAGTACCCGTCATACGTGGAGTTGAAAGATTAGGAGTAGATGTTTAAGTAGTTTATGTATTAGTGAATCATTTTCATGGAGTTTATATTTGAATAATGGATCCTTTAGTTGGTTCTATTGATGTACGGTTTAATTAGTTGAATGGAATGAAATAAAGAGTATTTAATTGACAATATCGTTGTCTCAAGTCGGTTGTTATATTTATTTGTGACTCTGCGTTGTTCGACTGTGATACCTATACTTGTATCGTTCACGCATCCCGATATTTATTCAGCTGCTAAATGTCGGGATGTGATATCAATATCTAATGCTTCATTTCAAATCTCATTTGATAGTGATTAATTAGAGAAAAAAGTGGTTGGAGTCTTATTTGAGACTAATGGGATCTAAAGGCCCATATAATTTCAGGTTAAATCAAACCAAACGGAACGAAACCAATTATTTCGATTTAGTTTGGTTTGATTTCAAAGGACTTCAGTTTGGTTTAGTCTAGGTTGGCTTCAAATTTGGTTTGGTTTCTAAAACATCCTCTCTAACCAAACCAAATCAAATTAGGAATACCCCTACTCCCCCATTTTCATTGTTGTGCTCAGAGTTTCATAGATCTACGTAATTGTTGTTAGATTTCACTGTGCTAGGTAAAGTGTTGCTTCAGATCATTTAAATTGAGTGCGCTTTGAATTTTTATTGAGGAAATCAATTCCCCCCCCCCCCCCCCCCCCCATTTGTCATTGCACATGGGACATCAACACTTGCGTAAGGTTCCTTTAGAGAGCATTAAATGCATGTTTGAATATGAAAGCTCAATTATGTTTCTAAGCTTGAATTTGATCTTTTGACTAAAGAAACATATTTTGAGAACTTATAAAATATTTACATGACTTATTCATTTGTAAGGGAAATTCAGTGAGTGAAGAGAGTATTCTTTAAGTATATAAAAAAAATCGTTCTAGATAAACATGTCTTTAAGAATAAAATAGGATTATTAAACTTGTATTTATCATATAGAAACCGATCAAGGCTCGATTCTTAGTAAGTCTGAGGATTTGGAGCGGGAGTTGATTTTTGAGATTTTAATCCTTTCAGTGTGAGAAGTCATTTTTATCTTAAGAGTCGATTCCTTTAAATGTGTCCTGAGAGTCAATTCTCTCCTAAGAGTCGATTTCTTTTTAACAATACTTACGAGTCAATTTAACTTTGAGAGTCGATTCCTTTTAATAAGGTTTAAGAGTCAATTTAACTTGAGAGTCGATTTTTTTTTGGGAGACTCGAGAGTCGATTCATTCAAGCTATTCAGGGAGTCAACTTTCCTTGAGAGCCAATTCCTTTTAAAAAGACTCGAGAGTCTATTCCTTCTAACAAGACAAGAGTCAATTTTACTCTGAGAGTCGATTCCTTTTAAATATGACTAGAGGGTCAATTCTCTTCTAAGAGTCGATTTGTTCAAATATGACTAGAGAGTTCATTTTGTCTACTAAGACTTATGGACTTGATTCTCCCTAAGAGTCAATTTTATTCATTTAAGTCTCTGAGACTCTATTTTATATTGTGTTCTTTGAGACTCGATTTTGCATTGTGTTTGAGACTCGATTTTACATTGTGTTGAGACTTCATTTTTTAGACTCGATTTTACATTGAGTTCTCTAAAACTCAATTTTACTTTGTGTCTGAGACTTGATTTCTAATTGAGTCCAAACCTCGATTTTTCATTAGGTCTGAAACACAATTTTTGAGACTCAATTTTTCATTGAGTTTAAAATAGATTCGTTTGAGAGTTGATTTTACATTGTCTTTGAGACTCAATTCTCTTAAGAGTTATTTTATTATATTATTCAAAACTTGATGCTTTTAGAATTGAATTTCATTTTGTCTGACTCGATTCTCGTGAGAGTTGATTTTCATACATTCTTTGAAAGTTGATTTTTATATTGTTTGAGAGTTGGTTTCCATCTGATTATAACTTGAGATTTGATTCTTTGACTAAGAATTGATTTTCTAATTGGTGATTTCTTAGTTATAAGCATTTAATATTGTTATTGCTAGAACTTAAACTACTTAAATTAATTAAAGAAATTATGTGTAATATGTTCATTAATATCCCTAATTACATGCAATCTATTCAGTCCACGCCTCCTTTGGTGCATACGCGGAGAAGTACTCAATGTAGATGGATGTTGTAGGACTCTAGAGTTCTTACTTCCCACTAATATGCAAACTAGGTAATCAAGTTAGGAGTGTTTGCCACTTCTCCATTAAAATAAGGCTCTGGTGGCTTTATAGTGGCTGGATGAGAAACCTTCTTGGTCAAGTCATAGGGTCGTTTTCCATGCTAGGGCTTGCCAAGGTAGATGTGGAGCGGGTCGAGCTAGCATCCTACAATTGTGCGTTTTGAGACATTATCTCGGGAGCTTCCTCTGATGCCTTAGCCATCCTTTGGGTTTCTATGTCAAGAGAAGGGGCCCTCCCTTTTGCTGTCATCATATGGGCCATGTCTGATAACCAGACTGTCACTTGTTGAGCAGAGAATAATAAGTGAGTCATACGATTTGAGCCAGAGAGCTGCGATCCCCCCTCTCCAGCTATAGAATTACTAATTTTGAAATGCCTATATGTAAATATTACAATCGTAATCTTTGATCAGCTCCTAATTTTGTTGCTCGTTTCTCCTTTAAGACAGTATGAGCTGTGAAAAGATCATGTAGAAAGAACTCTTATGTGAGGAAAATTTTTATAAATAGCTCACTTTGAATGGTTTTCTACTAGGGTGGGGTTATATATTAACCAAGTTATTCGTCACAGTCTTATACCCATAAAGGAAAAAAAAGTAGGAATGCTTGGATTTGAACTCTTCCCCTTCGGAGCTTGTATGATCCGCTAATCACCTATCTAAAAGAAATAATTTTTAGATGACTTTAAAAGCTCTTTCTGTTTGGGGTGGGGGGAGGGGAGGGGAAGGGGATTTCAAGAGTTCAAGGGCCTTCACATGATATTATGCATTACGTGAAAGATAGGGGTGGCAATGAGTCGGATTTGATTTGGATCGCACTAGAGCTGGTCTGGGTCTAGTCCGGTCTCTAACTGACCAACCCGGGCCCGGCCCAGCTCGTAGGTGAGGCTCAATTTTTAAAAATCATGCTCGGTATGGGACGATTAGATAATGACCATGCTAGGCTCCGCCCAGCTCGATTTTGACATTTTAAAGGTATTCCTACTATTTTTTATTTTTTCTTACAATAAAATTAGTGTTCATTGAATTAGAATAGCCTGAAATAAATATTAAATCAATCTAGATAAACTCATTTCTAGTTGTTACAAATATGAAATAATATTAAGTCATTAAACATAGCTTCACAACATAATTTTCAATCTAAAATTTTTGGAATATTAAAATTATCGTCACGCCATTTGTCTTTTAAAAAAAAAATTACCAAGCCATCGGGTTGCCCGAGCTGGGCCGAGCTAAGTCTGGGCCCGACCCAATTTTACTTCGGGTCAGACCTGGTCGGGCTCAAAATTTAAAAGAGATAAAAATATCCGGCCCAATCCTGTGTAAAACTGAATTGGGCCATTGAGCCTTCAGCTTGATCTGACCCAATTGACACCCCTATTAAGAGAGGACATTATTTTTGGGAGAAATTTTTATTCTAAAACACATTTTACAATAAAATGGATTGAAAAGAAATGGTTTCATTGGTCTCTCTTCTTCTTTTCAACTAACAATTTTATTTTCTTGTGATTCTCATCCACTTTATGTCATGCCAATTTTATTACAGGATATGTCTTGTAACAAGTATTTCTCTTTTCTTTCAATATATTTGAGAATTTTTTAAAATAATTTTAACTTAAAAAAAAATTATAGAAATATATCCAAGTCTAACATGTTTACAAATTTATGTCTCTCACTTACACTAATTCAATATAACTTACATATTTTTTGTGACTTATATATTTTCTCTACAACTTACACAATTTCAATATAACTTACACTGATTCATAATAATTTACATAAATAAAAAGTGTGTAAGTGATATTGAGTTAATGTAAGTTGTAGAGAAAGGGTGTAAGCTGCAGAAAATTTTTGCAAATTATATTGAATTAGTGTAAATGAGAGGTATAAATTTGTCAATATATTAGGTCTGGGCATATTTGTATAAATATTTTTTAACATAAGATTATATAAAATAAATTCCCTATGTCCAAATTTTAGTCCTTATCGTAAGTGTCACTTGTGTGGATCACAAAAAGATGATGTAATACTTTTCATCTATGAGTGCAAATTAGATGTGACATTGCAACATTTGAATACTTTGTTTACTCTCTCACTACCCTTGAGAGTTTTTTTTTTTTTTTTTCCTGTATGCATCATTGGAGCCGTCCTGCTTTCTATCCGCCTAAGCTGGCGCCCCTACTCACGTGGCTCCCTGCATCGGCGCCATATATAAGTGGGGCGCCACATAACATCCCCACATTATCACCACCGTTCGTCCCCAATTAAAAATTGGAAGAAGGGTGTATCTTTCATCGAGATCACTTAAATCTATCCTTATGCTGTCGTTCTTATCCCTCCATTCCCATCCCACACAAACTAGGGTGGTTCCCCCACCGACATTGCTCTCCCAGCCACACATGTATGCGTCCCCATCTCCCCGGGTTGGACTCCCACATTTTTGTCTTATAATCCTAATAGTGCTTAGAAACTTCGTACCCTATCTCTCTCTCTCTCTCTCTCTCTCTCCATGCATCTACGAAGTCTATGAGAAAACTTGAAGAAAAGCAATGACATGATAGTGACAAAAGGACCTTTTAAAAGAGATTTTGGCCTTGGGCTACAACTTTCAAAGCTGATATTATGTCCCCCCACCCCCTCCAGCAAAAAACAATAGTCGTGGTGGGCGCTACATTTAACTTTAGCTGATGAGGTCAGCTACTCCACTGTGCTCTCTCTCTTTCTTGCCAGATTTGTATTTCTTTTACCTATTGTTTGAGAAATGAGAAATACTTAACGCTCTGTCTGGGATGTCCCCGTCCTCTCAACATCCCCAAACACAAACGATATTAAGACATCATTTGGAATTAATTGTTGGGAGGATTTTTAGTACAAGAATCTATGACAAGACATAAATATTTTTAAATAAATAATAGGTGCATTGATTTGTGTGTAAATAAATTTTCAGTTGTAACAGAGAGAGATAACAAAAGGCGAAGAAAGATTTTCTCCAAAATCTATCTCAATATGAATTCTGCACAGAATTTAAAAAAATATAGGGTTAAAAAAATAAAAGAAGACTAAATAGCCACCGAACCCCAAAAATAAGAACTCCTGATCTTAATTAGTTTGACATCGAATCCAAGCATTTAACATGGTGATTTTTCTATGACAAAACATTTTAAAGACTTTCTACAAATCAATCTACTGGAATATATCACAAGAAAACATATTTTGAACAATACTGTATTAACTCTATCTTGAAATTTTTCGAAGTCCACAGAATACTCTATGTATCATACTGTCTCCGACTGTGAACTCCGACTCTGGAAAATCATAGTAGACTATCCTTGAAAAATTGAAGTATGGACTCTATTTCTTCAGAAGTCGAATCCTAGACTTCGACTTTGAAAAGTCGAAGAAGGGTATCAAATTCGAAGTCCTCACTCCGACTACCAAAAGTCGAAGTCTGCTCTCTGACTCCAGAAAATCGAAAATATTTTTGTTGATATCCAACTCTAGGAAGTCGAATGAGTTCACTCCAACTTTGCGAAGTCGAATTCCTTTTGGGATTTCTGTAGAGTCGAATGCTAATCTATTCCTGTTATCTTAGACAGTCGAATTGCATTTTGACTCCGACTTAAGAAAGTCGAATTGCATCTCTTTTTATCTCCGACTTCCCTGCCAACTTCTGTACTTCAATTTTTTCCATGCAAATACTATTTTATAGTTTCATGAAATGTTGATTGTTTGGTATTACTTTTACTTGATGATATCCTCTATAGAAAACATAGCATGTATATATCATTCAAAATTATATCCTGTCATGATATTATTATTTAATAACTTCTGACAGATAGGATATATTGTACTCAAAACAACCACAGAAAATTTTCTATAATAATGTCTGAACATTTATTCAAATTGGTCTCTTGCTTTATGTCACAAGTTCAGATTTTTCTTTTCGTTCAGCAGATGTCTTGCAACTTAATGTCTTTAGGCGCATGGGGTATCTGATATAGGCTCACCTACCACTGTCAGAACCTCACCTTACCTTATGTTGGGACTCTCCGTTTCCATTTATTTTGCACTGAACTTGTGTCTATCTGAGGTTTCTATACTTTTATAAATATCTCTGACTCACCTACCTCAGAAAGTATGGAGGTATTCTTTCTTTTGTCTTGTCCTTGTTGCAGATCATTTATTATGCACGTTTTCAGCATGGAGCTTTCACAAAACATTAATTAGAAGCTGACCTCTAAGCTGAGAAGCTACAAGTATGGTCTGAAGTCGTTGGAAAGCTAAAAAACTGAAGAACTAATGGATAATCAAATCTCATATGCACCCAAAGGATCAAAGAACACTTCTCAAATGGCTAGATCTTCAATGGATAGTTTCAAACAGATACATCCTCTGAAGCATATATAGAAGCCGAAGTTTGAACAAGAGGAGATACCATGACACCAAGTGTGCAACCTGCTAGCAATTCAATTCAACTCTCTCCTGCTTTCTGCTAGCAAGAGCTTCTACAAGTCTTCTCCTGAGCTGCAAGATTGAGAGCCTCTTCATTCAGAAAAATCTCCAAGCTCTCCTCTTCACAGAAGTCTTGTTGGGTGGAAGTTGTAATTAGATAATTTTTTAGTCCACCCTACCTGATTCAGAAAGGATCACAGCTGTAGTTCTTATTTTTTATTCCTTTCTGAATTTCCTGTGTTTGCTCACTCTTTGGAGCAAACACAAGTGCTTTTACAATTCTGTTTGTATAAACCTGCAGGAGGTTTGTTCCTGTTGTACCCCTCTTGTGTAGGGAAGACCTTGTGAAAGATAGTTTTGTACCCCTGTTGAGAGAAGACTTACTTGGGAGCAAGTGGGTTTGTAATTCCTCTCAAGGGTGAGAGAAGGCCAAGTTTCTGGCAGTTAGTGAAATCTCAAGTGGTTTGCTTGAGGACTGGACATAGGACTTTCATGTGGGAAGGGCCTAACCAGGATAAAATTTTTTGTGCATTTGTGTGATTTGTTTCCGCCAATTTACACTTGAATCACACACCACAATAAATTCTAACGGATCTATTTAGTGCTGTCTAATTTCAGATAAAATTTTAAAAGGTCAATAAGTCCTATTCACCCCCCTCTAGGACATCATTAGTGCCATCTCGATCGAACAAGTGGTATCAGAGTGAGATCTTCTCAGAAGAATCGAAAGATTTGAGAAGAGATGGCAGCTGAAAGTCACAACTATGAAGGCCAATCTATTACAAGGCCACCATTCTTTGATGGTGAGGATTATCATTACTGGAAGATGCGGATGGAGTGCTTCATCAGAGGCACAGATTTTGATCTGTGGCAGGTAATAGAACAAGGTGATTATGAAATTCTTGGTGAATCCACCTCTGGTCTTTCCATAGTTGATAAAAGAAACATGTCTTTGAATGATAAGGCAAAAAATTATATATGCTATGCCCTATCCAAAAGAGAATTCAATAGACTATCTGCATGTAGAACTGCTAAAGAAATGTGGGATAAACTACAAGTTACATATGAAAGAACTGATAGAGTAAAACAAACTAGGATATATATTCTTGTTTCTCAATATAAACAATTTAAAATGCTTCCTAATGAAAACATAACTCAGATGTACAATCGCTTTTCAAACATAATAGTAGGTTTGAGTTCTCTAGGAAAAGTTCTTACAAATGAAGAAACTGTAAGAAAAATCCTAAGATCATTAACAAATGTTTGGACCCCTAAGGTCACTGTCATTGAGGAAGCACATGATCTAACTCAGCTTTCCATTGATAAATTAATCAGATCCTTAATGGCTCATGAAATTAACATGGAAAGATTTTCTAAAAATTCATCGAAAAAGAAAATGTCAAATGTTTTGAAGGTTGCAGATTCTTCCTCCTTTGAAGATTCAAAGGAGAAATCAGATGACAGTGATGATGAACCTATGATGTCAAGGAAATTGCAAAGGATCCCTACAAAGAAGAAGATGTTTGGTTCTAAGAGATTCTTCAAGAAGAACAAGAAGAAAGAACCAACATGCTACGAGTGCAATCAATCAGGACATTACAAGTCGGAATGTCCCAAGCTGAAGAAGAAGGATCAAGCAGAAAGATCTGAAAAGAAGAAAGGCAAAGAAAAGAAATTCAGAAGATATAACAAAAAGGCAATGGCAGCAGCATGGGATAATGAAGAAGTCACTAGTTCAGACTCTTCAAGTTTAAAATCTGAAGAAGAAGAAGAAAAGGCAAATCTAGCCCTCATGACAGGACTGGATCAGGTGAATTCTGAAACCTCTTTCACATCATGTTCTGAATCTGATTCTGATAGCCTTGAAGATGCCTTCAATGAATTATATGAAAAATATAAAATAGTAGTTTACAAATAAAGTAGTTAAGCTAAATTTGCTAAATCAAAAAAAGGGTAACACCTTCCTAAAAAATGAAGCATAAAGATTAGGACAAAGTTTAAATGAAACTAAAAGAGCAAATGAATTACTTTGTGAAGACTTAAAAAATAAAAACAGTAAAATCATGGAAATAGAATCAAATTTAAAAGAACTTAAAGATGAAGAAAAATTAAAATAAGAAAACAACTATCTAAGAGCCACCATAGAGAAAATATCAAACTGTAAAACATCTTTGTTTGTTAGACTAAAGGTTCTAGGACAGGTAAGAAGAAATATGGAGTAAGATATACACCCCCACATAATGAAGAAAAGTTGTGTATCCTGAAAAGTATCCAACACCACAATTTGTAAAAGAAAAAGGGATTAAAACTCCTAGAAAGATTAAACCAATATGCTTACAAACAAAAAACAGAAATTTAACAATACTACACACATGAAGAATGCTTTTGATTTGTGTTGTAGTCACTGTAACCAGTTAGGACACACTGTCCGCACATGCACAACTAGACTTTGCGCTGGATCCCTAAGACTAACCATCAAGGACCCAAAAAAATTTGGATACCAAAAGTTACAACTTAAGTTTGTTTGCAGGGTCGCCTGAGAGCATCAAAATGGTATTTAGATAGTGGGTGCTCAAGGCATATGACAGGTGACAGGAAGTTATTTACAAGCTTCAGAGATGAAAGTGGTCAGGTCACTTATGGAGATAATGGAAAAGGAAAAGTCTTAGGATGTGGAACTGTAGGAATAAAAGAAAAGAATCTGATAGAAGATGTCATGTATGTAGACGGTTAAGCACAACCTTATTAGCATCAGTCAACTGTGTGACAAGGGTCACATAGTAAAATTTCAGAATGATAAGTGTATTATTCAAAAGGATGGGAAAAAATAGTATTTGAAACCAAAGAGGTCAAGAATCTGTACATCTACAGCTAGTAGAACTAAAAGAAGTAAATTTGTGTCTTGCAACCACCAAGAGTGAAGAAACTGATTGTGGCATAGAAGACTAGGACATGCAAGTACTTCATTAATCAAGAAATTAATCAAACATGATAGGTGAAGGTCTTCCGAAGATGAATTTGAAGAAGTATGGAAATCGTACAGCCTGTGCAAAAGGAAAGCAACCAAGACATCATTTCAGTTCAAAACAAGGTACAATAATCTAAGCCTTGAAGCTTATTCACATGAACTTATGTGGACCTATAAGAATAGTAGTCTTTGAGGAAAAGTGTATGGCTATGTAATGTAGATGACTACTCAAGGTACACTTAGGTATCCTTTTGGAAGTCAAATCAGAAACCTTTTCAGCTTTTTGAAGTTCAGCAAATTAGTACAAAAGAATCAAAAGTTTCAGATAAATAGTATCAGATCTGATCATGGTGGGAATTCAAGAATGAAGATTTTGTGAAGTTCTGTGAAGAAAATGGAATAGAACACAATTTCTCTGCACCAAGAACACCTCAATAAAATGGAGTAGCATAAAAGAAGAACATAACACTGCTAGACATGGCCAGAACTATGCTTATAGAGTACAATTTACAAAGATACTTCTGGGCAGAAGCAGTCAAGTAGTCGCTACATCATCAACAGGTGCATGATCAGACCAATCATAAAGAAGACACCCTATGAGCTATACAAGGAGAAAAGCCCAACATCAGTCATCTTCGACCTTTTGGTTGTAAGTGCTTATTTAAATAATGGTAAGATAACTTAAGAAAATAGATGTTAAAAGGATGAAGGTTTTCTATAGGATATATTTCAAAACCTAGAGGATATAAAGTGTTTAATAGGAGAACTTAAATATAGAGCAAACAATGCATATTTTATTTGATGAGACTAACCCTCTATAAGAGAATAGAAGAAGAAGAAGATTGTGTTGAAGATTTGTGCAGGGATCTAGAATAGACATCTCTTGAGGAAGGAGTGAAAGAAGAAGAAAAAGAAGATCCACCACTAGAGGAACTTCAACAACAACAAGAAGGACTGCCTAGAGAATTGAGGTATCATAGAGATCATCTAAGAGAAAACATTATAGGTGATCCTCAAGATAGGGTAAGAACAAGAGGTATGAACATTCCTTGTGATTTTTCTACATTTGTGTCTCAAATTGAGCCTAGGACAATCAATGATGCACTGGCTGATGAATCTTGGATCCTTGCTATGCAAGAGGAACTTAACCAATTCCAATGCAGCTAGGTTTGGACTCTTGTCCCTAGACCTTCTGACCATCCAGTTATTGGGACCATATGGGTCTTAAGAAACAAAATTGATGAATCAGGAGTAATCACCAAGAACAAGGCCAGACTTGTAGCACAAGGGTATTCCCAAGAGAAAGACATTGATTTTGATGAAACCTATGCCCCAGTAGCTAGATGGAGGCATTAGAATTCTTTTAGATATGCATGCTCCCTCAACATCAATTTATTTCAAATGGATGTTAAAAGTACTTTCTAAATGGTTTCATAAAAGAAGAAGTTTATGTTGAGCAACCACTGATTTTGAAGATACTAAATATCCAAATCATGTTTTCGTTAAAAAAAAGCGTTGTGTGGTCTAAAAACAAGCTCCAAGAGCTTGGTATGAAAGGCTAAGTGCTTATCTTATATCACATGATTCATAAGAGGTAAAGTAGATTGCACATTATTTATTAAGAAATTTTGAAGGAATATTGATAGTGCAAATATATGTTGATGATATTATTTTTGGTTCTACTAATGAATCACTTTGTAAATTCTTTGAAAATCTTATGCAAAGTGAGTTTGAAATGAGTATGATGGGTGAGCTTGATTACTTTCTTGGGTTGCAAACCAAGGAAGGTACTCACATTTGTCAAACCAAATACATTTCAGATTTACTTTCAAAATATGGTTTTGATAAGTGTAAGCCCTTAGGAACACCCATGAGCTCAGGAATTAAGTTAGATAGTGATCCACTTGGCAAGAAAGTAGATCAAAAGATCTATAGAGATATGATGGGATCATTACTCTATCTTACTGCCAGTAGACAGATATAATGTCAGGTATGTTTGTGTGCAAGATTTCAAGCTGATCCTCAAGAATCACATGTTAATATTGTTAAAAGAATTTTTAGATATCTTATAAACACAAGTAAATTGAGTTTATGGTATCCCATGTTCTGATTTCAAATTATTGGATATAGTGATGCTGACTATGCTAGATGCAAAATAGATAGAAAAAGCACCAGTGGTACATGTCAAATTCTTGCAGGTTGCTTGATTTCTTGGGTCTTAGAAAGCAGAATTCAGTAGCATGTTCACAACAGAAGTAGAGTACATTGCAGCTGGAAGTTGCTGCACTCAACTACTGTAGATCAAACATCAACTAGAAGACTATGGTCAAACACTT